>CM053624.1:313695315-313721456 GCA_028646595.1 Phalanger gymnotis
CCTAAGAAGGCTCAGGGCTGGCCTCCCCGACTGTCTGTAAACATGCTCCCCCCCCCCACTTCTCCAGACCAGGCTCAGTCAGAGAGAGGGGTGCGCTGCGCAGAGAGAAATAGAGATGCCGGGGTTCGTCATCTTCATGAACTTTCCTATTTCCCTTCCTAGCCCATCTCCATCTACTAAAGAAAAGGGGTTCAGATCTCATCTTGGAAGCTTGGCTCTTCTTCTGCGTATACCCGGCCAGGGAAGGTGTTTGGGGTATCGACGTCCATCTGGGTTGATCCCTTATAGAATGAACTAAGCAGCTTCCGCAGCCTCACTCAACCTATCACTGACCCCTCTCCCCACCTCCCCTTCTCCCTCTTCCTCTCTCCCTGCTCTACCCCTTCTCTGTCCCCCTCCCCTCCTCCGCCTCTCCCACTCCCCTTCTTTCTTCCAGCCCTACCCCCTCCCCTCTGCTTCTCTCTCCCTTCTTCCTTTCCCCTCTCGGCCTCTTCTCTCCTCCCCTATTCCTCTGTTCGTCTCCTCCTCTCTTCTCTGTACGGTTCCTTTCTCGCCCTTGCCCCCTTCCCCTTTCTCTTCGCTTTTCTCCAGCCCAAGTTCTCCCCTCTGTCTCCCTCCTTTCACCCTTCCTATTTCCCATCCCTTCGCCCCCTTTCCCTCTTTCTCCGTCTCTTCTGAACCCGCACCCTTTCGTTCCCGAGAGCGACCTCTGCCCCCGGCCCCGCGGACTCCAGAAAGTCAGTGGCTGCGGCGGCGGCGGCGGCGGCGGCGGCGGCAGCAGCGGCAGCGGCTGCGAGCAGCGCCACCTGTCTGCTCCCCAGCCCCCTCCCCTGCCCTGCCCTGCCCTGCCAGGCTCGGCTCGCCTCCGCTCCGCTCCTCTCCGCGCTCCGCCGGCGGCTCCAGCCGCTGCCGCTGTCACTGCCGCTGCGGTCGCCGGGGCTAGGGACGCCGGGCTGCGGCCGGCCACTTACGTGTGCTGCTGGGGGAAGCTGTAGCCGAGGGCGCCGGGCACTGGGAGGACGAAGAGCAGCAGCAGGAGGTGGAGGTGGAGGTGGAGGTGGAGGTGGCCGCCGCCGCCGCCGCCGCACAGAGCCCGGGCGAGCGAGGAGGCGCCGCAGGTCGGAGCCGACACCGCCATGTTTCCATGAACGACTCCGCGCCCGGCGGAGCAGAGCGGAGCGCGGCGCGGGCACCTCGGACCGGGGAGAAGCTGGGGACCGGCCGGGGGCCGGGGGCCGGGCTCCGGGCCGCCTGCTCGGGCCTCGCCTCGCCGCCCCGCGCCCTGCGCTCTGCGCGGCGCCTCTGCTGCGCTGTGCGGAGTGCCTGCCCCAGGGAGGCGAGGGAAGGCAAGGCAAGGGAAGGCGGCCCCGGGCGGGAGGGCAGTCCCGGGGCTGGGGCTCGGGCTGGGGCTGCGCTGCGCCGGGCTGGGCTGGGCAAGGCTGGGCTGCGCTGCGCTGCGCTGCCCTGGCCAAGCAGGCTCGGCTGGGCTCGGGCTCGAGCTTCCGCCGCGGCCGCTGGAGCAAACACACTGAGCGAATACAAACTGCTACTTTCCTTCAAATATGCAGCCGCCAACCTGCCCGCCCGTCGCCGCCGCCGCCGCCGCCTCACCCTCCGAGCGGCCCCCCCGCTTCCCCCCGCCCCCCGGCCTGGAGCCGCGCCAGTGCTCTCCTCGGCTCCAGAGCGCCTCCTTCCCTCGCTCTCGCGGCCTTCCGCCACTCCCCCTCCCGGGCCGCTCCGCTCCACGAGCCGCCCGCGCGCGACATCAGAGCCGCGCGCGCGCGGGGGACGGGGGGGAGGAGGGGGACTGGCGACCGAAGGAGGCGGCGGTGGCGGCGGCGACGAGCGTGCCGGAGCTGCAGCGCGCTCCCGGCCCCCGCGCGCCCCTCTCGCCCCGCGCTGTCTCACTCCCCCTGCCCCCCACGCGCGCGCACGCCCTTCCTTCTGCTCCCTGGAGCCCCGAGCCCCTGACCTCGGCCCCCTACATTGCGTGGAAGTCAGTAGCAGATCTCCATGACATACACACGTCTTCACTCGCTCTGCCTGTCAGGGCCTTCCTAGTGAAGTCCAGCAGAGTTTGTCTTGTGCACGTCCTCCCAGCTCATACTCGCTCTAAACCTGAACCCTTCAGACCCCCAGATCTCACAGAGTTCTCCGGAGAACGAAACCAGAAAAGGAGCTTACGTTCCAGGGGAGACGTAGTTACAATACGGTACCGTAGATCCAGAACTGGGCTAAACCTTCTAAGTCACCTAGTCCTTCTCCCTCATTTCACAGATGAAACTGAGACCCGGGGAGGTTCGCTAAGCGACTTGCCCAAGGTCACAAGGTGGTTAGCAGGCAAAGACAAGATTCAAACCCAAGCCCTTAGATTCCAATTAGAGTGCTCTTTCCATTGAACCACATTGCTATTCCAAGTATGCAAATATGCACAAGGTAATGTGAGGAGAGGGAAAGAGTGAGAGTGAGAATGAGAGAGACAGACACACAGACAGATACACACACACACAGGTCAAGAGTGTGAGAGACAGAGAGACAAGCAGACACAGACATACACACACAGAGGTCAAGAATGAGAGAGATAGAGACAGAGACAGACAGACACATACAGAGGTCAAGAATGAGAAAGTGAGAGAGACAGAGAGAGAGACATACAGAAAGACAGACTTGAGTTTAGGGCTTCGTCATCTAGACTACTGCAGCAGCCTTTTTTGTTACCTCTGCTTCCAAGCTCTCTGTTCTCCATACTGCCCTTAACACAGCAGTCAAAGTAATTTTCCCTCCCCTGTTCAAAAATCTTCAAGGATTCCCTATTGCCTTTGGAATAAAGTTTAAACAGGCCAACATTGAAGGTCTTCTGCAATTTGGCAGCACCTTTCCAGCAGCTTCATCCTGCCCCCTCCACTTCCTGAACGTTAAATTCCAGCCAAAATGGACATGACATGACCCTTTCACTTGCGCTTTTGTGACTTTGCATAGGCTAAAATACAAATCCCTTCCCATTTCTACTTCGGACCTCAAGGATCAACTTAAATATTTTTCTGTTTCTATCTCTGTCTCTGTCTCTCCCCTCCTCCTTTCTTTAATCTCTCCCTTTGTCTCTGTCTCTCACTGTCTTTGTCTCACCCTTTATCTCTCCCTCTGTCTCTGCCTCTGTCTCTCTCTCTCTCTCTCCCCCTCTGTTCCCCACCTTTCTCTCTCCCTCCCTTTCTTTATCGCTCCCTTTGTCTCTGTCTCTCCCTCTCTCTGTCTCCTCTCTCTCTCTATCTCTGTCTCTCTGTCTCTCCCCTTTCTTTATCTTTCCATTTGTCTCTGTCTCTCCCTTTATCTCTTCCTCTGTCTTCCTCTGTCTCTGTCTCTCTCTGTCTCTGACTGTCTGTCTGTCTCTTTGTCTCTCCCTCTCTTTCTCCCCCTCCGTCTCTGGTGAATGCCTTACCCAGCCAAGGAGACTCCTCTCCAAGGAGGAGAAGCAGGAAAGAGCAGTGTCACCAAAGCCCAAAGATGATGCATCTGAAATTGGTGAAGATTCAAAAGCACAAAGTAGAGTCAAACAATTTCAGTCAAACCCATCTGAAGTAATGAGCTGTTAGAGCAGCACCATTGCTGCTTACCCAGTGGGATTTGATGCCAGAAAGCTTTCATCATGATATGTGGTGTCTCTTGTGGCCCTTCTCAGTGAAGGTTTGTAGATTCCACTTGTTACTGCAGGCCTGAGGATCCTGCCCCAGCCCCAGCTCTGGAGCTAGGTTCATCCCTGGCTCGCTTGCACAGACTAAGCCCCGGTAGCCTCAGTGACTAGATGAGCCACTAAGATTGCAATTGTTAGGGCTTCTTCCTAAATCTCACAGTCAATGTAGGTGTTTCCTGAGGGCAAGAAATGCTCTTTCTCCATTTGGTTCAAACTAGGGCCTCCTGAGGACAGGGCTTTATCTCTCCCTCAGACCAGGGACTCTCCAAAGGTAAGAGATGTGTCCAGACTGGCAGGCTCCATGAACATAGGGCTACGTCTCCACCATAGACCAAGGGGTTCATCTTCCCCTCAAACTAAGAGCTCCTTGAATGTGAGGACTTCCTCTTTTCCCAAAGGGTGATTCTATGAGGGTAAGGTCTGTGTCTTCTCTTCATTCTGGTGGCTTCATGAGGATAGGACCATGTCTTCCCTGAGACAAAGGGTTCCCTGAGACCAGAAGTGATGCATTCCCTCAAAACAGGGAGCTCCCAGAGGGAAGGGATGGTGTCTCTGCCTCAGACTAGAAGGTCCCCCAAGGATTCCCAGGGTCAAGCTTTAGGAAATGAGGGAGGAAGAGCCCTAGGAGGGAGTGAGCCAGAAGAATCTTTCTCTCCTCATTAGGCTTAGCAGGATTTACCTGTCACATTCTCAGTTGGACCTGCACCTCCTCAACTTTGGCCTCACACATGGCTGCCCCCAAGCACTGTGTGACGCTGCCAATCTCCTCCCACAGCTCCTCACTCTACAATAGATCCCAGCCTTGCCACCCACTAGTGAGAGAAAAAACAAGTTGTCTGCCTCATAGGCTACTCCTACAGTATCAGTGGTTGGGGGAATGAGCCAGAACTGGCTACGTGTCAGAATTAACCCTAGTCACTAACTCTGCCACTGACTTTCTGTGAGATCTTGGGTAAGTCATTTCCAATCTCTGGGCCTCCGTTCCCTGTTTGTAAAATGAAATGAGATGATCCCTTCTCATTTTTCTAATTTATAGAAGCTCTGCCCAAAGGGGCCTTTGGAAATCGGTTAGAACCCTTCATTTTGGAAATGAGCAGACTGAAGCCAAAGGAAAGGAAGACACTTGTCCAAGGTCCTGCAGCAAGCTAGTGGCAAATCAGAGATTTGAATCATGCTCTGATTCTTTGGGGGAAAAACAGAATAAAGTTATTTCCCTCCTGGACTGCCAATCATCAAGAATCGTTGTTAATTAATGAGCCCTACTAGGTGCAAATTTGGCCTCAGGCCCAAAGAGAACATTTCTAACATAATCATAGCATTTATAGCTTCAAAAAATGCTCGGCAATCTTCTAGTCTAATGCCCTTATCCTGAATGTGAAGATGAAGAAACAGGCTGTAAAAGGTGACATGGCTTGCCCAAGGTTACACAGGTATCAAGCAGCAGGGGCAAGATTTGAACTTAGGTCCTTTAACTCAAAATTCAATTCTAAATAACTCTAAGAAGGAGCAATGTCCCCCCTCCCCCCACAGAGATCACTTAATAAATAGACACACCATTCATCCTGGATTAGAGCTCCCACTGCCCAGCAGCCCAAGTTGACGTCCCAAACAGATTTCCTGAGCTTCCCTTTTCTTCCTTCACAGGCCTAACAATGTTCCTGAATTCCTGACTGAACGAAGTTTGAACCCAGTTCCTCAGAGCATCTCTACCTTTTGCTGAGAACTGACCAGCTGGACATTTCTGAATCAAGCCTGGCAAAAATGGCTGCCTATATCATTCAACTGCCTGTGAAAATCCAGCCTTTCTCGCCCCCAGTTACCGATGCCTCTAACTGGTCCATGCCAGGCACTTTGTCAGGCGATATGCTTTCATGCAAAGAGAGCTGGATTTGAAGTCAGAGATCTTTTCTTCAGATCCTGGCCCTGCTTCTAACTTAATGTGTCCTTAGTAAATCCCCTTACCTTTCTGGGTCTCAACTTCCTCATCTATAAAATGACAGGCTCAGATTGAATCATCACTAAGATGTCTCCTATCTAAATTCCATGATCCAATGAATATCCAAATCCAAAGAAATATAAAGAATAATCCACAGTCCTTCACTTCAAGAAGCTTGTCTCCCATTGGGGAGATAAGAGACATACACATGATCTTGGTTATATAATAAAACAATCCAGAGTGTGATTTAAAATAATGAATGTTATAAGGTCTCAGAGAAGGAAGGATCAGCATGAGCTAGGTCAGGAGTTGGTACTTGAGTTGGGTCTCAAAAATCTGGGAAGATTTGGAGAGGAAGAAGGGAAGAGAGGACATTCTATACTGAGGGCATAAGGGGAATGGTAGAGGCTGACCAGGCTAGAGCAGAGGGCATGACATATCTAGCAAGACGACAGAGTAGTTTCTTTCTACAAACTTCTTTAACCCTTGAACTTGCCCTTCCCAAAGGAATTATACATCAGATGCAGAAAAATTACAGCTAAATTCACAGGAGAAAAATAGAACTCTTTGTCAAGGTAAAGAAAAAAAACTTAGGAATTTATACTGGGGAGTTGAGATACCAAATGTCTCACAGTGCACCACTAGCCTCCATGAACCCTCAACAGCCAGCACAAATAGAAAACTCCCAAATGTCTTTACCTGGGGGCCTGGACCCAGTATAGGGATCCCCTGAAATTGCACTAACTACGTCCTAACACCGCTGCTCCTTCTCAGCAAGAATTGGCAGACACAAATTCTGCCCAATCACTCAAAGGAAAGAAAGTGGAGAGAGGAAGTATAGATGATTGCATCAGGACCTACAAAATAAATACTAGAAGCCCAGCTGGGGCCAAGCCTGTCCCACCAGAAATTATTCGGCCCAGTGATCTCTGCATCCATCCAACTGAGGAGGCTGAGACTGCATTGCAACCCAGCCTCAGAGATCTGCTCACCAGCAAAGGGGAAAGGTAAAGAAAATGAGTAAAGGGAGAAAATAAGAAAAAAGGCTGGAAGACCACCGATATCAAGAGAAAAGGCCTCAATAAAAGCCCAGCACAGGAACACATAAATCATCAGAGAAAGAAGTATGAGTAAAACATCAAAGAACAGCCAAAGCTCACTTAGCAAATATTATAATATGAAGGAAAGTGAACCAATAGTACCCGATGAAAGACAAAAGACTATGGACTCCCCAGAGACCATGGAACAGCAACAAGTAACTCCGGAATGATTCAAAGTAGAAATGAAATTCATAACAGAAGAAATTATGAGTGAATATTGATCAGAAATCGGGATTCTCAACAAAGATAATAGGGCTCTCAATGAAGAATTTAAAAACACAATGATCAGAATAGGGAAAATTAAAGCTCATATAATAGAGCATCTTTTTAAAGAATTTGAATAATAACAGCCAATGCTTATATAGCACTCTAAGCTTTGTTAGGTCCTTTATATACTTTATCTTGTTTGATCCTCATGACACACCTGTGAGTTAGGTGCTATTGTTATCCCCATTTTACAGATGGAGAGACTGAGGCTGAGAGTTTAAATGACTTGCATATAGCTGAGAGAGGACTTGGACCCCATTTTTTTTCCAAGTCCATGTCCAGTTCTATCTACTTAGCTTCCTACCTGGCTCTAATTTGAATCTGTGTGAGAGAGAACACAAAAATATTTAAAGGGAGAAGAGGAGGATAGAAAAAATGGTGATCATAGTAAACAACAGCAACAATACATGAATTATATAGAGGTTAAAGCACTGACCTTGAAGACAGCATGAGCAGAAATGAGTTAAGGATCATAGGTCTCCTGGGAAGTACACGACAAAAAGGCTGATTACAATAATGTAGGAAATAATACAAGAAAACTGTCCAGAATTTCAGAATAGATTAAATGGTGTATTGGAGAAGATGGAGAAATAAGTTTAGAAAGGTAAGTTGGAACTACCCTGTGAAGAGTAAATATCAACAGATCATCGATTTAAAGCTAGAAGGGACCTCAGAGATCATCCAGTTTGATCCCCTCCCCCATATTACAAATGAGGAAACTAGAACCACAGGTTACATGACTTACTCAAAGTCACATAGCCAATAAGTAACAGAGCTAAGATTTGAACCCCACACTTTCTTAATGTAAATCCAGCATGCTTTCCTCTATACCAGAGTTTGACCTTGAACCCGTAGGCACTGGATCTGATAGTCAGTGTTTGAGCTGGGGAGAAACATGATAAAATCAGTATTCTAGGAAGATTAGTTTGCCAAGGAGTTCAGGATAGATTGAAAGGGAAGAGACTGGAGGCAGAAAGAAAAGGTAGAAGGAGATGAAGTCCTAACAGAGTGGTAATATAGGGTGAACCTGAAAGACATTCCTAAAGGAAAATCAATAGCCCTTGGTGACAGATTAGAGATAGAAGAATGAAGGAGAGAAGTGTCAAAGATGACTCAGAGGTTATTATACAAATCTCCCTGGGAGGGATAACACCTCCAGTCAATATCAGTAATTTACATCTTAGCATGAATGAGTTTTTGATATTCAGATGAGAGCAGTTTTTATGGTGAAGGCAGAGGAAGGGTGGTCAAGAAACATGATTATTTTCTAAGGGTTTGAAGAAAAGGAATTACTAAAAGAGAAGATGAGTATATGGCAGGTGCTGATGACCAATTTTGCCTATTTCAAATTTTTGTCTGGAACCTGTGTTGCAGACCAGAGCTGGGGCACAGGCGATGTTGGATTGGGCACTAGGGGTTGGACTGATGCCTGGGAAAAAAGTCATTTCCTCTCATTTCTATAGAAATGCAACCCCCCCCCCAAAAAACCCCACGCTGCTATAGTTTATGTTAGTGTCAGCTGAGATTCACACCTAGCAGAGTTAAGCTCTTGATTGTAAATTTTAAGAAGGACATTGATAAGCTGAAGAAGGGCTTGAGTTGATGCTGTATGATCAGTTAAAGGAACTAGGGATGTTTAATCTGGAGAAGGGACGACTCAGTGGGAGCTTGATAATTGTGGAATAGTTGAAGGACTGTCATGGAGATAAAATATTAAACTTGTTCTGTTTGTTCTAACAGAAAACTAAGAGCAATGGGTAGAAATTAAGAAGATGTAAATTTACATTTGAAGGAAGAAAAATTGCCTAATAATTAGAGTTATGCCCAAGTAGCATGGGCTATCTTAGGAGGTAGTGAGTTCCCCATTACTGGAGGTCTGCAAGCAAAGATTGCATGACTACTTGTCAGAATATTATAATGACATATTTTCTTAAGGTACATGTTGGACCAGATGGCCTCTGGAGTTTCTTCCAACTCTCAGATTGTGTGTTTCCTCAAATCTCAGCATATACTCAAGTAATCTTGTCAATTTGGAGTGTATGTAATCCATTCCCATATCTATTTCTTTCTCTCCTTTCATTTGTCTCTTTTTCTCTGTCTTTACTTTTCCCTTTAGAATGTTATTAATGGAAAGGATCTTCAAGATTATCTAATTTATTTTACAGATGAGGAAACTGAGTTCCAGAGAGGGAAAGTTATCTGCCCAAGGTCACACATCAAGCCAGTGACTGAGTGAAGAATCAAATTCAGGTCTCTTGATTCATGGTGCAATGATCACTCCACAGCCTCCAGATACTTCCTTTCCTTTCCTTTCATTATTTCTCCTTCATTTTGTCATCCCTCTTTCCCTGTTCTTTCTCTTTCAATCTCCTTTTCTCCTTTCTCTCCTTTCCTCTTTTATATTTTGCTGGTGTGGTGACTACAGAGCTGGAGTCAGGAGACATTGGCACAAATTCTACCTTAGATACATTAGCAAACCAGTTCCTCAGAGCTTCAAGTCAAGAGCATTTATTACAAATTAGCAAGCATTTATTAAACACCTACTATTCACTAAGCACTGGGGCAAAAATGGTTCCTGCTCTCCAGGGACTCAGTCTAGTGTCCTCCTCCTCTAGTGTCCCCAGTTTCCACATCAATAAAATGGGGATGATAACATAAAAGTGGAATAAGTCTTTTACTACCTCCCTCACAGAGTTGTTGTGAGGAAAGTACTTTGCAAAAGTTGGGACTTTTTTCTTTTCTTTTTTTTTTTACTGTTTTAGAATGCTAAATTAGTTCAGTGTCTTTGGTTGAGCCCTACTAGGTGCAAAGCCCCAGGCCCAAACCCCTATGTACTAGGTGCTAAGCCTTTGTGGGCAGGAAGCCCTCAGGGTCCTAAGGGGAATTGCTAAGACAGAGCCAATAGTATGCACCTAAGTTCTGGTTGCTCAGATGATGTTTGATGACGTCCAAAGACTGTATAAAAAGAGAGAACAGAGTTATATGCTTGAGGCTCTCCCTCCTGGAGGAGTGTTGGCGTGGGACTCTGGGCAGCCACTGTAAGGGCCTCCCAGCTCGTCAACCCAGATGTTGATGGTTTCTTGGTAAGTATGAATTATATTTGGTCTGTTTATAATGTATGTTTGTAATTTGTATTTGCTCTGAAGTTCAGGGCACTGGCTTTTTCCCCTGAACTAAGTGAATGATATTTGTATATGTTGGATTAAAGTAAGATAGCTAACCTCTTAACATTGCTTTCCTTAGTAAAGCAGAGCAAAAGAACCTGTGCTGGCAATGTTCTTGTTGTTGGGCTTGTGTTGGTCTTTCAACCCCACAGCAGCTGTGGGTTGAATCTGACCAACATAGCCGGATTGTTGCAACAGCTGTGTAAATGAGTTGTTGCTGTTATTCTCCTTACCGGTCACTTGCTTTTCCCCATAGTCTCTCTCCTCACTTCCTCTTTGGCTTTTTATTGGCTAGCTCACCTGAACTGGCAACCTGCTGCAAATTTGTTAGTGAATTAATGACTTACCTCTCCCAGGTAACATATACCCACTTTAAACATGCTCCTTCTTGTGCCAGTGCCTCCAGGTAGGAGTTGGATAGCTCTGGGAGGAGGGAAGGGAGAATTTTAATGGTCAGCTACCTGTTCTGCCTGTGATTGGGGCCAGTCCTTCCCATTCTTTCACAAAGAGAGAGCCATCATGGGTAGACTTCTTTTTGGAATGGTAACTTAGCCATGCTCAGAAATGGGTTTGTTCAATGGGTAAAAACACTTCTTGCTCAGGGGACTGGGTCTGAATACCTAAGCAGGAAGGGGACTAGCCAGCTGGGTATTTGGCAAAGTTGCAACTCCATCCACGACAGATGTGCACCTAAGTGCACCTAATTATAGGGTGCAGTGCTGAGTGAGAGGCTGGAAAATTTTGGTTGACACTCCGTTAAAGGAAGACAAATAAGAATTGGAGGTAATTAGGAGTAAACAGATAATAATAGTTTACATATTCTAACTTCAGAGGCTTATACTTTCTATTGAGACTTCCCCAGCCTGAGCTCCTCAGTGGATGATGTATGGGTCCCGCTTCCTGCCAGATATTAGTATTTCATGGAGGAAAAATAATGCATTTCATGTTAATAGAAAAATAATAAGTGGTTTGTGTACATACTGAGGGCTCCAGCTCCAGCCCCTTCCAATCCAGAAGATGCATGGATTTAGAGATACAGGAATACAGAGATACAGAGCAGATGTATGCAAGTGTGCAAAGGTTAAAAAAAGGAGGTGGGGGAGTGGTTGCTACACACCTAAAAGGAGGATACTTCCATAGGAGGACTAAGAAATCATTGGATTGTATGTGCAGGGGAGGGGTGCGTTTAGGGGGTGGCGAATGGGCCCAGGTCCACCATTGGTCCTTTCTTTAATCTCTTCCAAAAGTTTTCCCTTAAACCTTCAAATTTGGCTCCCTGGACTGAGAGGAACCTTGAGAGGCCAAACCTCAGTCCCCATGTCTTTATTGAGTCTCCCTGGGTGCCTAGGCCTATGTTTGGCTATGCTTTGTTTCTTGAGGAAACAGAGGAACCCATAGGCCAATAGGTTTTCTTATTACTTAGTTGCATATGGGAGTCGCAGAAGGGTGGAGTTAATTCTCAGAAAGAAAAACCCCATTCAATTGGGCAAACCCATTGTTTTCTTTTTCCCTCAATAACGCTTTCATTATCTCCTTCTCTTCTTCCCCCAAATATCAACCACAACACTTTAACCTGTAATGTCCCATGAAATCAGATGGCCTGGGCTCTCTAGGAATTTTCCCATCCCGTAGAGTTTTTCCCTTGCCCCCATCCAAATTTACTCACCTTTCTTTTCACCCTCTGGGAGGCAGTGATGTAGCAGAAAGAGGAACGGGGCTGTATTGAAAAGAACTGGGTTCAAATCCCTGGTCTGCTACATACTACCTATGAAGTCTTGAACCAACAACTTCTCTTTTCTCAGGTTCCCCATCTGTAAAGCGAGGGGGTCAGACTAGATCATAGGTTCTTAATTTTTTATTTGTTTGTTTCATGGACCTCTTTGTCTTGTGGAGTATATGGATCCCTTCTCAGAACATTTTTAAATGTCTAAAATAAAACACATAGGACCACAAAGGAAACCAACTATATTGAGATTTGTTTAAAGGAAGTATGTGGGCCCCAGGTAAACAATCCCTAAATTCTTTTTCCTTGCTAGATCTTAGGATGCTATCCTGTGACTAAGCTAATTTTCTAGTGGCAGCTAATTCAAGAAACTAATTAGTCTTAATATGCTCCTGACTGATGATGGATGGGCTTAATTGCTCCCCTTCCCAGGTCAGGAGGGCATTTTAACAGAGAGATGTTACTTTAGCTTGCAATACTAAGTTTGCTAGTGGAACTTTAGGCATCATGGCAGAGTAACTGAGGAGAGATTTGGCGGAAGAGGGCCCCTCTCAGCATACCAGATGGGTGGCTGCCTACTGGGAATTGGATGTAAAAAGACCTTGCTTCCAGTTCAAGTATAGTTGCTTACTTCCTATATGCACGTTGCAACTAATGCCTCTTTTCTGAGCCTCAGTTTCCTCATCTATAAAATGGGAGGCTGTAGCCAAAAGAGCATTGGGCCTAGGAGGACCCAGGTTTGCATCCTGCCTCAGACACTTACTAGCTCTGTGACCCTAGGCAAGACACTTAATCTATCTTGTCCTCAGTTTCTTGAGTGAAATTAGTGAATCTATGGCCACTAAGGCACTTTCTAGCTCTAAATCTGCAATCCCTTAATCCTATAACTTTGTAATCTCTGACCAATTTTGAGCATCAAACTTCTGTCAGAGGATGGGTGAGACCAGGGGCCCAAAGGAATAGGCTTTGGCCCAGGGGATCATGGTCCTCCACCCATCAGAAGCTTGGGTGACTGGTGGGATGCTTTGAGCTACAATCTCCAGGATGCACCTGTCAGCTGCCACAACTGGCAGGCTCAGCCCTGGTTCCTTGGGGACATTGGTGCCTGGAGAGATGTATTCTCTACTATAGGACTTTGCTTGTCTGAGTGAATGAGTGTGGCTGGCTTTGCTAAACAGGTGGTGGGCTTTTCTTTTTTTCTGTCTCAAAGGCAATAATATGACTAATACCCTTCGTCTGAGAGTTTTATAGCAGCCTTCATGCAATAATTAACCCAAGTTCAATTTAGCGCTAGTTACTATGATAAATGAAGCAGTCTGGGATTTAACCCTTCCCAGGGGCACAGGCTGTTCATCCATGGACAGACCCATAGAATTCCAGAGGTGGCAAAAGGAGGCAGCGTGGAGCCCTAAAAAAGAGAGCTGGTTTTGAAATCAGAAGACTAGGTTCACATCCCAGATCTACTACTCTGTAACTGTGGGACCTAGGGCAAGTCCTAGCCTAAGTGGGCCTCAGTTTCCTTATCTGCAAGATAGGGACCTGAATTAGGTGATTTTTAAGGTCTCTTCCAGCTCTAAATCCCATGATCCAAGAACATCCAAGAGCTGGCTGACACCTTTGAGGTCATCTGGTCCAGTCTTGTATCAGTCCAGAGGCACCCATAACTTTCCACTCACCCAGGTTTGCAACCTCAGAACCATCTTCAGTCTTGTCCTTACACCCCATATCTTTTTTATAAGTTAATTTATTTATTTTTAGTTTTCAACATTTACTTCCATAAGTTTTGAATTTCCCTCCCTGTCTCCCCAAGATGGCATGCAATCTGACATAGGCTCTACATATACATTCCTATTAAACATATTTTCACATTAGTCATGTTGTATAGAAGATTTAGAATGACTGGGAGGAACCATGAGAAAGAAAACAAAACAAAACAAAAAAAGAAAAGAAAATAGTCTGCTTCGCTCTGCATTCAGACTCCATAGTTCTTTCTCTGGCTGTGGATTTCATTTTCCATCATGAATCTTTTGGAATTGTTTTAGGTCCTTGCATTGCTGAGAAGAGCTAAGTCTATCAAAGTCAGTAATGCACAATGTGGCTGTTACTGTGTACAGTGTTCTCCTGGTTCTGCTCACTTCACTCAGTATCAGGTCATCTAAGTCTTTTCAGCTTTTTCTGGTCTGCCTGCTCATCATTTCTTATAGCACAATAGTATTCCATTACATTCACATACCACAACTTATTCAGCCATTCCCCAATTGATGGGCATCCACTCAATTTCCAATTCTTGGCCACCACAAAGGGAGCTGCTATTTTTTGTACATGTGGACCTTTTTCCCATTTGTATGATCTCTTTTGGGATACAGCCCTAAAAGTCATACCCTATATCTAATCAATTACCAAGGCTTGTCAATTCTGTCTCTACAACATCTTCATATTTGCACTCTTCTCTACATTCACATAGCTAAGGTCTATATCACCCACTGTCTAACCTACTAGATCCAATGTGCTAAGTAAAACTTTTAGCCCTGGCACCTGATAGATACTCCATAAATGCTTATTGCCTTCTGTCCTCTCCATTGAAATGGCCTCCTAATTGGTCTCCCTGTCTCCAGTCTAACCTCTGTCCTTTCCCTCCTCCTTGCAGCTGCTAGGTTGATGAACTTAAAGCCTGTCACCCCACCCTTATCCCTGTCAAGAATTATCAGTGGCTCCCTATTGCCTCTAGCATTTAAAGCCCTTCACAATCTAGCTCTTATTTATTTCTCCGGACTGGTTCAATATTGTCCTCCCTCACATGCATCACACATCTAACTAATTGCCCTGTTTATGTTCCCTGCGCATAACCTTCTACTCCTTCCTCTAAAGCCTTTGCATACACTGTTCCCCAAACTTGGAATACTCTTCCTCCTCACCTCCACAGGCTTGGAATGCTCTTCTTCCTCACCTCTACCTTCTGCAATCCCCAGCTCCCTCTAAGGCTTAGCTTAAGTGCTACCTCCTACCTTTCTAGAGGCCCCCAGTGTTTAGTGCCCCTTTCCCTGAAATTACACTATATTCATTTTGTATTTACTCATCTCTGTAAAAAGGTGAACAAGGTTCCTTCAAGAGGAATGCAATTCCTTTGAAGGTTAGGACTATCATTCTGATTTTTCTATCCCCAGAACCCAGCACAGTGGGTATGTAGCATATAATAGGTGTTCAATAAATGCTGATTCAATGCCCTTATATTACAGATACGGAAACTGAGGTCTAAAGAAGGAAAAATTACTTTCCTGAGTGAATCACTTGCAAAGCTAGGTTATTACTCAGGTCTTACAATTCCTGGCCTGGGACTCTTGTTGGGAGTCCTTTCTTTCATTAGCAGGGAGAAGACTGAGTTTACTGCTCACTGGTTAGAGAGCCCAGGAGCATGGGCCTTGTCTCCCCTTGGCCCCCATCAAAGATCAAGATGGTATTATAACATCTGGGACAGAGCAGCAAGTCCAGCTGAGAGATGCTCAGCCCTGGGGCATGCACTGGGCCAAGGGGATCCTGCCTTAAGGGAACTGGCAGGACAGTTAAAGAGACAAGACACATAGTTGGAAACAATAGTGAACAATGCAGGACAGAACCTAGTTAGGTGCTCAATTGTGTAGCACTGATGAGTAGGAGCCTGGAGAAAGAGAGAATAAAGTGGGCTGGAGTGGAAAAGCTTCATGGGAGAGGTGCCCCAGCTGGATTTTGAAGGCATTTTGGTTTAGAGGAAAGAGCACTGGTCTTAGGATTTTAGGGCCACACTTTAGAGCTGGAAGGGAACAGGTAAAAATGATCTGGTTCCATTTTACAGATAACAAAACCAAGACCTCCAAGAAGGAAAGTGAGTTTATTAGACCTAGGGCTGCAAGGGGCTTTGCTGTTGTTCAGTCATTTTCAGTCATGTCTGACTCTTTGTGACCCATTTGGGTTTTCTTGGCAGAAATACTAGAGTGATTCACCATTTCCTTCTCTAGCTCATTTTACAGATGAAGAAACTGAGGCAAATAGGGAGAAGTGCCTTACCCAGGGTCATACAGCTAAGCAAGCTTCTGAGGCCAGATTTGAACTAAGGAAGATGAGTCTTCCTGATTCCAAGCCCAGTGCTCAATCTACCACATCAGCGAATTGCCTTGGGGACTTTAGAAACCGTCTAATCCAAGGATCCAAGCCCCAAATTTTACAGATGTGGAGTCAGAGGCACAGAAAGGGTAAGAGAATGCCCAAGACCACATTGATATGAAAATTGAAACCAGGTCTCTTGACTCTGAATCTAATGTATTTTCCACAGGACATTGCAATGGAAAGAATGCTGAACTTGGAGTCACAAGACCTGAGTCAAAGTCCAGGCCGTGTTCCTCACTACCTGTGTGATGACGGACAAGCCACTCACCTTCCCTAGACATCAGCTCCCTCTTCTGTGAAATGCAGATATTGGACTCAATGACCTCTCAGGTCTCCTCCAGGTAGAAATTTATGAAATTATACCTGATCATTGGGCAACTAGGTGGTGAAGTGGATAGAGTGCTGGGCCTGGGGTCAGGAAGATGAGTTGTCCTGAGTTCAAGTGTGACCTCAAACACTTAATAGCGATGTGACCCTGGGCAAGTCTAACCCTATTTGCCTCGGTTTCCTCATCTGTAAAATGGGCTGGAGAAGAAAATGGAGAAGCATTCCAGGATCTCTGCCGAGAAAACCCCAAATGGGGTCACAAAGAATTGGGCATGACTGAACGACAAGTTTGATCATATATACAGCAGGTGGTTTATAAATGTCCATTGCTCTTGAATTTCTGCCATTGCTTCCTGACTCTCGAATCAATAGAATGGACCATTGGAGCTAGGGGGTTACTAAACTCCTTTGGATCACAAGATTTAGAGCTGGGAGGGGATTTAGAGATTATCTAATCTACTCCAATTTTATTTTACAGAGGAGAACACTAAGACCCAGAGATTTGAAATGACTTTCCCAAAGGTCTCACAGGTAATAAGTGGCAAATTTGCCAAAGAAAACTCAGCAAGTATCAGATCCAGGATTTTCCCTCTGTTGTCATGTCCTTTGACTCCAAAGTTCGAAGACCTGAATTCAAATTCTAATTGGGTTATTACTGGCTTGTGACCTTGGATAAATCACTTGACCTCTTAGGATCTCTGATTCCTCTTTTGTTAGTTGAGGGACCTGAACTAGATGAGCTGTAAAGTCCCTGCCAGCTTGAATAGTATTTGATTCAAAGGACAGGTAAGCTTTATATGGGCCAGGAAGATGATAGGGGTGTTGGGAAGGGGGAGAATGGGGAAAGGTTTTTCATTTCATGTGGAGGATTTGTTGTTTTTCAGTTGTTTTAGTTGTGTCCAACTCTCTGTGACCCAGCGGTTTGCCACTTCCTCCTCCATTCATTTTACAGATGAGGAAACTGAGGCAAACCAGTTAAGTGATTTACCCAGGGTCACACAGCCGTAAGTCTGAGGCTGGATTCAAACACAGGAAGATGAGTCTTCCTGACTCAAGCTCTGGTGCTCTGGGCACTATGGTGCCACCTAGATGTCCCCAGGTGGGGGCCACAAGGTAAGTAAAGATACAGAGGTGGGCTTGGTAAGATAATACTAGCAAGGAAGGAACCATTATTATACTCACTTTGAGATGATCAAACTGAGGCTTACAGAGGTTTAACAATCTACCCAGGGTCACGTAGGTAATAATGATCACAACTAGTATTTATATTGAGCTTAAAGGTTTTCAAAGCACTTTATATAATTATGTTAGTATTCAGTCCTTACAACAAGTCTATGAGGTAGGTACTGCTATTGACCCCCATTTTGCAGCTAAGAAAGCTGAGGCACAGAGAGGTTAAGTGCTTTGCTTGACAGCTACTAAGTGTCTGAGTTAAGATTCGAACTTAGTTATTCCCAGCTCTAAGTTCAGAACTCTGATCTATCATTCCACCTCTAATATGGTTATGGAATGGGGCATTTCTTCTATTAAAAAAAAGTCATACAATTATTCCAAGAGGAGGACGGAGGGATGAGATGATGTCTTGGGGTCCCTTTCATCCAAAGACTCTCTGAAGCATGTAGCCCCACAGAAGAGATTAGGTAAGGTTCTGTTTGGAAGTATAAAGAGGCATAAGATGACCTTAGCCATGGATGCTTTCTGGGTAGAGGAGTCTGTGGTTCCAAGAATTGCAATTGCCTCACTCTTAGAAGAAAAAAAAAGAACGTAAAAATAAATTGATTTGCTCCTTGGTCATTTACATGTAAGTGCAGAGTCATCTGTCCTGCTTCTGCTGCCCTCCTATTCCCTAAAACAGTTCTGACTTGTGAGAAATGGAGGCTGACGAAGCATTTGTCCACTGACAAACCCTTTCCTCTCTGGTCAGCTTGGGGGAAGAGATTCTCCTAAGAGTCTGGAGTCTGTAGTTCCCTCAGGTCCCTTCTCTCTCTCTCTCTCTCTCTCTCTCTCTCTCTCTCCCTCTCTCTCTTCCTCTCTCTCTCTTCCCCCATCTCTTCCCCTCTCCCCCTTCCCTCTCCCTCCCCTCCCCATCTCTCTCTCTCTTTCTTTCCCATAGAAACTCAGGGAAACTATATTCTGAAGGGCTGCTCTCTCTGCCCTTATCCAGTCTATTATTACCGTACAAAACCTTTAGGTCAGGAACCATGTCTTCTCTTTATTCTGTTTCAATAGCTTGATAGACACCCTAAAGGTCTATAATGCCAGCCTTGCTGACTAACTGTTCAGAACTTAGGAGCCCTCCCACTCAGTTCATTAAAACATCTATCATTTAAAGTAGGGGTCTTTAATCTGGGGTCCATGGACCCCCTAAAGGTCGGTCCAGGGATAGATTTTAGGAGGTCTGGAAACTCAGGTGGGAAAAAAATCACATCTTTATTTCCACTAACCTCTAATTGAAATTTAGCATTTCCTTCAATTACGAATTGTAAAAATATATTATCCTAAGAGGAGTTTTATAGGTTTCACCAGACTCCAAAGGGGTCCAAGACCCAAAAATATTAGGAATCTTTGATTTAAAGAGTCTGTAAAAGTCTTTCCTCTTCCAGAAAGCCTTGGAATCATAAAATCACAGAATGTCAGAGCTGGAAAGAGCCTTCAGGATTATGTAGTCCAGAGATCAAGCAGGAGCTTTCTCTATTCCTTGGGAAATATTTAACAAATAAACAAACGTACGATAAAACAAAGATAATGTTACTGTGTGGCTTTCTACATCAATATTTGGCATACAGGGATTCTTATATACCATTTAATGGCCCCATTTCTATTTGAGTTTGACTCCACTGATTGTAGTCCACCTTTTCTACCCCCTGTGGAGGCATTCTTTATCTTTAAAAAAAGAAATTAAAATTTTCCATTATTAAGCATAAATTTTCTTGTTCATGTCCCCCTTCCTCTATTGAAGAGAAAAATAAAAGTCTTCTTATGAATGTGCACAGTCAAGCAAAACAATTCCATTGTTCATGTCTAAAAATGTATGCCTCATTCTGAATCTTAATTCTATTACCCCTCTGTAAGTAGGTGGGTAGCAGAGATCTGTATCAGTTCTCTAGAACTGTGATTGGTCGTTGTATTGATTGGGGTTCCTAAGTCTTTCAGAGTTGTTTGTCTCTGCCATATTGTCATTATCGTTATCATATAAATTGTTCTTCTGGTTCTGCTCACTTCACCCTGTGTCATTTCATACAAGTGTCAGGTTTCTCCGAAATCATTCCTTTCATACTTTCTTTTTTTAAGTTTTAAATTTTTTTCACCTAGGTTTTTATTTTATTTTCTTTTTTTGGAGGGAGAAGGCAGGGCATTTGGGGTTAAGTGACTTGCCCAAGGTCACACAGCTAGTAAGTGTGTCAAGTGTCTGAGGTCAAATTTGAACTCAGGTCCTCCTGACGCCAGGGCTGGTGCTCCACTCACTGTACCACCTAACTGCCCCCTTTCATATTTTCTTATAACATAATAGTATCTATCATACTCATATACAAAATTTGTTCAGCCTTTGATAGGCACTCCTTTAGTTTTAGAAATTCTCAGTATAGTCTGCATGAGTCTAAAAGTCATCTTTAATGGAGAAGACAAAAGAAAATTTTTCTGGTTGGTAGCAGCTTTCTTAGAATGTCAAGCTCAATAATGTCTTGGAATGGTCCCCTCAGAGATCATCTGGCATACCACTCTCATTTTGTCAATCACATCTAGAGAGAGAAGAAGGGACTTGGGCAAGGTCACACAGCTAGTAAAGAGCAGAACAGAAATAAAACCTAGATTTTCTGAATCTTCAGTCTTACAAGTCTATTGTACTTTCCAGATCACTATGCATCCTCCAAGCCCTTTGTTTTGAGCTAAGCAAACTAAATTCCATATTAATGGACGTTGTCATCTACTAGGGTCATATAGTAAATCCAAGGCAGAGCTAAGACCAGAACCCACATGTTCTGACTCCTAGTTCAGGATTCTTCCCACCGTGCCAGCCTACCTCTTAAGACTCATCCCATTGTGCAAAAATTCCCAAGACAAACACATTTCCAAAGCTATTGAGGGAAGGAGAGAAAGGGGCTCAGCAGAAGTCCATTATGGTGTGTAACCAAGGAGTTCTGATGCCTGCCCAGTGCTCTCTCTATGACCCCTCAGTCCCCTTGTCTTAATCTTCTTTAAAAGAAAGAGAGAAATATTCCCCTCTGAAGAACATTAGGAGCCCAGTTCAACTCCCCAAATAAATAAAGCACAGTCCCCATGTGAGTTGCTGGCCAGGGCTGACAGCCTGTCTTTAACTCACTCAGAGGTTTGGGGCTTTTCCCCCTCCAGGTAGAAGTGATAAGTGTCAATGCCAGCTCCTTCTCTAACTCAGAATCTAAGTGCTTTCCGGGACTTCAATCAGCCACCTAATGCTTTACCAGCCCAGGAATGTAGCCTTGGCTGCAGCTGAGAAAACTCCCATGCAATTACAGCCTCTCATGACCCCTGGTTTTCCAGCCACTGCTAAGAATGTGTGTGGGGGTAGGGTCCCTGCCCACTTGGAGCTCAGAGGCCAAGCCAATCTGACCGAGAGGATAAGCAGAAACAAATCTTTCATTTTTAGGGATCCCATGAGAATTTTGTCATTCATTCATTCATTCATTCATTCAATACACATTTATTACGTGCCTACTTTATGTACCCACTGTGCTAAGTGCTAAGGCTACAAAGAAAGGCAAAAGACTCCTCATTTATTGATTTAACAAATGTTACTATGTGCAAGATGCTGAAGATACAAAGACAAAACGTGAGATCATCTCTGCCCTCAAGGAATTTACATTCTGCTAGGGATAAACAACATGTATATAGGTAAGTTGATACAAAAAATATACAGAGTGAATACAAAGTAATTGGGGGGACAATAACCACAGAAGTAATCAGAAAAGGCTCTTTGTAGGAGATAGCACCTGAGTTAAAGCTTTAAAGAATCTAGGGATTCTGTGTTGCACTCAAGGAGATAGAGCATTTCAGATATGGGGATGCCCTGTACAGAGATACAGAAGTGGGAGACTAGTACCAAGAAAAATCATCACTCTGTTTGGAAGTGAGTCTCTTACAATGTCAGTTTGAAAGGATGTTAGAGATGGTCCTATCCAAGCCCCTTATTATAGAGAAGAGAAAACTGAAGCCTTATAAGAAGGATACAAGCAAAGGAGGTAGCCAGGATCCCAAGGGTGTGATACCAGGCCTGCCATAGGGTTATGTGAATGTTCCATGTGATGGCTACCCTAAGGCTTGGTCTCATCCACTCTTTCACTCCTGTCCCCAGGTGCTAATTTGTACCTCTTGTTCCTCTAATGCAATCAATTCTCCCAGGGTAAACAGCCCCTCTCTCTGCTATCCCTGCCTATATTTTGGCCCCATTCAGTTCAGTCCTGCTCCTCTCCTGTTCCTTTCCTCCTCTTCTCTCTAGAATCCCCATTTGATTGTTGGTAATCATCTCTTTATCCTTTATTTCTTCTTTTCCTACTTTTCTTATCTCTTTGCACCCATTGAAGCTTGGTTTCTTCCTGGAGATGCTACATCCCTGGCCACCAATGTTGGTTGTCACTTCTCTCATGCTCTTAGGGGTGGGCCTGACATCAATACTTGTTAATTCAGGTTAAATTTGGGGATTAATGAGGCACTTATAAGTCATTGAACAGTTAACAGATGGAGCTTTACTTAGTGTTAACCTAGCAAGCATGTGCAACAAGGGTCCAGTATCCCTTAGCCCTGCTCATTTCCATGCGTGTCTGATCACCGGGGCAGGGGGTGGTGACCTTCAAACATCCAACAAGTTGGAGGGGCTCCAAACCCCTCAAGTTCCCCGCCAAAGGGACTTTTGTATGCTCTTAGGGTACCAGGAAGCTGCTTCAAGGGAGGCAAGGGCCAGTTGGACTCTGCACAAGCTTTTAGGAAAAGCTAATCCCTGAGAGGAGGAAGGGGGGAACCCTGGTAGATACTGGTGCTTTCACACATTCCATAGATTCAGGCTGGGAGGGGTAATCTGCATGTATTGTTACCAGATATCATTCTTACACTCTCCCTCTTCCATCATTACTCAGCATCCCTACATCTGTTGAGGCCCGTTCCATCTATCTGTCCTATCCAGTCCACATCCTTGATGTGATGCACAACCAGCTGCCAATTCACTCTACCTCCGAAAAGGAATTCAGTCCCTGGATCATAGTCTTTCTCTCTAACCCAACTCCTACCCCCTTCTCTGAGGATCTCAATAAATACACATTGACATCCTCTCAAACATCCTCCCAGCTCATCAGTATCCTCAACTCCCCTGACCTACATCTTTACTTCAGGCACCCCTTGAGAGTCATATCTGAGAACTCATCATCATCCATAACTGTGCTACTCCTATGGTTTTTAACTCAGAAATTTCCCTGAACTCTAAGCAGAATCTTCCCCTCTCTTCTCTCCCTCTTACTTACTCTTCCTAACCTGTTCTGAGTTCTCACTGTCACTTCTGGTCCTCCATCACCCTTCCTTTGGCCTCACTTCCAGTCTTGACCCAATGCTTGACCAGTTTAGCCCTAAATCATACTCCACCTTCCATATTGACCTTCACATCCCTAGCCCTGGATCCCTCCCACCATCTCTCTTTTCTGCTTGTATCCTAAGCTGGTTAATACTAATGGAGGAAGTCGGATCACCCTGCTGACTTTCCTCTTCAAGTTCACTCTTGCTAATCTCAACTGGACCCTCACTGGGCAGTTGGTACATTGTCCAGCAAAACTTCTATTCTTCCTTGATTGATCATCTCTTCCACTCCCTTCAGGGGATGTTATAGACCTTCTCTCCTATTTTCTCACCATGTTCTTTTTATCTCTACTGATGTCCTTGTCTCCCATATTACCAGGAAAGTAGCATCCATCACTTAGAAGCTCTCTCCTTTCCACTACTCTGTAGGTCAAAACCACTCTTTGCCTTTATTCTAGTCTCTGAGAAAGAAGTCACAAATCTCTTTGCCAAGACCTATTCCCATCCCATCCTTTCCCGTTTCCTCTAGAAGTTTGCTGCACTAATTATCTTTTCTCTCTGATCTTCATTATTAAGCAACTGGTGGTATAGTACATAGAGGGCTGGTCCTGGAGTCAGGAAGATCTGAATTCAAAGTTACTCAGCCCTATCTCAGTTTCTTCAACTGTAAAATGGGGATAATAATAGCAACTCCCCCTTCCCCCACCAGGGTTGTTATACAGATCAAGTGAGATAATACTTATGAAGCATTTAGCACAGTGCCTGGCACATAGTAGGTGCTATATAAATGTTTCTCCTCTTCTCTTCCTTTCCCTCAACAACTCCCTATATATTGGTCCCATTTTTCTACCTACACAACATATTCAGGTCTATTCTAGTCTTACAAAGTCTTCACTTGACCTTGATGCTTCCTCAAGCTATTGCTCTTCATCTGTTCTCCCTTCCACAACCACATTTCTGGGGAAAGTCTTCTATACTCATTGCCACCACTTCCTTCCCTCCATTTATTTCACTTCTCAATTCCTTTGCATTTGGCTTTCAATCCCAGCATGCAACTGAAACAGTACTAGCTGAGGTTACCAATTGTGTCTTAACTGCTGATACTGTTAGCCATTTCTCAGACCTCATTAACTCTTCTGCAGCTTTTGACACTATTAACCAGCCCATCTCCTCAATATTCACCCTTCCTTGGCTCTCGTGACTCTGCTTTCTCCTGGTTTCTATCCTACCTGTCTGAGTCACTTCTTGATCTCCTTTGCTCAGTCAAGATACATCTTTTGTCTTCTCTTCTCTCTCCATAATAATTGCTAACATTTATTAAGCACCTACTATGTGCCAGGCACTGTGCTAAGCACTCTATAATTATTATCTCATTTGATCCTCGCAACAACCCTGGGAGGTGAGTGCTTCTATTATTCCCATTTTACAGATGAAAAACACTGAGGCAAAAAAAAAGGTTAAGTGACTTGCCTAGGGTCACAAAGCAAGTAAGTGTCTATATATATTCTTATAGAGCTTATCAGCTTCCATGGATTCAAGTATGCACTCTACCCAGATGGCTCCCAAAATTATATATCCACCCCCTAATCTTTCTCTAGAACTCCAGACTCTCATTGTTTACTGTTTGTTGGATGTTTCTCCTTGCATGTTCCCACATGCATCTCAAACTCAACATGCCTCAAACAGAACTTATTATATTTCTTCTTATACTATCCAAATTTACCTATTTTTCTTAAAGGGCACCATATTTACCCATTTATTCAAATTTATACCTTTAGAATAATCCTTAGCTCTTTCCTCTCCCTCATCTCCCACAACGTGCAATCGTTTACCAAGTATTGTTCATCCTACTTCTATAATATTTCTCATCTATTCCCTTTCCTCTAATGACATAGCTACCATGTTGCTTCAGACCCATTACCTGGACTACTGTAATAACCTCCTAATTGGTCTCCTGCATTCAATCTCTCTTCTCTCAATACAATTCAACAAGAATTTACTATGTGCAAAGCACTATGGTAGGCATTGGGGACATAAAAACAAAATGAAAATAGTTCTTGCCCTCAAGGAGCTTCTATTCTTTTTAGTTTGCATTAAAATATTTATTGTAATATTTTATTTTATTTTTTTACCTTACCTTCATTCCCAAATATATTTCTCCCTTCTCTCTTCCCCAGAAAGCCTTCCCTTGTAATGAAATATGAAGAGAAGGGAAAAAAGCAATTCAGCAAAACTAACCAACACATCAACAAAGTGTCATACTATATGGAAAGTGCCACATCCACAATCCCTCACTTTAGCAGAGAAAAGAGGTAGAGGCATCTTCTCACTTATTCTTTTGGAACAAGCTTTATCTTTGTTACTATATAGTATCCTGT
Source organism: Phalanger gymnotis (assembly GCA_028646595.1). NCBI lineage: Eukaryota > Metazoa > Chordata > Mammalia > Diprotodontia > Phalangeridae > Phalanger > Phalanger gymnotis. Next base: position 313,720,576 of record CM053624.1, read on the forward strand.
TTCCATTTTGAGGGCTATTTCTTTTTACATTGTATATGTTATTTTCCTGTTTCTGCTTACTTCACTTTGCATCAGTTTGTGCAAATATTTCCACATCTTTGTGTATTCTTTATAGTCATTATTTACCACAGTGAAGGATGAATACTATTTTATTACATTTACGTGCCAGTTTGTTTAGTCAACCCCTAATTGATGGGAATCTATTTTGTTTCTAGTTCTTTGCCACTACAAAAAAAAAATGCTGTTACGAATACTTTGATGCCTCACAATAGGATCTCAGGTCAAAGGGTATGGACATTTTAGTCACTTTATTTCAATAATTCTAAATATGTTTTCCAGAATGATTGGATGAATTCACTGCTCTGCCAACAGAATTTGATGCTTTTATTCCCACAATCTCCCCAATATTAGTTATTTACATCTTTTGTCATCTTGACTAATTTCCTGGGTGATGGGTGAGACCTCAAGGTTGTTCTCATTTGCATCTCTTATTACTGTATGATTTGGTACAGTCTTTCATATAGCTGTTTGTGGTTTGTAATTACTTTGAGGTCTTCTTGTTCATATTCTTTCCTTATCCAGTATGGGTGGCTCTTGGTCTTTAATATTTATGTCCTACATTTAGCATCAGTGGTCAGTCTGTTTCTTTTTTAGAAATCCTAAAATTCTTTTGTGGAAATACCTAAAACAGCCATAGCAGATTGGAACAATTGCTATGGGAAGTCAGTAGATTACCTCTTGTTAAGATCCATACATTATCATTCACATCTTTTGACTAAGCTCAAGTACACAAGTCTATATGATGGTTAATGTACACCAGCAAATCAACATATCATGCATTTTTTGATTTTCTGTTTTTAATGAATAAGTTTATTTTTTTA
>CM053624.1:313721956-313737824 GCA_028646595.1 Phalanger gymnotis
CACTTTGTGGGTTCTGCAGCTCTAGAATTGGTTCAGAGCCATTGTTTTATAGGTTTTTGGAGGAACTTGGTGGGGAGCTCACGCCAGTAACTGCTTCCCAGCCGCCATCTTGGCTCCACCCCGCAATGAATAAGTTTTTTAAAAAAATGATGGCTGTTGTCTTTACAAAAGGATTGTTAGTATTTCAAAACTATATTTTTTGAGCTCGAAAGAGTGATAAATCATGATTGTGTCTACTATTTTGTCATCAAGACTAATGGTTATTATATGTGTGTATACATATATATACATATGTATACACATATACATGTGTATACACATGCATACATATATACGTATATATATATATATATATATATATATTTAATTACTCTTGAGATGTCTTAAATGGGGATAATGTCTTTCTGAGGATTGAGAGGAGGCTTGCCTGGGGCAGGGGCATGGACTCAATGACTTTCCAAATCTCCTTCTGGTTTCCATCGGCTGTGATGATCTTATCTCCCTTGATTCCTCCAGGGAACAACATAGCTGCAGATGACTGACTTTCTCTTAGTTTTACAATAAGATCATGTGAGGTTTTTAGCTAGTGACTAAGTAAGGTCCCCTTTTTGCTCTGGACAGGAAACCTATTAGCAACCTGAGTCATTCCCTAATTGTAAATCTAATGGCAACCACTCTTCATGCTCCCAAAGGAACCTTCACTCAGCTCACCAAAAGTCAGGGGTGTATTTGCAGAGGAACATTCCCTGTAGTTTTATCCCCTCCCCTGTCTTCTTCTCCCAAGGGCTCCCATCTTTCCAGTTTCTTTCCCCCACCAATATTTTTCCCTCATATTCTTCCCCTTGTTTTCCTTTCCCCCTCTGCTGTACTCCCCCATCACTTTTCCCCTAGTTTCTTTCTCTTCTCCCTACTTGACTTTCTCCCAGTCTATTCCCCCATTCTCCCCCTACCCCAGTCTTCATTCCCTCAATCTCCTTTTATCCATTCTCTTCCAGTTTTCCTTTTCAAATCCAGACAAAAAGGGAGCAAAAGCAGGAAGCAGGACTGGGGAGTGGGGGGGGGGGGAGGGCATGAACCAAGAAGTGTCAGAAGCTTACTTTAGGACTGGGTGAGGGGACTCAGATGAAATGTGTTTCCTCAGAATCCCAGCTTCTCTCCTCCATCACAGCTCCCACCCCAGGCCTTTGAGGGATGGGCCCATTACTTCCAAACAGGCTCCATAGACCAGAGATGATTCAAGGGCCTCCAGACCCATTGTAAAAAGGGGGTGAAAAGGGTATTTTCTAAATCAGTTCTTCATGAAATCACTGAGACCAACTTTGTCCTGGGGGATAATAGAATGGATCATTAGGTCCTTGTGAAAGTTCACATTGGATTTTGAAGCCATCCTGAACCACAGGAAATCAGTATTTTAGGCAAAAGGGGAAAATCCAAAGATGGATGGGACCCTTTATCTCCAAACACAGGCTCAGTGTGGGAGGGGGAGGCTGAGCTGAGGAGGAAATATTGTTTTCTGTGGGCTGCTTGTGAGCAGAGAAAGGTAACTTGCCCCTCCCCTGCCCCCTTCTTAATCCCCAAGGCCCCATCACCCACTCTTTAATCACACGCTGGATTGTAAATCAGACCTCTTTCTTTTCTTTCTGAGTCTGAATTAGAGCCTAATTAGGCAAATGAGCAAATTTCCAGTTCAGATGGAATGCATCTTATTAATAGGCTAGAATGGCCTTTATGCACAGAGGGGAAGGTGAGAGCAGAGAAAAGGAAACTAAGGAAAGGGGTCTTTAGCCTCCAGCTCCTTAGTTACCAAGCATCATCAGCATAGGTGTTGAGAAGGATGAGGGAATTCCATTATCCTTAAGGACGGTCATTGGCTCTGAAGAAAGAGGTCATTGAGCATCCTGCCTGCCACAGGACCACACCCATGGCCCATTTCTTCCTCCTCTCTCCTCTCTCCTCTCTCTCCTCCACTCCCAATGCTAGTTATCAGGTGTTCATCCTTGGTCTCAAACCATTTTGTTGCGACAGGCCTACCTTTCCTCAACGTTTGTCTGTCCATCTCTCTTCTAATCTGAATGAGACAGTGAATTTAGAAACCAATTATGTATTTCAGAATAACAATCTCTTATGCTTTACAAAATGCTTTTTATCTTTCTAAAGTACCTCCCCAAGCTGTGGAAGGCCAGGTGGGAATGGTGTCAAAGGTTCCAGATTCTAATTTTGCCTCCACTTGATTATTTCCCAGGTGACCTTGGGTAAGCTACTGGGCCTCATCTGTTAAACTAAGTAGGTTGAACTGATGAATCTAAGGTCCCCTTGAACTTTAAATCTATGATCCTATAACATATCTTGTCCTTCACAACAGCCCTGAGTGGGAAGGAGGGCAGGGGTCATCATTCTCATTTGATAAAAAAAAAAGCAAGGCTTTAAGAGAGCAAATGGCCTAAAAATAATCACAGGATCATAGCGTTTTTGTTTTTGTTTTTGAGCTGGAAAGGCCTTTAGAGGTTTTCTAGTCTCACTCCCTTATTTTACTGGTGTGGAAACCGAGACTCAGAGCTAGGAAATTACTTCACCAAGGTCACTCAGGTAGGAAGTAGCAGAATCAAGAATTGAACCCAGGAAAGAGAGCTCAGGCTCTTGTTCTACCATAGCATACATTCCTATGGCACTATTTACAAAGCACTTCACATAGTTATCTCATTGGGCCTCATAACATCTCCAAATTACAGAAAAAGAAACCAAGACTCAGGGTGCTTAAAAGTCTTGCGCATAGTCTAAGTATCAGAGGCAGGATTCGAACCCCCATCTCTCTTCATCCACCATAAGGTTCAAGGTTCAGCATTTTCCCCATGACCCTGCCATGTGCAATCACTGACGTTTTTCCTTGACTTCTGCTATGTAGAGAGTCAGCAGAAGTCTACGTCTCCCAGCCTGAGCCAGGCTGCCACTCCTGAATGTCAGGGGTGAGTGCAATTGCACCAGATTGCAATCATCTTATTGATTTTATTGTACCCACTTGGAGTAGGAGCTCTCCTTAACTCAATATGCAAAATAATGCAAAGCAGTATTCAAATTAGCTGAGCCCTGGCACTTTTTTTTTTTTGCCCGATAACAGGGCTGAAAGCACGGAACACAATTTTTAGGAACAAACTGGCATCTCCAGCATCACGTTTTCAGCCCCCCTGCAGGTGGTGAGGAGTGGGGGGAAGAGGGGGTGTCTTCTGGCTCTGATGTCCTCCTGCCAGTTTGCTGTTCCAAAGTCCTGCAGATTTCCTGAGCGCGAGTAAGTGGGACTTTAATTTCCCTCGTGTCAAAAAGAGAGGCTCTGATTTTGTTCTCCAAGAATCAAAAATTCCAGTCCAGACAGCAAGCTCAGGGAGCTGAGACCTCTAGCAGCTGATGGCAACATGGAGGACCAGAGGGCATTGATCTTGCTTCTGTGTTCCAAGCAGCCTAGCTGCCTGTCCCAGGGTAACTTTCTGGAAATGGTCCTGGGGCCATCTAAAGGATGAGAGCCTGAAAGAGATGAGTGAGACAGGTTGAGTGTGGACAGTGAATAAATCTTTTCTTCTTCCACCATATCACCTTTCCAATGAGTATTTCCTGAACATCTCTTCTGTGCAGATCTCTGCTTGAGGTACACAGTCCTCTGTGTAAAGACACAAGGACTGAAGACACTTGGTCTCTGCCTTCAGGGAGCTTATATTCTGTTGTTGTTCAGTTGTGTCTAACTCTTAATGACCCCATTTGGAATTGGCAGAGACTGGAGTGGTTTGCCATTTCCTTCTCCGGCTCATTTTATAGATGAGGAAACTGAGGCAATAGAGTTAAATGACTTACCTAGTGAGTGAGGCTGGATTTGAACTCAGGTCTTCCTGACTCTAGGCCCAGCACTCCATCCACTGTGCCAACTAGCAGTGACTTGACTGTGGTTGTGGGAGACAAGATACTGATCAACCCTGTCTCTAAGTCCAATATTTTTTTCCAACTCTATAAGGACCCCTCTCAAGTCTACGTCTCTAGCCTTAATCTCTTCTCTTAGCTCCAGGCCCCCTTCTTCCTGGATCCCTGTTAGTACTTCAGACTCAACATCTTGGTCTGCCAGCAAGGAGAGGAGTCAGTTAGTATCTCTGGACCTCAGGTTCTTTTCTCAAACATTTTCAACTGGTCTACTGTTTTTCATTCTGTTTTTCTATCCCCAGAGCCTAGCATGGTATTTTACATGCAGTAGGTGCTTAGTAAGCGCTTCCTGTATTAGATTGGGTCTTGAAATCTTGGTCAGGAGAGTCAGTGGAGTGATTTGGAAAGAAAGCCAGCTTTGGAATTGGGAAGATTTGGGTTCAAGTCTCGATGCTACACATGTATTGGCTATGTGACCCTGGGCAAATTTGGTAACCTCTAAGGGCTCCAAACAAACTAGGTCTCTAAGGCTATAAGTGATAGAAAAGTTATTCTCTTCCATTAGTAGAGAGAATGAGCTCACAAGTTTGGACCCCCCTCCAAAAAAAATCTTGACCACATTTAGATTCCAATCTCTATCTCAGACCTCACTCTCCCTCGTATGGCCCACAGCAAGTTCCTTTGAAATGCTGTGTCTCAGTTTCTCAATTTTAAAAAGGAGAACTTTAGACACAACTTTTTCCAAAAACATTTCACATGAAAAGTGCTAATCCATGTCCAGATTACCTTTCAGGGAAGCAGGAGGCCCAGTCCAGTATTGGCTCAGAAAGAATGCTAAATCAAAGGCCCTGGGTTCAAATCACAACTCTGTAACTTACTACCTATATCCCTTTGGCTTGCTTCTCTGGGTCTCACTTTCCTCATCTCTAAAATGGACAGTCCTTAAGCTCCCTCCCAGTTCTAAATCTGTACTTTTATGAAAAGAGCAATATATAACTGTGGGGTGGCGGGGGAGGGCTGTCATCACAGCTCCCACATCTCTGTCACTTCACAGTTCACAAAATGTTAACATTACAACTGCCCTTTATTCCCATTTTATAGATGAGCGGACTGAGGTTCACTGAGATGCCATGACTCATCGGAGGTCACAAAGCTAGTCAGAGGGAGTTCGGGGACTCAAATGCACATCCCTGATTCCAAGTCTAGGACAATCTCCTTTCTACAGGACCATTGCCTCCCCCTCTTAATAATTATTATTATTTATTTATTCTTAGTCACAGAAGCTATATTTTGTCAACCTATTAACATGGGCCTTGCCTGACATTCCTGCCAGTGCTATCTTAGTGCTGGTGAAGTAATGCGCCTCCAGACTCAGCTAATTGGAATCCGGCTTCTTCCCCCCTTCTCTGCTCCCTCTCCGTAAATTATGCGAATTTCCAAAGTTTCAGGCTTGAGTGATAGACAGTCCTGTCACAACGGCGTTAAGTGTTTAGAGAGCAATTGTTCTCGGAGAGCTACTATTTTTCAAACTTTTACTTTTATGAGGAGCTGGAGGGGAAAGAATGCGATCTGGAAAGTGCTTAGTGGGGCTTGGAATACCAACCCTGCAAAGCCAGCTCCATCTTCATCTCCGCTCCCAATCCAGGCCCAGCCTGGACCCTGCAGCAGGAAGAGACGCCGACTTTTCCCCCTTTCCTTTCCCCCTGTGGAGAATTGGGGTTTTCCTAGGATATTATCCTTGTCATAACAATCAGAACTCCAGAGAGGTATTGCTCTTAAACCCTCAACACACATTTTTATAACCTTTCTATTTAATAAGAAAGAGACAGCTCCAATTAGCTGGGAATATTCCACAGAAATGGGATTATTTTAAAAGCTCCAGCAATATTATAAAATAGCTTCAGTAAATGAACAGCTGTTGCCTCAGCAGGATCCGTATTCTCTTATGGTTTGTCTTCCCTCCACCTCCCTTTTCCAATTTCTTCTCTCTTCTTTCTTGTACCTAATGCCTTTGGGGAGCTGTTTATGGAACCCAGAGCTGGGCCTCAGCCAGAGCTAGAGCAGCCCTAGGGACTCTCTGACCCTACAGGCCATCATTATAGGAACCCAAGGGCAGGCGCCCTTCAGGATGGATGGAGAGCTGAGGCAAGGCTGTGGACAAAGGCTCGATCACATCCATTTGTCGTTCTCTGTTTGATGAACTAACGGAGGTGGATTCCAACCAGGGCTAACGGTGCCACTCCCTGGCTCAAGAAGCTGCCGCCTCTGGATAAAATACAAACTCCTCCGTCGTTTAAAGCCATTCACAATCTGGCCAGATTTATTTCAAGCTGATTTCACATTATCCCCACCTTCCCTCAATATGCACACATTCCGCATTCCAGTCAAATTGGACTTCCAATTTTTCTCTGCACATGGCATCCACTTCCTGTCCCCACGCTTTTGCACGAGCTGTCCCTCATGCCTGGCATGCTTTCTCTCCTCCCCCCTGACTCTTGGAATCCCTAGGCCCTTTTATGACTCAAATCTAATACCGACTCCTTCCTATGCGAAGCCTTTCCTGATTCCATTGGTTGCCGGTTGGTGCTCTCTCCTCCCCACCTTCAAAATTACGCTGCGTTTCCTCAGCCCGTATATATGTAATAGACACACTCACCTATGTATAGATTGTATTCTCCCAGCAGAATGGAAGTTCTCTGAGGACAAAGGCTGTTTCCATTTTTGTTTGAAAGTCAGCTTCTAACATAGCACCTGGAACATTGCAGTTGCTAAATAAACACTTGTTTAATCGTATTAAACTTTAGGGAAATAAATACCAAGATGTCTCATTCTTTCCCTGAGAATGCTGCCAGACGCATATGTTGCACTTTACCTCCTCTACACTTGCCTTGCTCCTGTCAAGGAAGCTGCTGTGAGTTGTAGCTATAGCAGTGGGGATAGACTGAGCTAAGCCGTTCCTATTCTCTCAGCCAGGCACCTTTTATGAGTAAGACATTTGTAATGTAACTGAGCCAGAAGGAGAACCCAGAAGAGTCAGAATGAAGATTCAGGGTCAGAATCTGGGTCTGGGATTGGAGGCTAGGGCTGTCTATGACCAGCTTCAGTTTCCAGCTATGGTAAGGGCTCAGTCTTGGGAACAGCGATCTCTGATTAGCCACCTAAACTTCACGGACCTCTTGCTCTAAGTCAGAGCTTAAGGGAGGGGAGCGAGCATTTATTAAGTACCTACTGTGTGCCAGACACTGTGTTAAGAACTTTACAAATATTATCTCATTTGACCAGCAAAACAACCATATTAATAATAATAATACATTTATATAGCTCTTTAAGATGAACAAAGCACTATGTAGCAAAGCTATATGTGTGTATACACACATATATATACGCATATATATACATATACACACATATTTAACATTAAATTTATGAATATATTTTAAATTTATATCATACACACACATACATACACATATAATATTTTTTATCTTCACAGCAACTCTGTGAGGTAGGCACTATCATTACTCCCATTTTATAGATGGGGAAACTGAGGCACTAGGTCACATAAAATGTAGTAAATGTCTAAAGCAGGATGTGAACTCAGGACTTCCTGACACCAAGTTCAGCACTGCATCTTCTATGCTGCCTAGATCCTCCATCTCCAGTCTGCTAATTACCTCCCATACTTCTGAGTGGTTTTAGACTTCTGATTCAGAGAGGGCTTCTTTCCTATAACTCTGAAGTGTGGAAGCTCTGGGCCAAATCTTAATCTATCCCCTTTCACTTTCTTTGTGCCTCCCCCACCCAACTTGATCTTCACAACGAGTGGTCTTCATAGCAAGTCTCTCTTTGTCGTCGTTCAGTCGGTTTTCAGTCATGTTTGACTCTTTGTGAACCCATTTGGGGTTTTCCTGGCAAAGATACTGGAAGAGTTTGTTATTTCTTTCTCTGGCTCATTTTACAGATGGGGACACTGAGGCACACAGGGTTAAGTGACTTGCCCAGGGTCACACAGCTAGTAAGTGCCTGAGGCCAGATTTGAACTCAGGAAGATGAGTCTTCCTGACTGCAGGCTTGGTGCTCTACTATGCCACTTTCTGCCTAAAACGTTGAGGCCATAAATGGATGAGGAGTCAGGATGGCTGGATTCTAACCTTGAATCTTCCAATCGCTGTGTGATCCTGGGCACGTTCTATTTCCTACTCTGAGCATTACTTTTCCCCTTTATAAAATAAAGATGAACATCCATGTCTTTTGGGCTGCTTTGAGGCTCAAGGCAGTAGGAAATCTCTCGATACATTGTAAATATTTATACAAATGGGATCTTTCTTACGACTGCTATTACTTCCTATAGCTGTACATTCCTCACTTATATGACCTCATACAGAAGCCAGAATTTTCTTAAGAGTAAAGCAAACAGCGTTAATCAATCGGTGGTAAAAACGGTTGGCCTCAAACCTTGATAAAATGCCTGCCTCCGGCCCACTAATTGTTTCTGCTCTTTTCATTGAGCCCTAGGTCTCGGAGGCGCACCCACAGAGCCATGTTGGTGTCGTGTTTAGACCAGTGGTCACCCAGATAGAGCCCGGCCGGAAAAGCCTCTTCATTTGCCCATTTTCCTCTTATCCTTCATGAGGAAGACACACTGGGCTAAGTACCAGGGCCAGGCCCAGAGCATGACAGGTAGAGAGGGAGAAGAAGCCTAGGTGCCTATCCTAATGTACACACCTGCCAAGAATTACCTTGCCAAGGAGTGCTGGTCTGGCATCCTGGAGTTGGGGCGAGTTGGTTTTGTTGTGGAACCCTACCATGGGACCCTGCCTCAGGCTGTATCCTCCAGAAAAAGCCTTGGGCTCTTGTAGCCAAGCAGATGGGAGGGAAAAAGGGACTGGAAGGCCTCAGCTGGGCAGCCATACAACCTGTCAGATGGTGTTTTCCCTACCCGCAATGAGAGCAATATGGGGGCCGACTATTTGCCAAGGAAATAGAAGCTGAGTATGACGGGAGAGTGACGCAATGTAGTGAACGCTGGCTTTTGTCAGGATAGTTCAGGCCCAAATATCTGCTTTTACCAGGAAGGGGGAGGGCAAAGGGGAAATCATGGAATTCTTCGGCTGACAGAAATCAAGTCCTGTCTCTCCATTTTATGAATGAGGAAACTGAGGCCCTGAAAAGGAAAAGTCACACAGAAAATCCTGGGCAGAGTCAATCTCTGACTCCGGGTCTCCTCACCTTAAATTCTGGGCCCTCTGCATCATTCCATGCTACTTCATCCCTATGTTTTGTAGGCAAGCACAAGAGAGGAGGTGGGGGTGGGGGTGGGGAATGCATCAGGTAATCTCCAAGGTCCCACCAAGTGCTCACATTCTGGCATTCTGAACATCGAAAGCCATCTTGCTTTTGCCGAGTCAGCATTTTCAACATCTTAATCCCAGCATTTGGGCATGTCTGTTCTGATGGAGGTGGGTGTGTGGGGGGGTGGAGGGAGAGGGAAGAGAAGTGCCTCCATTTAAAAGCCAAACTAAAAGCCGAAAAAAAAACCCAAGAGGAGATATTTTGCTGCGGCAGACAGGATGAGCAAACTGTGGTCGTTAACATGATAAAAGTTGCTTTGTACGGGTGTAAAATTCATTTTTCCCCATTTAGCACATGGCACATTTGCATCAGGCTTCATTTCCAAAGCACTTTTGGTAACTTCACCCTCACAGCCCCTTCTGGGAAATTATGAGAATCATTCCCATTTCGCAGCTGGGAAACCTGAGACCCAGGCAGGTCTGGACCCCTCTTGAAACAGGAATACCTCTCTGGGTAATGACCTTCAGAGGCAAAGGTCACCCTTGGTATGTGAAGACCAGGAGGTCCTGGGTTTTGAGCTGCGTCTGCGGCAGTGGGGTTTGCCCAGTGTGGCATCACTTATACATTTTGTAGAAACAGTAGGCTGTAGTAAAAATTAGTTTTGGACGGAGTCAGGACATCTGAGCTCTCCCCTTATCTCTGCCCCAGGTTCTTTGTGTGACCTCAGGCAAATGTCTTCCTCTCTCTGCATCTCAGTTTCTTCAGCCTTAAAATGAGGTAGTTGGACTCAGCGATCTCTAGGGTCCCTTCCAGTGTCCTGACACTCTAGAATTCGGGACAGTACATTGGATAGAGAACCAGATTGGATGTCAGAGGTCCTAGATAACCATCATCATCATCACCACAAAAACAATCATTTGTCATTCAGTCATTTCTTTTAAACCGTTTTTCTTTTTTTTTTCTTTTTGAGGGGAGAAAGCAGGGCAATTGGGATTAAGTGACTTGCCCAAGGTCACACAGCCAGTAAGTGTGTCACGAGTCTGAGGCCAAATTTGAACTCAGGTCCTCATGACTCCAGGGCCGGTGCTCTACTCACTGTGCCACCTAGCTGCCCCTGTTCAGTCATTTCAAACTCTCCGTGACCCCATTTTGGGGTTTGTGGCAAAGATACAGGACTGGTTTGGCATTTCCTTCTCCAGGTCATTTTACAGATAAAGAAACAGAGGCAAACAGGGTTAAGTGACTTGCACAGGGTCACACACATGGTAAATATCTGAGGTCAAATTTAAACTCAGGTCTTCCTGACTCCAGGCCCCATGTTGCTCTCTCTGCTACACTACTTATGTCCCCCAAACAATTTCTATAGCACTTCAAGGTTTGCAAAGCACTTTAAAGATGTTAACTTATTTGATCCTTATAAAAATAGAATGTGCATGCCAGGCAGATAAGGTGTTCTGGGAAGGCCAGGAACATCACTGGTCAGACCACGAGCTCTTGTTATATCTTCCTGGTCCCCTAGACCTGCTTGAAGCTCGAGGTCTAGCTGACATAAAATCTAGACAGCAGATTCCCTAGAATGCTTTTTGTTGCTTCTCCCGGGAAGTCCACCCTATTTCCCCACCAGCTTCCTCCAGTAACCTGGCATCGTGGGAAGAGGGAAACTGACTCCACTCGGGAGACAGAGAGGGCCAGAGATGTCAATTTCTCCTTGCTTTCAATGAGTTATCCTTTATTACTAAAATGAGAGATCGGAAGTTTTATGGTGACTCTTGCTGTCAGTGGCCGCTGCTGATAGAAACATGACTTCCTGGCCTCCTTCTCCCTCTGAAGGCTAGACCAGAGAATATAGAAGATCAGAACCGGAAGAGGACTCAGAGATCTAGGATAACCTCCTTCATTTTATAAATGTGGAAATATTTCCACACCAGGGAAGTGACTTGCCCAAGGTAATATGGATAGGAAGGAAGAAATGGAGAAAGGAAGTAAAGGAGGAAGGAAGGAAGGAGGAGGAGATGGAAGAAGGAAGGAAGGAATGGAGGGAGGGAGGAAGGGAGGGAGGGAGGGAGGAAGAAAGGAAGGAAGGAAGAAAACAAGCATTTATTAAGTGTCTACTATGTGGCAGACAATGGGTTAAGCACTTTACAAATGTGATCTCATTTGGTCCTCACGGTCACCCTGAGAGGTAGGTGCTATTAGTATCACCATTTTACAATTGGGGAAATTGAGGGATACAGACGTTATCCAGGGTCACACAGCTAGCATGTGTCTGAGGCCACACTTGGACTTGCGTCTTTCTGACTCTAGGCCCTATGCTCTATCTACTGCTGTACACTATCACTGCTGTATATCACATGTAGCTGCTGTAAGAGGCAGAGCTTGGATTCAAACCCAAGTCTTCTGATTGCAGATCCAGAGTCTGTTCCCTTTCCCATGCTGCTTCTCCACTATAACACTGCCTGCTGCCCAAGGTCACTCAGTAAATTAGCAGCAGAGTTGAGATGAGAATTTATGTACTCATTCATCCATTCTTCATTCATTCACCAAATTTTACTATTGTGCTTAGAACTGGGCATGTACAGATACCTACTACAAGGAGCATACTCCCAACGAGCCCTCAGTATAATGTTAGGGTGGAATCTGAGAGGGAAAGGACAGATAGATGTTTAAGGAAAGGGAGGGCAAGTTCAAGGGCGTGGTCCAGGCCATGAGATGTTTGAGGAAGGCATTTTCCTTCGCCAGCACCAGTCATTTGGAGCCCCTTGCCTGTATGTTATCTCATTTCTGTGAAGTATTGGCAATGCTTAAACATTCTGCCACTGACTTTCAGCAGAAAGGGCTAGTCACCCCTTGGTGGATGCTCTTACCAAATCTTTGGAGAGACCCCTCCTGTCGCTGACAATCTGGGAACTGTGGAGAGGATATTGTGAAGGAAAAATCAATGATTTCTCCCTCCTCTTCCCCATTGGGGAGGGAAGAAATATGTGTTATATGTGTGGGGATCAGTAAATAAGGCAGATCATTGTGACTTTATCAGCTGGTCCCCAGCCTTCTCTCCTCCCTCCCAAGTAGAGCCTGGCCTGTTTGAGCCTAGCTACCTCTAGGGAGACAGGAGCATCCTGGCTGATTAGCAGCTGATAGGATTCCAGCTGGAGTAATTAATAAGATAAGGCCTAGTTGTTTCTGCGCAGCGCATACATAGGTATGCCTCGAGATCAAGGCTTCTGTCTTTCCCAGGATGCCTCAGGAAAATCGGTGTGAAGGAGAAGAGAGGAGAGGAGGTGCTGAGTGTGTTTGATGCTTGTCACAAAATTCTTAGATTCCTAAAATGTCAGAACTGATAGGGACCTTGGAACATGGGGTATTCAGCAGAGCGGGGAGGGACCTCAGTACCTAGAACCTAGACTGTTAAATCTGGAAGACAGTTTAGAAGCTAGAACAACTCCTCTTCATGAATGCCCCTATTTCTGTTGAGGGCACCACCAGAAGCCCGGGAGGGTGACCTTGGAATCACCTTCACTCCTTCTCTCTCACCCCGAGCTTGTCCATTCTGCCTCTTGGACACCTATGACACCTGTTTCCCTTGCTTTGTTCACATGTCCGCCATCCTAGTACAAGCCTTAGTCACCTTTCACCTGCACTATTGCAAGTCTGATTGGTCTCCTTGCCTCAAGCGTCCCCTCTTTAGCCCATCCTCCCCACTGCTGCCAAAATGATTTTCCTAAAGCACTGATCCGAGCGAGTCATACTGCAGCTCAATAAATCCCAGTGGCTCCCTATTACCTTCGGGGCCATACACAAACTCCTTTTTATTTGGTATTTAAAGCCTTTCACAACCCAGATCCAACTTAGCTTTCAGGCTTTATTGGATGTGCGTTCCTTTCATGCAGTCCAGCCTTATTGCTGTTCTGTGCACACAATACTCCATTTTCTATCTCTTTGCCTTTTAATAGGCTGTCCGCCATGCCTGGAATGATCTCCCTCCCATCTTGTATAGTCTCTTTGCTGCCTTCGGAACTCAGCCCAAGGGCCACCTTCTTCATGAAGCCTTTTGTTATCTACCTCACTCCCACCTTCTCCTCCTTGAAGAAAATTATTTTTTTTAAAATTTTCCATATATTTTTATATATGTGCATGTTGTCTAACTGATGGAATATAATTTCCTTGGTGGTAGAAATTGCTTCATTTCTGCCTTTGTATATTTATGGGCAAACATAGTATTTAGCACAAAGCAGGTACTTAATAAATACTTGCTGATTGGTGGCACAGTGGATAGAGCACTGGAACTGGAGTCAGGAAAACCTGAGTTCAAATCCTGCCCCAGACACTTACTATCTGTGTGACCCTGGGCAAGTCATTTAACTTCTGTCTGCCTCAGTTTTCTCACCTGTAAGATGGGAATAATAAAAGCACCTCTCTCCCAGGGTTATTGTGAGGATCAAATGGGATAATATTTATAAAGTGCTTAGTTCAGTGCCTGGCACATAGTAGGTGCTTAATAAGCACTTGTTTCCTTCCTTCCTTCCTTCCTTTCTTCCTTCCTTCCTTCCTTCCTTCCTTCCTTCCTTCCTTCCTTCCTTCCTTCCTCACTTCCTCACTTCCTTCTACCCTCCCTCCCTCCCACTCTTAGAATATGGGGAAGGGAATAAGCATTTATACAGCACCTACTACATGCCAGGCACTGTAATAAGAGCTTGACAAGTACTATCTTATTTGATCCTAACAACAGCCCTTAGAAGTAGTGCTGTGATCATTCCCATTTTCCAGATGTGGAAACCAAGGCAGACGGAAGCAAGGTGACTTGCTCAGTGTCACACATCTAGGAAGTGTCTGAGGCTGGATTCGAACTCAGTTCTTCCTTATTCTAGACCAGCATCCACAGTGTCAATTTGCTGTCTTGAAATGACATGGAAAAAGAAAGGTGGAAGGGACCTTAGAACATAAAACCTAGAATGTCAGTGCTAGAAGGATCCCTAAAGGTGGCCTTAGGAGGTGGTGGGTTCTGTCCTCCTCACCCTCATATTAGAGGTCTTCATATACAGAGGCTGAATGACCATTTGTCATGTGGTTCTTGGTCAGATACAGGTAGGATCAGATGGCGTCTGAAGTCTCTTCCAACTGTGAGAGTCTGTGAATGCCTCCTGAGGCTTTGCAGAGGAAGGTGTCGTATCTGACTGGGACAGTCAGTGAGGAAGTCCTGCAGGAGATTTGAGCTGAGCCATGAGGGATGGGGGAATTCCGTAAGGGCAGGGTGGTATGTTTTCTTCCAAATGCTGATATTCTAAGAGTTGTATGGTCAAAAATATTTTTCTGTCTCATCTTGCTCTGGGACAAGCCTCACCTGGGGCTTCATCTTCCTTTGATAAAAAAGGGAACTCCCTAAACAGCAAGAGACTCCCTTGCTTACCTCCCAACCTGCCTTCTGCCTAGGACCAGAGGAGGGTAGATTTCTCCCTAGAGAAAGGAAGGTTCCCATATACGTAAGTTCTTCTCCCAAAGAACCTACCTATCCAACCTTCTTTCCTCCTGTTTCCCTTCCCTGCAGCAGCCTACTCTCCCACTTAGTTAGATAAATATCCTTGATTGTATTTCCCATCATTCCTTCTGCCTATAATTACTTCCCTCCTTACCCTCCAGGGCAATGTCAATCAATAAGCATTTATTAAGCGCTTACTGTTGTGCCAAGCACCATGCTAAGTTCTGGAGGTAGACAGAAAAAGCAAAACCAAAACATTTTAGATATCTCCATGTTATATTTTTCCTAGATATCTGGGCCCATTAACCTAGGGCCAGGGTCAGCAAATTACAGCTCATCTGTAAGCTAAGAATGTATGTCTGAGTGAGGGGCTGATATGACCTTGGGCTTGACCTTTCTAGGGGATGTAAAATAACTAACTCCCAGAATGACCATGGATCCTCACACACAGTCACATCACAAACCTTAAGGCCTTGGCCACAAGGGGGTCTTTGTAGGAAAGTGTGGGTAGCTCACTGCTGCCCATACCCAGCGCTAGGGACTCAGCATAGAACATGTGTGTCTATTTGGGCATTGAATGATCAGATCTGAGCCCCTTCTTTGGAGGAGGAAAATGGTTAGTTAGATGTTTTGTCTCTCCTCTCGCCAGGCATGCCTGCCTGCCTGCCTACTGAGCTGAATTCTCCTATCTCTTAGGATGGGAATGCAGATTTTCCATCAAGGGAGAGAGGAAAGAGGGAGGAGGGCAGGCTGGCCCCTTCCAGGCCTTCATTATGCTGCTGTTTGCATGATTTTTTGAGGGCTTGCTGGGTTCATGAAAATTAATGCAATCGTGCCAGACTGTTTCTTCTGTGTCTGATAGGGCTTCGTGCATTCGGGAAGCAATGTCTGAGCCAGACGGAGGAACCTTTCCAGAGCATGAGCTTCCCTGGCCGAGTGGGTAAGGACATGGGCATACATGGCTGGGACTGTTCCAAGAGTTCCAGACATGTGCTCTGGGTGTGAAGGCTGGGGAGGGTGCAGAGGGGGCCAGTGGAGAACATTCCACACTCATAGACATACTGCCATTGGGCACAAGCCTCCGCACTTAATTTGAGGGAGCTTAGTTTAGTGGTTAGCCCTGATTAGCTAGTGAGGTCAAGATTCTTGGCTGTATCCTCCTATGAGACTCCCTCTGCTCCTTGGCCACAGACTGACTTCTAA
>CM053624.1:313738324-313767349 GCA_028646595.1 Phalanger gymnotis
CCCTTGCCACCTCCCCTTCCTTCTCTCCTTCTCTCTCCCCTCTTCTCCTTTTCCTCTCCTCCCAAAATCTCCTCTTCTATCCTCTTTCCCCTATTCTGCCCTCTCTCCTTTCCTTTCTCTCTTTCCCCTCCCCCCTCCTCCTCCTCTTTCCCCATCTCTTTCCTTCTCTCCTTCTCTCTCCCTTCCTCTCTTTCCCCTCTCCTCCCTGAATCTCCTCTCCTCTCTTCCCTCCCTTCCCCTCTGTTCTCCAGTCATGCAACAGGAGCCAAAGAGGGGTATTGACGAGGGAAGAAAAGCTGGCGTGTGGGGGTGGGGGTAGAGAATGCAATCATGAACAACAAATTAATAACCCTCCTCTGCCTGCCTATCGTACCTCTCTCATCTTGGGATCCCAAAGCACTTGACCAAAATAATTATTTGTCACAACAGCCCTGTGAGCTGAGTGTTATCTCTGCTACCCAGGCAGAGAAACTGAGGGAAAGGGAGGTAGTCAAGACTGGAGCCCCAGATGCCCACGCCCCCTGAACTACTACAGCAGGGCCTTGGCCTTTGGTCCTCGCCTGTCCTAAACCTTTGAGACGTGCCTGATCACTGGAGACCACAGAAATGGACTTTGTGCCTCCAGCCCCTCCCAGCTGCCCACCAGCCCCCTGGTAAGGTTCTTTGAAGCCTGCAGGGACACAAGCTCCCCCTCCCCACACTGGCTCTCGCTGGCTCACCCACCGTTTGACTGATCTTTCCTCTAGCGTCTCCAGCCCTATGGGAGGGGAAATCTCTCTCCATCAGTCGCAAAGGAGCAAAGCAAGGAGTGATTTATTATTCTGTTCCATTATGCCTGTTTCCAGAGAAACTAATTATTCTGCATTGTTGTATTAGATACTTTAGGAAAGATTACATTTTCTTACTTTTGGCTGATAAAAAAATTAAATCCATCAGTTTTCCTAAACACATTAGGGCTAAGACAGAATTGCTGGTTCTAATTATTAATCAGTCGGATTTGAGGACGCAAAGCATTTGACTTAAGCTCGATATATTCACGAACAATGTCCCAGGATCGCATTTTGTACTGAAACAATTTTTCAATTTATTAAAAAGTCATTAAGAGAGAGGAAGCTGGAGTCAAGGTCACCTGATTCTGGGGAAGGGATTTGGGGGAGAAGAGGACAAGGAACAAGTGGTACACCATGTTTTCCTGTTTCCGATCAGCCTACTTTCCTCTGAGTTCAAAAGCAGACTCTTCATACCATAAAGGAAGGGGAGCTTGTGGCTAGAGTAAACTGAGACCGTCCTGAGCGTCAGCTTTGAAACTCTTCACTTGGGTAATTAAGTTCCAATGTCCCTGACCCAGCTCCCATAGGAGAGAAGAGATCATGATTTCACTATCATGATCACCACCACTGCCACTAACCTCACTGTTGCCATCAATATCACCATCTCCATGGCTGCCACTCATGTCGTCACCACCACTATTACTGACTTCGCTATCACCTTCACTGTCATCAGTCTTGGAATGACTACCCTGGCTGGGACTGTGGTGTCTTGACTGGGGATTCAGCCAGTGCAAACACACATGGCCCACTATATCTAGACAGTCCCAGAACTCAGACAATGCTTCAAATCCCATCTGACCATCCAACCCAGCCACGGCCCTGTCCTCCACCCTGCTGTCCCCCATATGCCCCTCACTCCTACATACCCTCATTCCATGCTTTCTCATCTTGTTCTGAGAGCAATAATCAAACCGGTACTTTTGGGGTGTGTGTGTGTGTGTGTGTCTAGGGGAGAGAGTGTGAAGAATCAATCAGGATACCCAATCAATTGATTCCTCCCCACAAGCTGATGAAATCACAGAAGGATCGTGTAACAGAGGCAAGATGTACTAAACAAAACGAAAAGAAGTGTCCACATTCTGTTACCCCTTTACAAAGGGTAAATGAGTTCTCCCTGAAGAAACTAAAAGAGCAATCTATTAACTGGTCTGAGATCAGCCATACCTCTGGTGGTCTGTTAGAAAAAAACCACACACAATGACTTTGCCATCTCTGGAAGGCAGTTGAGCCAGGAAGAAGCTTCAATTCATGAGAACCTTGGCAGTCTAGAAAAGAGCCAGCTATGGAGGAAGAGCCCAGTTCTTGAGAAGGGATCACTTTTCTTTTTGCTTTTCTCCTTGAACTTCTATCAGAGAGCAGCAGGGATGGTGGAAGGGATTCCTCCCCACTCCTTGACTATGATATCTTACAATGGAGGTATCCCCATCAGGGAGCAGAAACAGTCAGCAGAGGCGGCCCTGAGGAAAGTGACCCTATGCAGCAGACAAGAGAGCCAGCTATGAATTCTAGAGATCGTTAACTCTGGCAGTCAGGAGTTGAGCTGCAGAGAGGAGCAAGCCCAGGAAGTGTAATTGAACAACCTTACTAGTAGAAACATTGTGCCAAGGAGAGAGCAGTATGAGGACCCCTGAAGAGAAGAGAGGACATTGGAGCCACCTCAGTGCCAGAGGCATAAGCCTTGGCCACATTTATTCTCCGTGTGACTTGCTCACTGCTAGTGTACCCTATTTATGTGCTCACTCTTCCCAAGGTGTGCATTTGAGGAAGAGCGTACCCCAGCTTTATGGGAGTGGGTGGGACGTGTTTCAGCTATCATTCTTATAATGCCATATTGGTAAATACCTTTGCTTTGAGCTAGTTGTGTCTCCTGGCTGACAATTAAAGTAAGAATACTGGTTGGAGGTGGGCTGGGGCTTGTGAGCTATAGACGTAGGAGTACTCTGAACTTTGGGGTAGTCACCTCCCAGGAAACTCAACCTGTGAATTAAACTTGGGGCAGGGTGGCCTTAGAAAGGATGTTATACTTCAGATCATTGGATCATAGAACTGGAGATGGAAGGGATCACAAGGGACATATAATCCAGGCCTCTCCTTTTGGAGATGAGAAGCTAAGATTGAGGGAGGTTATGGCTTGCCCAAGGTCACACAGGTAGGAATCATCAGAGGTGGGATTGGAAACCAAGTCCTTTGAGCCTAGACTTAGTATGCTTTCCTGCACCATGCTACCCCATCTACGAGATCAAAGAAGTGGGTGATCTTTAGATGACCTTTAAGGTCCCCCACTTCAATTATCCATCCTATGCCAGCCCCTAAGAATAAAATCTGATTAGAGGCAGTCAGAGCAAGGATTGTCATCCCTATTTTACAGATGAGGAAACTAAGCTTCAGAGAGACCTTGAATTTCTTTTCCTCCCTCTTAATGATTTTTTAATAAGTTGAAATTTTTTTCAGTACAAAATGCGATCCTGGAATGTTGTTCATAAATATATTTAGTTTAAGTCAAATGCTCTCCCTAAGCCTATGCAGTAAGTTAGTGGGAAAGCCAAGACCAGTACAAATTTTTCCTGACTCCAAGGCCATGGTACTCTCCCTGGCACTGGGAATCATGTTTTCCCTCTGGCCCAAGGAGAACTGAGCATGCTATCATCAGTCACTACGTACTTTTGGTAAGAATTTTATAGAATTGTACATAGTCTTAGATTGTTAGAGCTGGAAACTATATTTTGGATGGAGAATATGTGAGTCAAAGAGGAGAGACAGACAGACTGAGACACACAGAGATTATAAAGAAAATGTAGTTCCACTCTATAAATGGGAAACATCCACTGGACTGTTTTTGTTGACCCAGGGCTGGATTGGTAGGATCCAGGTGGTATTTATGTATGGCTAAACTTTTCCTGGAAAAAGCGTAGTGCCCCTCATCCCCTATATGCATATATACACCCAGTTCCCTACCTCACTCCACCCCCAAAAGCTTCTGCCTTCTGCCCCTACCTCTACCTAAACCCTCCCCAGGAGCACAGCACTGACCTTGGAGCCTGGAGAGAGCTTCCATTCCATTCTTGCCTTCACTGATTGTGTGACCATGCGCCAGTCACTTGACTCTTTCTAAGCTTCACTTTACTCATCTGTAAATTAAGGAAAATGATACCTGAAATAAGAACCAGATGAGATAATCTATATGTTAAAGCCCTCCAAAAAGAAACCTATTCAGTACAGCTATTGTTCTCAGCAGCAGCTTCCACACCTGATCAGACCCCAAGTCCAAAGTAAATCTGTCAAAGGTGTAGGCTGCATCCATGGTCACCTGTACCTTCAGTGACAGGACAAGAAGCTCACTTTCCCAATCCCTAAACTCTTCTGCAGAGCCCTGTGTGAAGAGATCACCCAGCAAACATCCTACAAGATTTCTTGCTACCTTTGCCTCTGTGACAGAGACAAAAAAGCCACGTCAGGCACTAGAGAGACACATTTCCCAGCTTGGCATCTCCTTGCCTATCAGCTTCTGAGCTCCCATCTCTGCTTCTCCTTACCTGTCGCCTATATTTAGAAACATTGCTGTCATGATCCATTTTTTTCTCTGAAAAATCTGCCACTGGGGCAAGGGTTACCAGGGGCCATTAGACCTCTGGGTGTCTTGAAGGAGAAAGAAGCCTAGATACCAGAGACAGCTGCCACAGGAGCCCTCTGCCCCCCAATTCTCTGTCCTCCCTACTCTGAGATTCCCTAAGTGGCTCTCAGCCAGTGACACTCAGAGATAAAAATCGTGTTGGGTTTTTTTGTGTGCTTTTTTTTCTTCTGAGAAGTGCTGCTAATAACCTCTAGGAGGGTTACAGCTGAAATGCTGCTAAAGATGCCATTCATTTTCTGCTGCAACTGCTCATCCTTTCTACTCCCTTTCCTTTTCAGGAAAGCTGGAAATTAGACACATTTTTTTCATGTATGTGTGTGTGTGTGTGTTTCTAAAACCAAGAAATATACTCTCAGCTTATCCCAAGACTCTGGTCCTGATCAGCAGGAGGCACAGCATCTCACAGCCTCCTTCACTTGCCCTCATGGTTAAACTCCTGAGAAATAAATGAGTTCTCCCCTAGGACTGAGAAAAAGGACACAGTGAGTTCTCCATTGCCCACATTTCATTCGCATAGTACTCTGCCTGGATCTCACCTTGGCCCCAATCACAAATTCTCAAATCACACTGATCATACATAAATTGAGAGCTGAAAGGGACTCAAATATAATCTAGTTCAACCCTCTCATTTTACAGATGAAGAAACTGAGGATCAGAGAGGTTAAGTGATTTGCCCAGGGTCACACAGGCACTTAAATGGCAAGACAGTTCAACTGAACATAAGTCCTCTGATTCTTCCCACTACATTATACTTACTGCCTTTCTCTCTCCCCTTCCTCCCAATAGACTGTAAGCTCTAGATGGCAGGGATCATGCTGTTTTGTGTTTGTATCTCCCTAGCCTAATACACTGCAATACAAAGGAGGAACTTAATAAATGTTTGTTGAATTGAATTTCCCACTTTTATGAAACATTTCTCTCCTCCTTCGAAACAGTTCAAGCTATCCACCACTTTTTTCCAGGGAACTTTCCTAGATCATAGCGTTACAAATGTAAGCAAGGGTATCAATCTACATCCTATCAACAGTTGGGATCTCAAGGCATATGGCTTTCAATCAATCAGAACCACAGCCACACTCTCCTTCCCTCTCCCCATCCTATGTCATTGTTATAGCCCCAGATTCTTGACAACAAATATAACTCATTAGGTCTCTTCCTCAGGCTCCGCCTACTTGGCTATACCCCTTCATTGGTTCTCCTTTCTATTTCTTTGTCCAATTTCAACCACACTGTTTAATTAGCTAGGTAAATGCAGAGAAAAAGCAGAAATATTATTTGTATGCATCGTATATTGCATATTCCATTTAGTTCGCAGATCCAACCCAATCCAAGGCAGAAACCCCTTTAGGTTGGAGTCTGTCTTCTTTTTATTTAGTTTCCTAGCCACAGAACAGAAGCAGAAGAGACAGCTAATCTGGAAGTTGTGTCTGTCAGACCATCTTTCATCTTCAAATCTGCACATTGAGCAATATACTGACAATCAGGTATCTGAGTCAGTCCTTCTCTGTCCCTGTCACCTGCTTCGGCCTGGGAAACCAAAAGGGATAGTAAAGTTAGAATGCCAGAGCGCTGGCAAAGGGGCCAGAATGTTCTTGTTACAACAATATAGAAGTTGTACATGCTAAGTCCCTCCTCGGTCCCTCTTGTGTCTTTTTAAGAAGGTGATAATCCTGCATTATTAGCTTTTTTATCGTAAAGCTTGACTTCACCTACTCCTGGGTACTCCCCTGGCCTACATTAGGAATGATCAATTGATTCATAACCACTTCATGTATCTAGATATAGATCTTGGACTTGAACTTTAAAAGGGAGAGTAGACAGAGGTGGATCAAATGAGTCAAAGTTGAGAGAACCTGAGAGAAGAGTGGCTAAGCCTTGACTCCGTTCTCTGGAGGGAAGGTCTGCATATCTAGCCAGTTCCTTTAGCTAACCATTTAACCCCTCCAAAGAACCACATGTGTCAGGGACTCACACTGTCACCAAGAAAGAAGAAACTGTAGGACCCCCTTTATGCCGTCACTGGGGTCTCTCGTGGACATTCATTTTGAAAAGGCAGGATGTGGGTGGTTATGTGACCCAGACTATGAATTCCAGAGGCCATAGAGGAGGTCAGGAATGGACCTCTCTATCCTTCTCCCGTAGTGTATGGCTGGCAGAAGGAGGGTGACTCTCCATATGAATTCATCACCGCTAGCATGTAAACCAACTTCTTCATTTTAAAGGTGAGGAAGAGAAGGGGCTTACCCTCAGTCACACAACTGGCAGATGGCAGAATTGGAATTCAAAGTCAGGTCCTCTGACCTCATATTTGGCACCCTTTCCCCCAACCACTGCTGTGGGTAATTTGCTAAGCAGATAATTTAAGAGCAGACACAGCATATAATGTAGCATGAACCCCGGTGGATGCTGACTTGGGGTTCTCTGGCACTGGTTTTGTCCATTTATTGGAGGGAGCCTGGGTGGACAAAGTTGGCCTGATAGCTGTGGTTTGTTTTAGCCAGGGCTGTAATAATGACATTTCCATGGTGCCTACTATGTGCTAGGCACTGCGCTAAGTGTTTTACAACTATTATTTCATTCGATCCTTACAACAACCCTGCGAGGGAAGTACTGTTGTTATCCCCATTTTACAGATGAGGAAACTGAGGCAAAGAGAAGTCAAGTGACTCACCCAGGGTCACAAAGCTAGTAAGTACCTGAAGCAAGATTTGAACTCGGGTCTTCTGGATTCCAGGCCCAGTGGGCTCTATCCACTGTGCCACCTGGCTGCCTCAGCTCTATCTATGCCTTGGTTGGGCAGAGGGGAGGGGAGGGTCGATAGATCAACTGATGTGAGGGCTGGCCATACGGGTCATTTCCCCTAGGGTGGATTTCCAGTCAGACAACAAGTAGTTGTTAAGCATTTATTCTATGCCAGGCTCCTTAAAAAGCCACAGAGATACTTCACAGAAAGCAAAACTGGCCCTTGCCCTCGAGGAACTTACATTCTAATGGCAGATATAGCATACAAACAACTAGATATACATGATATACACAGAAAAGATGAGAGGTCATTCAGAGTCGAGGCTGAAGCAGTTGGGGGTCCTGGAACCGGGGGTCCTGGAACCAGCGGTCCTTCCAAAGACCTTTTCCAGATTCGGTTTGCTGGAGTCTCACCCTGGTGAGGAGGGAAGGAAGAGGCTCTCCTCCCCAGTGTTAGGAGAGCTAATTGAGAAATCTACCTAATGGCTCTTAGGGGTTACCTTAGTCACCCAGATCATGGAGATGAATGCCGGGTACCTTCCTGCCTCTGTCTGCCACCAGCCAGTCGTCCACTTGCTGCTGATGCTCCTTCTCTCAGCCTCTCACCTAGAGGCAGGTAAAATTGTGCGCTCAGCCAAGGACTCAATTTTCCTGGGAATTTATGGCTAGTTTATAGTTTCTCTGTGAATTGCCTGGGGAAGGAGGAAGGAGGGAGGCCACGTTTCAGTCCTCAGCTTTAAAAGAGAAGAAAAGATAACTCATCCCCCTCCTTCCCCAATTCCCACCCGCCCCCACTCTGGGAGAAATAATATAGAAAAACCATCCTAAACAATTACCCAGCTCTTCTCCTCCCCTCCTACCAAGGCTTGTCACTTCTCGGCTGCGAGGTGCTGGAGCCCAAACCAGGGAAGGGAGCAGAGTGGTGGGGATGAGGGAGGGGGATTGAAGCCATTTAGGCTGTCACAGGCCCCATCAGTGGATTGAAGTCCCTGACATAGAATAACAACCCCATAGATTACACATCAGAAACAACAGCTGCAGAGGGGGGAGGAGGAGAGACACAGGAGAGAAAGAATCAGACTCCTCTCCAGCCTTGCCCTTCCCCCTGTGTTCACTGCCTCCGCGGGGGCTGGACTGCCTCCTCCAGACTCACCTTGGACTGCCTTGGTGGGGTCTGCTCCAGGCCCCAAGCTATAGGGGCTCCATAGTGATCTTCCCAAATGATCCATTTCCTAGGATAACAGGTCTAGAGCTGGAAATTATGGCAGAGGTCATATACTCCAAGCCCCTCCATTCTACAGATGAGGCAACTAAGGTCCCCCAAAGTTAACAGTTTGCCAAGGTCACATCTGTAGTGACAGGTAAGATTCAAACTCAGACCTTAGGACTTCAAGTGAATCGCTCTATGCTAATTATGCCGCCTCTTGTCATAGGTTCACGTGAGGCAGCAGCGGTATAATGGAAACAGCTGGATCTGGGGTCATGGGTTCAAATCCCGACTGACGCTTACTGGCTATGTCACTTTTACCTCTCTATGCCCCAGTTCCTTAACCAAAAACTGGGTATAATAACCTTTTTCTTATACAGAGTCATCATGAAGGAAGTGTGTGGCAAACTTTGAAGGGCTATAGAAATGGAAATTGTCTTCATTATTGTATCCCTCTGCTGCTCAAGAACCTCCATTAGTGGCTCCTCCGTTGCCTATGGGGTAAAGGCCAAATTCCTTAGCCTGGCATTCAAGGCTCAAACCTTCCTACCTAAGACAGCCCCCCATGGGTCTCTGGGCAACGCCAGGCAGCAGGCGCCCTGTGCCCTGGGAAGAAGGGTGGCTTGGGAGGTAGGACAGTAGGGTTCTTGCAGAGCTTGGGTGCCCTGACAAGGAGCCAGACTCCTCCTGCTCACAGGAGCTCTGCCATTGTCTTTGATTACACAGTATTAGCAGTAAATTATAGCCTTTGGAGGCCGCATGTAAAAATAAAATAAAAAAAGTGTCAAAAGACAGAGAAAATATTGATTCTGGAGGGAGCGGAAGCGATGGCTTGGTTAAATTAGAACTTTGGGGAGGAGGGAAAGGGAGACAGATGAAATAACAAGCATTCACACAAGGCTGGCAGGGACCCTGGCCCCCTCCCCAAGAATCAGGGAAGGAGGGCCGAGGAGAAGGAGTCGCTAGCTCTCTCACCAATTCAGTCAACAAACATTCAAGTAGTCCTGCTTAGAGCCCAGTCCCCAAGCACATGGGGAAAAACTCGTGAAACAGACCTAGCCTCAGCCCTCCAGGAGCTCACAATTTTGGGGAGACAGGTTTCAACCATAAGAAAAAAGACTTACAAAATGCTAAGTGTCACATATGTGACTTGTGCAGACAATTGAGCCCAGTAGGAGTTCAGAGGAGACCGAGGTGGGTGTGTGTTGGGAATTCATTCAACAAACATTTATGAAGTATCTCTTATGTTTCAGGGCCCCATGCTAGGTATGAGGCAGGGAGTAGAGGTGGGGGGGGGAAGAGGGAGGGGATCTGTGGGTATGACAATGAAAAACTCCATAGTTGCTACCCTCATGAGACTTGTCCTCTTCTAGGGAGGTTACGGTCTGTACTCAGATAAATGGCATTCAAGGAATCAGCACAAACAGCATAGACTAATTGAAAGAAAGTTCCGTTTGGAGCTAAGAACCTTGGGTTTGAATCCTAGCTTTACCATGCACTGTCTGGGTGACTTTGGCCAAGTCACTTTGCCTCTAAGGGACCCTGATTTATTCATCTATAAAATTACCTCTCAGGCCCCTTCTAGCTCCAAATCTATGATTTTCTGAATGTGATAGAGTCAAAGGAGGGTCCAGACAGATAAGGGGAAGGGCAGAAATTTCTTTTAGTCAAAGGGAACTGAGGGAGATAGAGGCCAGCTTCCTGGAGGACTTGGACTGGACCTTCAAGGGCTGGGGGAGAAGAGGCACTGGGGGAGCTAGAGAAGAGAGGGAAGGGCATTTTAGGCAGAGAGGCTGGTCTGCATCTGGCATGTTCTTGGGGCATCAGTCAATGAGCATTTAAGTATTTACCATGTGCCGGGCACTGTGCTAACGGCTGGGCATAGAAAGAAAGGCAAAAATGGTCTGTGTCACTAAAGATAGCAGCAGTGATAACAGTAACATTAACAAAAATATTAGCAGTCAGTCTTTATGTAGCACTTTAAGGTTTCTAGAGCACTTTGAAATAATTCTATAAATAATGTAATATGAGGTAACAGATCAAATGAGACACGATACACAATAGAAATAGAATACAAATAATATGGTATAATACAGTGGGAGGTAACAGTATAGTATGGTGTGACGTGATATAACAACGTAAAATAATATAATGTTAGATATTTCTACATACGGTGTCTATGTGTATATACAATATATTACATAAATACAAATATTATCTCATTTATTCCTTCCAACAGCCCTGAGAGGAAGGTGCTATTCTTATGCTCATTTTACAGATAAGGAAAAAGAGTCAGGCAGCCATTAAGTGACTGGTTCAGAGTCATATAGTGGTGATGTCTGGGGCAGGATCTGAATTCAGGTCTTCCTGACTTGAAGTCCAGCTTTCCATCCACTGTGCCATTGGCAGTACATAGGTTCATACAAGACACAGACAGGGTAGATGGAAGGTCACCTCAGAACAGGGCAGTCCAGTCTGACTAGAGTGGAAGATTCCTATGGGAGAGGGCTAGAGAGACAGGCTGGGCCCAGGCTGTACAAGGCGCAGGACTGAAGCACTCGGTCCGACTGTGTTGATAATGACTGTGAAATCAGCAGAGAGGGGTTGCCTCTACCTGTATTCCAGCCTCTCCAGGCAGCTTCAGCTTGCTTACAGCTCTGACCCTACTGGTGCTGCTACTGTTCACAGGAGAAAGCTCTAAGCCCTGACCTTCCTTACTTGGGTGCCCCAGAAGGGCATGAATGGGGTTGGGGTGGGGGGGAAGGAGAGAAGAAATCTCAGTTCCTTGGAGAGAGAAGAGTCATTTCAGATTGGGGAGAAGGAGAGAGCGGCTGAGTGATGGGAGGAAGAGGAGCCAGAGAGCACAGGATCCATGGGGGGAGTGAACAGGGTGGCCGTGAAATCTGTGATGAAAAAAGGACACCAGCACCTAGGACCTGGTCACGGTGGAACGATCCTAGAGCTGGGCTGGGAGGCTTGAATCGATTGTCAGCCTGCTCCTCCGACAATAGAAAGCAAGCTACGAAAAAGCCCGAAGGCTTTAGGCCTAGACTCCAGTCTAGCTCTGGCACGTTGAGTCAAAGCTGTGTTCTCCTTACACCCAGAAAATAGAGGGATTGGGGCGGGGCTGGGGAGAGGAGGGTGAGTAGTCTTCTCCTTTGTGGGCCGGGAGGTGGCAGCCATTTTGTGTA
This sequence comes from Phalanger gymnotis, assembly GCA_028646595.1. Lineage (NCBI taxonomy): Eukaryota > Metazoa > Chordata > Mammalia > Diprotodontia > Phalangeridae > Phalanger > Phalanger gymnotis. The sequence goes on from CM053624.1 coordinate 313,749,926, forward strand.
TGGATTTGGAGGACATGTACTATATCACAATTCGGTTCTTTGTTATTTGGGTTCCTATTCAATTTAAGTGCTATTTGTTTTAAGATTCTAGCGTCTTTTGTATGGTTTGATATAGAGATATATAGATAGGGGCTTGGACCGGGTTTTGAATTTTTGACAATCTAAAAACCTGTGAAAGAGGGATGGTTTCCAGAGTAGGGTGGGTGCCTGAAGAGCCCAGGGCCAGAGAAAAAGAACTAATATTATATAGTGCATTAAGGTTATCACCTTTACAATGCTCCCTCCACATCTCATGGCATGGAAGTGACCCTGGGCTGGGGAGGCTCCAGCAGCTGAGCATTAGCTCTGGTTCATTCTACCAACCTGGAAAGGTTTCAAGTAGGAGCCAGCAATGGACTGTGTATCTATTTTCTGACTTGTCCAGCTAAGTTAAGAGAGTGTCATTACCAGAAGAATGGCCGCAAGGGAATGAGTTTGTTTTCTTGTTTTTTTTTTCAGTGACAGCAACTTGGCACATCAGAAAAGGCTAAATTTGGAGTCAAAGGATTTGTGTTCCAATCCCAGCACTGGCATTTATTACCATGTGACCTTGGGCAAGGGACTATCATCTCTGATATATTTCTATCATCAGTAAAAATGAGAAGGTGGGATCAGATGACCTATGACCCTATGAACCTGCAAGGTCCAAAGAAATGAACCAGATGACCTAAATCTATGACCCTATGAACATGTAAAGACTGCAAGGTTCTCCCAGCTCTAAATCTATGAATTTTTGAAACTCCCGAGGCATGAAAGGTCTACAGTCTATATCTGCAAAAGTTACAGAGAGGCAGATTTAGGATTTTTATAAAGAGAAACTTAGAACTGCCCCAAAGGTGATGGAATGAATTGCTTTGAGAAGTAGCTATTTCTCTCCTTATTGGGAGATTTTTTTTTTAACCAACAACTGTAGGAGTGCACATTGGTGGTACTATAAGGGGAATACTTAGCCATGGGTTAGACTAGCCAGCTTCTGAGATCCTTTCCTAATCTGAGATTCTGAGAGGGAACATCACATAGTGGAAGTAACAAATCCTTGAAGAAAGTTTGTCTTACAAAGTGCTTTCCTCAAAATAGCACCCTATGGTAGATAGTATGGATATTGTTATCTTCATTTTAAAGCTAGAGAAAATTAGATTTAAAAAGAGCGAACGACTTGTTCTGGGTCCCACAGCTAGAGAGTGTTTGAGCTGGGTCTTTGGCCTCCGAGGTCACTCTACCATTATGTCAAGCTGCTTGTATATACAAAATTTTACAAATGTGAAAAATCCTCTCATCAAATTAATAAGCACTCTCGGATCTACTTCGTAAATTTGAATTGCGTACTGGTATCATTGCTGTTGGTTGCTGATGGTTTCTCAGTTATATTTTTGGGGGCATATGAATAAGGTCTGAGATTTTTCCCTTTACTTCTTGACTTTGAGGTCACTCATGCAGCACCCCTAAGGCTGGCACTCATGCAGCATCCTTAAGGCTGGGACACGTTTGCTTCTGCCATGTTCTGCCCTGACTACTACCGCCTTTTGAATAGGAAAGTCCACTCTCAAGGTAGGTAGTCTCAGGCCATGTGCAAACATATGGGGTTTCCATGTGCTTCTACCCCAAAGCAGGCATTTCCAGTTCCCAGGGGGAGATGGCTTGTCTGATTCTACAGGATTCCCCGGGGCAGCTAGTGGATAGAGTGCTGGGTCTGAGGTTAGGAAGACTCATTTTCATGAGTTCAAATCCAGCCTCAGACACTTACTAGCTGTGTGACCCTGGGAAAGTCACTTAGCCCTGTTTGCCTCAGTTTCTCATCTGTAAAATAAGATGGAGAAAGAAATGGCAAACCACTCCAGCATCTGCCAAGAAAACCCTAAATGGGATCACGAAAAGTCGGACACAACCAAGTATCAACAGCAGGATTCCTCCCTTCTGGAATACAGGACAATTCTGCTGGGTTTTTTATCTGTTTTATGAAGAGAGAAAGGCAAAAAAAGAAGCCAAACGAAGACCTCGCTGGTCTGTCAGGTTCATTTTATAGACCTCATAGAGGGGCAGCTTCTCTGATGAGAGTCTGTCCTCCTGAGAACCAGCCAGCCAATCATCTTAGAAGCAGTTCTGGCCACTGGGAACTAATCAGAAATTCTATGTCCTCTCAGCAAGGTACTAGTGGAAATGACCATGATCTCCACAGGGAGGCGCCCCTCAGATACTCTAAACAAAAGCTGATGTCCTATAACTTCATCAAGTTGATTGTAGTAACTCATTAAATCATTCAGAGATGCTCTTAATCAGCCCTCTCCCCCCAGCACCACACTACTTCATTGTTTTTTTTTAAAGTGAGGCATACCTGTGGTCAGACGGGATAAGGAGGTAGTAGAGATGGTCCAGGACCCAAGGGGCTGGTAAATTTTGAGAAGAAATTCCTGAAAGAGAATGAAACCAAGGAGACAAGTCAAGTCTGAAGATGTGCAACTTCAGAAACATAGAGTTTCTGCTATGTGCCAAACACCCAGAGTCCAGGGCCCATGTGGGAGTCAGAGATGAATAAAATCTGGGCCCAGGTCTGACAGAGCTCAAAGCCCCATGAGGACTGTGGGACACATAGAGAGAGCATGGCAAATTACTCAAAGTCACAAAGAAAGTCAACAGAGGGACGTAGGACCCACACATCCTGATTCTCATGTTGAGCACATTTTTTTCCTACCCAATTAAAATGAGCTGCTTATATATGTAATCAGATCTCTGTTCACAACAAGAATACTGCTTAGTATACTGGGATTGGCACTGGTTTGGGAGTCAGAGGACTTGGGTTTGAATCTCAGCCCTTCTACTTGTGTAAACAAATGCATGAATGAATGAAAAAGCATTTATTGAACACTTATCATAGAGCTGGGGATTAAAATACAAATGGCAAAAGCCTTTCCCTCAATGAGCTTACATTTTAATAGGGATAACAATACATATAGGGAGATGGTTGCCATTTGGGTCTAGGAAATCAGAAGGATGGTTAATGGACTCATAGGGTAATCAATTGATTACTGTTCCCAGATTGAGAAGTAGAAGGGAGTGTGGCATGGCAGTAAAACGGCCATCCAATGGTTCTGGGCAAGGCTAGATAGCCTCTCCAGCATGACCTTGGGCAAGTCTCTTCCTTCTCTGAGCCTCAGTTTCTTTTTCTACATAATAAGAGAAGGGTTGGACTAGATGGACTCTCATTTCCCTTCTACCTCCAAATCTTGTTTTTTTAGTCTTTTTTTGGGTGGGGGCAGGGCAATTGGGGTTAAGTGACTTGCCCAAGGTCACGCAGCTAGTAAATGTGTCAAGTGTCTGAGGCCAGATTTGAACTCAGGTCCTCCTGACTCCACGGCTGGTGCTGTACTCTCTGCCTCCAAATCTTATGATGCTGAAGAAACACTTTGGCAGTTTTCCCGGGTTACACCCTGGACAGTGAAAGCAGCTGATGAGCCATTTTTATTCTTGGTTTTTCTACACTGATTCCCCAAACTGGAGGTTTTGTCATCTTCCCCGCAGTGATGGAATCATCTTAAGGCCAGTGAAATTGATGCCTTCCAGCACTGGGCTTGTCAAGGTCCAAACTGCAGGGGCTGAATTAGAAACAAATGCCCTTTTCTTTCTTCTTTTTCAAGTACAGGCTGACTTTGATCCACTGCTTCTAAGGAAATGGTCCTATTTGGTAGGGGTGGGAGGATGTGACATGTGAAAAGGGTCTCAGGAGAGAGCTAGGACATTCCTGCCCAAGAAAGAGAGAGAAGGAGAGAGAGAGAGAGACAGAGACAGAGAGAGAAAGACAGAAACAGAGAGAGAGAGAGAGAGAGAGAGAGAGAGAGAGAGAGGCAGATAGGCAGAGACAGAGGGAGAGACAGAGACAGGGAGAGACAGAGACAGAGAGACAGAAGGAGACAGAAAGAGAGAAGCAGCCAGATCCTGGGCCATGAAGTAGCTTCTCAATGATCCTCAGCCCTGAAGGCCGAGAAGTATTGGGGAAGAGATTGGCATGATCTGGGGGAGCTGGCATCTAGTACTTCACAGAGGTTGGCATCTTAGGGGCCCATGAACCAAGAAACACAAACATGCTCACATGCAGTCTCCCTCCACTAGAAACCTGTTAGTCTGGGCCCCCTGAAGGTGAATAATCAGGCCAAAATTAGGTCTTGCTCTGTGGTGGGGGCCAAGGGGGCCTCCAGGGTATGAAGGCTAATAACTTTGAGTCCTGGGGCTACCCAGTGGCTGTGAGGGGAAGGTAGGTTCCAATCTCACTAGGCCAACAGGGACTTACTCAGTAATTGGCCAGGGTAGTTAATTGTTGGTATTTCCATGAATGGGGGATTAAATGTTTGCTTGAATGAATTTCGATTGGAGGGGAAGGAGGGAGCTTTTAATCTTCCCACTTGAGTTGTCAACAAGCATGTGCTGAGTGCCTATTATGAGCCCAGCCTTGTGTTCCCCAATGCTTGGAGAGGGGAAGGCAGAAAAAGAGCAGATCATTGCTATGAGGGTCATTACCTGAATGGACAGAGCAGTGGCAGAGCTGGACCTTGCCCTCAGGGACCTCACAAACCTGAGAGACAGAGGAACCACAGGAAGAGAACTGGGGCCTAACTGAGGGGAAATCACAGTTTGGGGGTAGGAAGTAGGGGATGACAGAGGCAGAGTAGACCCAGGCCCTGCCCTCAGGGAGCAGAGTGGGGGGGGGAAGCACTCAACCACATGGGGCAATTAGGAAAAGAGCATAAATAGTAATAATTGAACAATGAGTGCCCGCACAGCTCAGTGGAGGGAGAGATGCCCAGGGACTAAAGGTTTCTGGGGGGAGACAGACTGAAGTTGAGCCTTGAAGAATGGGGACGATTCGTTGTTATTGCTCGTCAGTTGTTTCAGTCATGTCTGACTCTTTGTGACCTCATTTAGGGTTTTCGTGGCAAAGATACTGGAGTGGTTTGCCATTTTCTTTTCCAGGAGAGGATATGAGTCCTTGGTAAATTGCCAAGGATGCATTCTGAACACGTAGGGAGGGTGTAATGGGCATCTGGCATACATGCAGACCCCAAACCCCATCAGCTAGCTCAGCTCACGCAACCGCTCCATGTGGGTGGAGACCCCACTCCCTGCACTAAGAATGGAAAACTACTCATAGAAAGGCCAAGGAGGATAAGTTTCTCAGGGTCCATATGCCTTTACAGTTACATAGAAGAGACAGGTGAAGCCCGACTCCAGTCTTTTTGAAGACTTCAATGGTTCCAGCTCCTTAGCCAGTCATAAAAGGCTCCTCCCAACCACATGACTAGCCAACCACAACCAAGCACAGAATGTCCATGCATTGTTCCCAATCTCTCCAAGGCACTTTCCTTATACCCATAATGATTTTCCCAGAAGCTATTGCCCCAGAGTCCCATCTGGTGATATCTGAGCAAGCTGATAGTATCTGTTTACGTACCAGACCCCCATTTTAATCCTAAATCACCAAGTCCCTCAGCATCCAACCAGAGCCCCTCAAAGTGGCTCAGGGTCCCATAAATTGGAGTCTTACCTGTTTATATCCACTACAGAGACAATTGGTTTTCTCCATTCTGTTATGTTCATCCCTCGGCTCCCTCAGCCCCTTTCTAGAGGATATGACCTTCCTCAAAACCAGCTTGAAGTTTGTCTTCTTCAGGAAGCTTTCTCTGGTTAGCCCCACCTGGCTCTAGACACTGTCCAGGACGCTCACTATTCCCTTCCTCCTTTGGTTGGCACAGTGCTATTTTTCATGTTGCTTTAAAAATTTACTTCCCTTCTCAGACCCAGAAGCTCCCTGGGCAAAGCACTATGTCTCTGCCCTCAGAGCAGGGCCCCCTTCAGACTGTAGAACAGTGGTATTGGAGGTAGGGTAGCTGTGCAAACTCTGAGGCTTACTACCTATGAGACTTTGGGCAAATCGCTTAACCTTCTTGGGCCTCAGTTTCCTTATCTGTAAAATGAGGGTATTGGACTAGATGGCCTCTGAAGGTGGGTCCTTCCAGCTCTCAGTCTCTGATCAACACAAATAGACCTGGGACTTAATGAAGGGCAATGTTGCTCTTTCATCCTTGATGATCCCTGAGGGATAAGACCTCTCTCTCCACAGACCTGGGACTTTCTGTCCCCCTCGCAGACTAGGGGTTCACGGAAGACATCGGATGCATCTCCTCCCTCAGGCCTACGACCATCTCCCTCTCTGATTGGGGACCCCCTGAGATCTTTGGATGTATCTTCTCCTTCAGACAAGGTTTTTTTCCCCAGAGTAGGAAAAATGTCTCTTCTGGGAGAGATATGGGGTGAGGTGGGGATTAGAGAAGAAGGCACAGTCCCTGCTTTTGAGGAACTCACAACTAGTTTAGGAAGATGAGGCTCACCAACCTGAGACAGTAAGAGCTGTACCAGGCAGGCAGCGTGAGCTAAGTGCTCCGGGAACAGTACGGGCAGTTAATGCTGTGGGAATTCAGAGGAGAGAGAGCAGGAAGGCTGATGCTGCTGATGACAAAATGATGATGATGGCCGTGATGATGATAATGATGGTGGTGATGGCAATGTCAGGGATGATGAGGTCCTTGGCTCAAGATCAATTCTTCCTTCCCAGAAGTTGAGGAAGCAGGGAGTTCTTCTGTCTGGGGATTCCAGGAATCCTCCCTCCCCTTTCTCTTAGGAGGGTGACTGGCCTGAAACAAGGACTGTTCAACATGTGCTTTTCAATACAGCACTGGGCATGGATGGAGAAACAAACATTTGTGTTTAAAGTGTGTTATGTTGGATGGAGAAGTGGTTTGGGAGTTAAGATGATCTGGGTTCAAATCCTGCCTTTGACACTTGCTTAGTTGTATGATAGTAGACAAGTCACTTTATCTCTCTAAGAATCAGTTTCCTTATCTGTAAAGTGATGCTCATAATCCCTAGAGCATCTACCTCACGACTTTATTGTGAGGCTCAAGTGAAATAATTTGTCTAAAGCACTTTACAAATCAAGGTGCTAAATATATACCAGTTACTATTATTCTGTTCCCCAGACTGGGTCATCCCAGATACTCCTGGCACATGAACTGGATGGGGTCTAGATGTGCTGGGCATGTGTGTCAATAGGTCCAGGGGTTCAGGGGGAATTGGAGACTTTCTCCAAGACAGAGACACAGAGAGAAAAAGACAAAGAGACAGAAAAAGGGAGAGACAGAGAAAAGGGGCAGAGAAAAGGGGACAGAGAGAGAGAGAGACAGACAGACAGACAGAGAGACAGAGAGAGAGGCAGAGAGAGAGACAGAGACAGAGACAGAGACAGAGAGAGACGGAGAGAGAAAGCGCACAATGGTAGTGGAGACGATAACCTGGTGGGAAGCTATCCTGGAGCCCCTTGGACCTCTAAAGGAAGACCAATGAAATGTGTTCTTAAGCCAGCGCTAAGCCTCTGCTAATTTTTAAGCACTTGAAGGAGAAGGCTGAGCAATTAAACTTCCAGGGAAAATGGAGAGCCGGGTATTCCTTTTTTGTGGGGAAATGGCACAGGAGGCAAGGAATGGAATGGGGCCATAGAATGATAGACTCAGAATTGGAAAGGATTTTGGGGTCACCTAGTCCTCATTTTACAGATGTGGAAACTGAGTCCTAGAGAAGTTAAATGAATTGCTCGAGATCCTACAGATAAGTTAGGTGTTGTTGTTGTAATGAAAGTGATTTCATGAAACTTAGAGCTGGAAGGAACTTTTTTGCTGTTCAGTTGTTTTTCAGTCCTGTCTGACTCTTCATGACCCCATTTGGGGTTTTCTTGGCAAAGTTACTGGAAGGGTTTGCCATTTCCTTCTCCAGCTCATTTTACAGATGAGGAAACTGAGGCCAATGGGGTTAAGTGACTTTTCCCAAGGTCATACAGCCAGTAAATGTTGGAGGCCAGATTTAAGCTCAGGAAGATGAGTCTTCCTGACTCCAGGCCTGGTGCTCTATACCCTCTGCCACCTAACTGCTCCTTGGTACCAGCACCAGACTCTGAAAGCAGGTCCTCTAACTTCAAATCCGACATTCTCTTCATTGTACCCTGCTGCTACCCACTTACTCTGCACTGCATCCGGGGCCATCTCCAATCGTCCTGATTTATATCTTGCTGCTGGACCCGGATGGCTCTGGAGGAGAAAGTGAGGCTGGTGATCTTGCACAGCCCTGCCTCACTTAAATCCAATTCACTTGCAAGTCATGACACCTCCATCCTGATGTCCTGGTCCTGTTTGAGCATGAAGGGCAAACAGCAACATCAGGGTGCAGCTGTTAGTCACTTACTCTGAAGCCAGTGAGGCCTGGGAGCTTCAATAAAATTTTCTATTTAAAAAAATCTCTTCTTTCCTGGGAGCCTCCTTCTCTGCTTTCTTTATTCCCTTCTTTCTTCCCTCCTGACCTCCCTCCATCTCTTTTTCCATCCTCCCTGGCCTAAAACAGGAAGAGAAAAGGAGGAAATAAGATGGGAGACAGACAGCCATGCAGGGAGGCAGGTGCAAACAGGAAGCCACAGACAAGTGGACAGACAGATGGACACAGGCAGCCATATCCCCTCAGGTGAGAAGAAACAGGTAGACATAGATAGGCAGACAGAGAGACAGACAGATGGATGGATACAGGCAGCCATAGCCAGTTGGGTGAGAAGAAACAGGTAGACATAGATGGGCAGAGAGACAGACAGATGGATGGATACAGGTAGCCATATCCCATTGGGTGAGAAGAAACAGGTGGACATAGATAGGCAGACAGAGAGACAGACAGACAGACAGATGGATACAGGCAGCCATAGCCAGTTGGGTGAGAAGAAACAGGTAGACATAGATAGGCAGACAGAGAGACAGACAGACATACAGATGGATACAGACAGCCATAGATGGATGGGTAAGACTAGGCAGCGAGATTTACAGACAGACAGACAGATGAATGCAAGTAGCCATAGACAGGTAGGTAAGAAGAAATAGACAGACATTAAATAGGCAGATGATCAGAGGCAATCAGGAATACTGAGGGGCCTGACAATGGAAAGTTACAATTAGAAGGCTGGGCAGTGTTGGTGATATAGAGGTTAAAATTGGGGGTATCTCCCATAAACACACCAGCCAGGCCCCAGGATCCAGTGCTCAGGAGCTCAGGTGTCAGTTGCTCCATCCCTCAGGAAAGGACCCTCACCATCCACCCCTTTTAAGCCCCCCACCAATTCTTCACAGCCTCACTCAATGCCTCAGTGAGGGGCCCTCTGCCCAGGGGGAGGGGATGATATTAAGGCCATTGCTATTTCTGTGGCTCTTCCTTTGAGCCTCTGAGACCTAATTATCCTTTTTTTTAAAAAAAAAAAGAATGAAATTAGTTAAAAAGGGAAAGGAAAAAACCCTATGTACCAATAGCCTGGGTGTCCTTTGTAGCCACTTCAGTCTCTACTTCTATCTGTCTTTTATGTTCTCCTCCATTAGCAGCAGGGGCAGATCCCAGTCCCCAAAATGGGGGGGGGGGCATAGTTCCTGTCTGCCCTTGGCATGGAAACATGTCTCAACACTGAGAGCTCTTGCCTACAAGCGGAGCTCAGAGAAAATGTTCACTTTTCTGAGGTTTCTTGTGTGCTCGGTTCTGTACCCAGTTAGCTTGTGGAAGACAGAAATAGTGAAGATAGATGTCTCACACATAGTAGGTACTCCATAAATATTTGCTAAATAGTTCTGTTCAGTGAATGAATGAATTGATGAAAGCCAGTGTGATATGGTTGCAGGAACTCTGGAATTGGAATCCAAACACCTGAATAAAAGTCCTGGATTACTGCTTACTGACTGTGTGATCATGGACCAGTCTCTCCCCTTCTCCTCTATAAACCTCAGGGATTATACTAAAAAAGCTTTAAAATCCCTTCCAGCTCTAATGTTGTATAAGCCTGTGGGCCCATGAAGTGGAGAGATAGATGTGTTATCAGGGAAAGTTTCCCAGAGAGAGATCAAATTAAACCTTGAAGAATGAATGGGATTTGGATAGGCAAGAGAGGAAAAAGGGAGATCGATTAATAAGTCAGTCAAGTGACAATCATTTATGTACCTCCTACTATGTGCCAAGCACTGAGCTAGGCACTGGGGGTGGAAATGCAAGGAATGAAGTCACTTTTATCTGAAGGAATTTATATTCTAATGGATGATGAAGACAGGGAATGGAGAGGGTCAAAGTCTTGGATAAGGGATGTGGAAGTGTTGGTGGAGTGAAATAGACTTCACAGAATCATGAGATCTGGAGCTGGAGAGATTCTTGGAGGTCATCACGTAGAACCTTTTCATTTTACAGAAGACAAAATATTGGAAACTGAGCTTTGTCCAAGATGTGGGGTGTAGTAAAGTTGGGGAGGCAGGATGGGTGGAGTCTTGGGGTTGGGATAGAATCCAAGGCTGAGGAGAATGCTTTCTTTCCTCTTCCCCAGTGTACCCCAGGAGCTGGAGGCTCAGCTGGCACTGAGTCCTGGCTGGCTCTCAGGGCTCAAACAACCCAGCTGGTATTTGGAGGTAATGCCATAGCTCCCACTCACCCAGCACCTGCTCCCCCCTGCCCATTAACAAACTGAGTCCAGGTGCACGTTCTGTTCTGGGCTTCTTTCCTGGGAATTGCCAGATCATATCTGGGCTAATCTGGGTAATTTTTGGCCTGCTTGGTGCCAGCCTTCCAAGGTATGAAGATGATGCTTGCTGATCTGAGTTGGGCTGAGGTCTCCTAATGGGTCTCCCCACCTTTAGCCTCTCTCCTCTTCTAATCTATTCTCCATGCATTGTGAGGTTCATCTCCCTAAGACTCAGCTCTGATCCCATGTCTTTCCCTGTTAAAATACCAACAATGGATCTCCCCAAGACCCACAGGAGGAGATCCAGACTCCTCAGCTGGACACTCAAGGCCCATCACAACTGATTTCTCCAGCCTCACCTTCCACCACTCCCCTTCCTGATCTCACCCTTCTCTGAACATCTACAGTACTTATTATCTGTGCCACTCCCTAAGCATGGAGACCCCCAGGATAACAGTATAGCAGAGCAAGAGGAGACCCTAGAATGAAATTCCATGCCTTTGTTTCACAGCCTGCAAACTGTAGCCCGGAGAAAGGAGGGGCGTGTCCATAGGCAGAGACGGCTTGAGTCAAGACTAAAACCTGAGTTCTGACTCCCATTTCAGGCTTTCCCTGCCATGATTCAATTCAGCTCAACTCATTTCAATACAACTTACAGGATCAAAGGTGTAGAACTGGAAGGGACCAGTCTTACTGCCATCTAGTTCAACTCTCTCATTTTATAGATAGGGAAACTGAAATCCAAGAAGATTAAGTGACTTGCCCACAGTCCTACTAGAATTAAAATTCAGATCCTCCATCTTCCAAATGTAATGTTCTATCTACTACACAACTCAACTCAACTCATTTTACCTCAATCCATCTCACCTCAACTCAAGCTCATCAATTTAATTCAATTCAATTTAATTGATATATCCACACTGTCTTTCTGTGTGTCTCTGCTTTCCCTAACTAGACCACAGGCTCCTTGTTGACAGGAGTTGTGTTATTGTGTCTTCTCTTCCCCCACCCCCAGTGCCTAGCACTGAGCTGGTCACATAACAAATGATGTACTGAATCGTTAAAAATAATAAGTTGATACTCAGTTACTGAGTGTTTTCTGAGCCATTATCTCATCTGATCTTCCCAATAGCTCTGAGATGCCATTTGACAGATGGGGAAACCAAGGCTTAGAGAAGAAGTGACCTGTGGGAGGTCACACAGGGAGTGGTAGAAGCAGGATCCAAGCCCAGGTGTGCAGACCCCAAGTCTGGCACTGGCTCTACACCACAGGGCTGACTGCTTGTCACTCTACCATCACTATATGCTTATGTTCATGCTGCTGTCCACTAGAGCCCTGGCTCAGAGGGAACTCCCACATAGCCCTCTGCCTCCATGTCCTCTGGAGACAATCCCTCCTCATACAGGTTCTTTTCCTAGCCCTGTGACTTGGAATCTCAATACTCAGTCCTCTAGGAATGGTTCCCTAGACAGCCCTTGTGTGTGTGTGTGTGTGTGTGTGTGTGTGTGTGTTTCTGTGTCTGTGTCTGTTTCTGTCTCTCTTTTCTTGGAGGTGTGGTGAGGAGAAGAAGAAGAAAAAGAGAGGAAAGAGGAGAGACAAACATCTCCAGCCCCTGCAAAGAAGAAGCTTTAATTTCAGATGTATTGACACAAGGGAACATTTTCTAATGATCCCAGCTAAATAGGAGTGGAAGGCATTGCTTCTGGATGTCCATCTCTAGAGGTCTTCAGGCAGGGGCTGGATGACCACTTTCCAGGCATGTTGCTCTGGTACGGGTTGGGTCAATAGGTTCTAAGTTCCTTGAGAACGAACCTTAACCACAGGGAATAGGGAATGGATCTGAATTTCATGAGTATAGGGAACTCCCATATGAGAAAACTGCCTCCTCTGATGCAGGTTGGCCTCTTTTCTGCTACTTACGGTCTTAGAGAGTTGCCCAGAGCACTGAGAAATTAAACAACTTTCTCAGGATCACATAGACAGCACTTGTCAAAGATAGGACTGAACCCAGGTCTTCCTCTATTCACTAAACTATGTTCTCTCCTATTAGCGGCTTACTGGCTACTTGTTGAGTTGACTTGACCAGCTCGTTTCTGATGCTCCTTTCAACTCTGAGATCCTATCATCTCATGGAATCTTGTCACTGTAGAGCTTAATCCCCTGGCAGATATTAGGGCACAACTTCCCTGCCCCCACAGGGGCTGAAGTCCATCCTTGCTGGCTGCCATCTCTGTGGAATGGGACTCTTCTTTCCAATGTCGGAGGACAAGGCAGAAGAACCGGGGTCCCACATCTGGGACTACAGAATGAGCCCTGACCTAAAGACCAGCTGATGTGAGTTCTCTATGCCTCTGTGTGGCCTTAGGTAAATCTTAGGGCTTCAGTGTTCCCATTCATCGAATGGGACTAAGAAGCTCTGGCTTGCCTTTTGGGGAAGCTCAGGGGAGATTTTGAATGGGAAAGCACTTTGTAAACTATAAGCCCAGGCAGACAGGAGGGGTATCATTAGCTGGTTTTTCTCCTGAACTGTGAAGGGGCCCTAAGGATCTCATGCTGCTTTGGGCAAGGATTTTTTTAAGGAAGATGATCAAAAGCTGGCAATAAGTTGACTGTCTCACTGTTGCGTCCCAAATAGCAATCTCATTGAAGTCTTGACCACACAAACCTTAACTGGAAGAGGGTAGAGGGGCAATGTCAAGGGGGATAATGTCATTTAAATTATATTGTATGAGTAGTGGCTGGTCAAAGAATCATAGACTCAGAGACTGTCTGTCAGAGCTGGAAGGGAGCTCTGTGTTCTATAAAATATAAAATGTCAGAAGTAGGATGGGCCTTAGAACGTAGAACATGGAAGGTCAGAGCTGGAAGGGGGCTCGGAACATAGAATGTTGGAGCTGGGAGGAACAGTCAAACATGGAACATCCGAATGGGAAGAGGCCTTAGAATACAGAACAAGGAATGCTGGACCTTCTCCTTCCTGTGTCCTTTTCTCTCCCTCTCTCTCAGCTTCCAGTCCATGCTACCACAGAGCCTGCATTTGCACGTGTCTGCTTCTGTGTCCTGGACACCCTGTGTCTTAGCCATCATTGGACCAGCACTGTGGCTCTGTTCTGGCTCCTCAGGGAGGGATGGCCATCCCCACTCTCTTCTTCCCTCTCTTTGTACTCCTCCCTTCTCCTTTTCTCATATTTCGCCCTCCTTTTCTTGTCTTACGTCCTCTCTCTATTTCCCTACTCTTCCTTTTTTAGGATCTTAGGTTTTAGAGATCATCTGTTTCAACTTTATTTTACAGGTGAAGAGACTGAATTCCAGAAAAGTTAAGGACCTTGTCCCCAGGTCACATGGGAAACTGTTGATAGAGTCGGAGGCTTAACCCAGGTCTTTTGCCTCAAAATCCACAGCACACTGCTGCTGCTGGCTTTATTTCTTCCTCTTCCTTCTCCTATCCTACTCTCCTTCTCTTACATTTCTTTTTCTTTCTTTCTCCCTTCCCCTCCCCTCCCCTCTCCCCCTCTCTCCTCACCTGCTCTCCTCTCCTCTTCTTTCCTCCCTTCTCTTCTCCTCTCTCTGTCTCACTGTGTCTCTGACTCTCTGCATCTCTGTGTCTCTGTTTTTCTCTGTCCCATGCTCAAACTCTTACATAATTTCCTGTTGCTACTGCCCTCTCTAATATCCTTAATCTGTTATTCAATGCCCCAGAAGCCTATCCCACTATCCCTCCGTAATCCTTTTCTCCAATCATGCTCAGCCCCTTAGAGTCCCCTGGGTCACATTCCCACCTCTTACCTTTATCTCATATACACTTCAGCCTAGCCTCTCCCATCGAGCCTTGCCTGCTCTCTCTCTCCCCTCCCAGTTCTTAAGACTCTCATAATCTGAGTCACATAGTCACAATATATCGTCCTCTGTTATTCTCATACCTTGCATTCCTTGTGAGGGATTCAGAAAAAGATTGGGGTCATAAATCTCCGCCAGAAGGAACTCAGAAGCCATCCAACTCAACTCCCCTCACTTTATAGTTGAGGAAACCCAGGCTCAAGGAGGTTAAGCAATTTGCTCAATGTCATACAAGCAATAAACATCACAACTGGGATTTGAACTCAGATTCTCCGACCCTCATCAGTGCTCTTTTCACTGGACTTTCCGTTGTCGTTGTTGTTGAACAATTTTTCAGTCATGTCTGACTCTTGACAACTCCATTTTGGGTTTTCTTGGCAGAGTTACTGGAGTGGTTTGTCATCTCCTTCTCCAGCTCATTTTACAGATGAGGAAACTGAGGCAAACAGGGTTAAGTGACTTACCCAAGGTCACATAGCTAGTAAGCATCTGAGGCCAGATTTGAACTCAGCAATATCAATCTTCCTCCAAGCCCCACCTCGTCACCTAGCTGCCCCTTCACCGTACTAAAGAGTCATTACCTTGGAGTCAGAGGACCTGGACACAAAACCCTTCTGTACTACCTAATAAATGTTGTTGATTTGACTTGACAACTTGACATCAGAGGACCTGGGCACAGAGTCCATCTTTGTTACTTACTACCAATTTTATCTTGGACAAGTAGTTTGAATTTTTTGGAATTAGGTCCTCCCCTACCCCCACCCCCAGCCTGTAAAATGAACTAGATCCCTATTCCAAGCTCAGATTCGATGATCCTCAGTCCCCTGGTCTTTCCACTACACTGGGTCACGGACGGACTCTAAGCTTCGTCACCCTGGACAAATTGTTGACCTCTATGCTCCTTCGTAGGAAGTAATGAGAGGGGATTTGAAGATAGCATTTATCAAGCACCCAAGTTCCCAGTTGTGTTTCCTGTTAACTAATGAAATGATTATAAGTCACTTTGTGAAGAACTCTAATTGCTACTAATTGGTCCCAGTTTTGGTAACAATAATACTCGTATTTGCATATCACTGCCTTTCCCTAGAGAATCTTAAAAACGATTCAAATGAGTCAAGGGGCCATTTGGTCCCATTTCAGAGATGGGGTGATGGGCCTGGAGCTGATGTGACCAGGATTAGGGTGAGCATTATTGCTACTGAATTCACACCCCAACTGGGGAACTGGTCTCCTAGATGGACCCTTGTCTGTGGGCAGCAGTGGTGGGAGGCAGCTGGTACAAAAGTCAATTAAGTTGGGAGATAGGTCAGGAAGCCACACTTTAGGGTCAGAGACCCCCAAGACTCTGAAGTTAAGGTGGAACTTCTCTCTCTTCCTTGGTTCCCAGACCTTGGAAAACAGAGTATTGGTGGGGAGGAGAAGATGGCCAGAACTGGACTTCTGCCAGAGGATGGGAAAAAGTCAAGGCCCTGGGCCCGATGAAGCTATTTGTTTTCCTCAGGGGATGGGTTATTTGGCAGTTAATGGAATAGAAATAAATGAAAAGCCCTCAAGATCTCTCCCTCAATTAAACTCTGTGCCCAGTACCTCCCACCCTCTTTAGGAGCTAGGATGCCAGGGAACTTAGCCCTGGCCTTGGTCCAGGGCTCCCTGTGTGATCTGAAGAACCTCTCTGCCTCCATTGGATCTCCCTTTCCCCCCTTATAGGAGGAGGGACTGTCAGCTTGGCCTGTCCAGGTCTTAGAAGAATGTAGAAGCGATGCCTTTAAGGGAAGAGATTAAGGAATAGAATAGAGCTGGTTCTGCCCCTTGAGGCTTTAGGGGAGTGAAGATTTGAGGGTTCCCAATTCTGCTCCTCCTTCCATTCCCCAGAAGCTAAGGTTGACCTTCCTCATCCTCAGTCATTAACTAAACAGTATGTGCTGAGCCCTCTGCTGTATGTAGCCTTTGGACTCTGTTGGGAAGCAGGGGAAACTGAAGGGAAGCAAAGCCAAGACCTTCTTGCTCTGAAGAGCTCCTGTCTGAGAGACAAAGGACTAACTAGGAAGCTATCAGGCAGCTAGGTGGCACAGCGGATAGAGGACCAGGCCTGGAGTCAGGAAGAGCTGAGTTCAAATCTGGCCTTAGACGCTTACTAGCTGTGCGACCCTGGGCAAGTCACTTACCTTGTTTGCCTTAGTTTCTTCATTTGTAAAATGATCTGGAGAAGAAAATGGCAAACCATTACAGTATCTTTGCCAAGAAAACCCCAAATGGGGTCACAAAATCTCGGCCATGACTGAAACAACTGAACAACAAAAGGAGGCTATCGATGCTGAACTGGGTGGAACTGACTCTAAGGTCTGTAGAGGAGAGAGAAACCAAGGCAAGTGGAGGTAGTGAGGCAAGACTTCGCTGAGAAGGCAGAATGGAGACAGGTCTTGAAGAACTGCCTCCACTTAGACTAATTGAAGAGAGGGCAAAAAAAAATACAAAGTGTAGGAAACAGTCAAAATGTTTATTAAATGAATGAGGTTGGGCGAGGTCCATTCTGAAAGAGATCAAGCAGCTAGGAGGTACAGTGCCCAGAGTGCTACAGTTGCACTCACAAAATCCCAAATTCAAATCCTGTCCAGATGCTTCCTAGCTGGGTGACCCTGCTGACTTAAGTAACCTCTTTTATCATTTTCTTTTAAATGAGGATGATTATAGTACTTACCTTAAAGGGTTGTGGTGAAGAACAAGTGAGAGGATATAGGCAAAGCACTATGTAAACCTTAAAGTGCGATGTCAACATTAGTGGTTAATATTACTATCACAGACCTGGCTCTTTCCCTTGGAACTCTGGGCCCAGGACATACAGAAAGTCTTTGTTTGAGTCGTAGCATCATAGATTTAAGTTGAAAGAGACCTTAAAGATTGTGTACTCCAACCTCTTCATGTAATAGAGGAGGCCGAGAAGTGATTTCTCCAGCTCTCTCTCTCTCTCTCTCTCTCTCTCTCT
>CM053624.1:313767849-313792757 GCA_028646595.1 Phalanger gymnotis
GAGAAAATAAAAGGTTCAGTGAGAGGGATGGAGACTTGGGGGATAGGGGGGGTCTGTGAGAGAATGAAAGGTTCAGTGAGGGGGATGGGGACTTGGGGGGTAGGGGGTCTCTGATAGAATGAAAGATTCAGTGAAGGGGGGTGGGGATTCTGTGAAGTGGATGGGGGAATCTGAGAGAAGATGAATGGTTCAGTGAGGGGGTTGGGGACTTGAGGGGAAAGGGTTCTGAGAGAATGGAAGGTTCCACGAGATGGCTGAGGATCCAGTGAGGCAGATGGGGCCTCTGTAAGAAGATAAAGGTCAGTGAGAGGGTTGAAGACCACTGAGGTGGGTACAGGATCTGAGAGGCTGGAAGATTCAGTGAGGGGGAAGGGGACTCTGTGAAAGTAGAGGGTCTGGGTGGTGGTGGTGAATTCAGTGAAGGGGGGATGGGAGGCCATGGAGCCTTCTTGCTGAGCCCCCCCCTCCCACCTTTTCCCTCCACCTTCTCCTACTTGCCCCCCTCAGAAGAGCTGTTTTAACCTTGAGGTTTTCTTATCGACTGCATCTCTCCGAGCTGCTGGGGCGGCAGGCTCCACTGCTGGAGCGAAATTGTTTTCCATTGTCCAAGAGCTGAGTGGGTTGGAGCTCCGGGGCCCGGCTGGGAAGGGCAGTGAATAGGAGCCTGGGCTCAGATAGAATCCTGCAGGGTTCGGGCACTAATGCGTGCCGCTCTTTTCCCAGAAGGTGGCCCCACCCCCACCCACTCCAGAATCTCCATTTTCTTATCATAGATGAGCCTAAGTCCACCTCGAAGGTGGGCACACTCCATGTACATGTATACACTCCAGCGCATAGGTATACACCCGTAAACACCATTGCACACACACACACGCACACACACACACACACACGCACGCACACACACGCGCACACACACACACACACACACACGCACCAGATCATACAGATAAATGTACAGCCTCGTACACACATAGATGCCATAAAGGCCTAGAATGTCAGCGAGAAAGGAAAATTGACACCATTTTCAACCGCCTCATTTTAACAGCGGAGGAAACAGAGACACAAAGAGGACAAGCAGGGTGTTGAGGTTGAAAGCCGAAAGAAGACGGCGGCAGAGGTCACCCCTACCCCGGGTGAGCTCCAGCTCTAGTCTTGTTCAGGGGTGAAGAGGAAGAGTATAGATGCCCCCTCCTCCGGGAAACTTTCCCTGATGGAAGGATCAGAGTTTTTGAGCTGAAAGGAGTCAAAAACTTATCTAGTCCAAGCTCCTCTCCTAACAAATGAGGAAACCAAGGTCCAGAAAGGAAGAGGGACACAGGGGACCAAGGTCACACAGTCTGAATTAGACCGAAGGATGTTTGACTTCAAATTCAGTCTTCTGTCTCCCATACCACCCTTCCTCCTCTCAACCGTAACTGATCTCTCCCCTCCTCTGAGCTGTCCTAGCACTTCCCCTGTAGGACTCTTAGGTACCTATCACTTTCTTCTTGTGTTATAGATATTTGTACCCCTGTCTTATCCTCTTGGGGATAAGTCCCTCATGGGACAGCTAGGGGGTGCCGTAGATGGAGTGCTGGGCCTAGAGTTAGGAAGACCTGAAGTTCAAATCCAGTCTCAGATGCTTACTAATTGTGTGACCCTGGTCAAGTCACCTAACCCTGTTTGCTTCAGTTTCCTCATCTGTAAAATGAGCTGGAGAAGGAAGTGGCAAACCACTCCAGTGTCTTTGCCAAAAAGAACTCAAATAGACTCATGAAAAGTTGGACATGACTGAATGATCAAACAACAGCTTATTCTCTTGCTAGCCTGGATGCTCCGTGAGGGCAGGGCCATAAACTCGTTCTCCTATGTCACCCCACAGTGCCTAGCATGGAAGTCTGTGCACAGGAAGCACAAAGGACATAGGCTTAGAGTTGGAAGTGACCTTACATGTCATCAAGGCCAGACCTATCATTTCACAGATAAATAAACTTGGGCAATGACTTGCCCAAGGTCATACATACAGAATGTGTCAAAGTTGTGATTTGAATCCAGGTCCTCTGACTCTAAATCCAATGTTTTTGCTTCTCATTGAACCATACTTCATGCTTGCTGAATATGATACCACTTTATAGGTCTATTTCCAGGAGAAGTAGGATAGGGGAAGCAGAAGACAAGGTTGGGGAGGGATGACCCCATGTTCCCTGAAAATCCGGGTGCAACATGGTTGACTCTGATGCCAGGAAGGCTCAGGGGCAGTGGGAAAAGATGTTTGCAAAGAGGAGAGGAATAATTACGGGGAGAGCATTTGCATCAGCAACTAGGACCCCTCCCTAAGCTGTGCCCAGCTGTGCCCAGCTTTCAGCAGGGCCTGGAACGGGCATATACCATAAAAGGGAATTTCAAGTTGGAGCTCTAAGGGAAGTACTTCGCAGATGACTAAACATGCCCCATTCCTACCACCTCTCCCTTCTCATTTCCCCCCTCCCCACAGCTAGTTAATTAAAATGCATTTATTAATCAATTGCCCAGAGGGGACAAACCTTGTGGTATGATCTGAGAGCTGCTGAAGGAGTTCGACTCACAAAATATCCCTCTCCCCCGAGTCTGATGGGAGTAGAAAGGATCCACACCCAGGATAAGCCATGAAAATTGTGAAAAAGAATGAAAAATCCACAAAAAATACATAAAACACTGTTAGGGCTGAGAGGACTCTTAGAATAGAGAATACTTTAGAGTTGGGAGGTCCCTTAGAACATAAATACCACCTAGTCAAATTTCCTTTTATAGTTGGGAAAAATGTGGCTCACACATCTGGCAGATGTAAGAGGAAGGAATGAAGTTTAGGTCTTTCTGGTTGCAAGTCCAAATGTAACAGAAAGCATTGGATTTGGAGTCACAGACCTGGGTCCAAATCCTGGCTACTAGCTATGTGATCTGGAGCAAGTCCCATCCCCCTCCCCTCTCCCAGTCTTCAGTTTCTTTCTTTTCATTTTAAATATTTTCCCCATCTATAAGGCAAGGAGATTTGCCTAGATTATTTCCGAGGTCCCTTCCAGCCCTAAAAAGCCTAAGTTTATTTTAATTCTTACGTCTTCTCCTTTAGACGTTTTTCCAAGTCCTTTTGTGCAACAGAAATTCTGTCTCAGGTGAATGGAGGGTATGGAATAAGATGACCAGGCTGGGCTTAGAGTATGTTAGAAGAAGCTGGGAGGGTCAGCAGTTGTGTGGGGTTGGAGATCGCCTTCTCCGGAGGCCAGGTACAAGCTGGTGGTAATAAGAGAGAAAGATCGTCCTCCTCCCTCTCTATCCCTTTCCCCCTCCTTTTTTTTCTCTTTCTCAAGCTCTGGAGTGCAGGCCAGGAGAAATGCCCAGGCTGAGCAAAGACTCCAAGGATGATGGCTCCCCTTCCTGCCAGCATCTTTCCCTCCAGTGGCTGCTTCCAGCAGCCCCCCACCCTAACTAACCCCTCTGCCAGGCTGCGGGCTCTCGCTCCCTACCCCCACACCAGGGACAGCCTCCTGAGTGCTGCGACATCTTTCCTTCTGCTCCACTGCAATGGGGCCCGGGTGGGTGAAAATGAATCAGACTCCATTCCCTTCGCAGTCAGCCAAGATTGCACTATAATTTTGTTTTTAGTCATTCGTGACTGAGACTTTTCTGGTACATTTATTCACTGAGCGTGTTGGCTTGTTTAGCTCTGCTTGGTTTAAGCTGCCAGGGTGGGTGGGTGGGTGTGGGGATTGGGGGGCTTCAGAGCAGGGGAGTCTGGGGAGGGGGACTTCAGGGGCTGAGGAACAGCACTGGGGGATGGACTAGATAGTGGGCAGTGATCTGGAGAGTCAGGCTGGACAGCGAGCAGAGGCCAGTGATGCAGAGCAGGGAAGCAAGCCTGGGGGAAGGCAGTGGAAAGCTGGGGCCAGGTGTTCCATCTGACTCTTTCCTTCCCTGCACCCCTCATATCTGATCAATTACCGGATGCTGTCAGTTTCACTTCTACACTAGGTCTCAGCCAGGCCTGCTCCTCTCTTTTGCAATGCCATCATACCAGTAAAGGCTCTCATTACCACCTGCCTGAATTCTTTTAATATCTGGCCTCTGATCTCTCCCTCTACATCATTCACACTTGGGCAGAATCACCTTTTTTAAAAATGTGTAAATCTGGACATGCTATTATTCCTCTTCTCAAAAATATTCAGTGGCTCCCTACTGCTGCCCAGTAAAGTTCGAATGTCTTTTGCCAGGGATATCAAGGACCTCCACACTGGCCCTATCTTGACTTTTCCCACTCTGCACTCCAACCAAACCAAATTACTACCTGCCCCTTATCACACATCTAACACTTTTATATTGATGTGGTTTGTGCTGTTCCCTAAGTCTGCTATCTCCCCTTTTTACTCCTTACATGGCCAGTTGAATTCCTACCTATCCTTTAAAGTCTGCCTCAAATGCCGTTTCCTCTAAGAAGTCTTTCCTGCTGGGAACAACCTTTCCTTCCTGAACTTCAGATTGTACTTTGTTTTGTACCTCTCTGATATACCTCACATTACTTTGTGCATTATAATTCCCCCCAAATCACATAATCCTATGTTTTAGAGCAGGAAGGAACCCTAGACATCATCTGGACATCAGCTCATTTGATAGATTCAACTCATAGGAGTGTTGGAGGTTGATCCCCACTCATCTTCTAAACTCGCACAAGCCATCATCTTAGTTCAGGTCCTCATCATTTCACATCTAGCCTACGTCAATGGCCTTCTAATTGATCTACCTAACGCCCATCTTTTCGTTGCTCTAATGTATCCGTTCAGCTGCCAAAGTGATTTCCAAAAGCATAGATGTGACCATGTTACCCTTCTATTCAATAAAATCCAGTGACTCTCTATTACCTGTGGGATCAAATACCAGGTCCTCCTTTTGGCATTTTAAGCTCTTCTGAACCTGGCTCCATCCGATCTTTCCAGTCTTTTTACTAATTAATCAGTCAACCAATCAATCCGCATTTGTTAAGTGCTTTCCACATGCCACATGTAGAGGATAAGGGGGAAAAAAAGCAAAATTAGTTTCTGTCCTCAAAGATCTTTCATGTATATATATATATATACACATGTATTCATTTACACAACATATTCCTATACACATATATACATATATATTTGAACATATGTTATATATGATATAATGTATTTGAACACATGTTTGAACATATATATTTGAATAGACATATACATATGAACATGAACATGAAATGAGCATACATTTCAGAGTAGAAGGAAGTTAACCTTAAAGAGGAGAACACTAGCATCTGGGGCAGGAGACCAGGAAAGTCAGTCAATAGTCAACCAACAAGCATTAAGGGCTTCCTAAGTGTCAGGCACATGGATACAGAAGGAAAGGTCTGAAGAAAGTGGGACTTGAGTTGAATCTTAAAAAAAAGCCAAGGATTCTAGGAGTCAGAGTTTAGGAGGGTGAGGATTCCAGACATGGGGAACAGCCAGTGCAAAGTATCATTTGTGGGGAACAGCAAGGAGTCCAGTATGGCTATACTATAATGTATGGAGGGTAGACTAATATAAGAAGACTGGAAAGGCAGGTCAGGACCAGATTGTTAAGAGCTTTGAATGCCAAACAAATGACTTTATATTTGAACTCAGAGGTAATCAGGAGCTACTGAAATTTATTGTGCAATAGAGTGAGTGATGTGGTCAGACCTATGCTTTTGGACAATTATTTTGGCATCTGAGTGGAGGATGAATTGGAGTGGGAAGATGCAGGGAGAACAGTTGGAAGGCTATTGGATTGCCCTCCAAAAACTTTAACTCCTCAAATCAAATTTTAGAGCAGCAGGACCAACAAAATGTTCAAGAGAGACATTCTTCCAACCTGAGACAAATTGGAAGATTGGCAGGACAGGTCTGTGACAACAGGATGAGAGTTGGCCCAGAGTGTGGCAGCAGCACTAGCCATGGGTGCTGGAGGCAGCTGAGACAGCAGGTTCTGGGACTCTCAGCCCAGAGTCGTGCTGGATCACAGTTCCAGGGCAGAGAGGAGTCCTGGTGGCCAGTCACAAGGGAGCAGGGGCTCCAAGGTGGAGAGGAGCACCAGCACTTGTGACTACAGGGGACTGGGGGGCATTTGCTGGGTAAAGGCCAGAACTTAGACCAGAAGAGCTGTGACTACATCTCTCCCCAGATAACACCATCTTGGAAGCACCAAAAATTTGCAGGTACCCAGAACTAGTTCTGAAAATAGCAGCACAAATGAGCTTGGCATAGTACCTTCCCACTCCAAAATCAGCAGAGCCCAAATTCATCTCAGCATTCAAAGTCAAGAAATAGACTGAAAAAATGAGCAAAAAACAACAAAACAGAACATGACTATAAAAAGTTACTATGGTGGCAGAGAGGACCAAGACATAAACACAGAAGACAATAACGCGAAAACAGGTACCAGCAAAGCCTCGAACCTGGAAGAGTTAAAGAGATAAGAGTAGTAGAGGGGAAACTGGCAAAAGAAATGAGAGCAATGCAAGAAAATTATGAACAGAGAATTCGCAGTTTGATAAAAGAAGCACAAAAAATACTGAAGAAAAAACACTATAAAAAATAATTTGTCTAATGGTAAAAGGGGCAAAAATTTACTGAAAAAAGGACTCCTTAAAAAACACAATAGGCCAAATGGAAAAGAAGGTGCAAAATTCACTGAAGAAAAGACTTCCATAAAAATTAGAATTGAGCAAGTAGAAGCTAATGACTCCATGAGACATCAAGAAACAATAAAAAAAATTAAAAGAATGAAAAAACAGAAGAAAATGTGAAAAATAACTGATCTGGGAAAATAGATTAAGGAGAAAGAATTTTATGGGCTTATTTTATTTTTTATGTAATTATTAAAAATATATTTTATTTCTCCCCCCTCCAATTACGTGTTAAAGCAATTTTAACATTTTTTAAAGTTTTGAGTTCCAAATTCTATCCCTCCCTCTTTCTCCTCCTCTCCCCCTTTCCTGAGATGGTAAGCAATCAGATATAGATTATACATGTGCAATAATGTAAAACATCTCCATATTTGTTATTTTGTACAAGAAGACTTGAATAAAAGAAAAAGAATAAAAGATAGTAAAAATAGCATGCATCAGTCTATATTCAAACAATATCAGTTCTTTCTTGGAGGCGGATAGTAGACTTCATCATTAGTCCTTTGGGATTTTGGTGGATCATTGCATTACTGAGAATCGCTATGTCATTCACAATTCTTCATTGAACAATATTGCTGTTACTATGTACAATGTTTGAGGAGAGATAATTTAAGAATTATTAGACTACCTGAGAGCCATGGTAAAAAAAAGAGCCTAGACATCATATTTCAAGAAATTATCAAGAAAAACTACTCTGATATACTAGAATCAGTGGTTAAAACAGAAACTGAAAGGATCCATGTAACACCTCCTGAAAGAGATCCCAAAGTGAAAACTCCCAGGAATATTATAGCAAAATTCCAGAGCTCCCAGGTCAAAGAGAAAATATACTGCAAGAAGCCAAAAAGAAATAATTGAAATATTGCATCCACAGTCAGAGATAAGTAGGGAAACTATATTTTGCTAAAAGGTACTATAGATAAGTAATATAAAAATTTTAAGGGCAAATTTCTTCTTCAATTACGCTAGTTTTTCCTTAAAAGGATATTGAAACTGTTCTTGAGATTTGATTGGCTCAAGGTACTAAGACCCAGGCCACTGACATAGCTTCCTGGTCACATAGGTACAAAATAGACAGGACAAAAAGAGCTGAAATAGATAAAGCAGCAGCACAAACAAGCCAGAGACACTATACTCCACTGAATCAAGACCTTTGTCTCAGATGAACATTCCTTCCCTGCTTTGAATATCCTTCCCTGGCTAGATAAAGCTTATTTTGCTAACTGAAGCCATTATTGGCTATCTTGGAATAGAGAACATGGGATATGTATGTGTGTGTGTGTGTGTGTGTGTGTGTATGAATAAGCGTCCACTTTTATATTTTGAGTTCCATGTTATGATATTACTGTTATTATATGCCACGTTCTCCTGATTCCACTCACTTCACTTTGCATCAGTTCATATAAGTCTTCCCAAGTTTCTCCAAAAGCATCCCATTCATAATATTTTTTACGGCATAATTGTATTCTATCACAATAACATGTCATAATTTGTTCAGACATTTCCCAGTTAAGGGGAATTCCTTCAATATCCAATTCTTTGCTACCACAAAAAGAGCTATTATAAATATTTTTAAATATATAGATCCTTTTCTTTTCCTTCGATCTCTTTAGGATACAGACCTAGTAGTACTACTGCTGGGTTAAAGGGCAGGCAGTTTCATAGGCTTTTGGTCATAGTTCCACATTGTTATCCAGAATGATTGGAAAAGTTCACAACTCCACCAAAAGCGCATTAGTGTACCTGTTTTCCCACATCCCCTTCAGCATCTGTCATTTTTATTTACTGTCATGCTGGCCAATCTGATAGGTATGAAGTGGTACCTTAGAGTTGTTTTAATTTATATTTCTTTAATCAATAGTGATTCGGAGCATTTTTAACTGACTATTGGTGGCTTTGAACTCTTCTTCTGAAAACTGCCTATTCATATCCTTTGACCATTTATCAATTGGGGAGCCACATACTTTCAATCATATGACAGCCATAGACATGACCCCAAGATGGTAGCTTTTCAGCTCAAGAGGAAGCAGCAGCTGAGGCAGGTGGAGAATAGTGACATAGCACAAGAGAACCAGAAAGCCCTGAAGAGAAAAGTGGTTCTCAGTCATATGGTAGCCATGGACAGAGAAACTGCATAGTCTGAGTGGCGAGCTATTTGGAATTATTCAAATGATATAGGTCCAACTTGGGAAAGGTGCTTAATTAGCAGGGGCAAATGTATCTTTCTTTTCTAGGGGAGTCAAAGACCCCAGAGTATCATAAGACTGGATTCCTACATAGTTCTCTGTGAGGTGGAAGTTTGTCCTTCATTCTCAAAGAGGACCATGATATCAGGAAGGTCATGCCCTGACTTGCAAGTGAATTGAATTGAAGCGAGGGAGTGCTGTGTCAGATCACCAGCCTCACTTTCTCCTCCAGAGTTATCTGGGTCCAGTGGCAAGTTATAGATCAGGATGACTGGAGATGGCCCCTGGGGTGGACATGGGACTCAATAAAATGTCAGGGTGTTGTCTATCCAGAAAAACCAAGTTCATTTCCATTCTGAGAATAGTAAAAATCTCGGGGTGGCACTATGAGTGGAGGGGCTTCATGAATCACCATGGGTAGCAGGACTTGTTGGAATATCAGCACCTTCCAGCACCCAACCCCAAGATTTTTTTCTCTTCCAAGGAGACTATAACCACAGGGTGGCACTATGAGTCTGGAGGATTTTAGGACCTAGTGGAAAATGGGCCTCACTGGTGAGGAAGGAGAATAATGTTTATTGTTTATGGGCTCCTATGCAACACTGTATATGTATTTTTGTATTTCCTGTGGGATGGAATAAAGGCTGTCCTGTTCTCAATATGTGCATTGTTACCTTAAGTACTTATATAGGATCCAAGAGACCTTTAGTTCACGTTTGTCAATATCTGTGATAGGCAGAGATCTCCCCAAAGTAAACTCTGGATGGGGTCATAACAAACAAAAGTGAGAGTGATTCATTTAGGTCAGCCCTCAAAATCAATCCTGATCCATGTAAAGACAGAGTTTGGCATGCTGGGGTCATCGGTTATGGTAGCAAAAGGTGGAAGTAGAAGAGTAATAGATTTATGCTGGATTCTTAACTAGTAGAGATATTGTAGGGACTCTCTTAAGAGACAGTGGATTCCCCCTCCCCAAAGATCTTCAGGTGAACCAGGTATCTTCAAGTAGATAATTTTCTGGGCGTGATGCAGAAGGGATTCTTGTTATAGAGGGACTAGATGGCTTCTCTGATCCCTTTGAACTCTGAGATCCAGAGCAAGAAACAGGCAGGAGAAGGGAGGTACCTAAGGTCACAGAAATAAGAACAGAGTTGGGGTTTGTCTCCAGTCTGTTTAATTCCAAATCCAGTGTTCTTTCCACTAAAATACATGCCATATATGTATACCAAATGCTATACATGCTCTTTTGGGGTCTCTCTCTCTCTCTCTCTCTCTTTTTCTCTCCTCATGCCAAATTGGGAGCTTTATAAGGGGCAGGGACTGACTGTATTTCATGTGAACTCACTGTCCCCCACTGAGTACAAAGCTCTGCATACAGTAAACACTGATTAAATGTTGAGCCAATCTCTGAGTGTTGATGCAATTACCTCTTTAATGCCTCCACAGGTAGGGTCTATACAGGCACAATTTACCACTCAATTTTACACTATTTGTCTTCTTTGCATGATATTTCCTTTGTATGAGTCCTGTCTTCCTAACCAATCCAATCCAATATGACAAGCATTTATTAAACACCTACTATGTACAAGTCACTGTGGGTCTAAAGACAAAACAAAAAACAAACCCTGCCCTTCTAGTTGTAAATCCCATGATCCTAAGAGTCTGCCCTTTTATTTAGATATGTGGATTTTGGCCACTCCAGCAAACATTTACTAAGCACATACTATTTGTCATATGTTTAGTGTGTTTAGAACTAGAGATACAAGGATGGAAAAATTCAGTATTGTCCCTGCTCCCAAGATGCTTACGATCTAATGGAAGAACATGACATGTATACAAATGACTATGATGAAAGGTATGACGCAGACAGAGGAGGGATATAGGCAAAGTGTTCAAGGAAGACATAAAGAGAGATATCTCTTTCAGCTAAGGGATCAGAGAAACCTGCACTGAGAAGGTAGAATGTTTTTCTTTTGGAGGCAATTGGGGTTAAGTGACTTGCCCAGAGTCACACAGCTAGTAAGTGTCTGTGAATGGATTTGAACTCAGATCCTCCTGACTCCGGGGCCAGTGCTCTATCCACCTCACCACCTAGCTGCCCTGGTGGTAGAACTTAATGGAGAGGAGGCAGACAGGAGGCAGATGAGGCTGGGGAGGCGAGGGAGGTAGAATCTAATTCCTTAAAATTTGGAAACTGAGTCAAGCAACCTCTGAACTCCCTATGCCATTTGTAGCACCCTCCTCCTTGGCAGCACTGCCTCCACCCTGTCAGTACCAGGGCCCCTGGAATGGAGAAGGAATGGATAAGTACCATGGGGGTGAGCAACTAGTGCTCTCAACTATTCACTTCTCATCCCTGCTCCTCTGGAGGGGTGCCCCCTCCTGTTGCTTATGGTAGAGCAGCCTTTAGAAAAGATGCTTGTCTTCCCTTCCCCCTTTCAGAGATGGGATTTTTTGAAAAAGGCTTTAGATAGACCCATTTACTTGGAGGAAGCTAAATCTTACTATGCAACATCTCCCAGGGATATTTGCATATCAAAAGTAAATCCTGGAGAGGGTAATAGCTAATCCAAGGAAGAAAGTGCTGATGGTGGAATTTCAGGCATAGTAGAGGAGATATTTAGGGGTTAGGAAGCCTTCTGGGCTCCCAAATAGCTCATATTCCCCCATTGCCTCTGAAACTTGCTATACCACTTATAGAACCAGATGTTGGCATACTGATGGCGTTGGGATAGCTGTTCTCCTGGGCAACCCCTGAGGCAGCGATATTCAGGTGAAACATACATATACATACATGAACACACATGTCCACAGACAGACACATAAACACTGTACACACAGATTCACATGTGCACACATCCACATTCACTTGAGCAGACACATGAAAATATAGCAGTGGCCTGGGACTCCCCCCACCAACCACAGAGGCAGCCAGGGCCACCTCCCGCCACCATGCCTGGTGCCCCAGAAGAGGAAGGAAACTGAACAAAGACATATTGGTTTCTGCTCTATTAGAAACACAGGAGGGGGGAAATCAATGTTTAGTAAATGGGGAAAGAGAAAATCGTTCAGGAAAGACATTCTATTTTCAGGCTAGAGAGAGAGCTTCATAAACAACAGAGAATAACATTGGGTAACATTGTGGGCAGGGGCGGGGGGAAGGGAGGCTGCAATGTACCCAGGCTATAAAACTCTGGAAGTAGCGGAATTTGCTGAAGCCAGGGCTCCCGTCAGACTACCTGGGGCAGAGAGAAAACCAGAGGTGTCTTCTGTAGCTCAGTCCCAAGGCAGCTTCCTGACCGTGCTGGGGAAGGAAGAGGACCAGCTAATTTCAGAAATGGTCAGTAGTGGAGCTGACACATTTGAGCACCACAGGACTCCAGGGCCTGAGCCACCCTAGGTCTTGGGAAAAAGGAGAAAATTGGTCCTACTTGAAGAAGCCCACCCAAGCAATCCTTTCTTTGTGGGTGAGGAGAGGGACCAAGGGCGTTCATCCCCTGTGAGTCCAGTCCTGGGCTGGGGTGCCCCCCTGCCTGTGCTCTACAGCTCTAACCTGGGCTGGACCAGTCTCAGATAGTGTATTCACATATCTAGAAGGGAACTTAGATTGCTAAATTGCTAAACTAAATTGCTCAGTGGATAAATGAGAAAATAGAGGTCCGAGAGTTGAAGTGACATGTCCAAGGTCATATAGCCTCTGTAAGAAAGAGCCAAGATTCAAACCTGGGTCTTCAATTGCTAAATTTGACACTTTTCCTCTCGATTCTTTAGTTATCTCACAGAGCTGTATGATCTGCTGTGACAGCGATCCCAATGCTTCCTCCCACTCTGGCCATGGTTCCAACCCCTTGCTTTGTTGGTGGAAGCAGGAACTCACTAAGACCTCTTTCCATGCCAAGGGAACACTTCCCTTAGGTCATTGGATCTCGAACTCAGGTCTCGGTCTATGACTTCCTTCTGGGGACAGAATGTCAGGCTTGTCCTGAGGCCATGGACCCTTGTACTGGATTGGGGTGAAAAATCTACATTTGAGGATTGAATGGAGGGGAAGGTCACCTGGCAGTCAGGACCATGCTCCTTTAAGGACACAAACTATCTTTATTCTTCCCAAACTTTCCTTGGATTACGGGTAGAGGGAGGCCAAGCTAGGCAGTGGCCATCTGTGAGAGGGTTGCAGGGAAACCTATGGGCCAGGGCCCCCAAACAGTTGATGGACTGGAGGAATTCCCATGAGAGGGGGTTGATATAGAGGGCTATTGACAATACAAGCAGATAACTCAAGAGGTTAAAAGATGCATATAACAGCACCATATACCGGAAAGAAGCCCAAATTGAGAAGTCAAGGGACCTGAGTTCAAGTTCTGGCTATTTATTATTTATAAAAGTAATTTCATCTCAGTTTCTTCCTCTGTAAAATGGGAGGTGGGTGGATTGATTTGGTGATATCTAAGGTTCCTTTGAATTCTAAATTCTATGGTTCTGTAAGTCTGGATGGTCCTGGGAGACACAGTGGGGGTCTAAGGGGCAGAGACTGAGAAGAGAATTAGTGATTGGTAGTTATACACCTTCAGACTATTTGGTAGTCACAGCCATAACCCCAGGCCCAATCTTATATCCCAGCTAACCACACAAGTGATTCTGAGCATGCCCCTCCCTGACACAGCCTTTTGATTTCATCTCCAGGTCTGAAAATGCCAAAGAATGGAGAAAAATCAGATTATCAGAGCTAGATGGGCCATTTAAGTCCATGTAGTCCAACCTACCTATTTTAAAGATATAAAAAAGCTGAAGTCCAGAGAAGGGGAGGAATGTGCCCAAGGTCACATTAAGGGAGTGGCAGAGTTTGGACTAATCTCCTAACTCCCAGGCCAGCATGTTTGCATATCACCTGGAATTTTTGTAGCCAACTAATTTTTGACAGCTACTTGTAAGGCCAGTAAAGAATTTCTTCAGGCATTTGAATAGCTACAAATCTTCAGAAACCTGGGAAGCTTTTTGTATGTTCATTCGTCAAGAGACAATGGTCCCATCCAGGAAGTACTGAATTTTAACTGAAGATAGATGGCACAATTGAATTCCCTTTATAAATGAATTGTAATTTGTTTACTGTTTGTGACTATGTTTGTGTGTGTGTGTGTGTGTGTGTGTGTGTGTGTATGTATGTGTGTGTGTGCATGCACAAGCGTGGGAGCGTTCTGGAACTGTTGGCTCATGGGTTGTAGAAAGGGTACAAGTCCATCCAACTGACTCCTCTATGATCTTCCCTATGCAACTCTCATAACTGATTCCTGTGGGTAGACTGAATCCTAACCTTGGTCATTGATTGAGCCTTGCCATTCACCACAGATTAAGCTCATGAACCCAGAGATATGACTTCTCCTATGTTTGGTTTAGAGAGCCTGAAGACAGAGGTCATGGGAGTTGAGGAGGATGAGGAATGGGGATGCCAGGGTGTTTGGAGGTCAGGGGCTAGGTTCAAGAAGCAGATTATGAGTCAAGCAACAGGATGGAGAGACCAGAGGTCCACAGATGACAGCAACAAGGACCTGGCCAGGATAGAGAACAATTTGAAGATGAGGGTGGCCAAGAGAAGGTCTGAAAGGGGTAATACAGAGCAAGGAATGTGCCTCTTCTTGGCCTAATCTATGAGGATGTGTGAGAGGAGCATACCTTGGAGAAGGGGCCAAGAAATGTAGTGTCTTTAGAAGGAGAAAGCTAGGCATCAGTGATCATGGGAATATAGAACTGGAAGGTATCTTAGAGATAAACTACTCTATCCCCTTCATTTTACAGGTGAGGAAGCTGAAGCCCAGGAAGGTCATATAACACATAAGGTTGGGTAACCACTAAGTGGAAAAGCCAGAATTTAACCTCAGGCCTTCTAAATCCAGTGAGGTTTTTTGATTGTTTGTTTGTTTTTTTCCACTGTATCAGAGGAGAGGGGTCTAGGCTGCACGATGGGAAGAGGGAGCAAGGGGAAGAAGAACAATGGAGAGCTGGGGCATATCCCCACTCCCATGGGGAGTGGATAATATGGCAGCATCACATTCCCCCTTTTTGCTACTGATCCTGAGAATCTCAGGCAGAGCTTGTCCCTATACCAGATTGCATGGCAAGTGGGGGAACATTGACATTCTGCCTGGCCTCACATGTAAGACACAACCTCAGAAAGGGACTTGGTATAGCTTGGGAGCCAAATGAAGGATCCAGGAGGGATCAGGGCCAATCATGTAGCAGGCCCTGAGATGGAGCAGGAACCATGGTTTATCTTCCTCCTCCCCTATATTGGCATCAGGGACAGAGTGTCCTTGGTCATTCTCCTGTTAGTTCTAGCTTTGCTGTCAGCAACAATCTCCCAGCCACTAGTTAATAGGGAATGCAATTTCCTCCGATGATCATCTGTGTTTTTAAAATGAGATTTCTGTATGTTTCTGGCTGCCCCCCCCAATCCCCAAAGGGAGCTTCTCAGGTCTCAATATCTCCCCTAACCCCAGCCCTTAAGATCTTAGGGGGTCCTCAGGTACAAAGGATTAAAGGAAGGCAGTGAAGACTCAAACATTTAATTATCTGGCAGGATGTAACAATAAAAACTAACACTTAATTTGGTACTTAATTTAGCAGCTTAGCTCAGTGGAAAAGCCCATTTTACAGACAAGGCAATAAGGCTGACAGAAGTTAAGTGACTTGCCTGGAGTCACAGCGCTAGTGAGTATCAGAGGCAAGATTTGAACCTGATTTGAAGATTTGATCCAGTGCTATTCACTGTGGGCCACCTAGCTGCCCTTTGAGGGTAGAGACAGATTTTCTTCCTTGTATTAGTATTCATAATGCCTAGTGTGAAAAGTGCTTAATAAATGCCTGTTGAATTGAACTGAATTGCGTTGGAAAAAGCCAGAAATCATCCTCAAATAGCATTTCCATTTGCAAATACTTAAGGATTTCCTGATCATCTTCTTCCTTTTTTTTGCTTCAGCTTTTCCTTCAGGGGAGACAGGAAGAAGATATAGCCATAGGATTTTACAGTTGGGGTAGACTTTAATGATCTTTATCTTACAGATGAGAAAGCAGAGTCCTACAGAGATGAAGTGACTTTTCCAAGTTTACACAGATAGTATGCTGTGGAACCAGGATTTGAACCTACATCTTCTGGCTCCAAATCATTGCTCCTTCTAAAACAACACATTGATCTTACTGCATGGTTGTGGAGATTGGAACCACATATGTAGAACAAAGAGAAGTATAGTAGGGTGATGGTGCATAAGGGTGAAACTGTCCAGAGATAGGAACAATCAGAGTAGGCTAGAGTAGGTATGGAGGGACCCCTGAAGGAAATAGGGTCTGAGCAAGACCTTGAAGGAGAGAGATAGTTTGGCTCTGTAGTGGAGAGGGGGAAGGATATTCTATGGGTGGTACAGAAGTGGTGAGTCACATTTTGAGGCATGGTCATTTTAGCTGTGTTGCCTGGGAATCTTACTAAATATGTGGTGGAGAGAGGGCTGATTGCCTATGGATGTCTAAGGATCAGGCACTTGG
Organism: Phalanger gymnotis; assembly: GCA_028646595.1. NCBI lineage: Eukaryota > Metazoa > Chordata > Mammalia > Diprotodontia > Phalangeridae > Phalanger > Phalanger gymnotis. The sequence goes on from CM053624.1 coordinate 313,784,248, forward strand.
TCCTCTGCAACCCCCTTAACCCTGGGGCTGGTTTTTGGTAAGATGGTAGACTGCCGCAAACACTCCCTTGCTGTGAACACTCTCTACTAGTCCCTCAGTCTGGCCTCAGCCATCAGGAGCCAGAGGGAAGGTCGAGTTGAGATGAGTCTGTGGGGCCCTGGGGTCTCAGGCACTTGAGCATTCAGACAAGTGGAGAATTCAGTAGCTGAGACAGTCACAAACCACCAAGGGCTTCATCTGGGAAATCAGATCTAGTAACTCTCATGCAGCTGGGAGGGACAGAAAAAAATGATAAACGTAATAATAAACATTCAGATCATATTTTAAAGTTTGCAAAGCACTACAAAGCATACATTATATCATTTGAGTCTCATAATAACCTTGTGAGGTAGGTACTCAATGTATCATTGTCCTCATATTACACATAAGGACACTGAGACATAGAGAAGTTAGGTGGCTTAGAAATAGTCCTGCCACTAATGAGTGTCTGGGCAGTATTTGAACCTGAATTCTTGCACTCTAGCCACCATGCACACCATCTCTCTGTGTCTCTGTGTCTCTCTCTCATAATGGGAGAGAAAGAGAAAGAGAGAGACAGAGATAGAGACCCAGAAAGAAGAGACACTGACCAAGGTGCTGAAAATACCTCTATGGAAAAATGCTTTATTGTTTATGAAGTGTTTTATTATTGACAAAGTATTTTCTCAACATGTCACTTCTCTGCTCAAAAAATTTAGTGGCTCCCTATTGCCTGCCCAGCTAAGTTCAAATTCCTTTTCTGTACATTCAAGGTCCTCCATATTGTAGGGTCATCATCATCTTTTTCCATAATGGTCACATATTACTCCCCTCGATATGTCCCACACTCTAGTCAACCTGACTTAGATCAGTGCCTGAGATATAGTAGGTGTTTAATAAGTGGTTGGCATATCGAATGTCTCTCTGTCCTGCAAATATATCCTATGTTCTCCCCCTCTGAGTCTTAGCTAATTTTGTTACCTGTGCCTGGAATGATTTCCCAATTTCTTTTCCTTTTAAGAAGATTTTTATGGCTATATTTCAGTTTTTGTTTTTAATTTCACCCTCATTTCTAAATATATCCCTGTCCCATCTCTTCTCCAGAGAATTATCCCCTGTATCAACAAATCAAAAATAAAAACAGTTCAGCAATACTAGCTAACCCATCAACCAAGTCTGACAGTATATGCAGTGTTTACCACCCATGGTCTCCCACCTCTGCAAAGAAATGAAGGAGGAATGCTTTTCTCTTCTTTTCTTCAAGCTTAATCTCATTGTTAGAATGATACACAATTCTGTTTCTCTTCTCATCTTCTTGTTCCTCCATTTATATTGTTGCCTTAGTTATTGTTTAGACTGTTTACCTGTTTGTGTTAACTCCACTTTGCATCCGTTCAGTCTTCTCATTCCTTCTCTGCATCCTTCACATTTATCATTTCCTATTGTACTATGATATCCCATTAAATATCCCACGACATGTTTAGCTATTTCCCCTCTCCCTCTTTTCCTATTGAATTCCTTTAAAGCTCAGTTTAAATGTCATCTTCTCCAGGAAGCTTTCCCTGATCTCCTGACTCTGGAACAACATTTTCCTTCAAACTTGACATTGTATTTTGAACTCTTCTAGTGAATGTATCATGTAATGTTGCATATTATGATAATCTGAGTTTAGGTCTTCTACCCTCACTAAGATCATGAGGGCTTACCTGTGCCTTACTGAAACTTTGTAATTCCCCTAGCAATTAGCGGAATGCTCTACAGACAGCATATGTTTAAGCAATGTTTGCTGAATGAATGTTCGAGTCAACCCAGTGTCTCATCTGATCCCCACACCACTCTGTGAGCTGGGCAGAATAGAAGTTTCTGTTCCCATTTTATAGATAAGAAAGCTGAGGCAGCATGGTGTGTGTGGTAGAAAGAACAATGGATTTGAAATCTGAAAACCTGGGTCTAGTTCTGTTAATGACTCGCTGTGTGATCCTAGCAAAGTCCTGTCCTCTCTCTGGATCCCATTTCCAACAGCTACAAAACTGAAGGGATTGAACAAAATGATTAGTCAGGCTCCTTCCAGCTCTGGCACTTGTAGAGCCTCTTGGGCTCAGAGTTAGGGCCTGACTTGCCCAAGGTCACATAGAAAGTGATTGGCAGACACGGTGGCCAAACCTTCTAGTTCTGAGTCCTGGATTCTTTATCCTAGAGAAAATGAAAAGCAAAGTGGGCAACTATAGGGGGCCTAAATAAAGGGTTTGAGGCAGGAGGAAGAAGAAATGAAAGAGGTAGAGAGTGTGATAAAGACCTTTCTCTGGCCTGACACTTCCCCAGGGCTGGTCTGGCTGGCCATAGCCTCTGGCTCGGAATTCAAGGTTGCTGTGAGGGGGAGACAAAGAGGGCTTCAGTGCTGCGCAATCTACCCCAGCTGGCTCAGGCATGTCTGCCAGGTGCCAACAGCTCTGCCAGGACCCTGATGACTATGTTTCTGTGACTGGCAACAAGGGAGGGGGAGGATAAAGGCAACGGTGGAGGGTGCCAGGCACTATGGAGGAAACAAGTCAGCTCCAGACCCTGAGCAATAAACATATCTGGGGTTGGTCATGGCAGAGATTTACTACCTGCCTGATAATGGGTTGTATTCACTTAAGCAGCTATTATTTCAAACCTTTCCTGGGCACTTTTTGTGTGCTCAACCTTATACTAGGTAACGGGAGGGGTGGCTGGAGAAGAATCACAAAACACTGAAAGTCAGAGCTGAGAGGAACCTTGGAACATAGAACCTAAAATGCGAGAACTGAGGGGAACCTTAGAATATAGAATTTAAAATGTGAGAGCTGGGAGGGACAATAAAACACAGATCAGAAAATAATACAGCTGGGAGGGACCTTTCAGCATAATACACACAATGTCAGAGCTGGAGAGGACCTTAGAACACCAAAGAAAGATATTTCAGAGTTAGGAGGGGCCTTAAACAGAGAATGTTTGAGTGGGAAAGACCTTGGAGAGCACATAGGCCAGTTGCTACTGCATTTTCTAGCTATGAGGCCCCTTTTAAACACAAAAACATTTCAGAGATCTCTGTGTGATTGTAAGATCCACTGATTGAGGAAATGCATGATAAAAAGCTACTATGATCTCAGTTACACTTTTAAATGAACTAGTACTTTTAAAAATCACAGCAGCTTCCACATACATTTGAAAAATGGCAATATACAAAAGTGTGAGACATACTCCTTATCTAGTCTACCAAAGGTGCATTTGCTGTGCTTGTTTGTATTGTCACCTTGCATATTTGGTTGGAGCTAAATAAAGGTCAAATGACAGCCATTGGTGCATAATTTGAGGATCCCTTGTAATGCCTTACAGGTTAGGAATCATTGACCTAGTAAGAGCGAGAGAAAGAGCGAGAGCGAGAGACAGAGACAGAGACAGAGATGGACAGAGACAGACAGAGAGACAGACAGAGAGAGGAGAGAGAGAGACAGAGACAGAGAAACAGACAGACAGATATATACAGAGACAGAGAGAGACAGAGACAGAGAAACAGACAGAGAGACACAGAGAGACAGAGAGATAGAGAGAGGAGACAGAGAAACAGAGAGAGAGAGACAGAGACAGAGACAGACAGAGGAGAGAGAGACAGAGACACAAAAACAGACAGAGAGAGTAATAGACAGACAAAGACAGAGAGATAGAGGAGACAGAGAAACAGAGAGAGACAGAGAAAGAGAAACAGACAGACAGAGAGAGGAGAGAGAGACAGAAACAGAAACAGACAGACATATACAGAGAGACAGAGAGAGAGAGAGAGAGAGAGAGAGAGAGAGAGAGAGAGAGAGAGAGAGAGAGAGAGAGAGAGAGAGAAGAGAAGAGAAGAGAAGAGAAGAGAAGAGAAGAGAAGAGATGGAGATGGAGATCGCCATGGCCTAGAATAGTGGGGGGAAGGGACCTAAAAGATAATTCAGTCCAGTACCACTTTACAAATTAAAAGCCTAAGGTCCAGAGAGTGGAGGAGGCTTAACTTATGACATATGATTTAAGTGTGTGGCAGAGCCTGAGTTTGAACCCATTTTCTCTGACTCCAAATCCAGTGCTCTTGGCAGAATACCACAATAGGTGGCGTAGTAGGGAAGGATTAGCTGGGGTGTGGAGAGCTTTCCAGGTTGCAGGAAGAGCCTGAAGGAAAGTATCAAGTCCAGAATAAACCTGGAGCACACAGGGTGGCCTGCCTGCTAGAGGCAAGTTGTGATATACAGGATGGAACTAACTTGTCCTAGGTCTTCAGAACCAGGCTAAAGAATCTGGATTTGATGCAACAATTGTTCCTGGGGGCCTCCTTGAGCAGAAGAATGATGTCATCAGAAATGGGTAGGAGGGAAGATGAGATTGGATTTCTCCAGGTGGACTGGAGGAGGAGCTGGAGGAAGGCAGACTGCCTTCTATGCAGCCCGATTTGTATCCATACAACCATCAACCCAGCAAATGTCTTTTCTTCATGACCAGGCTCAGAAATCCCCACAATAAGAACTTCTCCTTTCTTGGCAATCCTAAAGGTCTTTTGTGAGGAATTCCTATACAACCTAGTGGGTAGAAGTCAAATGAGGGGAAGGAGATTCCTGGCTTGAGATTGTGTTGGGCAAGGAAAAAAATATATATGGCCTTGTAATGAGAAATTCCCTTGTTTATTACAATAAACAAATGAATGATTTCCAAGAGTAAGGAAAGGAAAAGAGGGGAGAAAAGAAGGAAAAAGAAAAATAGAACAAGGAGGTAAGGTGAAGGAGAAGAGGAAGAAAAGGAAAGGAAAAGGAAGTAGACAAAAGGAGGGAAGGAACTGAGGGAAGTAGAGAAAGGATGAATAAAAGAAGATAAAAAAGATGGAAAGGAAGAAAGAGAATAAGACAGTGGAAGGAGTAAAGGAGGCAGAAAGAAGAGCTGATGAAGAAAGGCAGGGTTGCATTTGAGAGCTCTGTGAATCTGAGAGGAAGATGGTATAGTTGGAGCTGGCAGGGGTGCTGAGGTTGGAGGCCAGGTGGGGAAGGAACCTGCTTCCAGGATAAAACGTAACTGGAAAATAGGTCTACAAAAGCCTAGAACGATTTAGCAGGGGAAACCTGCAATAATTAAAAATTAAAACCCAAGTAGACAACAGCTTAAAAATGAAGGACAGGAATAAGAACAATTAGCCAAGATGAAAAATCAAGAAGGAGAATGATACAAATGGGCCTATCAGAAAGCACTAATGACACCGGGAAACCTAATTTTTACCACGTCAGCCCATTTTGATGAAGTGTTAAAAGCTGTTCTTCTGAACTGAGCACACTTCACGTGGGAGAAGTCCTTGCTGCCTTTGTGAGCAGGCCAGGGAGGGACACATAGCGAATGTCTCAGAGGACAGAGGAATGGACTGATAGGGACAGCTGATGGACAGGGAAAGGAGATATGGGTAGAGCTGGGAGCCTGAGACAGGGAAGGAGAAAGGGAGTAGAGAGGGAGGAAAAGGAATAGAGGTCAATGGTGTGAGAAATATAAAGAGAGGAAACAGGGAGGAAAAGGGTCAGCATGGAAACAAGGAAAGAGAGACAGGGAGAAAGGCTGGGATGAGGACTGGGCTACATGGGGGAAAGAAATGGAGATATAGAAAGATAGAGAAGAAAGAGAAAAGAGAAGGGTAGAAAAGGTCATTAGAATTGGAGAAAGAGACGGAAAGGGGAAAGAAGATAAGCATTGAGATCGATGCCGAGTACAGTGCCTGGAAATGAAGAGAGGAGGGAAGGGAAGAAGGGGGGGATGAGAAAGGGAAAGGGAAAGGGAAAGGGAGAGAAAGAAAGAGGGAGAGAGGTAAGAGAGAAAGAAATAGAGAGAGTGGAGGGGGAGGCAGAGGGAGAGGCATAGAGAGATAGAGGTGGGGAACAGAGGGAGAGAGAGAGAGAGAGAGAGAGAGAGAGAGAGAGAGGAGAGGAGAGGAGAGAGAGAAGGAGGGGGGGGAGACATAGACAGACAGACAGACAGACTAGGTGCTTGCGGGCGAAACAAGAAAGGGAAGAGGAGGAAGAAAGCCTGGAAGGTAGTGAGGTGTGGAAAGAAAGGTTGGGGCCTGTGGAGTGTAGAGACTGGTAAAGTGAGACAGAGAGAGGTACAGAGAGCAAGCTGAGAAGAATGAGAGAAGGGGAAAGGATGAGTAAAGAGAGGGAAAAGATTTAGATACAGGAATTTTGAAGACAGAGAAAAGAAGAGGGGGAGAGGGGAGTGGAGAAACACTGGAGGATTGTGGAAGACAGAGCCGAGGGAGACAGAGGCAAGGAAAAAAGAGAAAGAAAAGGAGAGAAGCAGACAGAGAGGGAGGCTTGGGAGGTGTAAGGTGCGGAGAAGAGAAAGGCGGGAAGAAACAATCTGAGAGATGGAAGAAAAACTGTGGAGAGAGACAGAGATAGAGATGAACAAGAGAAGGAGATGGGAAGAAATATTGGGGGCTGGGGGACTCCGGGACTGGGAAGAGGAGAAGGAGATTTGCACAGAGAGAGAAGAGAAGAAAAAGAGATTGTGGGATTGGTGCGAAATGGAGGGAGACAGGAGGAAGGGGCTCCCTCCTTCTTTCCCTCTTTGGCAAGGGATGGGGGAAGGAGAAAGGCAAAGAGGGAGAGAGGAAAGGAGGAAGGAAGGGAGGGAGCGGGCGAAGAAAATGCCCTCATTATCTTGCTCATCAGCGTCTTGGCGGGTGAAGTCAGAGGCTTGTGACGTCACTGCGTTGCCTGGGTAACGGCAGGCCTGCAGGAGGCCAGGGCTGGGGAGGGAGCCCGCTTGAGTGATGATGGAGAAAGTTGCGGCTGATGGGAACAAATACATCTTCATAACAGGGGGAACCTTTTGGAAAATGCAATAAGTGAAATAATCGAGAGAAGGAAAATTGAGTTTTTATTGCTTTTTAAGTGTTTAAGTGGAGGTTTCGTTTAGGAAAATTATCACTCCTTTTATTTTTTGTTGGGCAATAGGTAGCTGGCCCTCCTGGGGATGGAGTGAAGGGGCTCTTCCTGGGCTGGGGTCCATATCCGGCCTTCTCACCCTCCCTGCAGGCCATCAAGGCACTGACTTAGAGAAAGGACTAGAGCTCTCTTACTTCGCAGCTGGCAAAACTGAGGCAGATGTCAAGAAAGGTCACAGTGGGGAACCAATGTCCTTCTGGGCTCCTTATCAGGGTAAGAGGCTTTAGACTTAACTGGGATCTCAGGAATCCTCCAGCTCCTGCCTTCATGTTATAGAGGAGAAAACAGGACTAGGAAAAGGAAGTGACTTCTCCAAGGTCACTCAAATAATAGGCAGCAGATCCAAAATCAAAATCACAAGATCGTACTATTGAGTCTCCAGGGGACAATTAGTGTAGTTGGTGCGGGAAAAGGTCCTGAAGGCTTTATTGAAATGATGCCCCGGACTTCATGAGTGGCCTGCAACATTGTCCTCCTAGGTCAAAATTGTGTTGCCCAGCCCCTCCCCCACTTCTGTCCCTCTTTCCGATTGACATGTTCCCTCCCCACCCCATACATACGTCAGCTACACAGATCCTTGGATCCCAGCTAATCAGCCATATGACATCTGAGAGAGTAGAAAGAGCCCTGGATGGGAGTCAGGGGACCTCAATATGATCCCCAACTCTCATATTTCTTAGATGTGTGACCTTGGGTAAGTCACTTTATATCAGTTCCTTTATTTATAAAAATTATAATAATAATTAAATTATTATATAATTAAATTGACACTACCTTCCTCCCAGAGTCAATATGTCAAAATCACTTTGAGAACCAAAAAATGCTATAAAAATACGTCACTCTTAGCATTGGAATAGTAGAATATCAGGGCCGGAAGGCTCCTTAGAAAAAGTGGAAAGGCCCACCAGAAGAGACCATTTCATCTATAATGGGGAGGTAACTTGCCCAATGTCACACAGCCAGTCAGTTACAGAGCTAAGACTGAAAAACAGGTTTCCTGACTCCCAGGTCAATACTAAGCTGCTTAGAAAAGTGTGTGATAGCCAGGTCATAGGCACCAAGCAGGGAGGATGCTCCCTCTTTTCCTTAGAACCAGCTAGGCTGAGCTCCAAGAGTCTCAAATGCAGGGATGGGTGCTTAGGGTATCCAAGGCACTTGTCTTCCAACAGGAAAAGTACTTGGGGCTGGATCTTCCCAGGGCAGATGTTCTGTTGTCCTTCGGGGGCAGGAAAAGTCTACATATAGACCTGAGAATTAGCTGAAATACATGCCTTATATTAGCTCAATGAGTATTTGTTTCATTCTTTCTTTCTGTTTTTCTTCCTTCCTTCCTTCCTTCCTTCCTTCCTTCCTTCCTTCCTTCCTTCCTTCCTTCCTTCCTTCCTTCCTTCCTTCCTTCCTTCCTTCCTTCCTTCCTTCCTTCCTTCCTTCCTTCCTTCCTTCCTTCCTTCCTTCCTTCCTTTCTTTCTTTCTTTCTTTCTTTCTTTCTTTCTTTCTTTCTTTCTTTCTTTCTTTCTT
>CM053624.1:313792857-313835425 GCA_028646595.1 Phalanger gymnotis
TCTTTCTTTCACCAAATAGTCTACATTACACAAGACCCTGTCTAAGGCTCTTTAGGAAATACAGAAATAGATAAGACAGTCCTTGCTCCCAAGGAGCTCATGTTCTGGTAGGAGATGACTTATACACAAAATCATTCATTCATTCAACCAATCAACCAATTGTTAACTGAGACCCTAAGGCATATAAGATACAGAGGAAGAGACAGCTAAATAAACCTGGCCAAGCATCACAGACCAATAGGGGAGGTAACATGGTTTTCAACATAATATCCAATCCATTTTCTTTTCAGATAAGTGCAAATAACCCAGAAAAGTAGAGTAGATATAATTTTCCACATGAAACAGATGGGGAAATTGAGACCCAGTGATGAAACGTAACTTTCCCCGGGTTCACCCAGATCATGTGTGGCAGAGATGGGCCTAGAACATAAGTATCCTGATTCCCAGTCTAAAACTCTTTCAGTTGCACTACTCTGACTTCTAAGAGAGCCCATTGAGGCAGGAGCACCAAATGCCTGGAACATCTTCTAATGGGCCATCCTTGGATCAATACCATGCTGCCCTGAATGAACCTAGCTTGCTGGTAGAGTTCACCAAAGCTTAATTTTCCCAACTTAACACCCATCACCTGAGGCCAGCTATACCTACAAGTGACAGTTGCCCATGGTGGGCTATGTGAGACATATGGAAAAAGCCCCCGACCTAAGAAATGTCTTCATGGATGCCTAAAATCCTCTCCTCCCCATCCATACCCTATCAAAACTTTATTCCTTTTCCCTCTCCTGCCTACCTTTTAAAATATAGATGTCCTTTGCATGAAGAAGGGTCACTACCTTATAGTAAGCAATAGATTTAAAGCTTTCTTAAGTAGAGTTTGTTTTTCCTTTTAAGTATATAATAATTTTAACATGTAACTTTTGAAGCCATACTGCTTGTCTGTGTTTTCTTCTGGCTTTCCTTCTGTTCTCTTCTGTGTGTTTTAAAGGTGCTTCAGTGACCCTCTTTCTTTTCTTTTTCTTTAGCAACTTATCACTACCTCTGTCTCCTTTCTACCCTTTTCAGACTGAAAAACATAACATGACGTAACATAACATAACATAACATAACATAACATAACATAACATAACATAACACAACATAACACAACATAACATAAGATAAGATAACATAACATAACCCACGAAATGTATCTAGCCAAGCAAAATAACTTCTCCTATTGACCATGGCCAAAAACGTATGTTTCATTCTGCACCTTGAGTCCGTCATTCTCTGTCAGAGTAGCTTGTATATTATTGATCCTCTGGGATCATGGTTGGTCACTGCCTTGATTACAGTTCTTAAGTCTTTTAAGGTGGTCCTTGTTATTATATAAATAGGCATATGGTTTCTGCTCACTTCTCTGAATCAATTCATACTAATCTTCCAAGGTTTCTTTGAATTTGTCCTTAGTGTCATTTCTTATGGCACTGTAATATTTCATTACATTCCTCTGAAGTTCCTTCTAGTTCTAAATCTCTGGCCATATATACCACATGTTCAGCTATCCCCCAATTGATTATGGGTGCCTTCTTAGTTTCTCGTTCTTTGCTGTAACATAAAGCATTGCTAGAAATATTTTTGTACACGTGGGTCTTCCTCTTTGTTTGATCTCATTGGGGTATACACCTAGTAGGGGTATTTTGGGGATAAGAAGTACACACAATTTAGTAACTTTAGGGGCATAATTCCAAACTGCTTTCCAGAATTGTTCAGGCCAATTAATTCACAGTTCTACCAATAGTGTATTAGTATGCCTATTTTGTCACAGCCCCTCCAACAATTGTCATTTAAGAAGTTGGAATTCTAAAAGGGGGAGACAACACATATAGAAAAGTAGTGGCTAGGAAGGTGGGGGGGGGTATTGGTTTGTGAAATTACAGGAGTGGTGGACAAAGCCATAGGGATGTGGACTGACATGCCCTTTTCAGAAACAATGGTAACATTGATTTGATTATATGATGTAGAGGAAGAGGTAGAAAGTTTGAGGAGGCTGGGAAGCTTGGTGGTAGGGTAGGAAGGGGAGCAAGAAGAGATGGCTGGGGCAGACAAAAGGAATTATGATCTGCTGGTTGAGCTGACTAGACACGGGCTCATTGGCTCAGCAATCTGGATAGCTCGGTCCCAGGGCAGGAATTCCAAAACTGAATAGATTGAGTCCCCCAAGGCATGGACTCTCGAGGGCTGAAGGGTTGGAGGGCTGTGTGTGTGTGTGTGTGTGTGTAGCTTTTGGATCTTCAGTGAAGACACCAGAGATGATAGAGAGATCCTGAAAAAACTATTTATTGTGCTAGCAAAGTGCTTCCTAAGCTCCAGCCAGGGACCAAACTTACTCACAGGAAGCACTCTCCTCCCCCAGGCCTCTACTAAACACTGACCCTGACATTTTCTCATCTGCTTAGCTGGGACTCCATTCCTGACACCTGTAGAATTGACCAATAATGACTATGGATTGCTCATGGACTGAGAGGGGCCTTAGGGAAGACTTGGGAGCCTTTGAGACCAAAACAAGCCCAATAGTAACTACACTGGCCTTCCTCAGAGTCAGTTCCTTTCCTTACAGCAACCTGCCTCAGGGTAGGTAGTATAGGAAACAGATCATTACCCCCATTTTACAGATGAAAGGGTGTTCAAGTGACTTGACCAAGGTGACTCAGCTAATGAAAGCAGAACTAGGATTTGAACTCAGGTCTCTTGACTCCCAGTTCTAGTTCTTTATTATTAATTATTATCATCACTAGTTATTATAATTATAATTAGGTTTTAACAGTAATAACAAGGACCACAAAGCTAGCATAATACAGTTATCCAACTCCCCACTCTCAGGCAACCTTTGCTGCAGTGTTTCTTTTTCTCTCTCCCTCCCTCCCTTCTTCCTGCTCTGCCACGGTTGTGTCCCTCCCCTGGGCACTGCTTTCTCTTTTCTCCATTTCTGGCAGCTCATATCCACCTCTGCTTGTCCTTCTAGTGTTGGTACTTCACTGTTTCTTTCCCATTCTAGAATGTTTATGAGCATTAATGAGTTAACATGGCACCCCTCTCAGGTAACAAATTCATATTTTAACAAGGGCCTTCTAGAGACGATGCATTCACCCAAGGGAAGGACTCTAAAGGTGGACTGTCCAGTCACCATTGATTGTCAGGTCAATGAGAGAGAGATGACTGATCCATGTGCCTCATATCACCTTTTGCAGGTAGCTGTGTATTTGACCTCACTCATTCCCAGGCTCTGATTCTTAGCTTGGCAGATCATGGCTATTTAAATCTCTGTTGGTATTTATATGGCCAGCCTGCTGGGCAATCCAGAAGATGTAAAGGATTACGGTAGAATGAGGCATGCACTCAGGAAAGTCTAGCTCTTCGGCATCTGTACACCTGGCCATTTACCTGGTAGCAGTTCACTTGAATTTTAAACCTGAATTTCTAGCATTCTCTCTTGAACTGTACTTAGCACAGTGCCTGACACATAGTAGGTGCTTAATAAAATGTTTATTGGCTAATGGACTGGTCTGGCAAAGTTAGACCTACAGAATGGCAGTCCATATCATCTGACATGATGATAAATATTAAATGAATGATGCTAAATATTCATCTCAGCAAATGCTAAATACTGTGATCTGAATTTCAAGTGTCACAAAGGCTCCTTGCTTGAGGTGGGGAGAATGGCCAGGGGTCCTCATCCTTCTCTAGCTCTTTAACTCATCTATACTCTGCTTAAAAGTGTGACTCTCAACCTCAGTCATAGAAGAATGATTAGTAAATGTCTGAATTGGGATCACCATCAAACACGATGATCTGAAGAACTCAGCATAAATCATCAGTATAATAGGGCAGCCAGAAATGAATATAACTTTTGGGCTAAATTAAGGTAGAAATAGGTTCAGAAAAAAAGAGTTGAAGATTCAATTGAGCTCTGCCCTAGTCAGACCATATCTGGAGTACTACATTTGGTTCTGTGAAGAACAATGATAAAGTGGAAGGCATGCGGAGGGGGGTCAGGATGAGGAAAGGGCATTGATATGTTAAATGAGGACCACTGGAAGGAACGTGGGGGTGTTTAGCCTAGAGAAGGGAAGATCTGTGTGTATGGGGTGGGGAAGAGATGTATTATAACTGAATTCAAGCATCCAAAGGATTTCCATGTGGAAAAAGGATGAGACTTGTTTTACTTGGCCCCAGAGGGCCAAAATAAGAGCAATATAATTGGGGAGAAGGGTTTGGGGGTGAGGTGGAGAAGTTGGAAAAAAGAATTAGGTAAGCTCCTCATATTCAGAGCCATCCATACATAGCTACCTTAAAAGGTGCTGGAGGTCTTTAAGTGAAGGCTGGAAACCCCTCGTTGAGGATATCAGATAAGGTCATCCTCAGTCAACTACAGGTTAGATTAGTTGGCTACTGGAGTCAATTCTAATTTCTAGATTCTATGACTCTATTATTCATTTGTCTAAGTCTGATCACATCATTCTCTGTCACTGAGCTCCCTGTTGCCCATAGGATACAAATTCCAAAAGCCAATGGCATTTAAAGAGTTAAACAATCAGGCTCAAACCTGCCTATTCATCTTGACACACTCTACATGCCAGCCATGTTGGACTCCTAGCTACCCTTCATCTCCTCCTGCCTTAGCATATTTGTACAGATGTCCCCGTCCCACGCCCATTGATGCTCCCCTTCCATGTGTCTACCGGTTGAATTCCTTCTCCATATTAAAACCTTTCAAAGCCCAGCTCAGAAGTTCCTTCTACCATGAGTTTTCTTTGATCCCCGTAGGCCCCCTGCTCCCCACTGAACGTGGTTTCTACAGGTACCTACAGAACTTTCTCTGAATCTTTCCTTTTTCCCAAAACATTCTTCTTTGTACTATGACTTCCTAGTGACTTGGTCCAATCCCAACCCCTGTTAGAATAGAATCTCCTTGAGAGCAGAGGTGACATTGTCTGTCATTTTTGTACCCCCTATGCCTACCCCTGAACATAGTAGGAATTGAACAAAGGTGGCTTTTTAAAATGAAATTCAATTAAGATATCCTGCTTTTATTAAATGCCCATAAGTAAATGGCTATGCATGTTTCAATCTAACCTTTTTTCCCTTTTGTGGCTGAGACTCAGGAGGGTTCCTCAACAGTGTTCTTTGCTCAGGCCTTTCATCAGGCACAGAGCTCTTATGTGAACTACAGAACCCCTGTCCTTGACAATAGACGTATAAACACGATTTGGATTCATTCATTTGCTAACTGTTCACGGAGGTTTCCATTCTAGCTCTCTCTTCTTCCCTCAATCCTCCTTTCTTCTCTCCTCCCTGTCCTTGCCAACTTTCTCTCTTTTTCCTGCTTTCCCTCTCCCTCCCTCTCCACCTCTGTCTGTCCTCCCTGTGCCTGTCTATCCGCCTTCATCATCTAGTCACTCTCTCGTTCTCCTGCAACCCTTGCTGCAGTCTTTCTTTCTCCTCCCTCTCTTGCTCTCCTTACCTTGCTACCATGTCTCCCCTGGGCCCAGGTTTTTTCTCCTCCCCTCTTGGCATCTCCTCTCTCTGTGTGCCCCTCCCATAACTCCCCTCCCCCCCATTCTCCTTCCTCTGCCTCTCCCTTGTCTCCAGCAGGTTCCCTGAGCCTTCTCTCCCTCCCTCCCTCTCTCCTTCCTTCCCTGGGCTCCACTTCCCACCCCCCATAGCTGCTTTACTCTGAGAAGTTAAGTCGAATTGATCTGCCATTTAATTACCTGATGTGTTTATCCCCCCAGCTGGCTCTTTAGAAAGAGGGTGCCTCTTTGGGTGGTTTGGAACAAAGGGAGGGCCGATGCTAGGACCCGGGTCCTTCAGAGACAGCTGTCTGCCCTCAGCCCCTTTACTTCTTGATATCTGCCCTGTTTCAGTGGGCACCAGCGTCAGGAGCAACGCATGTCCCCATAGAGATATCTACCCGTGGTGTCAGTAATCTCACCCTAGCCAGGGAGAAGAAATGTGGGCTTGCATATTGTACATTCATATATACACATATGCTCACTTACTGCATGACCTTGGCTGAGTCCTTTCCTCCCTCTGGGCCTCAATTTCTTTTCTGTAAAATGGTTGGATCAGAAGACCTCTCAGATCCATTCTGGCTGTGATAAAATATGATTTTTGTGGGATACCAATGCTTATCTGTATACAACTCCCTCTCTAGATATCATCGGAGTGGATTAGAAAGAGAGCCAGATTTGGAGTCAGAGAACCTAGGTTCAAATACTGGGTCTTCCACTTACTGCCTGTGTGACCTTGAGCAAGTCACAGCCCCTCTGAGACTCAGTTTCCCCGATGGTAAAATGAAGGGTTAGTCTAGATGATCTTGAAGGTCCCTTCTATCTATAATTCTATGATTCGTAATCCTCTTGTCCTGATATAGACATTCCCTTCACACACACATATAGACACATGCACTTACAATCCCCCACATACATGGTAAGTGCCTTTACTTCTATACACATATACACCCCATACTAAGAGGACAAAGTTTTCATTTCATGGCAATTGGCTCTGTTAATCATGAACATGACCCCAGGCTCTGCCAAGTAAGGATCCTTCAGGTCTGGGGTGTGGGGTTGAAGCTTGGGAATAGACTTATGTGTGAATTCACCTGTTAGCCATGATTTAAGGCTTCTTTCCTTTACTCAGTTCTCAACTGTGTCTACTTACATGGCCCCCATCTTGGTTCAGACCTCTGAAGCCCTCTCGCCTGGACTATTACAATAGTCTCCTAGATGGTCTCCCTGATTTATGCCTTTTCCCTTCTCTAATCCATCCTCCATCTAGTCAGTCACCTAGTAATTATTAGGTACCTACTATGTGCTAGGCACCATGAAGCATGGAGGATACAGAGAAAGGCGGAGCAAAAACAAATAAAAAACAGTCCCTCCTCTCAAGGAGCTCACAGACTAACATGCAAACAATTATATATAAACAAGAAATTATATATGCAAGATCAAGAAATGTCCAGAAAAATAAAAATTGGGATAGCCTCAGATTAAAGAGGGCTGGGAGAGGTTTCTTACAGAAGGTAGAATGTTTACTGAGACTTGAAAGGAGCCAGGAAAGCCAGGAGGCTGAGACGATCAGGAACAGCGGTCCTGGCTTGAAGTATAGCCAATGAAAATCCTTGGAGTCAAGAGGTAGAGTATTGTGTTCGAGGGAACAGCAAGGAAGTCATTGTCCCTGGATCCCAGGGTAGTTGGAGGGAAGTAAGATGGGAGAAAACCGGAAAGGTAGGAAGGGGCCAGGTTACGAAGCTCTGTAGAGTTGGTAATGTGACGTTTTCAAAGCATGTGTCCGACCAAGACCTCCCTTTCTCAAGAATCTCCCATCACTCCCTACATATTGCCTCTAGGATCGAACAGCAACTCCTCTGTTTAGCATTTAAAGTCATAAATAACCTGATTTCTTCCTACTTTTACAGGTTTCTTATGCATCATTCCGTTTCCTTCAGTTTTCGATGGAGTCAGATTGGCCACTCTGATGTTCCTCACACATGACATTTCGTCTTGTGCCTCTGCCTTTTCCCGTAGCCTATCTTCCATGCCTGGAATGAACATCCTTCGCCTCCGCCTCTTAAAATAGCAAGGCTCTTTCAAAGCTCAGTCCAAATGCCACCTCTTACAGGGAGCCTTTCTGGATTGATACAGCCAGCTGCTGGTGGTTCTTCCCCAAATTTTACCTCATATGTACTTCCATGTTATGAAAATGTGGCCCCTTTTAGTTCAGAGACTGTTTCCTTTTTGCTTTTATATCCTCAGAGCCTGGCATAGCATCTGATGCATAGCAGGTGCTTGTTGATTCATCTTGTCCAACCTCTTCATTTTACAGATGAGGAAACTGAGGCCCAAGTAGTTTAAGTGACTTGCATTAGGTCACACAGATAGTGAGTACTGGAAAGGGGATTTCAACTTGGGTCCTCTGATGTTGAAACCGGTGGATGCGGATGCTTTCTGCTGTGCCACACTGACTCCCTTGAGTCTCAATTCTGACATTTACTGGCTGGGTAAACAAATGACTTTATTTCTCTGAGCAAAAGTTTTTTCATCTGTAAACTGGGTATAACACTGTACTACCTACCTCATAAGGTTTGTTGTGAGTGGGGCGTTCCATCCAGTAGAAAGTACAATAGAAAGGAAACAGGAAGGTTGGCTAGGATCCTGTAGACTAAAATTCTACACAGGACATCGATCCAAGAGAGAGTAAAAGCTTTCAAGAAAAGAATTCTGAAGACATAGAGTGAAGTCATTCTGATGAAGAGGAAAAGGGGAAAATTATCTAAAGAGATAAGGAAACATCCACTGACCTAGATTTACATTTATGTGTGTGTGTGTGTGTGTATTTATACATTCATTCATTTCCTTGTCTTTCTATCACTAGTGATAATAATAATATCAGTAAGAGCTAGCATCTATATGGTATCTCCCATGTGCCAGGAACTGTGCTAGACACTTTACAGATATTATCTCCTTGGATTTTCCCAACTACCCTGGGAAGTAGGTGCTTTGATAATTCCCATTTTATAGTTAAGGAAAATGAGGCAAATGGAGATTAATTGACTCACCCAAGGTCACACAAATAGTAAGTGCCTGATGCCAGATTAGAACTTGTCTTCCTAACTCTGGGCCCAGTGCTTTATGCCATTTAGGGTGCTCTCTCTCTCTCTCTCTCTCTCTCTCTCTCTCTCTCTCTCTCTCCCCCAACTGGGTCTTCCTATCTCACCCAGGCAGCAGGAAGTACAGTGGCCAGTCTCTGGCCCAAGCCCACTGCTGCTCTTCATGGAAGCTGTGACTTGGGTGGGTTTTCCCCTCCTCCTCAGGCAACCTGAAGGGTCACCATATTAGTGACAGACAGTGCAGACACTGAATCAGTTCTAGCCTTACGGCAGCTCCATACGCCCGAATTCATGTGACCTACCAGCCTCAGCCTCCAGTGTAGCAGGGATTATAGCTATTTGCTGCCATGCTCAACTGGCTTAGATTTTTAAAAGACATGGAAGCGAGGGCAGGTAATAGAGGATGAATACAAAGCATGGGATGGTCCTATAAAATAGTATCACAAGTGCTAAACCTCGGAAGTCACTGAGGCTGGTGAGGGAAGCTGAGAACAAGAAACATTTTGTTTTATTTTTTTGAAGCTGCCTTGGGGTAAAGAGGAAGATTAAAGTTCTACCTTGCCCAGGGTGAATGGGACAGCAAGAACAGACTGCAGAGAGAAGACAAAACTACTTAATTCTCATTTGCCTTCAGTTTTCTTTGCTAAGGAGAATGATATCTGAACTAAACAACAATGGCTAATAGCAAGCTGATTGCCAAGATAAATGGAGAGAAAGTAAGGGAGCACTCCCTTGCTGAGTTCAAGTCTTTGGGCCTAAATGAACTATATCCTAGGGTACAAACAAGAGCAACAAGCCAGCACGTGTAATAACTGCTGAATGACCTTCCAACTCCCAGAGTCAGTGATTGTGAAATCACTGTGAAATTGTGAAATTGTGACAGTGAAATAAAGCAGAGAACCATGGAAGCTCTAAGTCGAAGAGATGTCAAAGGTCATCTAATCCAATCCATGCCCTAGCAGGAATCACCTTTATCTTGTTTATTTCTGTTTAGAATTTTGGGAATAGGGGTAAGATTGACTTCTAGTTTAATGTAGAGGTAAAACTTTGCAATTAGCACATTTCTAGCCTACAAATAAATCTGTCCCAGTGTTCCATGAGCTAACAAATCACATACGTTTACTGTGTGCTGATTGTGTGCTCAGTTTTATGTTTTAGCCTGTGAGGAAAACACACACATGCTCACATGCATGTATTATATATATATAATATATACACACATGTGTACATATATGTAATGTTAGCCAAAAAGAGCACCAGATAATAATAATAATGATAATAATGGCGAGCATTTATGTGGCACTTTAAGTTTGCAAAGTACTTTACACGTTATCTCATTAGATCCTCATCATAACCTTTTGAGGTAAGTGCTGCTATTGTCCCCGTTTTATGGATGAGTAAACTGAGGCTAAGAGAGGTTGAGTAACTTTTCCAGAATCATACAGCCATGGTGTTAGAGGAAGTATTTGAATTCAGGTCTTTCTGACCTCAATACTATCCACTGTCACCTGGCTGCCAGATTAATTTGATAAACCCCAAATAAAATGGATCAGATGATAAGGTGTGAACCTTTGACAGAAAGGGCACCCCCTAGGCAGGTTGACATGTTCCCTAGTCCTTTGCTAAGAGAATAATCAGAAGACTTCTCTGATTGGTCCTCAGTGACATCGCTAATTTTTAGTTACCCCTCTGTTGAAGCATGTCACCCGTGTTCTCCATGTGTATGTTCTTCATGTATGATCTCTATGTGTTGCCACTCTTCCCATGGATGTTGTATGTACATTTCTGTGTAACCTGACCCTCAAAGTCCATTTGCATGGGACTCTCCTTATTGCTGAAGATTGATGACTCAACTGCTCCTCACATGCATAAGGGGCAGAGACATCCAGGTCTTCTGGCTTTCAGCTTTGAGAAAAAAGAAACATGATTCCAGATTTTCTTCAGGGAAAGAGGGTAAGAAGAAGATGACATGTAGAAGAGTTGGCACCTCAATCATGAACATTCCCAGCTTGCTGCACTAGAGACTTTTGGGAATTTCATCTTCGATGAGATGTGGGAATAGCTCTTCCTTTTCGTTGAGCTGAGATATTTCCCTTCCAATGGGAGAGCTTGTTCGCTGAGGGTTGTTTGGTGTATTCTCATCTGTGTAACTTTTCTGATTTCTGTTTTGCTATTTACTTGGATAAATGGGTTTATTTGTTATTCACTATGTATGTTCTTCATGGAAATGGCATTCTGTGGGAAGAGAGTCAAGCATTGAATATATAGCTTGGGGCACTCCTTTGTTAAAGGATAACACTCAGGAACTCAGCTTAAATTTCAAAATGATTTCCTCTAAACTAAGGCGACAGATAGATGGGACTCTTGCTAGGTATGCCACCTCTCTGAGGAGAGCAGAATGGCCAGCCTCTGGCACCAATTTCCTATTTCCCCTCTTGGCAGGAATCAAAGTCTCCCTTGAAGAAGGGTGGGTGGAAGAGACTCTGGAGATATCTATTCATGCCTCCCTTCAAGCTATATTTAGAAAGACTTATGTAGACATACATAACCTATATAGAAACAACACAGCACATGCCATCCTCTTATGTATGAGAGAATGTGCCCCAAGTTTCTCCCAGGAAAGTTCTATTGCTCCTTTTCTTGCTAAGCTATTTACATACTTTTGTTTGGCACTAATTGTATCCTCTATATTCATAAGCATAATAAACATATTGGTGGGGACTCATGAGCTTTGAGGGTTGATGTAGACCCACAAGGAATCTTGAACCTGGGGTAGTTATTTAGAAGGCTCCATGTGCAAAGAGAGTGGTGCTATCCCACACACTACAAATCCATTCAAAGGCATGGAGAGAAAAAGAGGAGAAGTAGGGAGATAAGGCAGAGGAGAAAAAGCAAGAGAAAGAAGAGGAGGAAAAGAGAAGGAAGGGGAAGAGGAAATATTGAGGACCAAGAGGAAAAATAGGAGAACAATTGTGCTTATCTTCAGGAACTGGCACTGGTAGCTAATCAAAGCACTGGTGTGAAGTGTTCACTTGCCCTGGTACAATTTAGATCACTTAGGCTGTTCCTCCATCCAGCCCCTCCCCATCTTCCTGAATAGAATACTGCTCCTGCATGAGTGTGTGTCTAGGACATGTTTGGTTATTGCTGCCTACACCGCTTCTTAGCTTGTCATTTTTCTCCCTTGAAATTAACTTGGATGTCAATGCTTAGGAGGAAAGATGGGGGGGATGGCTCTGCCTCCTCAGAATCTGAGGATCCCCAGCTCAAATGCCCAGGGAAGGCAGACCTAAGGGGAAAAGGCAACAAGGAAGCCACAATTCCCCTATTCCTCAAAGGGCAATGCTGGGGATAGGAGGGCAAATGAACAGATCAGACCACAAAGAAACCATGAGCCATCCTTTTCAATCCAGCCTTGTTTTTAGAGGAATAACCCTGGATTGTGCCCAATTCAAAGTCAAGAGGAGACAGAGGAGTCTATCCAGTCGTGCCCTCAAAGAATTTACTGTCTGCTAGGGTGAAACACAGAAGGTCTCCCCCATCGCTGTAAACAAAACAAAACAAAAGAAACTCATCCCCTTAAACTATAACCGTATGCATTGTCTCTTTTTCATGGCCAGTCTCCTAGAAAGCATTGTCTACACTTGCTGCTTCCATTTCCTCATCCTCATGGTACTCTTGGTACCATGATGTGTAACTTCTGACCCCACCACTTGACTGAAGCATCTTTCTATAAGGGAGGATCTCTTAACTGTCAAATGCCCTGGTCTTTTCTTTGTCTTGAGCCACTTGGTCTCTGCTGCTTTTAAACTGTTCACCTTCCCCTCCTCCTGAATACTCTCTCCAAGAAGAAGGAAAGAGCATCTCCCTTCCTTTATCCCCTTCTCCTTTTCTACCCTCCATGTCTTTGCATGGACTGGTAATACAGGGGACAACCACCTCTCTCACACATGGAACCCTCAGAGTAACTATCTAAGGTTCAAGTGGTTCTGTGGGTCCTCATCTACCCACAGAACTCTCAAATCCTGACAATATGTTGACTTTACTTACTAATATGCTTGCCAAGGACAAAATTAGTTCAAAACTAAGGTATTTAAATAGCTTAGTAAGAAAACTACCAATAGAACTTTCCTCACATAAACCACATTCTCCCACAAATGAGTGTACCACCAGTGGGAAGATTTGATACATCTCAAGATCAAATAAGGGGCAAACAGAGAGAATAAATATTTCCTATTTATTTACCTGTTTCTCAATTGTATTATACCAGTAGTAGTGTAAGCTCCTTGAGTTAGGAGCTAGTTTGATCTTGTCTTTATTTCTTCAATGCTACTAGTGTGCATTGAATACTGTAGGGGGATAATAAATGCTTGCTGAATTTGATTGAATTTAGAAATGGGGGACCCAGGTCATACTCTCAGGGAACTCATTATCAGTGCTGTAACTAGCAAGTTTTGTGCCTGGGGCAAGTGGGCCTGGAGGTAGAAGGGTAAAACAGGTGTATGCTTCCAGGAGAAGGAAGTCAGCCTAGAGATCACATGAGTTTTCTATGCTGATGAAGAACTAACTGGTCAATGCTGGGGGTGGGCAGAGGTGTTTTCGGACAAGGAGAGGGCGGGACAGGGATGTAATCTCTGAAGAAAATAGTAATTTTCAATGTTTCTGCAAAGCATGCCCAAGGATACAACTGCCACAGTCACCACCATACTCACCATCATATCTGTTGCCACTGGGTTCAGAGAGGGACAGGAGAGTAAGTCTTGCATTGCTAGCAGTCTGCAAATTTCTCACTTTGGGGCAACACTCCAGCAGCCCCACCCTAGTTATGCCTCTGTTACACAGAAGAAAAGCAGACTTAGAATCCATTTTCCAGAAGCTCATAGCCTAGAAAGAGATAAGACTTACAGGGACAATAACAGCATCGAATGAGAAGTTGGTTGGTTGTTGTCCTCTGTTCTTGAAGAGGACCAAAATGACGTCATTATGCTAGTCAAGTTTCAGTGTGTCTGACTATGCTGATCAGACCCATACAAGCTTGGAATGCTCCAGCACAGGTCAGGCTAAGGAGAAGGAGGTCACTGTGGGCTGGAGTAGTCAAGGAAGGCTTCCCAGAGGAGGTAGTACTTGAGCTTAGCTGTAAAGGATGAGTATTCTTTTATATCCAAGTATATAAATTAACATACCACATGAACATAAATTATATAATTTAAGTTGAATTGTATTTTAACTCTTTTGTGAATATTTTCCTAATGCTCTGTAAAGTAAAATCAGTGCAGTCAAATTTGCCCTGGGTAGAAATCTGGATTTTTCCGTATCTGATTTACTTTATACAAAACCTGCCCCTATGATCACCCAGAGAAATAACCACGTTCAGCACCCAATCTTCAAGTGACTCTGGGGAAAAATTAAAATAAGATGTGAGGCTTCATATCTGTGTTTGGGATTTAAGTTAGACCTAAGGAAAAGTATATTGTGAAGCATAACTGAGATGCATAGAATCTCCTCCTGTATGCTGGGAGATGCCTCAATTGTAGAGTCAATTCCTTTGAGAACTGGGGATTCCTCTGAGAATTCTGGGACAGCTCATTATACAGGTAGAGAAACTAAGGTCTGGAGAGTGGGAGGGGTTTGTATCATACCACACAGATAATGAGCAGCAGAATGAGGACCAGATCCCAGGTTCCCTTGCCTCCCGGTCTAGAAGCTCCCAAGGAACCCGCTTTAATGTAGAGATGAGAACATGTAATTAGCACATTGTCTGCCAGTGGAATCTGATCCAATCCTCTCTTTTGACTGCTGCAGGAGCCAAAGCCAAGGAAAGAGAAGTGACAACAAACATTTATTGAATGCCTACTCTCTTAAGACCCTGCTTAGCAGAGAGAGCCTGCTCCGCCTGAAGCCTTTTTGCTGTTAAACACTGTGAGAACAATTTACTTCCTTAAGTAGTCTAAACATGCCTTCCACTTGCTTGCTTCTTAGATGGAGCTGTGATCTCCAGGGAGGGGTGCAGATCATAACCTTTTAGTGCCTTTTCATTCTGTTCACTTGTCTAAACATGTCTGGCTGTGGGATCTTGGGAAAGTTCCTTCTTTTCTCCTTCCCTCAGTTTACCTATCTGAAAAATGATGCAGGGAGGCTAGATAGATGATTTCTAAAATCTCTTCTGACATTCTCTGTTCTCTATTCTAAGATGCTTGTCTGCTCTGATATTCTCTGATTTAAGGGAGGCTCCATGTTCTACAGTCCTTTCCAGCTCTGACATTTTATGTTCTATGTTCATTCTGTAATATAAATCCATTATTAGCTAATGGTTTGTGTTATTCTGGGAACTTAAAAAAGATACAAATATTTTTTTAATAAAGTAAGACGACATAGGCCCTCCTCCAACCCTTTTCATCTGGACTTTGGTTAAGTCCAGGGTCTATGCTCCCCTCAGGCTGGTACAGACTGGGGAAGTAATAACAGTCTGCTCCTAGGGGATACATTGGAGGGGAGGGAGGTGAACTCTTTCCTTCTCTCAAACAGGGAAAGGCTAGGCCGAGGGGATTTGGGGGAGAGTGGAGGGTAAATTGACCTGCTCTGAGACGGGAAGGAGGGGAAGCAGGGAGGAGGGAAGGAGGGAGGAGAAGAGAGGAGGAGACCGCTGGGAGAGTCAGTCAGGGCTGCAGGGAACAGATAAGGGCAAAGGAAAAAAGCCCAAGGAGTTAATTCGAGCCAAGGGGATTGAAGGGAATCAGAAGCCTTTTACACATATATTAGGGGAAAGGAAATCCCAGAGAGAAAGCAGGGCTATTAATGAGCTGGGAGTGGGTATGAAGCCAACAATGGGTGGGAAATGGCTGAGCTACTGAACGGTATTTTTCTATTTGTCCTTAGTGAGGAAGAGAAGGGAGAGGGGGTGGGGAAGAAGAAGAGAGGAAAAATAAGAGAGAGAAGAGGAGAATTGAAATAAGGGAGAAAGAAAAAGGAGCCATAGAGAAAAGAAAGAGAGAAGGGAGAAAGAGAAAGGAGATAGAAGAGAGGAGAAATAAGGGGGCGAAAGGAGAAAGAAAAAGGAGGAGAAAGGAGAGGGATAAAGGAGGAGAAAGGGGAGAGTGGGGAGAAAGGGAGAGGGAGGGGAGAAATGGAGACAAAGCAGAAGAAGAAAGAGGGAAAGAGGAAAAGAGAGAAGAGGGAGGGAGGAATGATGGGAAAGATAGAAAGAAGAAAGGAGAGGGGATACAGAGAAAAGAAGAAAGAATAGAGAGGAGCAGAGAAAGGGAGAGGGGAGAAGGAGAAAGGAAAAAAGTGGAAGGGAGAAGGGAGAATAGAGAGAAAGGAGTCAGAGACTGAAGTTAGGTACCATTGAACACATTGAGAGGTAGGGGACTAGACAGGGATCAGGGGGCCATTGAGAGAAAGAGAAATCCAAAGCTCTGTGCTCCACCCCTGCCCTGCCCCCATCCACTCACTCTGGCACAGACACTAGTGCTGAGTGACAGGGATTTAGAGAAAATTGTTTGAAAGGGAGACAGGAAGGAGATCCAGCTGCTGGGAGAAGGTATAGAGGCTGTCACGAACATCCTTTGAGGAGGCAGGTAGAAAGGGAGAGGAAGGTATAGCAAACAGCCAGGGAGCCTACTGAAGGAGATGTCCCTGGGGGTTAGAAGATGACCTCTCCCGGAAGCTGAGAGTCACCACCCCCTTCTCCAGTACCTCACAATGTAAAACTATTCTGTTCCATACTCTCATGTCCCTATCTATCTCATAAGGTTACTGAAGGAGAAACACTACGTAAATTTTAAAATATGACAGATGTTCATGCTACCTACAGTTTAACAATGGCCCCCTCCCGCAATACATCAGAAAAAGAATTTCTTAACCAAGGGCAGCCCTAACCTTCAGCACTAGCAATCGTCACTCAAGGTCCCATCAGAGCAGAGAAGCCAGAACTGGTCATACAGGAGGCATATATGGCAAAGGCAATGCCCAATTGGCAAGGGATCAGCCCTGAGGCTCATGATGTTTCTGATATAGAAGTTACTCTCTCCTGACCTCTCCATCATTCATTTAGAGTCACAGATCAGAGTTGTTATTAAAGAGTCTATAATTGGTGGTTCTATGATCCAATATAGCATAAGCTTCTTGAGAGCAGGGACTTCTTAATCTTGTCTTTCTATTCCAATTACCTACACAGTGCCTCACACATAATAGACATATAATAAGCCCTTGTTAATTTGGAGATTGTGAGTTTATTACCTATGACCCTATGTATTATGTATTCCTTTGATCTATGCATCACACAGTTCTATGATCTATGTGTTAGGTGGTGGTATGGGACAGTGGAGAGATCCCTCACTAATTGTGGAGTCAGAGATCTTGGGTTCAAATCTCAACTCTGATACTTGCTACCTATGTGAATGTGGGCAAGGCATTTGACCTCTTGGGCCTTCAGTTTTCTCAATTATAGAGTGTGTGTGTGTGTGTGTGTGTGTGTGTGTGTGTGTGTGTGTGTGTGAACTAGAAGGTCTTTGAGGTTCTTTCAAATGCTAAATAAAGTAAGAATTGAAAAAACTGAGTGTTCTGGTCCTACCCACAGCTCAGGAAGCCCTCACCAAGGCCCTCCCTCCTGCTCAAGTTTCTCCCCTCACATCCAAATGCTCCCAAATGCCTGGAAATGGAAGGGATGGGGGAAGTGGGAGGGAGCCTAAGTGTGAAGTTCCCTCCTGAAACCCCCAAAGAGAAAGTAACAGGAGTAATCTCGGGTAAGCAGGGCAGCTTGCAAAGTCACATGTTGAATTTGTTATGTTCTTAAAAAGAACAGCGAGCTCTACAGTATAGAAATTCACATTTTAATGCACAGCCCTTCCTCTTCTGAATGTAGTACAAAATGCTTAGTTCATTTGGTGTTCCTTAAGTTCAAAAGAAATGAAATGAAATTCTAAATTTTTTTAAAGTTTTGGTAAATTTTGGTTAAAGTTTTGAGTGAAGATCAGTAAGTTTTTTCTCTTTAAAATGTTTTTTAAAATTAAAAATTTTTAAATGCATGAGAATAGTTATTGATCTGTTGCAGTGGTTCTGGATAGCTTGCCCTGCCTTGTCCCACAGATTAGGGCTTCTCAGTCTCATGCCCATGTGGTATGATGGCAAGAGCATTGGATGGGAATCAGTAGTCCTGGGTTTGAGTCATTCCACTGCTTCTTGCTGCCCATATGATTCTGGGAAAGTCACTGCCCCTCTCTGAGAAAGCTTTCTCCTCTTGGCTTCAGTTTGCTCAGCTGCAAAATAAGGAGGCTGGCCTGGATGACTTTTAAGATCCCTTCATCTTTAACCCCTTGGCTTTGGTGGAGGGAGATGGGAGAAGGCATCCCTCTGTTCTCTGTTCCTCTTCCAGAAGCTCCAGGCTCAGTAGGGAAGCCAAGCTGTTTTCCTGGGTCACTGACCTCCACTGGAGAGTAATAGAGAAGCGCAGACCTAGACCTTCTCCCCAGCAGGCTTGGAAATTGCTCAACGTTAATGAAGGCAAACCACTCAGTAGGTATTTAAAAGATCATTTGGCAGGAGAGATAGGGAGGATCTGGGCATTTCCGTGGAGAGTTATTGATGGATGGCTGTGACAAGAAGGGTCTGGTGGAGACCAAAACCCTGTACATGCCCTGTACATCATCTGCTAGAACCCTGAGCATGTCGACTGAGGGGGACTGGCAGCAGCCCTGAGCTGTCAGCTTCCGGATGACCAAGAAACCTCAGTGTAGTGGAAAGGATTTTGGATGGGGCTTAGCAGGGACAGTTAGAAGTTACTGGGAACCAGATCTCTGCTTGATATGAGGCAGGACTTTCTAGCATTCATCTTATCCCCAAAATGGAGATGCCATGGAATGTAATGAGCTACATATCCTATTAAAGAAAGGATGGATGGTCCTTACGCAGGGTTCTTGGGAATTTTGAGTTCAAGGGGACTTTAGAGATCCTGCATCTCATTAACTCCCTCAATGTACAGATGAGCAGCCCAAAGAGAGGAAATTGTTTGTCCAAAACCACACAGAGGCTAAGTAGCAGAGTGGGGATGGTGTAGGAGGATTCTTGTTGAGTTATGGGCAAGAGTAGGAGACCTCGGAAGCCCCCTTAAACTCTCAGCTTCTGCCATTCCTTGAAGACCAGACCCCAACATTTATTTGCTGTGTGACCTTGAATAAATTGTTTCACGCCTCTAAACTCATCTTGTTCTGACTGATAAAATGGTGGAAGTGGGCCAGATGGACTTTAAATTCACCTTCAGGTCTGACATTGTGTGATTCAGTAATTCCGGGATAGTAGCACAGTTAATGCACTGGGCGAGCCTCAAAGGGGTGCCTTCATGAGAGGCAGCTTAGCCTTAACCAACTGGCCATAATAGGCCTAAGAGAGTAGACCAGAAGGAATTCCCAGGGGTTCAGAAGCTTGCCCCTTCATCTCAGCACCCAGCACAGTGCCTGGCACAGGTCTTTAGTAAATATTTGCTAATTGATCCAAAGGAATCCGGGACTGACCGACAGGACCCCCGCATTTCAAGGGGCCATACGCTTAGTGGCCCTTAAGAAGATTCCCTTCATTCCAGCCTTCATCTCAAACATCTTGGAAGCTCTGATGAGACCAGGACCTGAGCCTGGCATCTCACCTAAGCAGCCAGTGAAGCATCCTCAGTAAGCAAGCATCTTGGAAAGGAACCTAGAGCAGTCAGTGATAAATGATCCAGGGGATGGGGCAGAGATAGGGGGGAAGGTTCAGGGAGGGGTCAGGCTGCACTCGGGCCTTATTAATAGTCTGTGAGGAGGGGAAGGAAGCTGAAGAAGCTAATAGCTTCTACCATCTTTGAGAGAGACCACCTAGTGCACAGAGCACTGGAAGCTGCTAGAACTATGTTGCTCAAGCAGAGTAGCTGGCCTGTTTCTATTTCCAACAGACCTAGCAAGCCTCTGCTAATATTCTAGATTTAGTCCTAGAAGGGACATTTTATAGATGAAGAAACCAAGGTACAGGCATGCTAAGTGATTTTCCCATAGGTACACAGTTAGTAAGTATCTGAGGTCAGATTTGAACCCAGATCTTTCTGACTCCAAGTCCAGCACTGTATCCCTATATTTATTGTTGAGGAAACAGAGTAACAATCCTAAACATGGGAATTTGAAAACATAGCCTCTCAGTGTCCATTGTGGACTGTACCCCTAGGCAGAAATGAAATTCATTCCTTCATGCTGTTCATCCTTCATTCTTTAAGAGGCCTGATGACATCATGAGGGTGATGTCCTGACTTACTTATGAAGCAGATATGAGTGAGGGGGAGCTAGCCTCGCTTTCTCTTCCAGAATCATTGAAGTCCAATGGCAAGACAAAGGTCAATATGACTCATTAAGCACTTATGTTATAAAGAACAGAGCTGAGACCTGGAGAAACATACAACATATCTAAGACAATGTTCATACCAAAAGAGAATCCTGTTGTAGCTTGTTTTTATTTTTAAAATTTTATTAATGTCATTTAATTTTACATCATTTACATTTTCCAAAATCCTTTCCTCTCCCTAATAGTCCTCATAACAACAAATAAAAAGAGGAAAAATGTTCACTGAACCTAATCAACAGCACATGAGGCATGTTTGATATTTGCAATGTTCCATACTCGTAGTACTCTACCTCTGAAAAAAAGTGAAGGACCATTCTCATATCTCTTCTTTGGGATCAAACTTGGTCATTATAATTTCATAGAAATCAGCTTTGATTCAGTTTTGATTTGTTTGATTTGTTGCCGTTCTTTTGATTTACATTGTTATAGTCACTGTCTGTATTATATTTCCTGATTCCGCTTACTCTACTTTGCATCAGGTCACATAAATCTTCCCATGCTTCTTGGTAATCTTCATATTTATCATTTCTTATGGTATGATAATATTGCTACATTCCTATATCTCAATTTGTTTAGCCATCCCCCAGGTTGATAAACATCAATTTTGTTCTAATTCTTTGCTAGTAGTTTACTTTTGCCTCAGAAGGGAAGATGGGCTAGAGGCACAGAACATGGTCCTGCTCCATTCATATGAGATGAATTAATAAGTCGGACTCATCAAACCCATAAATACTTTTGGGGACTGAAATTCAACTCTTGATTAGGGATGGATAACTTCCTCAGAACCTATCTCTAAGGATCTAGGCCTGGGCTAAATGTCTAAGGACTCAGGCCCTTTGCTTCCCCCTCTTCTTGGTCACATGCTTATTGCCTCTTTTGACTGTGGCCAGGATCAATGGCTGGAAATGAGAAAGAAGCAGATTTTCCCTTAATGGATATAAAGCAGAACTTTATGACTGTTACCAATGTCCCAGATGCTCCCAGTACTCTGGAATCACATAAACTATGTCCAGTCCTGGGGTCTGATAACCAAAAGGTCATTATCTCTTTCTTTGGATCATTGACCCCAACTGGAATTATTCCAGGAAAATCTCTTAATATACTTGTGGTATAGCTTAGCTCTAAGTTTCCTCAAATATGGATAAAAGAGGTCCCCAGATCTCATACAAGCATGCAAAGTAGCACATGCAAATTAGGACTGGAACTGCCTTTATTTCATTCTATGAAATATGCAGGTCCTCAGGACTTTTAGGTGCCCAAAAGCAAATAACAAAAGACATAAAACATTCAAATGGCCTATCAGCTTGCCTCCAATGGGAACTAAACTTGGGATTACTCTCAGGTTAACCTTCTGACATTTTGATGACCCCCACTTTCCCCCATAAATTCCTAAATAGTCTGTCTAAGACTCATAGTACCACCCTATAGTTTAGACTCTTCCCAGATGTTAAATATAGTCTAGGGATTGCTCAACAAATAATCCCCTTCCCATTGGACTCATAACATCCAAATATTCACTGGGTCTTGCTTCCTAAATAGAATGCTACCCAGGAAATGTGGGAAATTTTCTTCTTTCTCCAAGGGGCCCACTACATCAAGAAGCCCCTCTCTCTCTCTCTAGAAGGTCCAGTCCTTGAATTCTCAAACTCAGGGACTTTCGAACTTGGTTAGGTCTACTGGGCATGCACATGTCTGCTTTTGTCATGTACTTCTGCAGGAAATTTCAGCTGCTATCATCTCCGGACGTAAGAGAGTCTACTACCAGGTCTCTGGTGCGCTCAGAAAGGGAAAAAAAACAGAAGACCAGGAAGCTGATGTCTGGGAACTCCTCTCTCAGGCCACCTTGTCCAACCAACATATGTTTCTGTCACAAATATCCATTAATTCCTCTCGGGTTTCTAGATGATGGAAGAAATCTCTTCCATTCCCTTTGGGGAAAAGAAAAGAAAGAAGGAGATCAAGAGAGATAGAGAGAGACAGAGTCAGAGTTACAGAGAGACACAGAGAGAGATAGAGGCAGAAAGAGACAGAGAGGCAGAGAAAGACACAGACAGACAGAGAGATAGAGAGAGACAGTCAGAGTAAGAGAAGAGAGAAAGAGTAAGAGAGAAAGAGACAAAGACAAAAAGAGAGAGGGAGAGAGATAGAGAGGCAGAAAGACAGACAGAGTCAAAGAGAGAGAGACAGACAGAGTCAGAGTAACAGAGAGAAAGAGAGACAAAGACAAAAAGAGACAGAAAGGGGGGGGGAGAAAGAGGATAGATAGAGACAAAGACAAAGACAGAGACAGAGACAGAGACAGAGACCGAGACAGAGACAGAGACAGAGACAGAGAGAAAGACAGTGTTACCTCCTGATGGAGGGCTACCTCAGGAAGTAGTGAGGTCTCCAACACCGGAAGTACTCAAGTAGAAGTTGGATAAATATCTATTAGAGATGTTGCAGAGAGGATTCCAAAGTTCAGACTAGATTATCACTGGGGTCCCTTCCTGCTCTGAGATCTTGTCCTGTTTTCGTAAGTATAACTCATTTCTGTAGAACTTTAAAGTGTACAGGGCACTTTCCTTAAAACAGCCCAGTGAGGAAGGTAATGTAAATGTCATTATTCTGGTTTCCCAAATTAAGAAATAGGCTTGGAAGGAGGAATTGACTTATTCACAATCAGTACAGCTAGGAAAATGACAGAGCCAGGACACAAACCTGGGACATCTGACTCTTTCCCCTCCACTGGACGACCTTTCCAAGATCCTATAAATCTATGTTCTAAAACACTACGGTTTTGTGGTGCCCACTGTGTATAAGCCTGTGAAGTTCTGAGGTTTTAGGGCATCAAAACTGGTCAGGCAGGCCCAAATCCCCAAAGTCCACTAAGCATACATAGAACATTTCCATGTTTGGGAAGAAACTAACTCTGGCCTGAAAAGGAGGCTTCCCCCCACCCAGCGGAGCTGAGAGTGAAAGCTCGATGAGGAACGTCTGGAAGCTGGCATGGTGTCTGGGTACCTCAGCCCCCAAAGTGATGGAGATAAATGAGAGGCATCCGATGGCGCGTCAGTGGTGATGAAGGGGGCTGGTAGGGCCTGATGGATGAGGGGCTGAAGGGAGGTGGGAGGGAGAGAGGCAGGCAGATGGTTTTGGCTAGACAGTACAAGCATGTAAGGGATGGTAAGAGGAGCAGGGATGCAAGAATAATCTATAAAGACTCGTGTTCATTCCAACCCTCAGGGTTTTTGTGGTAGGAAGAGGAGGGGCATCACCTATGGATTTCTCTTATGTAAGTACTCCATGCTCCCCAAGAGAAGTAAGCTGAAGTCGAAGCAAGATGATCTTCCCTAGGCTTGGCATTTTTTAAAAAATCTGGGTTTTAATTTTGATTCTATCACTTACTATCTGTTTGATCTTGGACTGGTCTCTTCCCTTTGCTGGGCTGCATTTTGCTAATGAAAAATGATAGTGACGGAGTAGGGGTGGAATGGTGGGTGTTGGACAAAACGACCTCTAAGGTTCCTACCATCTCTTAAAACCTATGATCCCCTACACCTTTCTAATCACCATTTGCCTAATGATGTATAGACTCTTCCCCATGGGGACCCTACTGTCACACTGATCTTAGGGTCTCTAAGCCACGGATCTGCCTCTTATAAGATCATCTTAATGTTCTTCACTATAGTTCCCCACCCCTACCCCCCATTTTCCCTGTGATATGGAACATGGCTCTCTGCTGTAATCAGAAACAAAAGTTGTTGAATAAAATAATTATAGCTCGCATCTGTAAGACTTTATATGTCACCAAATACTTTCCTCACAGCCGGCTTGATAAGTAGGTATTGCAAAAAAAAAATCTTATTTCTAAAATTACAAATGAAGAAACTGAGTCTCAGAGAGATTAAGTGACCTTTCCATGGTCACACAGCTAATAAGTATCCAAGGAATCAGTGGAGGTATGGAACCAGGCTAAGAGGATATTAATAAATCCTTTGTTGTTGTGGTTGAGTTGCTTTTCAGTCATGTCCGACTCTTCATGACCCGATTTGGAGTTTTCTTGGCAAAGATACTGGAGTGGTTTGCCATTTCCTTCTCTAGCTCAGTTTTCAGATAAGGAAACTGAGACAAAGAGGGTTTAGTGACTTGCCCGGGGTCACACAGCTAGTAAGTGTCTGAGGCGGGATTTGCACTCATGAACTTCCTGACTCTAGCCCCAGAGCTCTATCCACGGTGCCACCTACCTGATCAATAAATCCCTAGTGTTGAGTTTAAAGGCCAGTGTCACTATGTAATTACAACACTTCATCTCCTGACTCCGGGTGTTTTCACTGACTGTCTCCTGTGCATGGAATTCTCATCTCATCTCTGCCTTCTAGCTTCCCTGACCTCCTTTAAGCCTCAGCTAAAACCTTGCCTTCTAGGAGAAGCCTTTCCTGATCCTCCATAATCCTAGACCTTCCCTCTGTGATTATCTCCAATTTACCTTGCATATGTATATATATATATGTATATATATATATGTGTGTGTATGTATGTGTGTATATATGTGTATGTATATATATATGTATATCTTGTGTGTGTGTGTGTGTGCATAGTTGTTTGCTTGTTGTCTCTCCTGTTAGACGGTGAGCTCCTTGAGGGCAGGGACTGTCTTTTGCCTCTCTTTGTAACCTCACTGCTTAGCATGACACCTGGTACATAGTGGGCAATTAATAAATGCTTGTCGACCTGACCTGACTAGATTTAAATGGGCTAATAGAACCTGCTCAGATACTGGAGGGTAGATTCTAGTTACTGGAAGCCATATATGAAAAAGGCTTCCTTTACTCTCACTTCAAATCGATGACCATTGAGTAAACATCTGCTGTGTGTTCAGCCCTGACCTCAGTATTTCAATGATCCTTGGGGTGGGAGGATGGGCAGAAGACAGAGATATTTAAGACTTGTCCCTACCCCTCCTCCCTCCAGCTCACAGTCCAGTCTTCACCACAGAATCAATGGGTATCTACTCCAATGGAGATTCCACACCAACCAAGCAATTGATCAAGAAACCTGAATTAATTATCAGGTACCATACTAGATGCTGGGAATACAAATGCAAAAGAGAGACAATGCTACTCTCAACGAGCTTATATTCTACCGAGGTCTAGTGGAAAGAGCTCTGATCTCGAATCCAGAAAACACAAGTTCTACCTGTGATTCAATAACCCTTCTTTCTCGGTTTCTCCCCTCTATCAAATCAGAGAGTTCACTTAGATGACTTTTGAGGTCCTTCTTCACTTCTGATGATTCTTTCACAGGGGAAGGGAAGAGACATACAGGGGCTTGAGCTATGTACCAGCCCTTAAGTCTGGCCAGTTGTGGTGAGCAGGGGATTTGGCCAGCTCCTGTCTACATAATAAGACCTTTTAGGTGCTCCAGGATGGATTTTTAGTGTCTGTATCTTTGAGCCAGAGGGTAAGGTAACTAGGGCTTTGTCCTGCAATGCTGACCTCTGAAAGGGGGTACATTTCCTGTCTGAGGTGGTACTCAGGCCCAACATCTCCATTCTCTAGCCAACTGCTACCTTGAGTGGTGCCATCAATCTCCTTGGGCCAGCCTTCCTTGCCACTTCCCCCATACTTCCTCTCCCCAATGGAGTCTGCTCCTATTCTGGACAATTTCTCCTCTGTCTTCACAGCTGAACAGAACACAGGAGGCTTACATTGGAGTGAATTAATGAATGACAAAACCGGGATAAACCTTGGAGACTGTTCTAGCCTTCTAATTTTATAGATGAAAAACCAAGTTTCTTAAAAAGGGAAGAGACTTAGTCAAGATCACACAGTGCCCCAGTGGGAGAGCCACAACTAGGAGCCAGGTCTCCTTGCTCTCATTCTATACACTGCTTCAGGTATCTTCCAGACAAAAAATCCCTGCTTGTGTCTCCCAAATAAAAAAGGTTAAATTGAAAACATAAACCCTTTAAACTGAAATATCCTGTATGATAAGGACTGAATGGTATGGTGGATAACCTAAAGAAAGTCACTCAACTTTCCTCAGACTCAGTTTCCTCATATGTAAAAAGATGATAATGTCACCTACCTCTCAGAGTGGTCGTGAAGATAAAAGAGGACCATGTTTGTCATGCACCTTTCAAACTTTAGTAAACTATAGAAATGCTTAAAAAAGACAAAAAATCCCCACAATGTCCTGCCTGTCTGTTATAGGATCCTGAGCTGGAAAGAACATTAGATCATTGGCCTAACCCATCAACTTTATAGATAAGGAAACTGAGGCCCAGAGTGGAGGAAGGATTGATTAAGGTCACAAAGACTGTATGTGGCAGAAACTTGATGTCTAGCCCTCTGATTACAAAGGCAGGGCTTCTCCCACGGTCTCCTTACTAAGACCTCACCCGCTTCATGTCGTGTTAATTTATCAGTCATTTCCTGAAAGTCATTTTTCCAAATCTAGGTTTGTTTTTGACATTACATATGTTACCTAACTTCTTCTGTCCCTGTCCCTCCGTCTGTCACACAGCCTCAGTTAGCCTCTCTCCCTTCCCCTCCAGGGCTCTCTTTCCATGGTTATTAGTCCAGAAGGCTTGGTTAATGGCACTTATTTGTAGCAAATGGATTAACATGGGGAAGAAGGCAAACTTGGGGCCACTCAGTCAATTAATGAGCCAAGCCTGTAGAAAAATAGCAGAAAAATACTGGGAGGGACAGCTCCCTTGTCATAGGATATGATACCGCCCCGCCCCCAACTTCTTAGTCTCCCCTTCATCATATAGTCTTCTAGACTATATCGTCACATCAGCCTTTGAAAGCAAGGATGCTGTTTCATCTAAGCTTTGTAACCAGAGTGCCCATGAAGGAGCACCCATGCAGGACTCTGCACACAGCAAGTGCTTAATAAATGTTTGTGATTAGTCTTCTGGGGGTGAAGGCATGTGATAATGTGTTTCTGAGGGTTTGATGTGTAATAAAGCATTACTAGGGGAATGTGATAAGTGTATTTATGACCCTGAGATAATTGTTTTTTGTTCTGCGACTATAGGTTGGAAATACATGAGGAGATAAGACATTACTGGAACCATGGACTGTACTGGGGGAGGGGGCAGAGTAGAAACATTTGCTTGGGCATCTGCAAGTAAACCTTATCACTGACTAGATTACTGGGCAAGAAGGAAGCACCTTAGATCTTTTCCAGTGCCCTTTGCAGGACCATCGTACATATCCTAGAGCCCTGTTCAAGCCTGCACATGCCACAGAGGTCTGTCTTGGACCTTCTCCTCTCTCCCTCTTAGTGATCTCGTTAACTCCCCTGGATTCTTTTATAATCTCTATGCATATGACTTCCTGGCTATGTAACCACTCTCAGTCTCTCTCTTGAGCTCTAGTCTCATCTGGGCTTCTTCATCTGGATGACACATGGGCTTCTCAAACTCAGCTTGTCCAAAACTGAACTCATTATCTCCCCCTTAAATCCTACATTTCTGTGTAGGGTACCAGCATCCTCTCAGTCACCCATGCTCCCAACCTTGGAGTCATCTTTCACTTTTCCCTATCCCTCAGCACCCCCTCACATGTATACATTCAGTTGCTAGGTCGTGTTGATGCTGTCTCCACATCTGTCCCCTTCCCTCCACTCACAAATCCTCATCCCACTTCAGACCTTTGTCACTCCTTGCCTGGACTATTGCAATAGCCAACTAATTGGTTGGAGGAGCTGGTCTTGGAGCTGGTCTCTTCCCTCTCCAAAGCATCCTCTCTGCAACTGCCAAATTGAAATTCCTGAAGCACATGGTCGACCATGTCAAGAAGCCTCTGTGGCTCCCATTGCCTCTGAGACAAATTACAACCTCCTCCATTTGGTCTTTAAAACTCTTGACCATCATAACTTGCCTCTCCAGGATTAGTTCACAGGACTCCTAATCCTGTATCCTATATTTCAGTCACACTGGAACTTGCTATTCTCTGTACACCACATTCCATCTCCAGCTTCCACAGCTTTGCCTAGACTTTCCCCCCATGCCTAGGATGCTCTCCCTCATCACCTCTGACTCCTGGACTCTCCACTTTCCTTCAAGGCTCAGGTATCATCTCCTATATAAAGTTTTCTTTTCTAGTCCCTCCAATTATTAGCAATCACCCCCAAATCACTTTGTACATATTGTAGAGTCACTTATCAATGGCGATGTTGTGTCACCGCAGCAGAATGTAAGCTCCTTGGGGACAGAAAGTATTCTGCTTTGGTTTTTGTTTCTTCAGTACTTAACACAGAGACAGGTGTTGTTGAATAAAAGAAGGAATGAATGAGAGCTGGTTGTTGTCCTTCGTTCTTAAAGATGACCGAAATGGCATTACGATGTTGGGGTCAAGATGCAGTGTGTCTGACTGTGGCTGGTAGCTCGGCTCTCCCGCTGGACTGAGAGTCAGAAGACCCAGGCTCAAGTCCTGGTTCTGCTATTTTCTATCTGTGTGACTTTCCAGCTCTGAAATCTATGAGGGCAAGTCACAAAGGGAAGACTGCCTCCACCTTTCTGAGAGACTGTTCTCATTCAGGCTCCCACTTGAGTAGGAAGGTCAGGGTCAGGGTGAGGATGGCCTCCTGAAAATGATAAGGATCTCTTTAGATGCAAGATGAGATATTCTTGGTTCCCGAAGGATGGGTAGATGAAACAATTTTTGCAACCAGTGACATCTTGTGGCTGGAGCTCTCGAAGTACATTTAACTCACAATCCCCCTGTGAACTCTAGAAGGCAGAAAAGGAATGAACTTTGTCCCTTCTATCTCAGCTTCTATCTCACAAAAGATACAAGTTCTCCCCACTCCGAGCCCAGAAATGCCTTTGCTGAATCTAGGCAGCTAAATATGACAGATACAACACTGAACTTGGTATCGGGATGTTAGAATCCTGCTTCAGACATACAGTACAGATAGAGCAAGTCTCTTAGCCTCAGTTTCTTTATCTATAAAATGAGGATAATGATAAAGATACCTACTTCACAGGGTTGTTGTGACCACCAAATGAAATAATACAGGTAAAGAACTTTGCAACCTTTAAAAGCCCTATCTAAATGCTATGGTTATTACCTTTTTTTCTCTGTGATTCTTCTGCTGGAAACCTTCCTGGTAAGACTCCAAGAGCAGGGATTAGATCAATTCTGTTTATACCCAAGCACACACTTCATAGAATCATGGAAGGGGATGTCAGAGACCGCCAGGTTCAGATTCCCAACATGCCCTCCTACTCCAATTCACAGATCAGGAAACGGAATCTCAGAGGGGGAGCTGCCCAAAGTTATGCGGCTACAAAGTGGCTGAGCCAAGGCTAGAACCCAAGCCTTCTGGATCCTAACCTACCATCCTTCGTATGGTGTAGTACACAGCAAAAGAGAGAGTGGGACCCTTTTCCAGAGGACTTAGGCTTAGATTGTGACTATGTCACTTAATAACTTTGAGTTTGGGCAAATCACTTAATCTCTCTGGACCTCAGTTTCCACATCTGTAAAACGAGGGGATTGGATGAGATGATCTCCACGTTCCTTTCTAGCTCTAAATTTGCAATCTTATGATTTTAGGGTCATTTTACAAGAAAATCCTTTTGAACCTTCCAGTGGCAGAAGTTGTCCATGCTTCCCTGTTACAAGATTCGTATTTATAATAATAGTCTTAAAAATAGAGACTAAAGTAGAGACTGAAAGTAGGACTAAAGAAGTAATAGTCCCATTGCCCTCTTCTGTGGTCCAACTACATCTGGAAGTTTGTATTTAATTCTTCAAGCCACATTTTGGGAAGGATATTGATAAGTTGGAGTCTGCCCAAAGTAAGCCGACCAGGATGGTGAAAGGATGATGAGAAGACTTCATGTCATGTGAGGATTCACCAGAAGATGGATGACATTTAGCCTGAAGAAGAGAAGCAGGCTTGAGCAGCGGGGCAGGGATGGCTGGCTTCATGGATCTGAGGCATTGTCTCATGGAAGAGGAATTAGATTTCTTTTGCTTGGTCCCAGGGTGGGTAAGAGGCAGAAATTAGAGATATAGGTTGAAGCAGCAAAGCAAAAGGACCTTGTTGATGGATGGGAGTTTCCACACCTGGAGTGTTTTTGGTATTCCTGCATGTACTAAGTGCTAAAAATAGAAAGACAAAAACGAAAACATCCTTGACTTTTAAGAACTGTGCGTTCCACAAGAATACATGATATGGACCAAAAAAAGGGGGCACAAACGGCTAAGGGGGCTTGGAAGGCAGAAAAAGAGATCATTCCTGGCTGGGAGTGGAGGGTGAGGGTGAGGAGAACCAAGGAAAACAGTGTAACACAGATAGATAGCATTTGGTCTGGGCCTTGAAGACAGAATAAGTTTTCGATGGATGGAACTGGATATTGACAAATACATGGAGGGCATGGGGAAGGGAATGAGCAAAGCAGCACACGTAAGATATTGGCTGGAGGTAGGGATGGGGATTGAAGCAAGGTTTGATGGAGTCTTTGAGTGAGTGGAAAAAAAAAGTTGTACATCAACAGACTATTCAGAAATTTCATTCTATGTTAAATGCACTTGAGGAACTCTCTCTCTCTCTCTCTCTCTCTCTCTCTCTCTCTCTCTCTCTCTCTCTCTCTCTCTCTCTCTTTCTCCCTTTCCCCCCCTCTCTCAAAGAAACCCTATAGCAAGTCCTTCTTTAAGAGGAAGTATTCTTTGTAAAGCGAAGCATATTTTTATGGAGTGAAGCATCTTCCTGTGGAGAGGATCGATGTGCCCTCAATTTAGGGATTGTGGAGAAGGGAAAAGGGTTAGCTGGCAGAGGCAGGGGTGGGGGGGGGGAGAATTCTAAACTTGGAACGATGGGACTTGAGTTCGGACCTCCCTTCTGTCCATTACTATCTGTATGTGAATCTCAACTTTTCTGGGCCTCAGTTTTCTCGTCTGTAAAATGAGAATGTTGGACTATTGAGTTGGCCATTGAGGTTGCTTCTGGCTCTAAATCCTTTAGTTAAGTGACCTTTAAGTCTCCTTCTAGATCCATGATTGTAATCAATCTATGGTTTCCTACATAGGAT
The DNA here is from genome assembly GCA_028646595.1 of Phalanger gymnotis. Lineage (NCBI taxonomy): Eukaryota > Metazoa > Chordata > Mammalia > Diprotodontia > Phalangeridae > Phalanger > Phalanger gymnotis. The sequence continues at coordinate 313,823,907 of CM053624.1, forward strand.
TAGATAAAAGCCAGGCTCACCAAAAGCGATCAGATGTTTCCCAGCTAGGTGACCGTGGGCATCACGTCAGTTTTCTGAGTAAGGCCAATAATATCTCCAACACCTATTTTATGGGATTGTGTCCAAAGTACCTAATAATCCTTAAAGTGCCACAGAAATGGAGGCTATTATCATTGCTGTTCATGGGTACATAAATACATGTCTACACACACGTGTTTGCCTTAAAGTTCAATAAAAATATGATGCTGTTAAACACACATACACACGCAAATTCTCAGGAACACAGGAAGCTTCTTCCGTCTCTGGTCGTTGATAACTGCTTGGGTCTGCAGTCTCTGGAACTCCCAGCATGCACTGGGGTGATGGTTCATTGCCAGGGCTCCCCTCAGCCCCCTGGCAGGACTCGGGATTTCTGAGGCTTCCTAATCACCAGGGCGATGAGTTTGGACCCAGTCATTTTGACCCCAGCAGGGTCCCATTCCAGCAGAAACTAGGAAAGGTAGCGATGGGTCCCAGATATCCTGTTGGATATCCTTATGTTTGGAACCCATGGAAGGTACTGGGAAGGTCGCAGGATCAGGAAGTCCAAGATTTTAGAGATGGAAGAAACCCTTAGAGGTCACCTAGTCCAAGCTCTCATTTTATAGATGAGGCAGCCTGGAGGTACAGTGGATGGATCATGGGGCTTGGAATCAGGAAGACAAAATCAAATACTGCGTCAGACACTTGCTGGCTGTGTGATCTTAGGCAATTGTTTAGCCTCTCTCAGCCTCAGTTTTTTCATCTATGAAATGGGTATAATAATAGCATTCCAGGATCAAATGAGATAATATTCATAAAATACCTTGCCTCAAAATTCCATATAAATGCTAACTATGGCTATCCTGATAAATAAAGAACTGAGTCCTTGGGAGACTAGATGGCTTGTTTAAGGTCCTACAGGTAATAAGTGGCACAGGCAGAATTTAAACCTAAGTCCTTTAACTCCAGAGCCCACAGCCTCTCCCCTATCCCACAGGTTTGCCATTTACTTCTCCAGCTCATTTAACAGATGAGGAAACTGAGGCAAACAGGGTTCAGTGACTTGTCCAAGGTCACACAGCTAGTAAGTGTCTGAGGATGAATTTGAACTCAGGTCTTCCTTACTACCCCTATCCCACAGGTTCAAGGCAACCTGGAAACAGCAATAAGACAGGAGGTGACTTTAACGTTTTCACCAAGAAGCTATGTTGGTTTTTTTTAAAGAAAAAATAGCTGCTGTCAGCAGCAGTAAAACAATATAATAAATACAAGAAATAAATCGAGTTAACATGTAATGAGCTGCCTTATTAATGCATTAAACCTGTAAGAAATGCTTAAGTGTTTAATTGGCACCTAATGAGGGTGCCAATTAGGGATCATTATACATTTCTTTAAAAATCCTAATTGACAGAGGGGTATTTCAATCAATGCTCACAGACCAGCAGTACTTATGGTGGTTCACCTGGAGGAGTAGAGGGCCACAGGGCCAGCTCCCAACCAGGCAGTACAGCCTGATGGATAGAGCCTGGGGGGCCCCAAATATCCTCTGGCTAGCCCTGCTCAGCTAGGGTACAGCACGATAATGAGATGCCCAGCTCTTATCCTGATTCTGCTGCTAGCTCTTTGTGTGACCCTGGACATGTCACCCCCGCCCACCACACTGATGCCTCCTTGAGCCTGGCCACAGAGAAGGAAGTGGAGGAGGTGGGAGGAAAGCAAGAGGGATAGCAGAGAATAAGGAAAGGAGGCAAAGGAGTGTGAAGTCTAGAAAGAAAAACAGAATGTGGAAGAGGACAAGAAGGCCAATGGGGAAGAGCTGTGACTAGCAATTTGACACCCAGAAAGCTTCACAAAATATACCTGGGACAAAACACTCTTCAGATAACTTTTGGACCCAAATTCAATTAGCGAGAGAGTGGATACTTCCCATGGGGGAAGGCTGTTTCAGGGAAGGCCATGGAATGAGAGAAGAACCACTGGGGCCATTCCTGGGAAGAGGCTACTTTGCAGAAAGGGAATAACGGAGGTTGGCACCTGCTAAAATTCAGCGCCCTGGTGTAAAGCCCCAGGAGCTCTTGTCTCTGGTTCTGAGATGGAAGAAGGAGAGGAGACATCCCCTTGGCTAAGAACAACCCTTATCTTGTCTTCTGTTGTCAAAAAAGACGATACTCCCAAGGTTAACTTAGAGAGTCTCCATTGGCTCCAGCCTCTCAGGCCTTGCCCAGTTCTGGATTTTACTGGCAGTTTTCTCCTCCTAATTCTAAGCCCAGTACCTGTCCTTGTAGAGAGTAAAACTCAGCCCTAACCCCACAGCTGTTCAAGAGGGCAACAGGAGGAAGAAGAAGAGGAAGAATAGAGGAAGAGGAGGAGAGGAGGAAGAAGAAGAGGAAGAGGAGAAGGAGGAAGAAGAGAAGGAGGAGGAGGCCAGTTCCAGGCAGAGATGCCTGGACCTAATGGGACCTGACAACAGAAGCAGATTCAAATCCCAGGCACAAGGGAGGAGGGCTGAGAAGAGGAAACAGTGACAAACGATAGTAGATCCTATCTCCGCTCGCTAGACGGATAGTGAATTTATTAATGCCTCCAGCTCTGTCAGAGTATGGCCCAATGGAGACATGGCTCTCAGACACAATGATGCCTGCCTGCGGGTAGACCTCGCTTCACATAACCAGATCGGTTTTGGTGAAGTTGGGTAGAAACGGAGCCCTGGTTAACTGTTGCCTTGCAAGAACATTTGAGGGAATTCAAGGTATTTAGAAGAGAGGCTGACTTGGCTTTGTTCTCTCCTATGGTCAAGGAGATTTGGGAAGAAGTAGAGTGGAATAAGGATGGGACTGGGTCCAAGGGCACCTGGGAGGAAAAAGTAGAGAGTAGGGGTCCCAGGAGACAGATGAAAGAGCCAGGACCTGTAGTGGAAGTACCAAATAATTAGGCGGGGAATTAGGAGCCACAGGAGGAGCAGCAGTCTAGAGCATCCATCCCTGTGACCTTCCCCCTGTGCCAGACGCCCACCCGAGGTACCCAAGAGTCATAGAAATTATGTAAGGGAGTGGGGAGGGGCACTCTTGCTCTATGTGCTCAGATGCAAATCCTTTCTTTATCTTTGTCTAAGTTCAACCTGTCCTATATCTGAAGCTTTGCGAGCCCTAGTGCTTGCACACAAGACAAGCTAGTATTGCCATTGAAAGAGTGCCACATGTGGAATTTCCCAGGTTTCACCTGAGTTGGGAGGAAGCAGTGAGCCAGATAAATGATGAGCTTCCATGATTGTGTCAGAGGGACTCATAGAAGAGAAAGATTTACCTCATTCTGCTTGTTCCTAGAGTGCAAAACTTGGAGCCTTGGGTGAAAGGTGCAGAAGCAGATTTAAAATTCTATGGGAGAAAAATAGGCAGCTAGGTGGCTCCATAGTGCACAGAGTGCCCAGCCTGGAGTCAGGAACACTCATCTTCTTGAGTTCAAATCTGGTCACACACTAGCTATGTGACCCTGGGCAAGTCACCTCACCCTGTTTGCCTCCATTTCCTCATCTGTAAAATGAGCTGGAGAAGGAAATGGCAAATCACTCCAGTATCTTTGCCAAGAATGCTCCAAATGGGCTCACAAAGATTCAAATACAACTGATAAATGATTCAACAGCAACTAGGAAGGAAAGACATCCATAACAATAAGAATTGTCTTGATCTTTTATTCCCCAAAAAGATGTCTTAGAGGAGTTAAAAAAAATTGTAACCCCTTGGAGATTCATAGATCTAGGCGCTGGAAGGAACCTTGGAGACAATCTAGTCCAACTCTTTCGTTTCACAAATGAGGAAACTGAGGTTAAAAGAAATTAACTAATTCACCCCAGGTCATTCAGGCATCATGAGTTAGGAGGTGAACCCACACCCTTTGACTTCAGAACCAGTGCTCCTTCCACTGAACTACACTGTCTCTTCCCCTACTCAAACAGAGACAGGGTGGACAGTCTCCTCCACCATATCTTCCTTACCCAAGGAGATTGCAAATGGGACTCCTACATTGGCTGGGAGATTGATGACTGATGAGATTCTCCCTGCACACACACACACACACACACACACACACACACACACACACACACACAGTCTATAAACAAACACATAAATGCACCAAGGGAAGCTCCCATTATAAGACACCATGATATAAATTCTTTTGTTCCTATGGGTGCTGATGAAAATTCAGGAAAGAAAGACAACGACGGTATTCTCGAGTCTCCTACTTGGAAGGGAGCATTTCCAGTTGGACCTCAAAGGCTATCTAACCTAACCTTTGGAGACAAATGTAGGAATTCTAGTGCCTGGGACAAATTCAGTTGGGGGTGTGAAGGGATACAGAGGATAGTCCTGTTGGATACCCCCGGAGAAAGTAGAGGGGAAATGGGGGAATGATGATGGGACTAGAGAAGAATGGAGCCTTCCTGGTGTTAGATGGACTTCAGGAAAGGAGCAGTATTTTCACAGTATTGTTGGTTCAGTCATTTCAGTCGTGTCTGACTTCATGACCTCATTTGGGGTTTTCTTGACAAAGATACTGTAGGGGTTTGTCATTTCCTTCTCTGGCTCATTTCATAAATGAGGAAACTTGGGCAAACAGGGGTAAGTGACTTGCCCAAGGTCACCCAGCTAGTAAGTGTCTGCGGCCAAATTTGAACTTGGGTCTGCCTGACTCCAGGCCGGGTGCTCTATCTGCTGCCCCACCCCAGCTGCCCCATTTTCATAGTACCTCACAGCATAGGCCCACAGAGGATCGTGTGGTCCTGAAAAATGGACCGAGAACAAAACTCCAGTTGCTTCACCCTAGTTATAACTCTGGCAACCTTATCTAAATGAAACTATCTGTACAGTATTTTTCAACAAGTAGTTATTTAACTTCTTTTTGACCAGAGGCAGGGAGGCCACTACAATGGTGGTAGGCTACTTCTTCCACCATATCACTTTGCTGATTTAAAAGAGCTGGGGGGGGGGGGAGTCTCTGTCCCTTCCCACCTTCGGCTTAGCTAAGCCCAAATAGGGGCAGAACCTTATATTGTATCAAGTTTAAAATCAGCTTCACTAGAACTCCAACCCACTGCATCAATTTTTTGCCCTCTAGGATGAAGCAAAATAGGTCTCATTCTTTCCCTCCCAAAGATGGCTCTGCAGCTATTTGAAAACAGAACCCTAAAGCACACTATTGTAGACCTTCTCTAGTGACATCGCTGTAGGCATCAATGTTCTTTGTCATCATACACCGAATTTCAGATCCACCTTATTGTACATTTAGCCTTCGTGTCTGCAGTAGGGTGTCAAGGATATCCTCAGAGCATTTTCTCAAATGCTTTGCTTAATTGAAATTGGATAGAGTGAGTAAGGGAAAGCTTCTAGGAGCTGTGGTTCGGATTCTGAAGATTGTAAAATCAGATACCTTAGGTATGGGGTGGGGGTGGGGTAGGTGGGCCAGGGCTGCCAAGAATGGGGAATGGACTGTGTAATAAAGGAGTTAATGAAGTGAGAACTAATTGGACTCTCCAGATGGGTTTCCTAGTATGAATGCTCCTTCTTTGTTCTGGGAAGTTGTATCGAATGATTTGTAATTCTATCTATCCTTTGTAGCTCCAAGCCCCCAGCCAAAGACAATGCCTGGCAAAACCTCTCAGCATGAAATCTATCTGTTCTTTTCTGGGAGCTACTCCCCCACCCCGCCCCACTATTAGCCTTATTATTTCCAATAAGTATACCCAGACTTAGCAAAGGCTTGTAGCTGACACTGTTTGAAAAGACAAAGCAAATATTTAAAACAAAGGAAGGTAAACAGACTTTCCCATGCCCACAAGAGGGGAAAAAAGCTACAGAACATCTGCCTTGGGATCTAAAGTCCAGGAAGATTTCAGCTAGACAAGCTCTGTCCTAACACTCCTCATCCTTAATGCACCCTGGTAGCCTTCTTCCCATTGTCCTAGCCCCTTTGCTTTTGGCAGGTGCCCCTGCTTTCAATTCTGCTTTCCCAGACCCACTCAGCTTCTCTCACATTCCTTTTCTCCACCTCCATGCTCATACACCTAGTCCAGAATTTGCTTTATCTCCTCTCCATCTCACTGGACTGACTTTTAAAGGTCATTCTAGGAGGTGATGCTTATCTCTGTTGCCTATCACCATGTTGTTCCCTTTCTAATTTACTCAAGGAATATGTTCTAACCTTATAGCCTTTGGCTTGTCAAGTCTTTGTATTTATTTAGTTTGACACCTTGTTGTCAGGTACCTTTTATGTAATTAGGTCCTGGGCTTTCAAGGACCACTCCTGCATGCTAGAATCTTAGAATGGGAAGGAGCCTTAGAGGGATCATAAAATCATAGATTTAGAACCAAAAAGAACTTTAGAGGTCACCAAAATCTTCATTTTACAGCTCAGGAAACTGATCCCAGAGAGGTTAGTCAAGTGATTTGCCCAAGGGCACACAGGTAGAAAGTGGCAGAGATAGGACTCGATCCCAGGTCCTTTGTCTTCCAAATCCTCCCTCCTCCTGTCCCCCTCCCATCATCTTTCCCTTTCTCCCACTTCTTTCTTTCTCTCTCCCTCCTCTCTCTCTTCTTTCCACCTCTCTATCTCTCTCTCTTCCTTCCTTCTCTCTCTTCTCCCTCTCTCCCATTGCCCTCTCCATTTCTCCATCCTTCCCTCTTCTCACCCATTTCCTATCGCCTCCCCTCTCCCTCCTCTCTCTTCTCCCTCTCCTTTAGTCCCTCCTCCTCTCTTCTCAACTACACTCAACTCCTTTATTTTATGGATGAAGAAATAGAGACCTAGACATCTTTCCAATGGTATTTAGCAGAGTGCCTGGCACATAATAGGCACTTCTAAATGCTTTTCGACTTGACTTGATTCCAACCTATACCTGAGCAGGAACCTACTTCATGGCTTCTCCAGCCAATGGTCATCCAGTCTGTGCTTGAAGAGCTTCAGTGATGGAGAATGCCAACTTCCAAGGGGCCTGTTCCATTTTAGGACAATTCTCACAGTCCCAGAAAATTTTCCTTGTATTGAGCTAAAAAGTGCCTTTTGGCAACTTTCGCACATTAAAATAAGAAGAATAAGTCAAATCCCTCTCCAACAGGTTGGCTCTTTAAATGCCTTTCATTGGATTTGGAGCAGGAGTGGAACATGGAGATCATATAGTTGGAGTCCCTTGTTTTATAGACAGGGACATTGAGACCCAAAGAGGAGAAGGGACTTTCAAAAGGTCATACAGAGAGAAAGCAGCAGAGCTGAGATATGAACCCAAGTTTTCTGATCCACTGTGTTTCACTCTCTACCTCAAGTCCTCTGCATAGGTGAAGACAGTCATCATCTCCCCCACCTCCACTCCCTTCCAATCCAAACTTTTTTGTTTTTATCATAGATTTAGAGCTGGAAAGAGCCTTAGAAGTCATCAGGCTCAACTCCTTTACTTTACAGATGGGGAAATTGAGGTACAGAAAGTTGAGGTGAACTGTCCAAGGTTGCCCAGATGACAGAGCTCAGCTCTGGTTCTCTGGTTCCAAGTCTATCACTCTTCCCATTGTGCCATGGCGTTTTCCTTTAGCGGGTCTTCTTATGGCTTCCAGCCTTCATTCTGTCCTGCTTATCCTCCGTTGAACCCACTCCAGCTGTCAGTGTCAATGTCTTTGCTAAAATTGAATGCAATTCTCCAGATGTTTTCTCCCTCTTGCCTCTCTGAGATGTGGGTCTTCCTCCTGCATTCCCTTCCTGTCCATGAATCATCCTAGACCACAAGAAAGAGGGCTTATGTGCTTCAGAGCCTTCCCCTGGGAGAAGAAAGCTGAGATGGGCTTGACAGATGGATAGGGAAGTACAATGGGGACCATGTCCCAGGGCTAGTTTCCTTGATGCCACATAGGACTAGAATTGAGAGATGGGGAGAGAGGGAGAAAAAAGAGAGAGGGAGGGTGGAGGAGGAAGGAAGGGAGTGAGAGAAGAGGGGAGGTAGGAGAAAGGGAGAGGGCAATGGGAGAGAGGGAGAAAAGAGAGGAGGAAGGAAGGGAGAGAGAAAGAGAGGTGGAAGGAAGGGAGGGGGGAAGGAGGAAGGGGGACGAGAGGAAAGGAGAGAGAGGAGAGAGAAGAAAGAAAATCTCTCCTTCCCTCCCTCCCCCCTCCAGCTGGTCATGGTCACGCAGAGTCATTGATGAGGAAGTGTGGGTTTCAGCCATTTAAAATGCCAGCACATTCTCCCTTCTCCCTCCTTGCCACCCCTCTGATCTCTGAAATGCATAGGAAACTCATACTTTGGAAAGGGCAACTAATTCATTTTCCCCCCTGGAAGTTGTTGGGAAATTCATTTCCTAGAGAGAGATGGAGCTGCTTTCTGCTTTGTAGAGAGAAATAGGTAGCATCTAGCCCCCTTGCCCTTCCCTACCCCTCCCCAAGCTCTCAGAGCTGGTCCTATTAAAGAAGTAATTAAAGGAACTAGGACGGTCAGGCTGGAAGTGGGGAGGAAAGCAAAGGGCTGTGGATTCCCTTAGGTGGGGGGCCGCCCCTTCAGGCTCTGGAATCCTGCTCCCTTCTCCATTATGAGCCACTGACTCTGGTCTTCTGGGTCAATATCTGTCCACTGGACACACCCCAGTGCAGAGTCAGCCTCAGTGGGCACAAAAGAGATGAGAAAACCTCCCAAGAATGCAATAGCAGGGTCTTCTTTGTTCATCATAATGGCAGATCAACTGCTAGAGAGGTCTGGCTTCCCCTATCAGGTCAGAGATGCTCTGAGGGCAAAGGGTGTCTGTCAGAACACAGGCTCCCTGAGCTATCTGTGTCTCCCCACTCAGGCAAGTCAAATGGATCACCGGACTTGGAGTCAGCAACAATAGCATTCAAATCTTACATCCATTTCTTACTAGCTGTGTAACCTTGGACTGGTCATTTACCCACTCCTTGCCTCAGTTTCCTCATCTGTAAAATGGTAGGGTTGGACTAATAATGACTTCTAGGGTCCCTTCTAGTTCTAAATCTATGATCCCTATGATCTACTTAATTTCAAATCAACTCAGAAAACATTTTCTGTGCTAGGTTCTGGTGGTGGGGTGGGAAGGGGGGAGGGGAAGGAAGGACAATAATAATCAATAATTCATATCCCAAAGTACTTTATAGTTAAATAATCATAGCAATGTGTATAAAGCAATGTAAAGTTTACAACAACTGTATGAAGCAGATAGTATAAGTATTATTACCTCATATTACAGATAGGGAAACCAAGGCTGAGAAGGAAGATGATTTTTTACCAAGTTCACAAGCAGTAAGCTTCAGAGGCCCCAGGGAAGCTAGGTCTACTGACTCCCAAGTACCTGTCCTCAGGGAACTGACAATCTGGCTGGGAAGACAAGCTCAGCATAGGGGAGAGCTAAAATAATAATCACAGATTTGAATAACAGTTCAAGACAGTCGAAGAGATGTCACAAGGCCAGGCATGATTAATTGCTCAATGAATCATACAGATAATAATTGTTCTAAGATGTCAGAGGAGAGAGAAGCTGCTTCGGGCTGGGGAAAAATCCAATCCGACTCAATAAACCTTTTGAAAGCGCTTACTGTGCGCTGTACATTGTGCAAGTTGCTGGAGATGCAAAGACAACTCCCCCTAAGATGTTCTCTGCCTTAAAAAGTTTTCATTCTACCACAGAATATAAACATAAATAAGGATAAAATAGGCTGAATCACAGAGGAGGCTGACATTCGAACCAGATCTTAAATGATGGCTGTAACTGGAAGAGGCAAAGGGAACACAAAAGCAGGAGGAGTGGAAGGCAGGAGAGGGGGTCAGGGCTGGGGGGCCTTGGAGACCACCTCTTACACATCAAACTGAGGCTCAAAGAGAGAAATGACTTAGTCAAAGTCACACATAAGCATCACAAAATAGGAGGAAGAACAGAAGGGACCTTAGAGATCTTCTATTTCAATTCCCTTTTTTTACAGATGAGGAAACTGAGGTCCAGAGAAGGAGAATAAAGAAGGGAAGGAATAAGCGTTTATTTACCTACTATGTGCAGTTCCTTTCTTTTACAGATGAGGAAACTGAGGTCCAGAGAAGAGGAATAAGGAAGGGAAAGAGTAAGTATTTATTTACCTACTGTGTGCCAAGCACTTGTCATTTGATCCTCACAACAGCCCTGCAAGATAAGTGCTGTTATCATCCTCATTTTTCATTTGAAGAAATGGAGGCAGATAGTTTAAGTGACTCACCCAGGGTCACACAGCTAGTAAGTGTCTGAGATTTGAACTCAGGTCTTCCTGACTCCAGACCAAGTGTTCTATCCACTGCACCACCAGCTGCCTCTGTCTGGATGTCCCTGAGATCACAAAGCAACGACTAGAACCTAGGCTTCCTGGTTCCCTTTCCATTACACCACACTGTCTTCTCCCAGAGAGCAGTGACTCTTCAAGTTTGGCTGGAACAAGTGTGGGAAGGTGACCTGTAGGAGAACATCTTGGAGGATAGGTTGCAGCCAGAAGTCAGGGGACCTGGAACACCAACCTAAAGAATCTGGACTCTATCATGAGGTCCGTGGGGAGCCATTGAAAGTTTTTGAGCAAATAAGAGCTAGCATTTATATGTCACCTACTATGTGCCAGGTGCTTTATAAATATTTTCTCATTTGATCCTTACAGTAAGCCTGCAATATAGGTGCTATTATTATCCCTATTTTATAGATGAAGAAACTGAGGTTAAATGACTTGCCCAGGCTCACATAGCTAGTAAATGTCCAAGGTGGAATTTGAACTCAGGTCTTCCCGACTCCATGGCCCAGCACTCTAACCATTCAGCCATCTAGTCAGCATGAGATATTAGAAAGTTGACTCTGGCAGCCTGCACAGGATGGATAAGGAGAAAATACTGGAGTCAAGAAGGGGGCTATTGCAATAATCTAGGCTAGAGGTCATAAGGTTCTGAACTAGAGTGGTGGCCGGGTGAGTGAAGAAGGAGGAGAACATGTAACAGATATTTCGTAGGTAAAATGAACAGGATTGGCAATTGATCAGATGTGGAAGGTTAGAGATAATGAAGGGCCTGAGATGAAACAGGGGTTTTGAGCTTGGGTGACCTGATGGATGGTGATGCCCTCAACAAAAATAGGGAAGTCAGGAGGAGGGGCAAATTAGGGAGGAGGAGGAGGAATTCTGTTTGAGACACATTAAGTTTGAGCTGGTGATGAGAATACACACATCAAGATGCCCAACAGACAGTTGGAAGTATGGGACTGTATCTCAGAAGAGAGATCTAAGCTCTATACACAGATTTAGGGGTCATCCATCTGTCTAGAAGGGATCATTGAAATGAGAAGGGAGGTAATTATTAAGTATGAGTATTGACTGATGAGATAGAAAAGGGCTGAGGGAGAACCTTGGGAGATATCCACATTTAAAGGGTAAGAGGAAGAAGAAGAGGCATTGAAGAGAACAAAAGAATGGTCAGATAAGTAGGAGGAGATCAGTATTGAGTAGCATAGCACAAT
>CM053624.1:313842056-313856627 GCA_028646595.1 Phalanger gymnotis
AGAAGTGAGGATGCAGAGGGGAGTGATGAAGTGGGGGGAGGAGAGGAAGTGGAGGTGGGGAGGGAAGGGATGAAATGGGGGCAGGGAGGGGAGGGAAGGGGGAAGAAGTGAGGATGGGGAGGGGAGGGAGGAAATGGGGGTGGGGAGGGGAGGGAAGGGATAAAATGGGGGCTAGGAGGAGAGGAAAGGGAAGAAGTGAGGGTGGGGAGGGGAGGGAAGGAATGAAGTATAGGTGGGAAGGAATGGAAACAGGGAGTACAGATGGAAGGAGAGAGAAGACAGGAAGAAAAAAGAATGGAAGGAGAAAAGGACAGGATGGAAGAAGGAAAGAAAAGGGAACTGGGAAAGGGAAAAGAATCAAAAAAAAGAATAGAAGGAAAGGAATTGTGGAAGGAACAGAGAGGAAGGAGAATTGGGAAGGAAGATGAAGCCTTCTCCCTTTGCTTTCCCCTATTTGGAATTCCTCTGGGGAAAAGAAGTTGCCATTCCTGAGAATAGGATGGAAACCCAGCTAGGCTGAGCACATGTTCCTCCTGCACCCAGGGAGTTGCCTGTTCTGGATGGAGAAGACTCTTTGAGGAGAGCCAGAAGAGAAGTACAGAGAGAGATAGAAAATGCCCTGGGAATTAAGCATGCTTTTGCTGCCAGCCATTACCTATGTGACCTTGGACACCCTCTCCTCCTGCTTCTCTGTAGAAAGAGAGTTGGACTCCACAGTATCTAAGCACCCTTCCAATTTGAGATTCTATAACTCTATGACCTGTGCCCCTTAGGAGCCAGGCCGGTGGACACAAAAGGAGAAACTAGGTCCCTGTTGAGCTTTCTTGGATTCTGCTGGATCTCCCACCACCCTAGCACCATTCTGATCACCCTCTCCACCAAGTATGGAGTCCTGGAGCCTTACACAGGAGAAAACCGTCACAAAAAGGGTTCGCCCAAGTTATTCATCAAGTTAGTGGCAAAGCACAAATTCAGGAGACAGCATGGTGGAGTGGAGGACGTTGGTTGTGGATAAAGAGGACCTGAGTTCAAGCCCTACTTCTGATACTTATTACCTGCATGACTTTGGACAAGTCAGTTAAGCTCCTAGGACTCAGCTTCCTTGTCTGGAAAATGAGTGCATTGGACCAGGTGACCTCCAAGGTCCTTCCAGTTTTAAATCTGTGATCCTAAGAGCCAGCACTATTCATTCATTCACTATCTTGGCAGGTCGGATACACTCAAATAATAGGGTGGACTCTGTGACTGGCATTCTTTACCCCCAGGCAAATGCTGAGAGGGCAAGGGCTCCTTCCAGTCCAGCCCCTTGTCTTTCACAATGACTGAGTATGAGCTGAAGGGCATAGGGTAAAGGGCAGTAAGTGGAAGATGCTTGAGCTTTTGCTTAAGCTGCTCCAAAGGCAAAGGTTTCCATTTTTATATCTCAAAGAATAACTTCAATTCTTTTCTCTTTCCTCAGGGTAGGAGATAGGGCTTGGAACCTAGAATCTGGTGAGGCCCAGGATTGTAATCAGAACAGTGGCCTGTTTTGGATTCAGAAGACTTGGACGGGTAATGTTCAAAAGGTCAAAGATTTTGTCTAGGGCCTCAATTTTGAAGACTTGACAGTTTTTGAATCTCTAAGATTGGAAACCTCAACCTCATCTGTCTGCGGAATCCATGGAAATGGAAAAAAAAGATAGTTCTAGAATCCCAGACACTCTCAACCTCCAAGCTGGGGTGGGGGGTGGGGGGTGGGGTGGACCAGAAGGGCATCATTTAGTCCAATGCAGGAATTCTCTTTACATCATTCCCAATCAGGGGTTCTCCAGCCTCAGCTTGAAGAACTCTGCTGGTAGGGAGTTCACTGCCTCCTGAAGCAGCCCATTTCATTTAGGGACAGCTCTAGGAAGTCTTTCCCTGCATTGAGCTTCAATCTTCATCCTCTCTATGATTTCGACCTATTGCTCCTTGCCACCCTTTGGAGCTAAGCAGAACAAATCTAATCTCTCTTCCAAGGGACATCTCTGCCATCCTGTTTGACCTTAAATAGTCACTTAATCTCTCTGGGTTCCTTCATCTATAAAATGAAGTGGTAGGAATAAGTGGTCCCTTCATCTATAAAATGAGGTGGTGGGAATAAATGGTTCCTTCTAGCCCCAGATCTATGAATCTGTGTTCCTTCTGTCTCTTCTTCTTTAGACTAAGCACTTCTACTTCCTTCAAATGATCCTAATGAGGCATAGTTTCTGGTCCCCTTCACCTGGTCACCTTCCTATGGATCTAAGTCTTTCAATGTGGCGCCCAGAAATGGACACAAGACTCCAGGCATGGCTGACTGGTTCAGTCAAATCATAACATCCTACTGAGTTACGTGCTTGCTCTGAGGATCAAGTCCAATCCAGCATTAAGGTATTTGCCTTTTTCTGCCTCCTTTCCCCACCTGAATAACTTGGGAAAATAAGACGTCTACCCCAAAAGGTGATGGATGGTGCTGGGTTCCAGGGAGAGGCTGAACAAAGCAGAGAAGAAGGAAGAAGGGCCTGTGAGTAGATGCAACCAGAAGAGAGTGAGATGTATTTGCATTCCTGGCATCAAAGGATGGAAAGATTCTAGAGAGACCCACCAGATTCACTGGAGCACTGGGTGCTCTAGAGCCATGAAGACTAGCAGGGAATTGGAGAAAGGCAGAGAAGAAAGAGATACCACCAGTACTCTTTGCCATCAACCCACATCCCCATCTCAAATGCCAAGAAGAAGCCAGAAAGCATAGCTGATATGCAAAGACCCAGGTCATCAAGAGCCAAGAGCCTTCCCAAGGGATTCTGGGTTCATACAGACTAGGTCCAAAGGCTTGTTGATATCATCATCTCATAGGAAAATTCTGTGGAATCTTTAAAACAAATCTTAGATATGGTCCATATTTAGAGCTCCTCAGATGTGAGTACCAAGGGCACCTCCCACCAAAAAAAAATCAATGTATGATAAGGACACTGAGTTTGGGACAAGCTTTTTATTTTTACCTCTACAGAAGATGCATAAGATGCAAAGGAGACACAGGGACATATGAACAAATTTGAGGAACACAAAATACTCCAATCGTCTATCACATTCATTATACTCCCCAGAAGGTAAAGACACTTTGAGTGGAACAAATATTCTTCATTCATCTTAGACTTGCATTCTCCCTGCACCAGCCAAGCAATTCACAGGAATATCATGGAAGACTAGTAAGGTCCAGATCTTCCGGTCCTCGTGGCATACATGGCATTAGTCTTCCAGTTTAGGGATGATCCCGAAGACAACCCTTTCTTCAGAGAAGCTTGCTGTTAAAGGGCAAACTCCCTCTCGGTAGCTAATGCCAAACTCAGAAACCTTCAAATTCCAAAATCCTGGAATTTGATATTACCCATGAGGTAACCCCCAAGACTGCAAATATGCATTTCCCAGAATCTCTAAGTCACTGATTTGTGCTCAGAAAAGGAAACAAAGGGACAGCTAGCTGGTGCAGTGGATAGAGCACTGGCCCTGGAGTCAGGAGAACCTGAATTCAAATCCAGTCTCAGACACTTGACATTTACTAGCTGTGTGATGTGGGGCAAACCTCTTAACCCTGATTGCCAGAAGCAGCAGCAGTAGAAGAAGAAGCACTGAAGCAGCAAAAGAAACAGCAGAAGAAAGTGGAGGAGGAGGAGGAAGAGGAGGAGGAGAGGAAGAAGAAGAAGAAGAAGAAGAAGAAGAAGAAGAAGAAGAAGAAGAAGAAGAAGAAGAAGAAGAAGAAGAAGAAGAAGAAGAAGAAACAAAAAGTCAGGAGGCAGCCAAGAATTAGAAAGTCTAGGAAGTATGGTAACAGGCTCACTTGGACAAGCACTGGCAGCATACAACATGTGCTTCTGATACAAGTTACCAATATTGCTCCTGGTTGGGGGGAAGGGAGGGAGAAAGCCCCTCTCTCACTTGTTTCATTCTTGAAGTCTTAGGGAGAGAGGGGTGCAGAGTCATTTCACAGCTCACTCTTTCAGACCACAGTAGAGATAGTTCCTCCAAAAAGAATCTGTCCTCCTAGGTTTGTGTCATATAGTAACAAAAGGCAGACCTAACCTTTGGACTAAGGTTCAGCCATAAAAGTTACCTGTTTTCTCTCATCGAGGGACTAATTTTCATGGAGAAAAGAGGTATCCCTTTCTAATAAAGATCCTTCTATCAAGTCAATGGAGGAAAAACTTAGATTGTTGGGAGGCTCTCCTGATTACCTCCACCACCATCACCATCACCATTTCATGTACAAGAAATGTATACAATTTAGAGTGGGTAGCTTCCATACTTCCTAATTCATGGGACCATAAACTATCAGATCTGGAAGAGATCTTGGAGATTATCTACTCCAGGTCTCTCATTTTATAGATGAAGAAACGGACAAAGGAGAGAAAGAAAGATCATCCGTCTAAAGAGTAAAGAGGCTTCAGAGCACAATAAGTCCAATCCTTTCATTTTACAGATGAAGAAACTGAGGACCAGAGCAGCTAAGTGACTTGCCCGAAGTAACATAGGTAGTTAGCAGAAAAAGGCTAGACTTGAACCTAGATCTCCTGACTCCAGAACCAGCATTCTTTTCACTTGGCCATATCTCCACTCTCCTAAGACACTGAGAAATTAACTGACTTGTCTAGGATCATACCTCCAACTAAGTTTCAGAGTGAGGATTTGAACCCATTTTCCTGTTTCTGAGGCCAGTTTTCTATCCACTACCTGCCTCTGGCCCAAAGTCACATATGTAATAAGTAGTAGAAGCAAGATTTGAACCTAGGTCCTCCAGTTTCTGACATATATCATCTTGACTCTCTCCTTGACAAACTGGCCCCCATGTTGTGTGCAATAACTACATCTCAGAGAGAGCCTCCACCATCATGGCAAACTCCCTCCAATTTCCTGCCAGACTGGCCTCTCGATCTCATCTTTTTCTCTGTACCACTTAGCTCCATCCAACTTTGTTTTTCCTAGGCTATTGGGAATGCGCCAATTGGAGTTGAGGTAGTTCTCTCAACATAAGGCAGTGGTGACACCGAAGAACAAGTGTGTGGGACGCACTGAACTTCTGTACTGATAGGTCAACCCAGGTCAGAGATCTGCCTGGAGATGACTACATGGAAAAGTGAGAAGCATCCAGTGGTGGACCAAGAGCCATGACAAGACAACATGGATGAATGAGTCCAGCTCTCTGGGTGCGAAGCAGCATAAGGCTGGCATGCCAGTGTTGGTGCTTTGTGGAGAGAAGAAGCTGGGCAGACTCCAGATGTAAGGAGGTGCTAAATATATACCTTCCCTGCTAACACTGAGAGTGCACTTCACGAAGTACAGTGCTGTGTGTTTTTTCAGGGACCGCTAAAACTCTTGGGAGTAAGGTGACATGTAGTGGAAACAACTTTTGCTTCGGTAAGGGCTCCAATATGAGTCTTTCCTGCCTTGATTATTGCCTTCAGCAAACCTGTTATACATTTTATGACATTGTTCTCGAGAGTGCTTGCAGGTGAGCTGAGGACATGAACCAGATTCTAAGGTTCCCAGAGGAACTCTGTTTCTGGGCATGAACCACAGAAACTATTATTGAGAGGTTCTTAGTATTGTACCTGTGCCAGAGGTTAGGGAGCCACATGGGGTTCTACTGGGCTTATTCTACAGGTAAGTTTAATGTCTACGCCTCAATCATTTCAGAAGGAGCCTTGGTAACTGCCTAGTCCAGCTCATATCTGAAAAAGGGTCCCTGTTTACAACAACCTAACAAGTGGCCTTCTGGTCTCAACCTGAAGTCCTCCAAGGTAGGGGCCAGACCATTTACTCTGGGACAACTCTCATTGTTCCCTGATAAGACTAAACTGACCTCTGTGACTTCCATCATTGTTCTTCCTTCTGGGGTCAAATAAGACAATTCTACTCAGTCTCTCATGTTGCTCCTTCAGATATTCAAATACAACTCTCATGTCTCCCCTGAGTCTTCTGTTCTCTAGCCTAAATATTTAGTTATCTCAGCTGCTTCTCATGGCAGACTAAAGGTACATCACCCTTCTGGTTTCCCCTCCTCTGGTCACTCTTGAGCTCATCTGTGGAGTCCAGAAGAGAACATAGTACTCCAGATGTGTTCTGAAGAGGGCAGAGGATGGCCAGACAATACCTTCATTATTCCTGGAAGTTATGACTCTCTTAACAGAGCCTAAGACTGCATTAGCTGCCACATGACAATATTAAAGAGATTCTTCCTTATTTCAAACTGAAACCTGTCCATAACTGAGTCACTGCCCTCTCCCTTTTTCAACTAAGAAGGGGAATACAATGTCAAGGATCGGTACAGATTACCCCCCAAACATCCCCAAATTTACAAAGAAGGCCAATCCATGAACCATGGCCAGGACATTGTCTCAGGGAGCTCCGGCTCAGATATTCTGAATTGTAGAGGTCCCCCTGCTGAAATAGGAACTGAACAATTGGGCAGGTGTTATTCATCTACTGGGCCAACTGGCCAGGTCTATACTCCTATAATCCTTTCCTGACCCAGCCCTCTCCCCCTTAACCCCCTTGCTCCTTAGAGCCCACCATGCATCGAGAACATTCTTAGTGAGATTCATCAACTCAGACTAATTCTGGGCTCATTGGAACATGCTTTTGAAGAGTTTCTGTTTTGTTAATAATATAATTACCCATCTCTAGCTCTGATTACATGGGGGGTGATTAGAGTTCCTCCCAACCCTATAATAAAGACCAGTTAGGGGAGAATTTCTTAGCAATCTCCCTGCTTACTGCTGGGGGCTGGGTTCTCCTAGGATCTAGGTCAAGGAGATGCTTTGGCATTGGGTAACTGTGAGGCAGGGGATCTTGGAGTTCAGGGATCTGCCCCTACTCCCTGAGGCATCTCTCTCAGACCAAGAAACAAAGGTTGAACACCGGCAGTTTACCACTCTCTCTCACCTCCTACCTCTGTAGAGTGAGGTGACAGTAAGCAATAATAAAGTCTTTAGGCCTCAGTTTTCCCTCTTTCAGAATCTTAATTGGGCTCTCCTACCTGCCTCAATAATGGGGCTGGAAGGGGAGACAAGACACCCTGTGTGGCATCATCCAGCAACCATAACTCCCCTCGAAGTAGATGGCTGTCTACCTGACAGAGTGCAATGTCTGCCTAAGCTAGGTGGGGGCTTGCATGTCCCAATTCCAAGGGGAGCCCTGGAAAGACTGGAACATTCAGGGGCAGAGTTTCCCTCTGGACCCCTTTCTGGGAGGAGAGAAAGATTACAGAGTGCTTAGCCAAGAGACGATCTGAGAAGATGGAGTAGGGAAATAATGGTTCATAGGATCATAGCTTTAAAGCAAAAGAGCTCTCAGAGGTCATGTGGTACAGTGGTTCTCAAACTTTATGATTTTCATACTCTTAAAGATCATTGAGGACTCTCCAAAGAGCTTGTTTTAATGTGGATTAGATCTATTGATGTTTACTATTTTAGAAATGAAAATCTCTTAGTATTATTGTGAAAATAGTTTTGACCTCAGAGACTCCTTGAAAGGGTCACAGGGACCCCTGAGGGTTCCCAGAACACACTTGAGAACTGCTGACCTAGTCCAGCCCTTTGGTTTTACAGATGAAGAAACTGAGGCCCAGAGATGAGAAATAAAATGACCAAATTCTCATAGGTGACTTTGCAGAGGCAGAATTCACGTCCTGATCTTCCCACTCCAAAACCAGTGCCCTGCCCACTGCACCAAATCATCATCTCTAAACAGCTGGGCTCAGGCTAAAATTTTCCCGACTCACAAAGAATCACTATCAAAGAGGATTCAGACCTTGCTCACTTCTCTGGACATGGTGTGCAGAATGAGTGGTCGACAAATGTTTGCTGAGATATGTAAAGGCCCAGTTTTCCCACCTGTAAAATGAAAAAGTCAGACTGGATTGCTGTCTAAGGAGGTATAGCAGATAGAACATGAGGGTGTGAATTCAAATCTGACCTCAGACACGTACTAACTGTGAGACCCTGGGCAAGTCATGTAACCTCTGTTTCCGTTTCCTCAAATAGAGATGGCAATAGCACCTACCTCCCAGGGTTGTTGTAAGGATTGTAAAGCTCTGAGCCCAGTGCCTGGCACATAGTAGGCATTAAATAAATGTTAGCTCTCTCTTTCTTTTTTAAATTAAGGTCCTATTGCAGTTCAGAGAATTTATACTAGCTTGAGGATTATCTGGGTCAACACTGTCCCCTGGTGGCTAAGTGAGAGATTATCCCACTTCCCTCAGTTCCTGCGGTACTGTTCATTCAATAAACAGTAAGCACAATCCTATGACAGACATTGGGCATAAAATGGAAATACGGCATAGTCTCTGCCTTCAAGGAGTGGATAATTTAATGGGGAATGGACAAGTACAAAGATAAGCATGATCCAAAGGAGAATGAGATAGATTCAAAGAGGGGGTCTGGGCAAAGTAATGATTAGGAGAACTTTAAGGAAGGAAAGTTTTCAGGTACGGTAGTCAGGGAGAGCTTCATGAAAGAGGCAGCATCAGTGTTGGGAATTTAGAGTGTATCTAAGCCTTCACCTGAACAAGAACCTTCAGTGTCGTCCCTAATAAGCAATCTTTGAGTCTTCATTTGATTATACTGATGACAGGGAGCTCACTACCTCCTGAGGGAGTTCATTCCATTTTGGGGAAGTTCTATGGCTAGTGTAATGGGGATATACTGTCCAGGGATGGAGAGTGCCATCCTTAAAGCATGTACAGATGTTCTCTACCTGGTTTCAGTCTAAGAGACCACGTGAAAATTTGACACTAGCATCTAGATGGGGGGAAGGTGGAGAGGGAGAAGGAGGCAAGGACCAAGAAAAGTTTCTTCCTGCTTATCAATATCTTTTCTTAAATGTGGTTCCCCAAAACTGAACATAATATTCCAAGTGTGGTCTGACCATTTGTATCTCCATTGTGCCCAGAATAGTGTCTGGTCCATAACATGCTTAATAAATTCTTGTTGCTTACTTCCTTGATTGTTTGACCAGGGCTGTTGCTTATCCCCAAAATATCCTGTATACATCTAGTTTGTACGTAGTCTTTCACATATTCCCATTAGACAGTGAGCTGCTTGGGAGCAGGGACCATCTTTTGCCTTTTTTTGTATTTCCAGAATGTGGCACAGCCCCTGACACACAGTAGGTGCCTAATAAATGCTTATTGACTGACTTCCAATGAGACTATCACTATATATTCCTGGAAGCTATAACTCTGTTAATGCAGTCCCCAAGATCTCATTAGCTTTTTTGGCTGCCATATCATACCATCAATTCATATTGAGTTTATGGTCCACTGAGACCATCAGATGGTTTTTTTCATCCAAACTACCATCTAACCATATCTCCATCTCGTACTTGTGAAATATATTTCTTGAGCATTAGTGTAAAACTTTTCAATTATCTCTGTTAAATTGTCTCATATCATTTGATATAGGTTTTTTTTAGCCTTTTGAGATCTGTTTGGATCCTGATTCTGATGTCCAGGGGGTTGACTCTCTCTTTGTGTCTTCGTGTCATCTAACTGTTTGATAAGGATACATACCGTCTATGCATTTATTTAGACCTTGGATAAGGACAAGGATTAGGACAGAGACAGAACCTGTGATTTCATTAGGATAGGGAAATCCCAGGTGAAGAAACTCCCTCTACCAATACAGGTACCTTCTTTCAACTCATTTAGATGTGGAGAGTTGCCTGGAGCACAGAACAAGCACAGGTCCTGGACTTCCAAGTTACATGATAATATTCCGATCCCTCTTCCACATGCCAACTTTAACTATTTGAAACTAGCTATCATGTGTTGCCTAAGTCTTTCTTCTCCAGGAAAAATACCCCGGGGACCTTCATCACATGTCATTATACTGACTCCCTTCCTCATACTGATCACCCTTCTCTGGATGTGCCATCTTTCCTAAATTGTGGTATCCGGGGTGGAATACAATGCTCATAGGAAGTGCGAATTTGTAGGTAACCTTTGCTTCATGTAGTCATGTGGAGTAAATTTGGATGGAAATGGACTGCTTGCTCTTTGTGTCTGCAAACATGCCCTCTCAGCAATTCATTCTATTCATTTCTGTTGGGTAGGGACTCCTAATTCTGGAGCTTAGTGGAGGTCCCCAGTCTTTCCGTCAAATCTTGATTGCTGAGCAATTAAATTTTGATTTAAAAAAAGCTGTTCCAGTTATAGGAACCCTAGGGTGGATATTTTTGTGAAGTGAATGATCCTTCCCAAATAATTTGTTTTGTAAGGCAGTCAGTCAACAAGTATTTATCAAGTAAGCACTCACTATACGGCAGGTACTGTGCTTCTCTAGAAACAGCTTTCTTGATATGATGTTACCTCAAAGGAGAAAATGAAATTCATTCATCCAGTACTCGTTATGCATTCAACAAACACTTACTGAATACCTACTACGGACAAGGCACAGCAGAAGGTACAAAGATGAAGTTCCCTGTCTGTCTAGTGAAGAATAAGATACTTAAGCCACATATATGTAGGTGGCAGTTTAGATGTATTCTGATGCTCCCAGGAGGAATGCCTAAATCATGGGTAGAAGTTACAAAGAGCCAATTTTTTTGAGGATATGAGGAGAAAAATCTCAACAATCAGAGCAATCCAGAAGTGGAATTGGTTGCCTGGCCAGGGATCTCTCTGGAGATCAATAAGCAAAAACATTAGTCAGAAATGTTGTAGAGGGGACCCTTTACAGAAACAGGTTATACTCAATGACCATTGAGGTCCCCTACAACTCTGGAATTCTGTCAAGCTGTGATTCTGCAACTAACTATAGTA
The DNA here is from genome assembly GCA_028646595.1 of Phalanger gymnotis. NCBI lineage: Eukaryota > Metazoa > Chordata > Mammalia > Diprotodontia > Phalangeridae > Phalanger > Phalanger gymnotis. The sequence continues at coordinate 313,852,873 of CM053624.1, forward strand.
AAAAAAAATACAAAAAAACCCCACAGGATATCCCTATGTAAGAAGGCACTGAAGTGGGAGTCAGCATCTGTGTGGGAATGTCAGTTTTATACTTACTACCTGTATGGGCACTTCCCCTCTTTAGCTAAGTCTCCACATGGGCAAAATGAAAGGTGGAATTAGATAACATCTAAGATAATGTCTAAGGTCCCTTCTATCTCTAAGCCCCATCTTTAATCTGCAATAGATGCAAAGAATGTGTTATAGAAATGGGTCAGATCAGAACAATTTATATAAGAACAACACTGAAAAATAAAAAAAACTTTGAAAGACCTAAGAACTCTGATCAACACAATGACAATCCATGATTCCAGGGTACCAACGATGCAGTATACTGCCTGCTTCCTGAAAGAGAAGTGAGGGACTCAAGATAAAGAAGGAGACATAAATTTCTGGACATGGAAAATGTTGGAATTTGTTTTGCTTGGCTATACATATTTGTTATAAGGATTCCTCACCCCACAATGGGAGTAGGGGGTGATGGTAGGGGCAGAAAATAAATGCTTGTTAGTTGGAAGAAAATATTTTTAAAATGTAGGTGGATGACTCTCCTTCCAAAAACAAAGAAATTACTACATTAATGGGGAGGATAGAAAGATCGTTGCTAGGTTAGGAGAAAGGCCAGGGAGAAAGAGATTAAGATAAAGGAAAGACATATGAAGAAGTCGTCATTTGAGTTGGGCTGTAAAGTGACTAGAAATCAGGTAGAGATGGGGAAAGAATGTTTCAAGTAGAGGTAATGGATCAGCAGAGGTTATATTAGCCCCCAGAACTACTCCCCTCCTCCCAGCTTGCATTCATTGTGTTCTTTTAAAATCCTCCAAATGCTTTCACACTGATGGTTCCAGTTTCATATGGGAGACTTTGGGTATTTTCCGCCTCCCCCTTCACATGACTGATTCAGGAAGCTGCTGCTCTCATCTGCTCTTGCCAGGTCCCGGATTCTTAGCAGAACTGAACCAGCCACAGAAAGGCTGATGTCTCCTGACCTGACACTCAGCTACCCATGGGTGGCTTCCTCAGCATTATCCCCAGCAGGCATCTCAATCTGGCTGCCAACACTGGCAGGGGCAACCAGGCAAGCCACTATGAAATGAGAGTGTCACCCAGGCATCCTTTCTCTCCTCCCTGCTCTTCTCTGGAGCGATCTCAGTTGCAGGTAGGTCTTTGGGTTGTTTCTCCCTATAGACAGCACAGGTTCCAAAGACATAATGGGCAACAGTGTTGACCTTTGCATATTCATTCAACTCATTTACCAAGCATTTATTGAACATTTATTATTTTCCATACACTGTGCTGGGCACTGAAGAGTCAAAGACAAAAATGAAATAGTCCCTGCCTTCAAGGAGATCACATGATAGTGGGGGAAATTCATGAACACAGAAAATTGCACAGCAAATAAATGCCAAGTAGTTACCAAGTAATATCCTGGGACTAGAAACTAAGGACTCCAAATAGACTTCTGGTAGTATCAAGTATTGGGGCTGAGTTTTAAAAAAATTTAGGGATTCCGTGAGGGGCAAATGAGGACAGTGATCCAAGCATGGGGGCCAGCCTATGCAAAGTCTTGGAGGTGGAAATGAAATGTCATGTACGAGGGGCAGAAAGCGGGCCATTTGGGCTTAAGTAGAGAGTGAAGGACATGCTACTGACAGGTGGTTGCTGTTCGTGAGGACAGTTTTCTCTCAACCTAAGTTTGCTTTTTGGCACCATTTGCTCCTTTTTTCACCCTTTGGGTTGATCTCTCTTTGTTGTCCCCCACTTACCTGGAGCTATAAGAATGTAAGATAAACCGAGGCACTGTAAAAGAACTGTAGAACACTGAGATGCTTATGTTCCTGGTTCTTCTACTTACTGTTCAATCGTTCACTCACTCAATAAACATTTATTGAGTACCTGGTATGAGGCTCTAAAAGGGATGCTCCTCTCAGAGAAGTGTCTGCCTTAACTAAGGGATATCCTGGGGATTTTGGGTGGTGTGCCCAGCACAGCAAGATGCCCAGGCTTCGCTTGCCAAATCCATGCCTGTCTGACTGTGAGGCCAGGCACATCACTGCACCAGTCAGGAAGAGAAAATGAGCACAACTCCCCCAGGTTGCCCTGGAGTTGAGGCAGGCCATGTTTCTCTGAGAGTGGGACCCCTTTCATGGCCTCACCCTCGGCAAGGCATAGCTAGCCCTGTGCTGGAGCCTGAGAATACAAAGATGAAAAATATCCTCTGGTGATTTCAAATTCACTAGGAGGATGCAAGATGAACACACATAAGTATGGAACAAGGGAGACTGTGATCTAAGGAGAGTACAGAACTGAATTGCTCTAGGTAATTTGGAGGAGGAAGAAAGAGTCCAGTTTCAGCTGGGAAGTTCAAGGAAGGCTTCACAGAGGAGGTGTTCCTTGAACTGAGAGCCCTGAAGGGAGAAAAGGATTCCAATTTAAAGAACTAACAGGAGAGCGCTATTGTTAGGTGGCCCTGTGATAAAATAGCTTTGAAAAGGCAGTAGCTGTGCACAGAACAGAATAGAGGGAAACAGAGAAACCAACCAGGTCAGCTTTAGAACTAATATGCTTTTTAAAAGCATACATGCTTTCAGAAAAGAACTGTACATCATAGAGATTTGTGATTCTGTGGACAATCCTTTCCGTTCTCCTTTGTATATGGAAATACTAGTATTTGTAGGTGCTTTGTCAAGTTCAGAGTAGCAACAAATTGCAAAATTATTAAAGAAAAAGGGTGTTAGCTACTGTGTTATCTAAGGTGATTGGTTGGTGACTCAATTGTATGCAAGCTATGGGATGGAAGTTGGTAGCAAGTGTGTGTGTGGGGGGTGTTGAGGGGTACAGATCCAGGATGATTTGAGGGCATACTTGGGGCTCTCTAGCGTGGTTCTCAGGCAGCTCAGTGCACCCCTTTGAATGAATCTCTATTTAAATGTTGTGAAGGTAATTGAGAATTAAGGTGGCTTGTGAACACAAGTGCTCCCAGTTATTGAGACTGGGTCCTCGTGGCAGTCCTGGAAAAATTCTGATATTTGGGGTACTCTGAAAACAAGGCCCTAGAAGAGGTGGGATATGTAATTACCAGAGTTCTGAGCCCCTACTTATCTTCACATGGGCAGAGGTAGAGACCCCAGGGTGACTTATATAGTTTGGTGAAAAACTGAATTTGAAAGCATTTATGAGGGGATTCATGTCAGTCTCAAACCTGAGTACCCTTCCTTAGGAAGAGGAAACTAGGAGCAAGCTCAGTTGGATACAGTTAAGATAATTAGGGTTTCATTAGGCCTCCACAGCTTTGGTCATTATATACTTTCTTGTTTTAATCAGTAATCAATCAGTTGATGAGCGTTTGTTAAGACCTGTGTTCCAGGGACCATGCTAAGCTCTTGGGGACCCAAAGGAAAAACAAAAACAGCCTTGCCCTCAAGGAACTTAAATTCTTATTCTGAGTATGCTGTGTGTGTGATATATAATAGTAACACAAGGCACAACTGAGGCACCACAAACACCCACCAACGGCCACACATACCACAATGACCACATGAGGGAAGAAGACCCAAAGACAGCATCTCATGCCCCCTCGGCTTCACTGGTCTCTCTCTTTTATTTATACCATAGCCTCACACAATGTACCCAATCACCACTTTCCAATGGACCTTCCCTACAGCACTAAATAATGCTCACTTTCTGAAGTTATTAAACCACTCACACACCAGAGT
>CM053624.1:313866540-313883384 GCA_028646595.1 Phalanger gymnotis
GGGGGGGGTCTGAACATATGGCCACTCAGAGTCTTGACCAGCAATCACAAAGTCCTTCTCATAATTGAGCCCCCAAAGCAAAATACCAGCTCAGAGTATATATACACTTCTCAGAGCCAGAAGGCATCACAGCCCTCGTGACTCAGTGCCTAATCAACTCAGTACCAAAAGGTGTGAAAGCCTTCCTACAAGCAAGCCTCTGCTAAGCAAGCTTCCCTCCCCAAATGGGCTCTGTGACCCAGGATGTATCACAGCTGCGAGCTGGGCCAGAGCTCAAAGCAGGTCACATAGGCCTATTAATGTTTGGGGAAGATCTTCCTATTCCATTAATGTTACAGTCATTTAATTGAAAATTTACTTACTATATTCTTACTAGAGCCTTTGCTCTGAACAAATTTTGTCTTTTGAATGACTTTTTGGTTGAGTTGTTTCAGTCATGCCCAACTCTTTGAGACCTCATTTTGCGTTTTCTTGGCAAACATACTGAAGTGGTTTGCCATTTCCTTCTTCAGCTCATTTTACAGATGAGTAAACTAAGGCAAACAGGGTTTAGTGGCTTGCCCAGGATCACACAGCTAGTAAATGTCTGAGGTCAGATTTGAACTCCCGAGAATGCATCTTCCTGACTCCAGGCCCGGCATTCTATCCACTTTGCTGCTTAGCTGCCTGCCTGTTTTGGATGACTATAAAAGTGTATTTGTCAATGGTGGTTAATGAACTTTGGCTTGGGGTGGATGTGGACCCATAGAGTATTTTGAACCTTGGGGTAGCCTTTCTGGGAGCACTATGAGAGGAGAGTGCCCCAATAATCCATAGCCCAGGGCTGTGTGTGTGTGTGTGTGTGTTAATTGTGTGCAACACATTTGTCCTGGAAGTCTAGGACTTTAGAAAGGAGAAAGAGCTCTGAGGAAAAGGAAGGGCAAACACTCTTAAAAGATGTGACCAAGTCCTAGGCTAATAACCTGAAGGAGGTCTAATTGGTTTATTTTAGTGAAAGGTGGGGAGGGGGGGGCGGTGCCTTGTTCTTCATAATGATCATAAGATAAAGGATTTAGAACCAAGGAACTGCCTAGTCCCGGGGCTGCTTAGCTTTTTTCTATCATAGACCCTTTGGGTCATCTGGAGGTCAGGTGTAGAAGGGATTAAGTATTTCTATTGTGCCTACTACATGCCAGACACTGATTTCACTAAGCACTTTATAAATATTTTTCACAACATTTTGAGGTAGATGCTATTATTATGCCCATAAGGGACTTGACCAGGGACATACAGCTGGTAAGTATCTGAACTCAGATTCAAACTCAGGTCTTCCTAACTCAAGACCCAGCACTCTACCCACTGTGGCACCTTGCTACCTCACTAACTAGTGAAGGTCACTACGGCACACCCCCCTCCTCAGAATGTTTTTAAATGAATAATATAAAATACATAAGATTTCAAAGGAAACGAGTTCTATTGAAATACAGTTATCAAAACGATTAAAAGCTCCAAGTTTACAGACCCCCTTGATATTATGTTCATGGGCCCCTTGGGAGTCTGTGGACCCCAGGTTAAGGATCCCCAATCTAGTAGAACCCCCTTGCTTCACAGATGAAGGACCCGAGGCTTGAAGAAATGATTCTTGCCTGAAGTGTCCAAGCAGGAACTCGAACCCAGGTCCTGGCTCCAAATCCTGCACTTCCCAGGTCACTATCTTATAACGATCCCAGTCACTGGTGGTTGGTTTATGAGGACCTCCTTGAGTGTCCCAGCCTACAAGTTTCACAATTCAATCCAAGGCAGCTAATATTAAGTCACTGAATACAGCTCTCAATGCTGAAGATAAAAAGAGAGTTTCAACATAGTTCTTGACCTCAAAGAGTTTTTAATTTAATGGAGGTTCTCATGTCCTTAATAAATGCTTGTCAATTGATTGATATAGCATATTGTTCCTGTTCAGTCATTTGTCAGTTGTTTTCAACTCTCCATGACCCCATTTGGAGTTTCCTTTGCAAAGATACTGGAGGGGTTTTCCATTTCCTCCTCCAGCTCTTTTACAGAGAAGGAAACTGAGGCAAAGAGGGTTAAGCAGCTTGCCCAGGGTACCACGGCTTAAGCGTCTGGGACTGGATTTGAGCTCAGGAAGATGAGCTCTGTGCACTATGGTGCCACCTAGCTGCCCAATATGACATATACACATACGAAGTTGATACAAGATGTGGTAAGGGCAGACAAGCTGTCCTTGGAAAACTTGAGAAGGAATGACTTTTAACTGAGAGATCAGAGCCTTCAAACTTTCATAGAGGTAGTGACACCTGAGCTGAGCTTTAAAGGAAAAGCATTTTTCAACAGAAAAAAAAATTGAGTGGAAAGAAGAAAACAAAGGGAAACTCAGGTGTCCCTGAATGATTTTTTCCAGTCCCCTCCAACAGTAACATGCAGGATGACGTCATCAGCTCCCTCACAATGGCTGGGTCAGGGGAGGGGAAGGTGACCTAACAGAAGGAATTATTGTAGGTAGAGCCTCCAAGAGTGAGGCACCCATGACCACGGGCACAGACAACAGGAGGCGCCAGCACTCGCCCCACAGAAAGGTACAGACAACATTCATGTAGCCATGGGACAACTGCTGAAAGAGATTTTAACATTCTCTGACTGGGAATTAGATTCTTCCAGCCCTCTGGCCCCAGTCCATTTAACTTAACAGATATTTATTGGCTATATCTCTGTTACTCCACCCTCCAGACCAGCGCTTTCCTTCTTGGGCTCAGCCTCCTCCTCACTAGGCTGCCTCTTTCTAGGAGGCCTGCAGTAAATCTAGACCTTGGAGACCCTATGCTTGATTAGCTCCTGAGTTAGAGCACAGCTCAAAGAACTTAATAAGCCTTGGGGAGTCTGTTCCTAACTGGGTCATTTAGTTTGGCTTACTCTCTGATCCCCTTCCCATGAACCCTGAACTCTGACGCTGGCCATAGATTGAGCCCTGACTAACCACGGACTTGCTTAAACGTTCACCTTGGTCCCAGATGGGAAGCCCTCACCTAACCAGACTGAGTACTGACCTTCCCTTGTCATGCAGTGAGACTCAGCCTTGGCCCTAGACTGAAAATCCTAGTTCTGACCTTAGATCTTAAAGGCATTAATCAGGTTTCCATAATTCTACTAGTCAGAGCTTAATGGCCTTGGACCTCCCATGACATTTTTTTCCATCTCTTATGCTCAGATTCTACCCTGCGGTCTCATTCCACTCGATAATATAATTATTGCATGCCTGGGGATGCTAGACTGAGTTTCGGGAGGGTAGAGCCCCACATCTAAATGATCTTTGGTGAGCTACAACTATCTGATTAAGCTCTGCTCTGTGCTGACGTTTATGGATAGATAGTACTCCTCAAGTAGTGAGGGCTTGATAAGTGACTGTCAAATGAATGAATCCTGAAGGCTGTTAGGGTCTGACTCTGTGCAGCCCATTCCTACAAATGAGATGGACCAACTCATCAACTCTGAGACCTTCCTGCCCATGGAGAGCGGTGGTTTCAAGCATGCTCTCTCATTCATGGGATGGTGTGCATCTGTCCATATGTCTGTCTCAAACATGCTTTGTAGGTCGACCTCAGCCTAGAACCAACATCGAGGAGTGGGGCTGTGACCAAGCATATTCCAAAACTGGGGGCAGTGTGTCAGTTACCAATGGAAAAATCATCAGGTTCCTCGGCTTCTGGAAGGCTCAGGAGTCACTGCTCTGAGAACAGAGGGAGCCAAGGTAGCAGTGGAAGGCACACCAGCCATGACTCGAGTGACCAACAGCAACGGTCCCAGAGGAAATGCCAGGGGAGAATGTTGTATTTCCAGGTGCGCCCAGAGGGAGGCTGGCTCCCAAGGTCCAGCACTGCACTTCCCCGATGGGGGGTCCAAATGGTGGCTTCCCTGGGGCAGAAAAGGCCCCGCTTGTTGGGGAAAATAATACATGCAGTGCAGTACCAGAGAGAGCCGATTAGATTAGGAATCAGAAGACTTGGTTCAAATCCCACCCTGCTACTTTCTATTCCCTGTATGATGTTAGACAAGTCATTTCTTCTTAGCTTTTTCACTTAGAAAATGAGGGACTGTACCAGCTCTCTATAAATTCCCTTCCAGTTCTAAACCCTAGTATCTAAGAAAGAGAAACATTGGGATAGGAAAGGAGAGACAGCTACAACCCACAGGTCCCTAGGAATGGGCTTTCTTAGTCTCCATTGAATTTCACCTAATTTGGACTTGGGAGTTATTTCTCTGTCTTTTCTGCCTCCATCCAGTTCTTCTCTGGTCCCTGGTGAATTATGGGTGACCCTGAAAGGCAGAAGCATAGTAGAAAGAAAGAACATAAGTGTGATGAGTCAGAAGACCCAGGTTCAACCCCAGCCTCTAACACAAGTTAACATTTTTAAAGAGGACCAATGACAATGTGGAAGGGTTGGGGTAGTGGTAATGGCTTGACGAACAAGTGAATTAGATTTTAAGTGAGGCAGAGCTGTGCAAAGTCCTCAGCCTCATTCTCTCCTCTAGAGTCAAATTATCTCAGCTATGAGACCCTGGGAAAACCACTTTCTCCTTAGGCTTCCCAAGGCCTCAATGATCTCATCTGTAAAAAGGGATGATGATACTCAAACTACTGGACTAACTTAGAGTGGTTGTGAATAAAGACATTTTGTTGACCTTAAAATCCTGAAAAAAAAAATGGATGTAATTCTTATTCCCTTGATCTCAAACAGGGTCAGGTTAAAAAACAAAGCTCTGCTGAGGAAAGCATCCCAATGTAGTAGAGAGAGCACTGAGATTGAGTCTGAAGGGAATGTTTTCCAGTTGAGGCTCTTGTTTCTAGTTTGCTGTCTACCCTTTGCTGAGCATCATTTCTCTATAAGAATGTGAGGTTGAATTTGATATTCTGCGCTTGAAGGGCTAGCTCTGACAGTCTATGAAATCAATGGAGAGTGGGAAAAAAAAAAACATCGAACAAAGCTGGGATAGTCAAATTTGGATAAACGAATTTAGAACTGAAGGCAGCTCAGTGGACAGAGCCCTGGGCCCAAACTCAGGAAGACCTGAGTTCCAATCCAGCCTCAGATACTCACTAGCCAAATGACCTTGGGCAAGTCATTTAACCTTGGTTTGCCTAATCCACTAGAGAAAGAAATGGAAATGGAAATGGAAAACCACTCCAGTATCTTTGCCATGAAAACCCCAAAAGGGGTCACAAAGAGACATGGCTGAACAATAACAATTTAGAATTGAGAGGGACAGTTTAGTTTAACTCTTACCATCTATGAGGAAATTGAAGCATTAGAGAAGTTGAGTATCTTGACTCAAGGTTATATGCCTATTAAGTAGCAAAGTCAGAATTTGAACCCAGAACTTCTGACTCCAAATACATTCTTTTTCTTTGTTTAGCTTCACCTATAAGACTAGGTACTAGGCAGCAAGGTGGCACAGTGGATAGAACACCAGGCCTGCAGTCAGGAAGACCTGAGTTACAATCCAGCCTCAGAAACTTACTAGCTGTGTGACCCTGGGCATGTCATTTAACCTAGTTTCCTCATCTGTAACATGAGCTGGAAAAGGAAATGACAAACCACTTCAGTATCTTTGCCAAGAAAACCCCAAATGGGATCACAAAGTGTTGGACATGACTGAAAACAAATGGAACATGTGCTTGGATGGGCTAGAGTCTGGATGAGAGAAACAGGCTCCTTTGACAATAAATTTAATTGAAGAGGTCGTTTAGTCTAATCCTCTTATTTTACATATGAGGGAACTGAGTTCTGAGGAGATTTAATTGACTTGCCCAGGGTCACACAGCTAGTAAGCAGCAGAATTAGGATTTGAACACAAGTCCTCCGAGACCAAAGCAAATTCCTTTTCTAGGGTGCCATGTTTTGGAGCCAGGAAGGGGCAGTCTAAGCATCTTGGAGCCTTTAGCTTTCTTTGTGAGTGTGCTCATTAACCTTTGTCATAGGAGAGACAGATCATAAACACCAGATCGAGGGACCAAGCTAGACCCAACCAATCCAGTCGATCTGAACAGGAGACAGTAAGACCCTCGCCTGCAAAGAGACCTCGACGACATTACACCCAAAGATCAAGGCTGAGGAAAGGCAGGGGCAGAACTTTGGTAAGAGTAAAGAGTGCAGGATCATGATGGGTATGGGGGACTTTAAGGGTCATGCAGGCTAGCCACCCCTCTCCCATTTTGTGTAGGAGGAAATGAGGTCCGGGAACATGAGAAGGTTCAGACTTTCAATTCAAGGCCTTTTGTGCTATCAGCATGAGGGATGGCTTGTCTGTCTCCCCTGGCTGAGATTAGTCATTTGGGGCCAGGTAGAACTCTAGGCCCATCTGACAGAGCCGCTGTTTCTAACTACCCGAGGTCGCTCTGCCTCGAGGAGCTTTTTTTGGGTCAGTACGGTAAAACCTTTCACAGATTCTCCGGTAGAGAGCTGTTTTTGGAGAACCATAGATTTCTGAAGTTCTCCCTTATTTGGGGGTGTTGGGAGAGGAGAGAGATATACCCATTATGCATATACAGTCAACCTGGTGATGGGTGAAATAATGCACAATGACTTAGTTGAGCAGAGTGCCCCCTTGTGGCTAAAGATCCCCACGGAATTGACCAGAGAATAACCACCCTCTACCCCACACCATTCGTTGTGAATAGATTTTGTCCCCATGGACCCTCTACTCAGGGCTTTGGCATCAGAAGCCTGATGCCTTTATGAGAAAGACAGTAGAAGACCTGAGTTTGAATCCTGCCTTGTGATTTGGGTAACTGTGATCCTTGGACAAGACACTTCTCTGTTGGGCTCTGTTTAGACACCTGTAAAAATGAGAGATTTGAGTTAGATAATCTCTTAGGGTCCCTACCTGTTTGAAACCCTATCCTAGTAGAGTTTCAACATGGGTGAGGGTGGGTGCAGATAGGTCTTCCCAGGTCCTCTGAAACCACAAGCTGCCATGTACTCTAGCTATGAATGAAAAATCTAGGTATAGTACTTTTCACTCAAGGCCGAGCTACCGTCCTTTGCCAGAAGAACCAAGTAAGGGGCAAGGCAGAAACCAGAAGGAGCAATGATGAGATAGATTCCTGCTTAGGGGAAAGTAGGGGGTGGGGGGAACAGTCAGCTTGTCTCTAAAGGCTTAAAGTTCACAACTTTAGGAAACAAGGTAGGAATAAAGCCTTTGCTTCTTTTAGCACAAGAGAACTTCCAAGAAAAGGTCAAAAGGGAGAGGCCGAAAATAGGTGAGTAGAGCGACCCCTATCTAAAAAGCGGTAGTGGGGGAGGTTCATTGAGGAGGCTTAGGGGGATGGATCTTTAACTTCCTTTCCCCCAGAAGCACAGACTCAAAATGTTCAGGATTGGAGATGAGGCAACAAGGAGTTCCACGGTGGCCAAGCCCTGGTGGGAGATAGCCTTTGCCTGGATGCAGCCAGAGAGCACTGCCCACATACTGATGAGTTTCTCTAGGGTTGTGACTTCATTGCTGGGGTTTGGAGGGGGTGGTGTGGTGGCAGAGGAGGAGAACTCCAGGAATGAGGAGGGAGCCAGGCTGCTGGGAAATGTGAGATCTCAAAGACAAAGCCAGTCATGGGAGAATATCTCTTGCTGGTGCCCTGAGGAACAGGCCAGGTGTAGCTATGGAGAAGAGGTGGTTGGCTCTAAGAATAAAGTGTTGTCTTTTGGGGGCTGAATCCAGGAGGGTGAGCAAGGAGAGGAACTAATAGTGGTTTAGAAATGCAGTGGTGGGTACACTGTAATGGGAAAGGAGAGAAACACTGATTGGCTGGTGTCACCTATCTAGACTTATCTTGTTATTAGCCACCTCTAATTAAGGGAGAGATGTGAACAATGGAAAGAACACATGAACCTGGAGTCAGATGACCAGAGAGCTTTTCAGAGTGATCTTTGTGATTTTGGGACAATCTCTCACCCTCTCTGAGCCTCAGTTTCCTCATCTGTAAAATGAGATGGAGGGCTGAGCTAGATGGCCTTTATGGTCCATTCCTGTTCCAAATCCTTAGAAGATCCTGTATTCTCCTCTTTATTAACCACCCAAGCCAGCAATAATGAACAATAGCTCCCTAGACCACACAGGGTCAAAAATCATTGCCATTTATCTGGTTTGAGTGAAATTCCCTTGGCAGCCTTGTTTTCTCTCCCTTGTCCTGTTGGGTTCGCACTGATGTACCCCTTGGGTATGTTTGCCTTCTCTATCTCACAGGGTCAGGAATAGGGAAAGGGTTTAGAGGGAATGGGAAGCTGCAGAGAGTTCTGACTCCCACCTCAGCCCCTTGGCTGGTGCCTCTAAACCAGAAACCCGCCGTCCTCTTTCACCTCTGCCCCTTCTTCAAGGCCCAGGGGCTCCAGTGCCAAGACCTCAGTGAAGCCCCTTCCCTGGTGCCTCTGGACCATGCTCATCCACCTCTCATTTCTCTGAGCAACTTTCAAATTTTATTTTTATTTTTAGTTCTGCATTCTCTACCTCCCTTCACCACCCATTGAGAAGCAAGAAATAACGATACCCATTATACACATATAGCCATGCAAAACATTTTCTTATTATAGCTGTGCTCTGGGAAAAAAAAAAAGAAAGAAAAGGAAAAAATTATGCTTCAATCTGCATTCTGAGTCCATCAGTTCTCAGTCTTGAGGTGGAAAGCATTTTATATTATAATTCCTTTGGAGTTGTGGTGGATCATTGCATTGATCAGAATTACTGCATGAAGTTTCAAAGGCAGCTGGGTAGTGGGCAGAATGCCTGATCATCTGGAGTTAGGAAGACCTGAGTTCAAATCTGGCTTCAGACATTTACTAGCTGTATGACCTTAGGCAAGTCGTTTAACTCTGTTTGCCTCAGTTTCTTCATCTGTAAAAATGAGCTGGAGAAGGAAATGGCAAACTATTCCAGTATCTTTGCCAAGAAAACCCTAAATGGGGTCGCAAAGACTATTGGATATGATTGAATAACAAATGTCTCACGGTTGATTTTCCTTACAATATTGCTGTTAGTATGTACATTAAATTTGCATCGGTTCATATAAATCTTCCCAAGTTTTTCTGAAACCATCTCCTTCATAATTTCTTATAACACAATAGTATTCCATCACAATCATATACCACGACTTGGTCAGCCGTTCCCTAATTGATAGGCATCGCCTCAGTTTCCAATTCTTTGCCACCACAAAAAGAGTTACTATATATCTTTTCATACATATGAATGTTTTTCCTCATCCTTTGATCTCTTTAGGATACAAACCTAGTAGTGGTATTGTTGAGTCAAAGGGTATGCACAGTTTTGTAGCCCTTTGGGCATAGCTCCAAATTGCTCTCCAGAGGGGTTGGATCAGTTCACAGCTCCATCAACAATGTATTAGTGTCCCAAATTTCTCACCTTCCCTCCAACATTGTCCATTTTCCTTTTCTTTCGTATTACCAATCTGATAGGTGTGAGGTGCTGCCTCAGAGTTATTTTAATTTGCATTTCTCTAATCAATAGTGATTTCGAATATTTTTCTATGTGACTGTAGAGAGTTTTGATTTCTTCTTCTGAAAACTACTCGTTCCTATCCTTTAACCATTTATCAATTGGAGAATGTGAGCTCCTTCCATCTTTTAGCCTAGGCTTAAAAGTTAGTGTTGAGAAGTTCTCTGTATGATACCGTATATGTAAGTCTGAGGTCACAGATAAAACTAAACTACAGTTTGCAGACTCTGACTAGTTAGAGGAATCTGCATTCTGGGAGAGAAGGTCTCTATATGCTTCTACTCCCCTCATTCCAACATCAGTCTAGGCCAGGGTCAGTACGTATTAGGCCAGCCTTTGAAATCAGAGGATCTGGGTTCATATCTTATCTCTGCCACTATCTGTGTGGCTTTGGGCAAGTCACTTAACTCTATTTGCCTCAGTTTTCTCGCCTGTAAAATGAAGAGTTTACGTTAAATGGTCTCTAAGGTCCTTTCCAGGTTGAAATCTCTGTGGTCACTATGATCTATCAGTCATTGGTTGCTGAAATAGTGGCCAATTCAGTTCAACAAATCTTTCCCAACCCCACCTCCCTCCCAACTCATTTGTGGGAGAAATAGAAGCAAGAATTTGGGGACCTAGCCCAGCCCCCAGGTCACTGAGATTGGGGGACTAGTCAGGAAAAACAGACACAAGTCCTATTTTCACGGAGCAGAGGAGAAATGTCTTATATGTGGGGAGCAAAAAGAGGGAATAACACAGGACAGTGTAAAAACTGCCTTTGATCAAGTACCAAAAAAGTCGGGGCAACACCCTCTGCAGTGATGATCCAGGTTGGTGGGGTCCTAAAAGTCGACTCCCTAAAATGGTATTTAGCTAAAGAATGGATGGATTTTGTATTTAAGCAGAGTGAAGGTCATTCCAGACAGGAAGAACAGTGTAACAGTGTGTGTGTATATGTGTGTGTGTGTGTGTGTGTGTGTGTGTAGCGTAGAAAGACTAAAGGGAAGGAATACTTGTATTTCCCACTAGAATAACCAACTCAACAAATCCTCACCACAAACATCTCTCAGGCTCCCAAACCCCCAGGGCTCTGGCAGAATCAGACACATTTTGTCTACTGCAGAAGAGTAAATAAGTAAATAAATAAGTAATGAGTAAATAATTTTTTAAATCTTCCCATCAGATGAGAGAGAAAGAACGTGGGAAAGAGAGGAGCCGAGCAGATCTCTAAAACCAAGTCTCCAAGGTTTCATGGATCATGTTGGGGAGTCTCCCAACGAGGACCCTTGTGTTTCTAACTCTCTCTTCTTTCTTCCTCCAGGCACACAGGGAAGGAGTCACGTGAAGACACACTTCTTAGGGTCTCCTGATTCCCCTGACCCCCCCCACCACCACACTAGTGAACAAAAAGACTGTGGGGCTGAGGGGAAATTTGTTTTAACGTAATTAAAAGGACCTCAAATCTTTTCCCCTCTTTTTTTAAATATGTACCAACTTTTCTTCTCACAGATGCCTTGAGTTTCTCTCAATCCAAGACCTTCCCCTAACTAAAAAGTATACAGTGTAGAATTGCTTCTAGAGTTTTACATAGCACTTTCCTAAAATAAAAAGAACCTGAAAAAGAGATTCAGGGCAGCCAGGTGGCATAGTGGATTGAGCACCAGACTTCTGGAATAAAGAAGACCTAAGTTCAAGTCTGGACTCTGACACTTACTAGCTGTGTGACCCTGGACAAGTCACTTAAACCTGTTTGCCTCAGTTTCCTCATCTGTAAAATGAGTTGGAGAACAAAATGGCAAACCACTTCAGTATCCCCAAATGGGGTCTCAAAGAATTGAGCATGACTGAACTGAACAAGAAAAGGAGATTAAGAGGCTCGTTCTCCTCATTCTGCCTCTCTGTCAGCCAGAGCTCTCTCTATCAGACACACAAGACCTGCAGGGATGGGGAGAAGAAGGAAAGAGGAGGATCCTGAAGGATCTCTTTTGACCATAGATATGGACAGGGATGAGAATATCTTAAGGAGCTACATGAAAGCAGGGAGAACAGAGGCCAATCAGAACCCAAACTCAGGGGTAAGTAGAGTAAGTAGGTACAGACCTGGGACTAGAAATTCTAGTACAGGAGGCCAGTTTAGGGATAATCACTAATAATAGCTAACATTTGTGTAACACTTTAAAGTTTGCAAATATATTGTAATTATATTTGTTGGCTATGTTACGGTACATATATGATCCCATTTGAAACCCACAAAAAGCCTGGGACATAGGTAGTGGTGTTGTTCTCATTTCACAGAAGCGGAAACTAGGACTCAGGGGGATAAAGAGACTTGCCCCCTTGGCCACATACATAATAAATGTCTGGGGTATGATTTGAACTCAGGTGGTCTTGACTATCAAGTCAAGCACTATTATCCGCCATGCTGTCTAGCCCAGTTGATGGGGCTGGATCTCAGGCAGTTGTTCTCTGCATAGCAAAGATAGCATCATTCTTTGTTGTGAGAATCATCCCCTACCTGAGAGCCTGGATCATGCCTGTGTGAGTGTGAGTGTGGGGCCCAACCAATTTGAGGCATAATGAGTTGAAACTCCTGGTACCAGAGCATACCCTTTGAGAACCAATGGTCTGAAACATTACTGGCGAGTGGCTGAGGTAGACTGGAGAAAGAAGGTGTTAGGAGTGGAAAAATTGAACAGAACTGGAGATCACAAAGTTAAAAGTGTGATGAAGGTTAGAGTGAAGGAAAGATTGAGGCAGGTTACTGAGCTTATTGGGAAGGAAGGAAGGGTGACCTGAGGGTCCGTGGATGAACTAGATAGGATGTAGTGAAAGTAAAAGAGAAGGGGTTGCTGAGTGGTGGTGGCAGAAGGGTTTGAAAGGGGCAATGGGGAGCCAGAACTGTGCCAATTCCTCCTCCTGATTTGACGTTTAAGAGAAGGAATTGCCAACCTTGAAGAGGAAGATATTTTTATATCTTTCTCATCTAATGGTGCCTAGCACATAGGTGATTAATAAATTCTCATTGCTTGTTTGGGAGTATTGGGGGAGGGGAGGAGGGAGGAAGAGAGACAGACAGACACATACACAGACAGAGGGAGAGAGAGAAAAAGAGACAGAGAAACAGAGACAGACAGTCAGACACGGGGAAAGGAGGGAGAGAGAGCGAGAGAAAGAGAGGAAGAAAGAGAAAGTAAAGGAAAGAAAAAAGAAAGAAAGGAAGAAAAAAGAAGACAAAGCTTTCAGTAGAAAAAGAAAAAAGATGGGATACTCCAGAGTTGTCAAACTCAAATAGAAACCAGGGCCACTAAGCAGTATAATGACTTAGAAAACCACATATTAGTATTATCTATCTTCTATTGTATTTTCATTTATTTTGTTAAATATCTCCCAATTACATTTTAATCTGGTTGAGCCCACTCCAGAGTATTGAACAGCAATGCCAAGGGTCACATGCTTGACACTTCTAGAATGACTGGAAAGTTGGAGAAAAGAGGTTTAGAACAGATGGCCATGAGGAGTATGACAGGAAGTCAATCAGAAATGAAAAAAGGATTGGGTGATTGGATAGCATGAATTTATGATGAGTTCATCAGCAAGATTTATTGACTTCCTCTAGCAACAGGTGGGTATTAAGGTAGCAATTGATAACTGATATCAGATTATAGAAATGCAGAATTTAGATTTGACCCATGATCCATGGCCCCCAAGACTCTTTGTTCATATGAACTGGGGCCAGTCCTTGGGGCCGACCCCAGAAAGGAATCTCTTTGGCTCGTTGTGTCTCCACTCAAGAGTTTTCTGTGGTAAATCTCAACTATAGTTTCTTTAGGCATAGGTTATATCCAGGTTTCCCCAAATAAGCTAACTGAATCTCCATCTCCCATACAAGAACTCATGGTAACAATATGAGGATTTAGAATAGAAAATATTTCGCCTCACAGAAAACACAAAGGACTCATAAAAGCCCATAAACTGATAAAGAAAAAAAACATAATCAACCTATAAACATCCTCCTAAGGAGACAGCCATAATTTGAGGGCTGCTAAACAAGTAATATTCTTTCCTATCAAGCCAGCCAGCACTATCTTGATTCACTAAATGTAATAGTGGGCAGTGGCAAGGTCCTTTGCTTCCTCAAGTCACAGGTCCCCCTTAATGAACCTCCAGCCAGAGCAACCATGTTGGTCATCTTTCTCCAGGAAGGAAGTACTATTCTAAAACTACATAGCCAATCATCCTCCTTTCCCAAAAGGATGCTATTCAGGAACATTTTCTAGAAACATTTAGCCCAAGTTGGAAACTGTATTTGTTTCTGCCATGTGCTTCTGCCAGAAGTATGACAGAAGGTTGGACCTTCACTTGGGTCGCAAGGCATGCTGTGTCGTCTTGGGCACCATAGATCCAAATATGGGTCTCTGCCATGTGCTTTTGCATGAAGTCTCTTGGTCTTGACCTGTGCTTGCGAAATTCTGGGTGACAGCCAGGTAGTACAGTAAATAATTGAGTGATGGACCTGGAGTCAGGAAGACCTGAGTTCAAATCTAGTCTCAAATACATACTAGTTGTGTGACCATAGGCAAGTAATTTAACCACTCTTTTCCTCAGTTTCCTAATCTGTAAAATGGAGACTATACAGATTATAAAATAAGGTTGTGAAGATAAAAATATATCTCTGTACCCCATATATATGTATGTATATGTATGGATATACACACACATACATATATATGTATGTGCACGTATGTACATACAAATGTATAAATTCCTTACAATCCTTAAATTGCTGCAAATGCCCAATGTTATTTCTATATGGTACTGCCTCGAGGAATTCATCTATGGTCTCAGGGATGGGGAAGAATACCATGTGCATGGAAAGACTTCTCTTTCCCCAGGACCCAAATCTGTTCAGCTATCTTCTGATCTGTCATCTGGACAGGAACAAGGTGGAAGATCAATGACCCAAGGTCTGTCAGCTTGAATTTATAGCACACAGTAGGACTGCTCCTATGCCAATTGTAACCCTGAATCCTGGATAAGTTGTCCCTTGTCTTGATGAGAACTGCATTGACCAATGTATCCCTGCCCTGGGAATTCTAGAATCTCAGATTCTAATCTAATGGCAGTATGTATGTCCTCAACATGTACTTCCCACCATGCCATACCCTCCAAGGGGTCCAGTCCTAGAACAATAGTTTGGAGCAAGAGGAATGGGACAGATGGAGCCCCACAGTCACTGTAGAATCATAGGAGTATATTAGAGAATTTCAAGCTGGAAGGATCGAGTCTATACAGTCTACCAAGTGCCTCGTACAAAGCAAAGGAAATAGAAGGGCTAGTCATTCAGTGGTGGTAAGCTCCTGAAGAAAAGGGGAAGGGATGGCATCAAAGGGCATAAGCAGAGGGCTTAACACTGCCTGCTACCTCATTCTCTGAGACTGCAACAGAAGGAGAAGAGGATGGGTGAAGACATAGAGGACTTTGAAGTGTCCCAAACAAAGTATAATGTTAACTTGAGGGCAAGAACTACTTTCTGATTTTGTCTTGTGCACTGGGTGATATTTAAGTACATACTAGGTACTTAATACACATTGGTTGATTTGGCATAAATAAATCAATGTGACTAGAATAAGAATGAAAGTGAGCAATTGGGAAAAAATCTTTTCACCAAATAGATAATGGCTTGATATTCAAGACACGGAGAAAATTAACAAATGCTTAAGATCAAAAGCTTTCCCCCAATGAATAGAAGGTCAAAGGATATAAGCAAACAGTCCTCAGATAAAAAACTGCAAACTATTAGCAATATAAAAGATTCCTCCAACGTACTAATAAGAGGAATACAGATCAAAACAATTCTATGTTTTGCCTCATACTCAGAAAATTGGTAAAATTGACAAAAGATGGTAATGATCAAGGTCGAAGGAGACATCCAAAGACAAGCATACTAATAGACTCTTGAGGATAGAGCTATGAAACAACCCAACCATTATGGAAAACAATTTAGTTGAGACATGAAAGTAACTAAAATGTCCATACTCTTTGACTCTGCAATCCCATGGTCCTCTTCCAAGAACAAACAACAAACAACAACCACCCACTTCTAGACATATACGCCAAGGAAATCAAAGATAGAAAGGTCCCATGTATACCAAAATATAACAGCTTTCCAAAGAACTAGAAATACCCATTGATTGGGAAATGACTAAACAAAGTGCAGTTCAATAATATTTGCTATAAAATTAAATTAATAATATTTCATATGGAATGAAGCATATCATAAGATTGAATGCTAATCATTAATATTTATATGGCACTTTAAGATTTGCAAAGCACTTTGTAAGTGTTATTTAATTTTCACAACAACCTTATGAGTAAATATTATCATCACCATCTTACAGATGAGAAAACTGAGACATAGAGATGTTAAGTGACTTGCCCAGGGTCACAAAATTATTGTCTGAAACAAGATTTGGACTTGGGTTTTACTGACTCCAAGTCCAACATTCTATCCATTGTGCTACATAATGGCCTCGATTCTAAGAATACAGAGAAACATAGGAAAAGATACATGTGTATGTGTGTGTGCATGTGTATTTATATGAAGAGGAAAACAATATAAACAGTGACTACAAAAAATAGAAATAGAAAGAACAAAAGAAATTGAGACTGGTTGCCATGTAATTGTAATGAACAAGCTTGGCCCTGATAAGGAAATAGGAAAATATAACTTCTTTCCTTCCTCTTCAGACTTGGGCAACTACATCTTTGGAACATCACATATTGTTTTGGAATGAATTGATATATGTTAATTCTGCTGATCAGCTCTCTCTGTGTCTCTCTCTCTCTCTCTCTCTCTCTCTCTCTCTTCCCCCATTGTTGTTGTAATAGATGACTCCCAGAGTGGGGGAGGAGGGGAAGGGCTGTTGAGAAATAAAAGCAATAGGAGACCCAAAAATATACTGAAAAATATACTGAAGAAAACAGCACCTTAAAAAATAGACTAACTCAAATGGCAAAAGAGCTCCAAAAAGTCAATGAGGAGAAGAATGCCTTGAAAGGCAGAATTAGCCAAATGGAAAAGGAGGTCCAAAAGACCACTGAAGAAAATACTACCTTAAAAATTAGATTGGAACAAGTGGAAGCTAGTGATTTGATGAGAAATCAAGATATTATCAAACAGAACCAAAGGAATGAAAGAATGGAAGACAATGTCAAATATCTCATTAGAAAAACCACTGACCTGGAAAATAGATCCAGGAGAGAGAATTTAAAAATTCTTGGACTACCTGAAAGCCATGATCAAAAAAAGAGCCTAGATATCATCTTTCAAGAAATTATCAAGGAGAATTGCCCTGATATTCTAGAGC
>CM053624.1:313883884-313917490 GCA_028646595.1 Phalanger gymnotis
CAGAAGGGAGGGCTGACTGGGGAACAGGACAACCAGAATATATGCCACCTTGGAGTGGGTGGGGAGGGTAGAAATGGGGAGAAAATTTGTAATTCAAACTCCTGTGAAAATCAACGCCGAAAACTAAATATATTAAATAATAAAAAAAAATTGAAAAAAAAATTGAGAAATAAAAGCAATGTAAGAAAAAAATGTTATCAATAATATGTTAAAAATAAACTGCTTTCCAGAATGGTTAGACCAATTTGTACCTCCACCAACAGTCTTGGAATGATGCCAAGAAAGTGACTAAGCAATCTAGCAATGTTCTCACTGCTAGAAATACACCCCAAAGAAGTCAAAGATTTCATCCACAGCGCAACTGCTGAAGTTTCACAACAGCTGCAAGTCTGGTCCTCTTCTGGCTCTGTCTTTGCTGCCCCACTCATATATCTGACCACTGGATTGGTCTAATGTGCCAATACGATTCTGGGAATGAGCTCCTCTAGTCACCAGTAAATGTCATACCGTGGTGCCTGACTACTAGGGCCTCACTAGTGGTAGTAGCCAATGCTCAAAGGTGGCCACGTGGCTCCTTACTGTTCTCCATCTCCTTCGGCTCCCAATTGTGAAGCTAACAAATGACAGACTCACAAGGAGGAAATTGAACTCCAGAGGTTCTGTGACTGCCAAAGTTTGCACAGCTAAAAAGTAATAGAGCCAAGATTCAGACTCTACTCTGTGTGTCCTTTGCCAGATCAAATCTAGTTCAGTCTAGTATAATTCTGAGTGCTTTTAGGAAGGACATTGTCAAAATGGAGCATGTCCCAAGGAAGGAGACTAGTATGGTGAGAGGCCTGGTTATGTTGGAGGAACTGCAGATGCTTAGCCTAGGAAGACTTAGGTATAGTTGGGGTGAGAATAGGGGTGGAGGAGAAGGAAGGGAGAACATTACAACTTTTCTCAAAGTATTTGTCAGTCTGTTCCTTGGAAAATCCAGGAGCCTGATTAGGGGATTAGGCTTTTTCTGATGGATGTCAAAGGAGCAATGAGTTTTGTGAGCTACAGAGAAGCAGGCCAATTCAACGTGTAGGCAAACTTAATAATTGTTGTTGCTGAATCATTTCAGTTGTGTCCACCTCTCTGTGTCCCCAATTGGGGTGTTGTTCTTGGCAAAGATACTAGAGTGGTTTGCCATTTCCTTCTCCAGCTCATTTACAGATGAGGAAACTGAGGCAGTGTTAAGTGGCTTGCCTGGGATCACGCAACTAGTAAGTATCTGAGGCCAAATTTGAGCCCAGGTCCTCCTGACTCTCTATCCACGCACTCTATCCACTGCACCACTTAGCTGCCCTCCTAACAATTAGAGCTCTCCTAAAATGAAATGGGCTTCCTCATGAGGTAGAGGTTTTCAAGTTGTTGTTTGTCCTTCATTCTTGAAGAGGACCACAGGAAGGTGATGTCATGACTTGCAAGTGAATTGGATTTAAGTGAGGGAGGGCTGTGCAACATCACCAGCCTCACTTTCTCCTCCAGAGCCATCTGGGTCCAGCAGCAAGATATAAATCAGGACGATTGGAGATGGCCCCAGATGCAGTGGGAGACCATGACCTTTTTAATCTAAGGTCTTTCCCAGGTCTCAGTTTGACTGAGGCAGCACCCATTCAGTGACTCAAGTAGAAACTTGTCAGGGAGGTTGTAGAAGAATGTTCTGCTTAAAGAATGTTGAAACTAGATAGATGGTCTCTGAGGTCTCTGCAGCTCAAGGTCTATAATCCTCTAAGGTCCCAGAATGGGTAAGTAATTTGTTGAAGGCCACACAAGTAGCAAAGTGGGGATTCAGGTATGGATGCTCTGACTCCTAATCCCAGCATTCTCCCCACTGTATGCCAGTGTGGATGCTCCACCCTGCAAATACACAGGGCTTAACAGGTCCTCACTTCAGTTCACGTAAACATGTTAATTACATCTTTAATGCCTTCACGTGGAAACCCTCAGCATTAAATTACACCTTAATGGGAATGCTAAATTATCCACAGACCTTGGAACATGTTGAAGGACCAATATATTTATAGTTTCTCAAAGCAGGAATTTATAAATACCATTCCCTTACCAAAGCCTTCCCAGGCCCTGGAGCTCCTGACAGGTAATATTTATGCTACAGAAAAAGCTGAAAATTCACACCCTCTTCCCTCGTGAGACATACACACACACACACACACACACACACACAGAATCCGTTATATCTCCTGTTGGCTGGAGTAAATGTTCAGCTATCATGGTAGGGGAAAGGGCTGGATGTATGTAGGAGAATTTAAGATACATGATCAACAAGCATTTATTATGCATCTACTATGTGTCAGGCGCTGTGTTAGATGCTGAGGATACAAATACAAAAGTGAGGCAGACTTGCCCTCAAGGAGCTTGTATTCTACCTGAGATGCAGGTTTTTTTTTTAAACTTTAAGGATGAACTGGGTCCTCATACAAGACTTTGAACCTCTCTAATGAGCCTTTCTTGTGCATCAACATGACTCACATGAAATATGTTTTATATGTTTGCACATATATAACCTATATCAAATTGCTTATCATCTTAGGGAGGGAAGAGGTGAGGGAGGGAGAAAATTTGGAACTCAAAAAAAATTTAAGTGAATGCTAAAAATTGTCTTTATATGTAATTAGGAAAAATAAAATACAATTTTTTAAAAAGCATTGTGCATTATAGTTATCTGTGTTTATGTCTTTTCCCCATCCTAGACCCTGAGCACCATGGAGGGCAAGGACCTTGTCTTAGATAAACTGTGTATGGCTTCCAAAGCCTAGCACAGAGCTTTTCAGGGCAGCAGATGTTTAATGAATATTTTCCGAATTGCACTGGTTGAATTCAATTGGGTAACTACTGTTTGAGTGGAAGGCCCGGCTGTAATGTGGTCAGCCAAACAAACAGGCAACATGCCTTGTGCAGTTTTTTTCCCAAGGCCTCCCTTTTCCCCCTTCCTCCAAACAGCATCGCCTCACCTCAATCCTGGTCAGGTGTGAGGCTTCCCATTTTAAGGGTCCGCAGCTACAGATAGGGCAGTATTTACTGAAAGGTGAACAGAGAACTTGGAGCAGCCATGTTTGCCTTTTGAAGAGCATTCTTGCTCTGGGAAGGGGGAAAGGGGAAAGGGGAAATATTCATAAGAATGTCATCATTGCCCTGTGAAGATGAGACCTGAGCTAGCCTCTGCTTCCCACCCCACCAGGTGCCTCCTAGCCCAGTTCCTGTGCCCATTCAGATGGCAGGAAGCTTACTCTCTGCTTACTTTCACCAGAATAAGACGGGAAGCTGTCTTACTCTGGGAGTACCACCAGAATCCTGGGGGTAGGGGGTGGGGACTTACTTTAGATGGATTAAGTGTCTCCTTTGGGGATTAAAAGAGCAACAAAAGGCCGATCTTCTGGCCTTTACAGACATAGTAACAGATGTGTACACATTCATACATTCACACACAAAAACACAGGCATATGTACTTCTACAAATAAACATGCACACGCGTGCGCGCGCACGCACGCACGCGCACACACACACACACACACACACACACACACCCCAGACATTTGTTAATGGTGCAGTTAGATTAGCTGAAGTGGTCAGGATAGACCTTGGTAGAAATCCTCATTCCTCCAAGACAAGCCTAGTTCAGATGCTAACCCAAGAATGTTTACCTGTTATCGGTTGGATGCTGGGTTTGCAGGGTAGATGGTCCTGAGTCCTTTTGACTGCTTCATACATCTCTTAGCCCCTCTTTGACTCCTCAGGGGTACAAGTAAGGGTCCCAAGTGTCTTACCCTCCAAAAATACAGCCCTATATTTTGTATGGTAGTAGACCTTTTAAGCAATCCCAGAAAGTCAATTTCCTTATTTAAAATAGGCCCAGGGGCAGCTAGGTGGCTCAGTGAGCAGAGCACCAGCCCTGGAGTCAGGAGGACCTGAGTTCAAATCCAGCCTCAGATACTTGACACACTTATTAGCTGTGTGACCTTGAGCAAGTCACTTAACCCCAATTGCCCTGCCTTCCCCCCTCAAAAAAAATGTGAACAAAAAAAATAGGCCCAAGTGGGGGTAGGAAGGGGAGGCCATTCCATGAGCCACTAGTTTCCCTCTCCCACTAACTCCAGATGCACCCACTCACACTCACCAGTGATCTTTTCCATGAGAAATGGAAGTATCTGTGCCAAGTATGCAGGGATTTCAGACATGGGTGAGGACTATAATGAAAGCCTGCCCAGACCCTCCTTCCCTTGTTTTCCCTAAATCTTTCTCTCTCTCCCATTTCTATCTTTTTCCATTTCTTTCCTTCCCTCCTTTCCCTCCCCACCTCTTCTCTTCTAACAATTCCTCACTTCATCTCTCCTTCTCCATCCATGTCTCCCTTTCTTTCTCCTTCCTGTTTTTATCCCTCCCTCTCCTCCCTCACTCCTTCTCCTTTATCTTTTGTTGATCAGAGAATACACTGTTTGGGGACAAGGTGAGAGTAGGAGACAAAAACGCTCTGTAGGTATGATGGCTTCAGCTTCCCCCAGCCCTGCCTCATACACACACACACAAAAGCCAACCGCTGAATTTGGCCCAAGTTTTAGCCTGTTGTGCTCATAGATTCCAACTCCTTTGATCATCAGTTTAAGCCAGGCATTAGCCGTGTGCGATTTGCTCAAAGCCGAGGGAGGAAGGGTGGGAGGAGGGAGAGAGAGAGGGAGGGTGAGGTACAGAGAACCAGTGAACCGTGGAGTCGGCTGATGCCTCCTGCAAAGAGAATCCAGGCATCTCAGGTGCCATTTTTGTCTTATATCATGGGGATATTGTCTCTCCCATGCTGGACTGTGATGCCAATTTCATGTTCAGCCAGAGCTTTATAAATTCCAGGTCAGGCAGCACTGTGTAGGCTAGAAATAGAAATGACCGGGAGACCTTCCCAGCAGAGCCAGCTCCCATGAGCTGACTAGAGTTAGTGCTGGCCAGTGAGGGATGATGTCCTCCTTGCTACCAGGTGCATCCCAAAACTGGGACAGATGCCAGTCAAGCGTTGATGGCATTGGCCACATCAGTGAAAACCAGCCGGCTGGGTCTCTGCATCGGGCCCTGGTTTGTCAGCAGAATCTGTGAGGAAGCAGCAAGTTGAAGGATATCAGAGAACGAAGGAAAGCCCTTAGAGACACTGAGGCCATACCCAACATGTTGCAGAAGGGGATGCTTGAGTCCTAGAGCAGGAAAGAGACTTTCCCAAGGCTACACAGTGAGTTCATGATACAGCCTGCACACAAAGTCCATGGGAGAGTGGCTAAACAATATGGCCAATGAACGGAATAGAATGTTATTGTAACTAAGAAATAATGAATACAAAGAATCACGGGAGGGCTTCTACTAACTGATACAAAGTAAAGTAAATAGAACCAGGCAATATACCGGATGATAACATGTGAATGGAAAGAAAAGCAACAGCAAAAAATGAGACTCAGTGTTATGAAATTCCAAGCTTACCCCTAACAAAGAGACAGCAGGATGAATTCCTTTACTTTCTTGCAAGGGGTGAGGGAATATGGGTATAGAGCACTATGGCTGAGGTAGGACTTGGTGAATGTTTGGCTAGTTTTATTGACTACCTTTTCCCTCTTTCATTCTTTGTGTAGCAAGATTGCTCCCTGGGAGAAGAAGAAAAGCTCTCTCTAGATATACATATATATATACACACACATATATGTATATATATATATATATACATACACACATATATAATAATAATCTTTTCTATCCATATATGTTATAATTTATATATCTATATATGTCCATATCTATATAATATTTTATATCTATAATTATATATGTATATGATGTGTGTGTATGTTTACACACACACACATACATACATACGTACATATATACACTTGTGTGTATGGGTTTTTTTTAGAACCAAGACTGAGTTTCTCTCCTATCATCCTATCATCCCACAACCTCCAGTCCAGAGACGGGCACACAGTAGGTATACATAATTGCACAATAAGTGAACACTACACTATCTTTCCAGTCCTGTCTCCTATTACCTTCATCCATGTCCTCCTGATTTCAGAGAAACAGGATTATCCATTGCCCTGAAATGTGGCCTGTGCTTTTCATACTCTGTACATTGGACTATTGTGTCCCCTATATCTGTAACATTCTCTTTTCCTCTTTTTGCCTGAATTCCAACCCACCCTTTAAAAAAAATGACAATAATGATAATTGTAGCTAACACTTATATAGTGCCTTAGACAGAGAAAATATAGAGACACACACACACACACACACATACACATACACACAAAGACAGACACACAAAGACAGAAAGACACAGAGAGACACACAGAGAGAGACAGAGAGACAGAGACAGAGAGAACACATACAGAGAGACAGTGACAGAGCCAGGGAAACAGAATTCTGTACCTTGTTCTGAGAGGCTTGTGCTGAAGCCGCGTCTCTCCCATGCTCCAACAACTCCTGTTCTAGCTCATCTTGCTCCTCCGTGGGGTCAAAGTTATACATGGGCATAAGCTGGTGACGAAGCTTCTCCAGCCTGAAAGCAGAGGGTGGGGCAGAATGTGAGGTTCCCTCTCCTCTGTCCCCCCTCTGGTGCCAGGGAAGGCCTCACTCTGCACACAGCGGGTGCTGAATGCTTTATTAAGTGGCCTAAGACTTAGCCTGGCTAATGGGTATAATGGGGAGGCAACAGCAGCTGGTAGGGAGAGACAAGTGCAGGCCTTCCTTTCTCAGCCCTCCCCCCCCATCTTTGTTGGGTGCTTTAGATTTAGAGTTAACAGGTCTAGCTTAGTGTCACACCTCTGCTTCTCAGCTGAGTGACCTTGGACAAATCACTTCAGCTTTCTAGGCCTGTTTCTGGTTTGAACAGATGGCCTCTAAAGTTCCTTCCACCTCTAGGACCTATGAACATGTACCCATAGACTGATACCTTCATCTCTCCCTTACCCATTTTTTTTTAGCAAGTTACTCAAAGGGTTGGCAAGTTCTCTGAGGGCAGGGCCTCCTATGACATGTTTCATTCACCTTTAAGGCCTTCCCATGGGTGCTCAGGACCAGGCCCCACAGCCTATGGATACTCCATACTGATTGACTACAAAACATGCCAGGGACTGTATCCCTGATTGAATCTTATGGGCTGTTCACTCTGCCTTACACGTGAGTGGAGGCGAGCACACACGAACCAAAGGAGCAGATGTTAATCACAAGTATCTATGTTTGATTTTGGAATTCATAGAATATGAGACTGTTAGAGTTAACAAGGACCTTAGGACACAGAACGTCAGCAGCAGCAGCAGCAAAGATCTTAGAACACAGATGGATAATGTTAGCACAGGGAAGGACCTTAGAATATAGAACGTCAGGAAAAGACGTTAGACCATAGAACACAGAATGTCAGAGCTGGGATAGACCATAGACTAGCAGTCAGATCTCTTGACTCCCACTCTGAGGGGGTCATGCTGGGCAACGCCAGCACACATCCCTCTGCAAAAAGGGACCTTACAGATCATCCTTGATTTTTTTTCAAATAGGGAAAGTAAAGCCCAACAAGAAAGGAGCTGTCCAAGGTCACACAGTAAGCTGGCGGCAAAGTCAAAATTAGAACCAAAGTGTTCGGAATTCCAGTTTGAATTCTCTGTCACCGCTGTCACTAACTAGCTATGAGACCTTGGGTAACTATGAGTGTTCAATTCTGCTCCACTCCCCCCAGCAGTAAATAGCAAGATTTATCCACCTATCTTTGGTGTTTGACTTATATTAATGTGAACGGGAAGAAAAGCAACTGCCTTTTCAAAAACTTATTTTCAGGGGATCACTTAGCTGAGATGTGAGGCAGCAAAGGTGAAGGGATTGATTTCCAAGGCAGACCTCTCCTGACTTGAGGCCAAGAGACCCAGGACATGGTTGCAATGAGAACAGGGACCTGGTAAAGGATGGCATGGAGCTATGACACCCTGTGGGTATGGAAGAGGGGAGGAGTAGCTTGGGGAGGGAACCTCAAAGCTCACCTGCTTTCCATAAGCACAAGGGGAAAAATAATCCTAGCCTGCATTTATATAGCACATTAATATTTGAAAAGTTTACATATGTTGTCTCATTTGAACCTCGCAATAACCCAGGGGTGGTGGTGGTGGTATTACTATCTCCGACTTACAGATGTGGAAACTGAGACAGGTTAGGTGACTTGCCCAAGGTCACACAGCCAGTCTGAGGCTGGATTTGATTCCAGGTCTAGCGCTCTCTCCACTGTGCCACCCACATTGACCCCTGAGGTCAAAATGAGAACCGCCATTTCAATTTTAATATCTCCCCTTGCCACTAGGCATGGTCTAACTATGATTTAAAAAACAGCTGAGATATGTCAAGGTATAATGAGTGGAATGAGTACCATTCTTCCAGTCCAAAGACCTGAGTTCAATTTCTGACTCTTATACATTATCCCTAGCAGACTCCTCAAGGTCAGGGAATATATCAGTTTTCATCTTTTTTTTTTCTTAATCTCCCAGCTAGAGGTGAGACAATGGGCAGATCGCTTAATCTCTCGGTGCCTCAGTTTCCTATCTGCAAAGTGGGTATAAATAACTGTACCTGTGATGAAACTTAAAGGGCTAAGACAGGCAATGCAGCCTAGTAGACAGGGGGACAACTTCAGATCAGGAAGGTCTGGGTTCAAGTCCTGCCGATAACACAGCAGTTGTGTGATCCTGAGCAAATTATTCAACCTTTCTGTACCCAAGGCAGTTGCGTAAAGCTATACTGATATAAATATAAATTCCAGAGAAGGTATCCATCTTCATTGATAAAAGGGAATTTCCTACACCAATGAAATCACAGGTATGAACCAAAACAGGTGGCGGGGGAGGGTAGAGAAATGAGGGTTAGTATTGTTCTCCAAAGGATTCACTGGGGACCTGGGAAAAATGTTCCCCCCAGCTTTATAACCATGTCCTAGGAGCAGGGATCTGATCCAACACCTCCAACACCTCAGCCCAAGGCGTGTGTGTGTGTGTGTGTATGTATATGAGTGTGTGTGTATGTGTGTGTATGTATGTGTATGTATATGTGTGTGTATGTGTGTGTGTATGAGTGTGTATGTATATGAGTGTATGTGTATGGTGTGTATGAGTGTGTATGTATGTGTGTATGTGTGTGTGTATATGTGTGTATGTATATGTGTGTATGTGTGTGTATGTATATGAGTGTGTGCGTATGTGTGGATGTATGTGTGTGTATGAGTGTATATGTATATGAGTGTGTGTGTGTGTGTGGATGTATGTGTGTGTATGAGTGTGTATGTATATGAGTGTATGTGTATGGTGTGTATGAGTGTGTGTATATGAGTGTGTATGTGTATGAATGCGTATGTGTATGTCTGTGTGTGAATGTGTGTGTGTGTATGTGTGTGTTTCTTCCTTCTCTGCCCTCGGTTGTTTCCCCATGTCTCCCCCTCTTTGCTCTGCTCCTGGTACTGAAAGCCTGGAAAAAAAAACATGAGGGGATTACCTCTTCCTTTTCCTGATGTACAGAACCTAGGGGAGAAGGAGAGACAAAGTTATTGCAGGGTGTGTAAACCCTCCCTAAGCAAGGAGAGGGAAGAGGAGGTGAGGCTCTGAGCCAAGCATTTGGTAATATAGGCGTCTAGGGGAGGGCAGTAACATAGATTGACAGGAAAGAATAATCAACGTATAGAACCAGGAAACCCGAACAAGGCTTTATTAGCTGTGTGATCCCATGGAAATGGGAACTTCAGTTTTCACTTCTATA
The DNA here is from genome assembly GCA_028646595.1 of Phalanger gymnotis. Lineage (NCBI taxonomy): Eukaryota > Metazoa > Chordata > Mammalia > Diprotodontia > Phalangeridae > Phalanger > Phalanger gymnotis. The sequence goes on from CM053624.1 coordinate 313,893,683, forward strand.
AAATGAGGATGACAATATTCTCGCTACTGATCTCACAGAATTGTAGAGAAAAGTTCTTTACAAGCATTAAAGTGGTATGGCCATGTAACTTATTATTATCCCTAGCAGATTTTATGGGGGCAGCTAGGCGGCGCCATAGTGCATAGATCACCAGGCTTGGAGTCAGGATGATCCATCTTCCTGAGTTCAAATGTGACCTCAGACATTTACTAGCTGTGTGACTCTGGGTGAGCCACTTAATCCTATTTGCCTCAGTTTTCTCATCTGTAAAATGAGCTGGAGAAGAAAATGACAAACCACTCCAGCATCTCTGCCAAGAAAATGCCAAATGGGGTCACGAAAAGTCGGAAATGACTGAACACAAGATGTTAAGCTCCTTGAGGGCAGGGATCTATCATTTTTGTTCACCTCTATATGTATCCAGTGGGACTTTCAGAAATGTTTGTGGAATTAAATTAATAGGATTTCTATTCCTGGTTAACACAGTGCTCCTACACCTCCCACCTTAGTAGATCACAGGTAAGCGTATCAAGGGCTAAGCCTTCTCAGGGTCCTTAGCAAAGCTGAGGAAAGGGGCACCAGCTTTGCCCACCTGCAGCACACAAACTTCTACTTGTCTGCTTTTGTCTACCTGACACCTTCCCCAAATATTATCCTGGGTTGGGGTAGGGAGACTAGTAATCCCTAGAATTTGTAAATGTCCCCCTAAAGGGAGGGGAACAACTTGCGCAAGGTCCCCTTCTTTGAGTGAAACTTGTATCTTCTACCCTATGCCTTCTTCCAGACTGGGGCCAGGGGTGTTGGGAGATCTAGGAGGGCAAAGGCTAATTTTCTTCAGACCATTAGGGCACTGCCCTGTCTCTTATTCACACTAGGGACTCCCTAAGGGTGTGGGTTCTATGTCCTCCACTAGGGATTCCCTGAGGGCTGGGACCTGATCTCTCTCTTTTTCATGGGTTCCCTGAAGACAGAGGCTGTCTTCCCACTTCAAGGTTGGGGGGGGCGGTGCTCCCTGAGGACAGGGAAAGTGTGTCCTCCTCAGACCAGGGGCTCCCTGAGGTTAGGGGCTGAGGTTCCCCTTCAGGCCAGTGGCCTTCTGAGGATAAAGTCTGGATATCACACTCAGACCAAGGGCTCCCTGAGGTTAAGGGCTGAGGTTCCCCTTCAGGCCAGAGGCCCTTTGAGGATAAAGACTGGATGTCGCACTTAGACCAAGGGCTCCCTGAGGACGGGACAGTGTGTCCCCCTTGGACCAAGAGCTTCCTGAAGAAAGACTGAATGACCCACTCAGACCAGGACTCTCTTAGTGCAGAGGCCAACTTTCATTCAGGGTAAGGACTCCTTTCTCTTCTCCTGCTGTAGAGGTCAAGTAAGCCCTTACCGTTATGGGAATAATAGAGGGAAAGGGACTTTTTCTGGGACAAAAGTAAGGCCCTGTAAACATTGGCCATTTTGGCTCTTAGGGGCAGAAGGAAGGGGAAAGTTTGTTTGGTTTGTAAGCTAGGGACGAAACTGACAAATAGGTTTTCAAGGCACCTCCCCTCTTAGACACAAACAACCCCAAGGCAACTGAAATTCTTTCAATTCAATTCAAAAAGATGCTCCTAGCTGGACGCCTGGCGCTCTGCTTTGGCCCAGGCCCCAGTCTCTAAGAATTTATAACCTAAGGGAGAATCGCAAAAACAGATACCTAGGAGAGTGAGAAAAATGCCTGGGAGAGGATCAGGCAAAGCCTCCCCAGACTTGTCGAGGAAGGGAAGGCCCCTTTCACCTAGTGGGAGGGGCGGGAGAGCCAAGAAGGTTTCTTGGAAGAGGCAACTGCTAAGGTGAGTGGGAAGGCAGCCAGAGCTAGAGTGAGATAACCACGAGGCAGGGGCATCTCCCACTCTCATGAAGGCAATAGGCATGTGCAGGAGTGGGGGGGATGGGGGCATCCTGAGGGTCCTTTACCTGGAAATAAGGACATAAGCATTTATTAAGCACCTACACTATGGTAAGCCCTTTACAAATATTATCTGATTTGACCCTCACAACAACTCTAGGACTAGGTGCTATCATTATCCCCATTTACAGTTGAAGAAACTGAGGCAGGGAGAGATTAAGTGATTTGCCCAGGGTCATGCAACTAGTAAGGATAGTAAGTGTCTGAGGCCAGATTTGAATTCAGATCTTTCCGGCTCCAGGCTCAGCCCTCTATCCAATGAGTCACCTTACTGCCTTGGAGAAGTAGCAGCCAAAGCCAGGGACTTGGCTCATTCTCCTAGCAACCAGCCTCCCAACTCAGGGCACTTCATGCTTTTGTCAAGTAATATAGCATAATTTTATGTATTTGTGTCTTATCCTCCTACTATACTGGAAACTATAGAAGACTTGTTATCTCCCTAGTGTCTGACCCAGGGATTCGCACACAGTAGGCACTTTGAAAATATCTGTCAAATTGAATTGAAAACCTATAGGTGAGAATATGAGTGGGAGGGGAGAGACTTTCAGAGCTAGAAGAAATCAAGACCAACTAATTCATCCCCGAATTTTGAAGGGGAAAACAAAGCCCAGAAAGAGGAAGGGTCTCACCCAAAGTCAGTGGAGTGAGAGTCTCCCTTTTATAGTCCCTTAATTGAGAAAAATTTAGGAACACATTCCTAAGAGCCCTCATCTACCTCCAGCATGTGATCCTACCAGCTCGAGCTGCCCTCTGGGTTGGAAAAAGTGACAACCTTTCTCTGCCAGCATGTTTTCCAGCCTTTATTCCAGCTGATTTTACACCCCTATTTTTTTCTTTTTCCTGTTTGGTTTTGGGCTCAGCCTAGGCAAAGCACTTTAATTCTATTCCATAGGTTAGGTCCAAGAGAACTTGGAGGAGCTAAAGCTTCCCAGAAAAAAAGGATGACCCCAAACTTTTGGGATCTTCATCTAGTTCCCCTCTTTCTACAAACTGGAAAGCCTCACTCAATAGCATGGGGAAGACTTATAGTATATCAGAGCTGGAAGGAACCTCAGAGAGAATCTGGTCCAAACTACCCATTTTACAGGTAAGGAAATTGTGGCCCAGAGAGATAAAGTGATTTACCAAAGGTCAATCACAAGTTAATGGGCTTAGAACATGGGATATCTGGCTCTGTGTCTAAGCTGCCTCCCAGAAACTAGACGTATTTTTTGGCATTAGTTCAAAAAGCTCAACAGATACTTGTCGTTCTCCCCAGTGTTGAATCACGGGCCAACAAGGTCCTTGCAATTTTAAGGAATTATCATAAGTGCCAACTGAGCTGCCAAAATTAATGATGAGTATAATCAGGGTATCTCCCTGCCTGCCTCAGGGTCACAGAAAGGACACAGATCCAACCAATCTTGGTGGCTGATGCCCATCAGGCATTATCCAAGGAAAGACAGTCACCGTGGGCTACCAAATAGAACCCTGAGTAAGGGATGAGGAGTCCTAGCTCTGCCACCACTGGATGGCTGACTCTGAGCCAGTCCAAAGAGTCTGGCCCTCTTCAGGTCTCAGTTCCCTCTCCTGTAAAATGAGAGAAATTAGGCTCTTCCAGCTTTAATATCCTATGATCCTATGATGACTGCTAAGGTCTGGGATTTCATGATTTGGAAGATGACAGAGTCCTACCTACTGTATGTCATGACTTTGCCTGTAGCAAAAGCTCCCCTTTGGAGTCAAAGCATCTGGGTTCAGTTCCTGGATCTTCCACTTACTACTGTGTGACAGATGTGAAAACACACTGATTACCTCCCTCCCCTGCCTCCATTTGTGGGTTTCCTTAAAATGAGGTAAGCCCATGTTGTCTGCCTTTTTCATCCCTTGATCTCTTACCACTGCCATGGCCAAGCCAATCACTGTGATGATTCCAAAGGATAGTAGCATGGTTCCCATGTTGGCCCCACTGCTGGCCACATCTGGAATTTTGGTGCTGTTAAAGCTGGTAGTTTCGGGACTGAGCGTGGCACTCTCTGAAGCAGCCCCATCTGTAGTGGTCCCCAGGTCAGGCTCTGGGGTGGGGGCGCTGCTTCGGTACAAGTCCCGAGGGGAAGCTGGGCTGTAAGTCATCCCAACGACGTCAGGTCCAGTCCTCCAACAACTGTCCCAAGCAGGACAGTCTTCCAAAGGTTTTAAGCAGATTGGGGTTTCCCCAGGGCTTTCCTGGGAGGGTTTGCCTCTAGCATCATATGCATAGGCTGCCTGAAAAGTGTCCTAATGAAGAAGGAGCCTTGGCTTCTGAGCCCAGAGATGCCCAATGTCCAGAAATGCTGAAGCTGTGGAAAAAAAAAACAAATAGGGTTGGGGGTGGGGATGGAAGAAAGCTGAAATTTGAAGACAAGTGAAAAATCTATGAAATCTTTATTTTTAGAACATTCTTTACAGGATCTGAGGTCACTCTGTTCACTTAATATTAACTAGATTGAACTGAATTTGCAATAAAAGGATCATGTTTAGTATAGTTGAGGATGTGAAAGCCTATTTTGTCTTTTGTTTTTATTCTCAATGTGTGGGAAAATTCTCTGTAAGAGTCATCTTCATCGGGGCAGGGAAGGGACCTTTCAAAACTCTCAGAGGTTACGTCAGGGAAACACAAGTCAGGGCGAATTGAACCAAGTTATGCTTGGAATAGACTTCCTGCTTAACACCATCCCCTCCTTTTGGGGCCAAGATAAGGGGCCACCTTCTCCGGGAAGCCTTCCTCAGACTCTCCCAGATGAAAATAATCACTTCCTCCTCAAATTTCTCATAGCACATTGCATGGAATGGATAAATAAAAAAAGTATTTATGTTGTATCACACGCGAAGCTAAGTCCCAGAGAGTCAGATAGCAAAGCAAGACCATCCCTTCTCTTAGAAGTTCACATTCTAATAGGGACATATCCCTTGTCTTGCCCCTCTGTATTGGGGTATCTGCTTCCTTGTTTTCCCCCTCCTTCCCCCCCACCCCACTTTAGAATGTAAGCTCTTTGAGGGTAAGACTGGGTTGTATCTTTGTATCCCCAAAACCCAGTACCAGAGCTTTGCACATAGTTGGGGCTTAATGAACGTTTATTGATTTGAAGTAGTTTGAGTTGAGCTGGAAAAAGATCGCTCAATTTTTATCTTAGGATCAGCCTAGCTAAGTATAGGTGAATCTGTCACCAGGAGGCTGGCTACCAAGTGAGGAAGTTTTTTGACACTGGCAACTCATGAAAACCATCTCTTAAGGTGTGAATCAAGCTGCAATATGCATCAGTGAAGGGATTGACCACACCAATGAAATTATAGAACCTTGAAGAAATTGGGGTCAGGTAGGTGGCCTTGGATAGAGTGCTTGGAAGACTCATCTTCCTGAGTTCAAATCCAGCCTCAGACACTTCCTAGTTGTATGACCTTGGGCAAGTCACTTAACCCTGTTTGCCTCAGTTTCCTCATCTGTAAAATGAGCTAGAGAAGGAAATGGCAAACTACTCTAATATCTTTGCCCAGAAAATCCCAAATGGGGTCATGGAGAGTTGGACACAACTGAAGGACAACAGAATAACTTGGGGAGAAACTATTTCCCTCATCTCACTGTTTCTTCCTCCAAGACCATTATAAAGGCTATGTTGATTGGTTTTGCTGACTTGCTTTTTTTTTTTTTGAGAGAGAGAGAGAGAAATTGATTTAATGGAGCAATAAGCATGTGGGCTTTATTCTTTAGTGGATGCCTTTTGTTTTTATATCATATTCATTTCTGAGTATATCTCTCCTTGCAGAGAGCCATTCATTCCTTGTAACAAAGGCCTCTTTCTTTTTTTTTTTTAAGCTTTGTTCCAAGGAACGGCTCAATGCATAAGGACAGGGGGAAGGATATTAAAAAATGAAGGCAACATAAAAGCTGAAGGCATTAATCAAAATATGATAGAATTTGTTTTTTAAAAATCATATCAAGCAAAAAACCAGTAGCCTAGACTCAGCTACCTAGTTCTCTGCCTCTTGCCCAACAGACAAGATTCTACGGGTTGTGTTATCTAGCTGGCTGCAGGTAAGAGGAAGTTTTAAATGCTTTCACTCAATAATCACAACACAATTAAACCGGATATCACAAAATTATAAAGAATGACCTTGGCCACAAAGATGAGATGGAAGGAGACTCTGCCCCTTCCTTTGCAGAGATAGGGGTCTGCAGATATGGAGCATTACATATAATGTCAGATTTGTTTTGGTACATTGATCAGTATTGCTGAGTTTTTTCTCTTCTTTTCCATTCTTTTAAAAAATTTAAAATAATTCTTAAATTTACATTATTTAAATTTAAATTTTTTTTTTTGTTATAAGGGATCTCTAGGAGGGAGAAGGGGGCATGGATATGGAGGAAAATCTAGGCAATGTAAAAACAAAAGATCAACAAAAAATCCATTTAAAAATATAATTCTTCACATTCTTCATATGTGAGAGCTAATGAGGCAGGGAGGAATGACAGAGGGTAGGGATCCCACTACTTTTAGCGGAGGCTAACCATTCCACTCCCATTAGGGTACAATATAGGCCTGTGGACAAAACCATCTCCCTCCTTCATTTCTCTGTTTTTTTATTTCTCACAGAGAAATGATACACAAGACAGTCTCCAGGATCAGCCTCGTAGTACCAGAATTAGAGTCACAGCTGGATTGGGCCTGAGCACTGAACCAGACCAGCCCCCTCACATTATATTTAGGGAAATAGAAGCCTAGAGAATAGAAGTGATTAAGAAGAGAAGTCACTGCCCAAGGTTATACAATGAGTTAGTGATGCAGCCAGAACTAGAACCCAGGTGTCCTGGTTCCCCGGGCTCTTTTCCAACACCCATCACCTCTTGCTCTATAGTCCCCAGTGATTTTTCCCCAACACAGGACTGTCTTTGCAGCAATTTACAGATTGTCTAGAATGGCTACGGAAGAGAGGAAATGGATTAGAGAGGAGTGAAACTGGAAGGACTATTAGGATAGGAATTACTTCTGTTTTTGTCTTTGTACCCCCAGCATCTACTATACTGTCTGGCACATAGAAAGAGCATAATAAAGGCTTGGTGAATTGAATACTCTTATAACATGCCTATGTTTTCATTACCTTAAGTATGGAGTCATTACACTGTAAAAGGTTGGGAAACATTGATACGTTCCATAAAGAAAGAAGATCTTGGATTCAGAGGGTTTGTCAGAAAAGAGATTGGATGAATGAAATCTGATCAAATGAGTGTGTCAAGAAAGGTCTGCAAAGTGAAAAGGGGGGGCATCTAAATGACTAGGAGACAAAAACCGTCAACTCTTCATTATCCAAAGTCAGTAAGGTAACCCTATAACATGGAGGAGACTTACTTACAGGAGACTTGATTACTGTCCCCAGGTATTTAAAGAGTATTATACTCTCTCTCCTTGGCTTTAGAGGTCCAAACCAGAAGCAATGAATGGGAGTGGCAGGAAGGGAGGTTTAGGTTCCATGTCAGGAAGGACTTCCTTTTAGAGCCAGATGCTGGCCTGCCTCCAGAGCTGGTGGCTTCTCCTTCATTAGAAGTCTCCAAGTGATGGTTGTCTGATTCCTTAAGGAGTATGTTTTAGAAGAGATGGGCATGGTTTGGACTAGATGGTTGCTGAAGCACCACCTTCCAGCTCAGAGCTAATGTGACTTTGAGATGCCTTTCTGGGATCCTGACCCTGACAAGCCTTCTGACCAATGGTTTGAGGAGGCTGAGATCTGACTCCTTCATGTCAACCTTCCTTAGCCGCTCATTCTGTCCTCTTACCACCAACCAAGTGAAGACGGCCTGGTGAACTCTGCCTTGAACCCACACACCTCACATGGGCCCGCTCAGGTCCAATCTGGGCCAACCAGGAATAACAACCATAACAAATAACTATTTTCTAGTGTCAAGATACTGGTTTGAATCCTGCCTCTTGTGTCCTTTACATTTTACAAATCGCTTTCCTCCCAACAATTTTGTGAAGCCGGCAAACCCAAGTATGATTATACCTACTTTACAGGTGAGGAAACTGAGGATCAGAGAGGGGGAGGGACTTGACTAAGACTGAGGAGATGTAGGGTGGAAGGGACCTATTTAAAGGCCTCCACAATCTGGTGCCAACCTATCTTTCCAGACTTATGTTCTGTTACTCCTTTCACCACTCTTCTATTCTTGCTAAACTGGCTTCTTATCTATTTCCTGGATGTAGCCTTCCATCTATGATGGGCTATTAGCCCAATAGGCTATTCCTCAAGCTTGGAATGCTGCCCCTCCTCTCTGCTGCCTCTTACAGTCTTGGGCTTCCTTCATGGCTTAGCTCAGCAAGCACTTTACCCTTACGTGAATCCCTCCTTCCCCTCCTCCTAGCTGTTAGTGCTGCCTTCCTCCTCAAATTACTTTGTATTTATTTACCTGGGGAGAAGTTGTGTTCCTGGTAGAATGTAATCTCCTTGAAGACAGGCTGTTTTTGGTCTTTGTGTCCCTAGCACTTAGTGTAGTGACCGGTATGTAGAAGTGCCTAATAAATGTTTGGGGGTTTTTTTGATTGAAAAGTAAAACCATGTGTATTTGTAAAAGTTGGTATGGTATTTGCCTTCGAGACTGAGTATATGTGAATGGACACAGAAGACTTACAGATCTCATCTTTTATCTGTGAAATGAAGGTGACAATATCTGCCTTGCCTTGTGAAGATCCAGCTAGACACAATATGTGTGAGAGCATTCTGTACGCTACCTATGTCTGGGTGCCACTGTAAGAGATGCTCATTATTATTATCCTCCCCTCCACAGCTAGAGGGGGCCCTACAGATGATGAAACTGACAAGCTCTAAGAGAAGGAAAATGACCAGGTAGTAAATCACCAGAGCCAGGATTTGAACCCAGCTCCTCTGACTCCAAATACAGTGCTCTTTGAGTATCTATGTGTGCCCATAGGTTTGTGAGAGTTTATTGCTCCTGCTTGTGAGTGCAGGCATATATAGGCTGTGAGCGTGTGTGTCCCCCCCCTCAATGTACGTATGTACCCCCATAGTGTAAAAATGAGTGTAAGTATGTAATGAATGACAATTTGAAGGCGTGTGTGTGTGTGTGTGTGTGTGTGTGTGTGTGTGTGTGTGTGTACGTGGCACAAGAAAAAACACTGATTCCACAAACGTGGGTTTTGGTCACTTAGAACACAATGTTCCTCACAGTCCTGCCTGCACTGTGACTCTGGCCTGCCATCTGTCATGCCTGGTTTTATCTGCAGTCCTCGGTACTATCATGGATGGATATTTTCAGCAGTCCCTGACTCCTCAGTTCTGACTCTCCATCTCATGATCCCCAAAATAAGGGACGCTTAAGGGAGCCCCCAGACAAGCCAGCTCACTGCTGACGGGCTGAGACCTCAGCCTCAGGGACCCATTCTCTCCTCACTGTGTCCCTGGCCCTTCTTCACTCTAGAGGGCAGACCTAGGGGCCATGGAAGCCTGTTGCACATAGGCTGATTTCAGTTCCATAGAAAGAAAAATGTCTTATCAATTGAAGTTGCCCAAAAGTTGGATGGGTTGCCCCCAGGAGATTCCAGATCACTGGAAATCTTCAAACTGAGGCCAGATGAGTGCTCGTCAGAGACATTGTAGAGACAATTACTGCCCAGTTAGAGGGTGAACTCAATGCCCTCCAAGGTCCCAATATCAAGTCTGATATTCTATGATTTGGTGAAGGTATCTCCTCTCCTACCCCAGTCCTTTATCTTACCACCATCGATGACATGAGCCAGCCTCACCGTTCTACTCTCCTGAACTCTAACCCAGTAGGATTTCCCTTACAGCCCTTGTGGGTCTTCCTCTACCTTTCACTTGTACTGCCTTCAGGCAGAAAACTGGACCAACCTTGGGTCAAGGCCAACTCTTCAGACACAGCTTGCTTAACTTGCTTCCCTTTATCCCCCTACTGTTGTTCAGGGTTATCCAACTTTTCAAGACTCCACTTGGGGTTTTCTTGGCAGAGATACTGGAGTGGTTTGCCATTTCCTTCTCCAGTTCATTTTCCAGTTGAGGAAAGTGAGATAAACAGGGTGAAGTGACTTGCCCAGGGTCACATGGCTAGTGAGTGCCTGAGGCCAGATTTGAACTCAGGAAGATGAATCCGCCTGCCCCCAGGCCCAGCATTCTATACACTGCACCTCCTAGCTGCCCTATTCCCCTACTGGGTCGTCAGGGGACGGTGAGGATGCCAGTGACCAAGCTACATCTACTTTGATAGGCACACTCACTATGATAAGTCTTTTTTCTCATAGGGATTTGAAGATTTCAGATCTGGAAGAGACTGTCTTACTCAATCTGCTCATTTTCCAGACGATGAGTCCCTGGATGGCCTAGTAGACTGCCCGAGGTAAGTGGTGGAGATGGGATATGAACCCAAGATTTTGGATTCCTAATCCAGCACTTGTTGATTCTGGTACATTATGTGTTTCCTCCTACCCTTTTCTTTTTCCTTCCTTTTCTGGTCCACTCCTGCCTCCTACCTGATTCTTGTCATCCCATCCCCCTTTCCTATCCCGTTTGCTGTCCCACCCCCTCTGCTTCCTGTTCCTTCTAATTGTCCTCTCCTCCCTTCTCCAAACTCACCCCATTCTAATATTCTGAATGGAACAGCAACAGATCTAGGATTAGAGGGTCAGGGTATCTGGGCTCTTGCTGTGTGACTTCACATAAATTGCCTTACCTCTCTGGGCCTCATTCTTCTCAACCGTACAAGATAATTAAGAGTACATGCATTACTTACCTCACAGGGGTGATTATGATGCCAGTAAGTTGGTACTATTAATACTATTCCCTTCTCTGGTGAGGCCTCCAAAATGGGTGGGGGTGGTGGGGTGGTGGGAGGAGACTAGGGTCCTTCCCAACTCTAAAATCTGATGATTCTGTGCAATCCAATATAACAAACATTTAGCGCCTAAGGTTTTGAAGAGTGCTGTGTCGGGTGTTGGGGGAGATGTATAATTTAGAGAAGACAATTTCTTCACTTCAAGCAGCTTATAAAAAACTAAGACTTGGGTCTGCCATTGACTCATTGTGGGACCAGGGGCAAGTCAAGTCACCCGACCAAGTCTCAATGTCTTTTATCTGTAGAATGGGGATGACAACATCTGCCTTGCCTTCTGAAGATTCAACTGGCCATAATTTGTGTGAAAGTACTCTGTAAACTGTATACATCCCTGTGCCAATATAAGATATTATCTTATATGCGCCAATATGTGATAATATGGTGTTATTCTTCCCTCCCCAGAATCCATCCCGTGCCATCCCTGCCTTCCTTCTTGCCTCTGCCTCCCTTTCCAGTTTTCCCCTCCTCTTCCCCATGCCAGCCCCCTTTCCTCCCAGCCTCCCTCCCCTCCTGCCCCCTCCCCTGGACCCACCCTCAACCCTGCCATCCTCTCCTCTTGCCTCCTCCTCCTGTGCCACCCTCAGCCCTGCCACCTTCTCTTCATGCCTCCCCCTTCTGTGCCACCCACAGCCCTGCCAACCTCCCGCCTGTCCCCCTCCCCTGGGTCCACCCCTCCCAGCCTCTCTCCTATTCTCCTTCTGTGTGCCTGCCCCCTGCCCACCCAGCTGCCCCTCCCGTCTTAAGAGCTTGAATAAAAAGGCTAGGATCATCACTTACTTGGTTTTCGTTTAAGTCACTCTCTTGCGGATTTCCAGCTGTTGGCTTCGGTCAGCGCAGGGCGGAGGAGCTGGTCCAGGAGAGCCCCCCGCCCACCGTTCCCCGCTTCCCGATCGGCTGCCTGCCCACTTGCCTGCCCGGCTGCCTGCCCGGCTGCCTGCCCGGCTGCCCTAGCTGCAAAGCCAGGTGCAGAGGAGCCCTGGCTGCCTCTGGGGGCTCCTTTGGGTACGGGGCAGCGAGGGGGCAGCAGGTTAGGCGAGGGTGAGGGCTGCTGCCTTCCTACGAGCGGGCACCGACGAGGCGAGTGACCTCAGCAGACCGGGAGGCGCTGGCTCTGCAGAGGGCAGCCTGGCACCATGCCCCGGCCTGATGGGCTTGGCAGCGCCGATGCCAGGGCCTGAGCAGGCTCCAGCGAGGCCCGGGGAGCAGGCGCAGCTGTCAGCGCGTTTGTTTGCATTGTATTTTCCGAAATGCTTGGAGTACCTGGTCCCGCCTCCCCAGCTCGCAGACCTGGGCCCACCCCCTCGCCTCCTGCCCTGCCTGGGGATTGGTGGCTGGACTGGACCGGGGCTGAGGATTGGTTCTTTCACCCGCCACTCTTGCGCTGCTCCTGCCCGGTGTTGTGCTCGCCAGGCAGAATCAGCACTGGATTTGTGTGGCAGGAGGAGCTGGCATTCCCTTATGGAAATGCTGGTGGGGAACCAGCAGGGCATGGGCTGGCATCCACCAAATCACAGATCTCCCGGCCTGAGGGTTGGGGCTAATCTTAGAATCACAGCAATGAGAGCTGAGAGGGCCCTTAGAGATCCTCTTATTCAGGCTCCTCATCTTACAGATGGGGAGACCGAGACTCCCGCCCAAGATTAGTTTATGTACCAATAACGTGACAGAGCAGAGATGCAAACCCAGATCCCCTGACTTAAATTCCAGTGCCTCTTTAGTCTAACCTCCCTCCTCCACCCCCACTTTACCGAGAAAGAAGCTGACACCCAGAAAGGGGATGGGCAAAATCTCTTTATGCACTTAGGACCATTAATCCTATTACACGCTAGTAAGCATCCTCCCCAAACCACAGTGAGTCAGTGGCAGAGCTGACCTTCCTTCTTGCAGGGCTCGCTTGTTCAGCCCCTCATTTTTTACAGAGAAGGAAAGTGAAGTCCAGAGAGGGGAAGGGACCTGCCCAAGGTCACTCAGCGAGAGTGAGCCGTTGGGCAGAGCTAACCTAACTACTACAGAAGGCTTCTTCCCACTCCTCTTTATTACCAGAGCTCACCCCCTTTCTCTGGAGGGTTGGGGGGAGAGGTCACTTTACAGGGATATTGTGAGGACTATACTTTGAAAGTGAAATGTGAGCAGCTGATCTTATCTCATTGTGGACAGTATCAATCAATCAACCACCATTTGTTTTGACTTCTGAGAGCTGGGGATGCAAAACAAAAGCAAAGCAGTCCCGGTCCTCAAGGAGTTTACAATCCATTATCAAATGAGACTCAGTGGTATCCAATTCTTTGTGACTCTGGTGGACTGCATTGAACATGGGATTTTCTTGGCGGAGATACTAGAGTGGTTTGCCATTTCCTTCTGCAGTGGATTAACGCAAACAGATTAAATTTGCCCAGGGTCACACAGCTAAGTACGTGTCTGAGGCCACATTTGAACGCGGGTCTTCCTGACTCCAGGCCCGGCATTCTATCCCCCTAGCTGCCTCCTCCAATACTCTGGTCGTTGTTCTATGGTTTCAGTCATGTGTCTAACTCTTCACGATCCCTTTTAGGGTTTTCTTGGCAGAAATATCGGAGTGCTTTGGCATTGCCTTCTCCAGATGAGGAAACTGAGGCAAACAAGGTTAAGTGACTTGCCCAGGGTCACATAGCTAGTAAGTATCTGAGGCCACATTTGAACTCAGGGAGATGAGTCCTCCTAACTCCAGGCTTGGTGCTCTGTGCACTATGGTGCCACCTAGCTGCCCCCAATACTCTTACTCATTTGCAAAAAACCAGCTATTTTGTGCTCCTGTCCAACAGTCCTAAAAGAACATTAAATATAAAAGAGTAGGGCAGCTAGATGGTGCAGTGAGTAGAGCACCGGCCCTGGAGTCAGCAAGACCTGAGTTCAAATCCGGCCTCAGGCACTCGACGCACTTACCTAGTTGTGCGACCTTGGGCAAGTCACTTAACCCCAATTGCCCTGCCAAAAAACAAATATAAAAGAGTAATAGCAGGATGGTGATTTATTCCAGTATCCTCAGTGGAAAAAAAAAATGATGAGAAGAATTAGATTCATATTAATAAATGTACCTAGCTGGGCAATTGTAATGGGACTGGTGGTTCCCACTAAGAAGTGATTGGGGCTGGGGGAGGAGCTTAACCGGACTCGAAGACACATATTCCAAGGCTGTATGCCTAAAGACCAGAACTTGTTGTCTTGCGGTTGTTAGCTCTGGAAGCTGGGCATCATCAGTAAGCCCTGTTGAAGGGAGGTAGGTGGCACAGTGGGTAGAACATTGAGTAGGGAGTTTGGAAGGCCTGGGTCCAAATTCAGTGTTAAGACACTAGCTGTGTGACACCGGTCAAGTGTCGCCCCTCTGCCTGGCTCAGTTTCCCCAACTGTAAAATGGAGATAACATTAGCACCTGCTTCCCCGGGTCCTTGTAAGGATCAAATGAAATAAAATTTGTAAAGCGCTTAGCACGGTGCCTGGCACGTAGTAGACGCCTCACATGAATGTGTGTCTTCTTCCCATACCAATGCCGTCGCCTTCCAGGGGCACCTAGTAACCTGCTTTTCTTGGGTTTCGATTTCCCTTTCTGCTTCCAGGGGATGCACGAACACCTCCCGAAGACAGCCGAAGGCATTTCTGGACCATCTATACAGGGAAGCTGCCACTCCAGATAAACACAGAGGCAGCGAACCAGTGATGTGTCTGTACACCGCCACACGGACAGCGGGATTCAGAGGCGCACTGAGCCGAGCTGGGGGCTAATCAAAGGGACGAAGCAGCGGGAGCCCAGGCCAGCCAAGCTCTCCGCATAATCAGCCTGGGTCAAGTTCCAGCTTGAGCACAAACCACGTGGTCTTTACACATCAGAGGGCAGAGCCGAGCGGGAGGTCCCGCCTCTTTAAGGAGATAGTAAGCGGGGAGGATTGGATGGGAGAAGAGAGGAGGGTGGGGACTCCAGGTCCCCAAAGCAGCGCCTGCTGGAGAGAGGAGGAGAACCGATGCTTTGGGGGTGGAGCCACTGGCTGAGGCTGCAGCCCCTCCCGGAAGAAAGGAAGGAAGGGCACATGGGCTTGGGCTTACCCATGACATGGATGGTGTTTGGAGTCAGTACCTACGGCTGTAGGGATCCCAGAACCGCAGCATCCAGTACCCAGAGCAGCCCGCGCAGGTAAGCATGGTGTGCGGACGGTAGGGAGCCTTTAAGGGAGACCCTGGGCTCATTTGAACCCTTCTTTCCCTGGTGACCCCTCGGCCTGGTGGCCAAGAGGTCTGGGGCCAGCGTCCAGAGCCTCAGGCCCTGCCTAGCTGCTCCCCAGGTTCACAAAGGACCCACCAGTCCCCTGGGTCTCATGCTCTGGGCTCTGATTGCTAGAATCCAACATCTGTTAGGATCAGAGACTGATCACACACATCCATAGAATGTCCAAACTGAAGGAGTCAGAGGAAGAGTTACTAACTTTTGTGTGTCCTGGACCCCTTCTCAGAATAATGTTTTCAAGTGCATGAAATAAAATGCCCAGAATTGCAAAGAAGACTAAGAAATAAAGATGTACATTTTTTCTATCCAACTTCATGGAACCCCTGAAATCTAGCCATGGTCCCTTCTATGAAACCTAAGTTAAGAAACCTCAGCCTACCTTAAAGCCTGTGGAGCTTGAAGGGACTCCAGAGGCCTCATTTTACAGATGAGAACAGTGAAATCCAGGGAGGTAAATAAAGAAACTTATCCAAGATCATACAGGTAGTCAGCTCAGAGGGAGAATTTGAACCCAGATCCTTGACTCCAGAGTCAGTTCTGTTAGCTCATACCAGAATAGCTTTTCCCTGTGTAGCTCTCTTAATTTTTAGAAAATAGTTTGCTCTCTACCCCATGAGGTAGAGAGGATAAATAAGCCCCATTTTACAGATGAGGAAAAAGGTACAGAGACCTTCAGAGACTTGCCCAGATTGACTGAAAATGTCAGAGATAAGACTGGAACGTAGACTTTACCAAAGTGCCTCCAGGTTAACATGACAGGGTGGAGACACTAAGCTGGGCCCTAGGAAATCCGAACTAATTTTTTTTTAAGTTAATTTATTTATTTTTAGTTTTTGACATTCAATTCCACAAGCTTTTGAGTTTTAAATTTTCTCTGCCTCCCTCCCCTCCTACCCCCCCAAGACAGCATGCAATCTGATATAGACTGCGTATACATTCATATTAAACATTTTCTCATTAGTCATGTTGTAAAGAAGAATTAGAACCAGTGGAATGAACCAGGAGACAGAAGAAACAAAACAAAATGAAAAAAAGAAAAGAAAAAGAGCTAATAGTATGCTTTGATCTGAATTTAGACTCCATACGTCTTTCTCTGGATGTGGACAGCATTTTCCATTGTGAGGTTTTTGGAGTTGTCTTAGATCCTTGCATTGCTGAGAAGAGCTAAGTCTATCAAAGTTAGTCATCACATATTGTGGCTGTAACCGTGTACAATGTTTTCCTGTGAACCAGGATTCTTTTTTTTAATTTTTTTTATTAGTTAATTTATTTATTTTTAGTTTTCAACATTCAGTCCCGTAAGTTTTAAATTTTCTCTCTCTCCCTTCCCCTTCCCTCCCCAAGATGGCCTGCAATCTGATATAGGCTCTACATATACATTCCTATTAAACATATTTTCACATTAGTCATGTTGTATAGAAGAATTATAACAAATGGGAGAAACCATGAGAAAGAAAACAAAACAAAAAGAAAATAGTGTGCTTCGCTCTGCATTCCCACTTAGTTCTTTATCTGGCTATGGATGGCATTTTCAATCATGAGTCCTTTGGAATTGTTTTAGGTCCTTGCATTGCTGAGAAGGGCTAAGTCTATCAAAATCAGTCTTCGCACACTGTGGCTGTTACTGTGTACAATGTTCTCCTGGTTCTGCTCACTTCGCTCAGCATCAGTTCATATAAGTCTTTGCAGGTTTTTCTAAAGACTGCCTGCTCATCATTTCTCATAGCACAATAGTATTCCATTATATTCATGTATCACAACTCGTTCAGCCATTCCCCAGTTGATGGGCATCCCCTCAATCCAGGATGCTTTCTGTAGCACCCTGATGCCTTCCTAGGAAAGCCCGTGAGCTGATTATTATCAGATTCCCTTCTTCTATGCCCTGCCCAACCAGCTCCAGTTCAGAAGACTCAATCTTTTTGCTTGGGGAGGCAAGTATATTGAGCAGTTAAATAATAATAAAAGACTTGAGATGTTCTGAGAAGAATAAGCTAAAGCCTTAGAAACAGCAAATGCAAAGGACTGACTGTAGATGAGAAGGGTTGGCTATAGTGTTTAAAGGAAGGAGGGATCCCCATGGTGGGGAAGGCTTTCTGGGAGAGGAGGGCTAAGCTGGCCCTTGAAAGATGGGCAGCGTTTGGAGAGAAAGGGAAACTGTCTTGGTTTCCATGCCTGTGAAATGGGAGGGTGACAGCACCCAGCCCCAACTACGTGCTCCATTCATCCAGCACATATTTAGGGAGCATCTGTTGCAAGAAAGGCATGGTGTGCAAAGGAATGTTCCTCTGGTTGTGTGGGAAGGGTAGTTTAGGTGCTGGGAGTCTGGATCAGAGATATCTGAAACAATCCATGTGAGGGGTAATGATACTTGGACCAAGGTGGTTGGGAGTGAGAGTGGAGATGGGGTTGGGGATGGTTGCGGTGGGGAGGGAATGTTCCGAAGGTAGTTAGAGGTGAAAGATGCCCCTGATTCTATCTGAAGCTCCTGGGGCGGGGGTGTCTGTCTCTCTCTTCTCCAGTCCTAGGTCAACAGAGAATCACGGGCTTCAAGAGCTCCTTAAATGTGGTGGCTGCTCCAGATGCTGTTCCCCTGAGACATGTGGCTTTGGCACATGAAGTCGTGGGGCCTCGGATCGAGAGGACTGAAATGGAAGGGAGGATTCTGCTGCCCCTTTGTTTTGCTGCCACTGAGACCAGTCAGTGGCAGCAGGGCCCCATTGGTGACAGTGACAGCCTTGGTCAACCACTGGGCACGACTCTTTGAGGAGAGAGGAGTGCCTGAAGCCCGGGAATCCAGCGAGTACATCGTGGCTCATGTGCTTGGAGCCAAAACAGTTAAGTTTGCTTCTAAACAGAAGGTTGTGATCTAGATAATCCCCTGACCTCACCCCCCTCCCCAACCAGGGACAGAGTAGGAGGGAGAAAGGTAAACATTGGGAGCTGTCTCCTGAATAGAATTTGTCTCTCTACTCGATAGGTATGCACTCCTGCCAGGAGAATATAAGCTTCTTGAAAGCACGGACCACTGTGTTTCAGTCAGTCTGTCAACAAGCATCTATTAGATGGCTTCGCTATTCTAGACACTAGAGGATAGCTCCTTGGGGGCAAAGACTGATCTGTCTGATAATGCCTGCCTAACGTGTAGTAAATACTTAATAAATGCTTGTTGACTAGAGCTTTTGTACTGACTAGCAGCATCCCTTTAGGTAAATCTTTTCTCTCTCCCAGGGCCTCAGTTTCCCTCGCTGTAAAATGAAGATGAAAGGGTTGGCCTGGATGATTTTGAGGTCCCTTCTAGCCCCAAGTATCTAGGGGCCCATTGTGTGTCTGGCATCCTGCCAACCACCATGAGACATAGATAGACTATATAATATGTTCTTGTCCACAAAGAGCTTACAGATTAGTTTGGAGTTTAGGGGAGAATCCAGGGCCTAACCTAAATCTGAAGTCATTTTTTGCAAAATGTCTGCACAAAGCCCACTCTGCCAAGGGCTTACTCATTAGGAAAACTACTGATGTTAAGTGGGAGGGTTACAGAATGTTAGCAAGAAGGGGCCTTTGGGATCATAGGATCATAGATGTAAAGCTGGAAGAATCTTAAGGGATGATGGATGTATCTGGTAGGAACTCAGGGTAGCCGGTAAGTCAGCTTCATGACCCAAATACCTCTGGTGTCATCTTGCTAAATTTTGTTTTGTAGGTGGGGATTAAATTAACTTCTGTACATGGGGAAAGGCAGCTAGGGGGTGCATTGGATAGAATGCCAGGCCTAAAGTCAGGAAGACTCTTGTTCCTGAGTACAAATCCAGCTGTGTTACCCTGGACAAGTCACTTAACCCTGTTTGCCTCATTTCTTCATCTGTAAAATAAGCTGGAGAACAAGTCACTCCATATCTTTGCCAAGAAAACCCCCAAAATGGGTCACCAAGAGTTGGATGTGACTGAAACACAACTGAACAACAGCAAGATGGGGAAACTGAGGCATTGAAAGGTTAAGTGACTTGGCTAGGGTCACACAACTAGTATCTGAGGAAATATTTAAAGTCAGATCCTCCTGACTCTTAAGTCCAGCCCCCATCCACTATGCTATACTGCCTTTTAATCCCCACCCCACCGCCATCTCTGGTTTTACTGAGGAGTAAACAGGCCCAGAGAAGAAAGAGAATTATTCACTCCCCCAAAGGTAGCAAGTAGCAGACCTTAGTTTAGCATCCAAGGTCCCCTACTTCCAAATGTGTTCTTCCTAATGCAACTCATTATGGAAGCTGATGAATTTCCATCCAGGGGCAGCCCCATGGCCCCTTGGGTAGTCCAGTGAAGCCATAGGTAACAGAGAGAGAAACAGGCAGACAGCAGAGGCAGAGACAGAGAGAGACACGAATACAGAGACAGATGTGTCTGTCTCTTCTCAGAATCATGTTTTCAGATATATCACAAAATACGTGAAATGGCAAAGGAAACCAATTATACTGAAATGTCATTATCAAAGTTTTGTTTTTTTAAAGACAAGTTGACAGACCCCAGGTCAAGAACTTCTTGGAGGAAGCTATGGCTAGTTTCCTCAAGGGGTTTAGGAATAAATTCCAAACTTCCTCATTTCCTTACTGAGAGCCTGCTGTCAATTGGCCATGAATTTAACTCAATAAACATTTTTTTAACTTTTCCTGAACTTATTTATAGTTTCAGCTTTTATCATTTAGCATTATAGACCTTCTGAGCTGCTAGGCATTTGAATGGTCATCTAGTCTGAGCCTTATCCAAAGCAGGAGTCCCATCTGCAGTATCACCCATCATCTGCCTGGTAGAAAGTCTTCCCTATCCTCCACTAACATCTGTTTGCCTGTGAGCACTACCCACTCCTCCGGGTCTGTTCTCTAGGGTTTCGTGGAATAAATCTGTTCCTATATTCAGTTAAATTCGAGCAACATTTATTAGATTAGGCAGCATTTATTAGATTAGCACAGTAGACAGAGCACTAGACTTGGGTCAGGAAGTTGTTGTTGACTCATTTCAGTCGTGTCTGACTCCTCTTGACCCCATTTGGGGTTTTCTTGGCAAAGATACTAGAGTGGTTTGCCATTTCCTTCTAAAGCTCTTTATTTTTTTCCAGGAAGATGCCTTTATTTTAAAAATCCATGTCTTCCCAAAAAAACCCAAACCCCAATACGCCAATAGATCTTCCCTTTTCTCTCTATACATTCTTTCTTATTTCCAGGAATGCATCTATCATCATTCTGTATTCAAGATTTTCATATCCTTCCCTTCCTTATTTTTATCCTGAGCTTTAATTCTGTACCTCCAACTGCTTTCTTGACATCTCCACCTGGATATTCCACAAGTATCACAAATGTAACTGGTCAAAATAGAAATAATATATATATATATGAATATATATATATTTGAATTTATTTTTAGTTTTCAACATTCACTTCTATAAGATTTTGAGTTCTAAATTTAGAACCTTCCCTCCATTCTCCCTTCCCTAAGATAGTATGCACTCTCATATAGGCTATACATACATGATCATATTAAACATATTTCCACGTTAGTCATGTGAAAGAAGAATCAGAATAAAAGGGAGAAACTATGAGAGAGAAAACACAAAAAATAACAAAAAAGTGAAAATAGTATGCTTTGATCTGCATTCAGACTCCATAATTCTCTGGATGTGGATAGCACTTTCCATCATGAGTCTTTTGGTATTGTCATTGCGTTGCTAACATCACACAATGTTGCCGTTACTGAATACAGTGTTCTCCTGGTTCTTCTATGACTCGTTTTTACAGATGAGGAAACTGAGGCAGATAGGGTTAAATGACTTGCCCTGGGTCACACAGCTAGTAGGTGTCTGAAGCCAGATGTGAGTTTAAATCCAGCCTCAGACATTTATAAGCTGTGTGTCCCTGGGCAAGTCACCTAATCTCTCTTTACCTTGGTTTCCTCAACTGTAAAAGGAGGATAATAAAAACACCTACCTCTCAGGGTGGTTGTGAGGCTCTTGTGAGATAATGTTTGTAAAGCGCTTAGCACAAGTGCCTGATACATAGTAGGTGCTTAATAAATACTTATTCTCATCCTCCATTAGGTACATATTGCACTTAGAGTCCTGTGTTAGGCTATGGAACTGATTCTAAATTTAAATTAGGGCCATTATTCCCATCCCCCGTTGGGTACACACTGTACTTAGAGCACTGTGGTAGGCAGTAGAGGAGATACTAAGTTTAGATAAAGGACAGTCCCTGCCCTAATGCCTGTCAGGACACCAACATAGATAAAACTGCAATACTGAGAGGGAGACAGAATACTATGGGATGTGTTGACATGGGGGGAGGAGGAGGAGTTATCAACAGATAGAACAGGAGCTGCTTTCTGGAGGAATTGGGCTTTAACAGGAGGCTAAACATTGAACAGGCAGAGAGCAGAAGGGATGCTAACTCAGGGGTAGGGAACAGCCTGTGCAAAGGTCAGGAAGCAGGAAAATCCAGAGTATGTAAGAGGAAATAAAGAACAGTCCACTTTCGCTGGAGCTATGGCCTAAGGATGCGAAGGAAGGGTGGCCCCATAGTATAGAGGGATGTAATAGTCCTGTGATATTAGAAGGATGTGATCAGGGCCTGCCCAGGTCTCCTTAGTTCCCTCTTCAAACACCACATCCCTCAGCAGAGAGTTCCTGTGGGGGCAGAGGCTTTTTAATATGGTCTTTGTACCCTCAGTGTTTAATGCTAGATAGGCACTTCATAATTGGATTCTCCCACATCTGTTGGATAATGTCCATAAATTTACAACCCACTTTATAAAATTATCTTTCCTTTCTCTGGTCTTCCACTGATCTCTTTGAGGCTTTATGATAACACCCTAGGTTTTCATCTCTGGGGTTGGTGGGAGGAGCCTTTGCTCCTGCATTCTCTTCCTTAGGAAGACGCATGGATCTTTAACTCACTCTTTGGCCTGTTTGTCTAGATTAGAAGATTTTTCTTTCCTTCCTGGGAAGACTCTCCTGGGGTCGGTCTCTCTCTGTTTCTCCCTCTGTCTCTCTGTGTGTCTCTGCTATCTCTGTCTCTGTCTCTGCTGTCTGTCTCTATTTTTCTCTGTATCTCTGCTGTCTCTGTCTGTCTCTGCTGTCTCTGTTTCTCTCTGTCTCTTGTCTCTCGCTGTGTCTCTGCTATCTCTTTCTCTGTTTCTCTCTGTTTTTCTCTGTCTCTGCTGTCTCTCTCTCTGTGTGTCTGTCTCTCCCCTTTTTAGCTTTCTTTGCCCTTCTCTCAACCTTCCCCACCCCTGCTGCCTTTCTAAGCCATGCAGTGCTTTCTGGCAAAAATCCCTCTGCTGGAGGGTTTAAATCAGTTGATTTAAAACAGTTCCCTCAGTTCATTAGCAACTAATGACCCTGGTGGCTCCGAAGGAGATAGAATTTAAGGACCTGTTCCGCTCGGTGCACTTTGCCCGTCACTGGGCATACTGAGAGAAGACACCATCTACCACCCTTTGTTAGCTCCCTGCAAGGCAGGTACAGGTGGGACTGGGCTGGAGTGGGCTCTTCCCTGACAGAGCTTGTGCCTTTTGGGCCCCTTCCCCTCCAGCCTTTCTCCCAGTTCCTTCCTGCCACATGGCTTCTCATAGTGCTTGGATAAGCAGGGAGCCCCTAACCATAATCCTTCCCATCAAACGGAGGAGCCACTGGACTTTGCTGTCAGCCTGGCTGACCCACAGGCATTGCTGTCTGACCTGCCAATGCCCTCTAAGGACAACTGAGCCTTGTCACCTGCTCTGTAGCTGATCCTTCCTTTGTGTATGACCCCCTCCTCCGTTACTTCAGCTGAAGCATTAGCTCTAGCCCCTTATCTTCACTCTGTGTGTGTATTTCTGTTTCAAGTATGTTTCTTGTAAACAATATATTCTTGGGTTCTGGTTTCTAATCCAGTCTGCTGTGCACTTTCTGTTTTGTAGGTGAATTCATCCCATTCACATTCACCCTTATTGTAACTAACTGTATATTTCCCTCCATCCTATTGTCTTCTATTTATTCTTCTCTCTCTCTTTTTATGCTGACCTTTCTCTAAAGTCTGTTTTGCTTCTGACCACTGTCTCGCTTAATCCACTCTCATTTTTATCATCCCTCCACACCCCCTTCCTTTTGCTCCCCCAATTACATCATGAGTAAGGATGGTCTCACTTTTCTAACTGTAATCTCGGCTCTTAGCTTGGTGATTGGCACATAGTAGACATTAAATAAACACTTTTTTATTCATTATTGGGGAAATAAGACAGATATACAGATTATTCCATTTTTATAGGATCATAGGTCTTGGAGGGACCTCAGAGGCCATGTAGCTCAACCCCACTACTCCATTTTACAGAGAAGAAACTAGGGCCAAGGAGGCTAAGAGACTTAGGAAGCTAGGTGATACAGTTGGTAAGAGTAGGGGAACCTGGATTCAATGAGACTCGAGTTTGAATCCTGCCCAAGACATTTACTAACTGCCTGACCTTGGCAGTCATCTCTTTCTGCCTCAGTTTCCTCAACTTCAAAATGGCAGTAATAATATAGACACAATAATGGGGATAATCATAACTTTTTTTAATTTTTTAAATATTTTTTATTATTTAATATATTTAGTTTTCAGCGTTGATTTTCACAGGAGTTTGAATTACAAAATTTCTCCCCATTTCTACCCTCCCTCCCACTCCAAGATGGCATATATTCTGGTTGTCCTGTTCCCTAGTCAGCCCTCCCTTCTG
>CM053624.1:313917990-313955345 GCA_028646595.1 Phalanger gymnotis
AAAAAAAAATGGGGCTGTGGTAGTCTTCCCTGAAATGTCATTGGTCCAATGTAGGGGAACACTTCTGGTATCGTGGGGCACTCTGGATACTTCCTGATCTCACAGTTCAAACTAGCATCCAGATGGATTCTCTCTATCCCCCCAATTAGGCAAACCTGATTTTGGTGTACCTCAATTTCTGCAAAACTGATAGAGACATATCTAGGTTTACACTTATATAACAGTGTTATTGTGGATTTTTCAGGATTATTCATTTTAGAAAACTTCAGGTTTCTTTTAGTCAGCAGCACCCCCTAGTGCATTTAAAATAGTATTTAATTTTTTAAAAAATTGACTTGCAGAAATTCTGTTTACTTACCAGCAGTACAACTATTTTACAAAATGAAGAACTCATAAATGCAAAAACCAGACTGTAGAAGGTGGGAAAGATAGGCAATAATTATTTTCTTTACAAAAGGATTTAGGACATTGATTTGTTTGTTGATTCTTTAATTTATGAGAGAATTACCTGGCATGGTTTCTTTATTATTATTACTTTTATTGATATATTTTGTTTTTACATGGTATTTATTTCTGAATACATCCTTTCCCACCACCCACACTTAGCCAGGAAGCTGTTACAATGAAGATTTTAAAAGAAAAAAAATTGTTCCACAAAATCAACCAACTCCTCTACCTGGTCTGACAGCATATCCAACATTCTAGCAACACTCACATAAATCTCCTAACCCTGCAATCAAAGGATGAAGGGACATCTTCTCGACTCTTGTCCCACACCAAATTTGGCTATTTTAGTTACAAAGTTTCATTTTATTCTTTCTGTTTTGGTTGTTTTAGTAATTTTCAATATCATAATTCCATCTTACTTCACTCTCTACCAGTTCATATGTCTTCTCATGTTTCATGCTTCTCTTAATTTTTCATTTAGCATTTCTTAGGGTACAATAATATTGTATTGCAAACATTAACTACAATTTGTTTTTTAGCAATGGGCACTGATTGGGTACAGGCTCTGGGAACCCCCTTGAACTCTCCTTGAATCTTCCCACTTGATCTGAGGTCATAAGCTTTTTATTATCTCTATGCCCAAATCTCCGTTACCCTTAACCTAGCTTAGCCCTCCATTGTCTCTTACCTCTGGATTGCTTCCGGCTACTTTCCACCCTTGATCCTATCAAAATCCCATTCTCTTGGTTCTAAGAGTCAGACCTCTAGTCCCACCAGTCCCATCAAGATCCTCCTTAGACTTCTCCTTAAGATCCTTCCTGGACCCCTCCTTCCTCCAGTTACCCCAGACCACTTGACCACCTGTAGATCCCTCTCTCATTCTTTCTGTATATAAGATCCATCTTGTCTCCATGAAGGTGCTCAGATTCGATCTGGCCCACTGGCACTGATGGTACAAATGCTCAGATTCCTTAAGAGTCTACCCAATATGGCAAATCTTTAATAAACTTTGTTTTTCTTTGGCTGAAAGAAGACTTGGGTTGAATTCATTCAGGCAGAACCCAGCGTGTACCTATTTTGGGGTCCCAGCACCCCTAAACCTCAACAGGCAGCAATTTTTTTTCCAGTTCTTTGCTACCACAAGGAAGGAAAGAAGGAAATAAACATTTATAAAAATTAAGCACCTACTAGGTGCCAGGCACATTGCTAAGCGCTTTAGAAATATTACCTAATTTGATCCTTATAACTACCCTGGGAGGTAGATGCTATTATGATCCTTGTTTTACAGATGAGGAAACTGAGACAGACAAAGACTGAATGACCTGCCTAGGATCACATAGCTAGTAAGTGTCTTGAGACTGGATTTGAATTCGGGTCTTCCTGACTCCAGGCCCAGTGTTTTATCCACTGTGTCACCCAGCTGCTTCCTCCCCAGACACACACACACAAAATTGCAATTACTATTTTGGTATAGATAGGACATACCTTTCTGCCTTTAACCTCCTTGTGCTCTGTGCCTAGCAGTGAGATCTCTGAGCATGAACATCCTAGTAAACACATTCCCTTGTTTTCAAGGCTTCCTATGATAAGAATTTATTAAGTATCAGTGATGGGGGGGGCAGGGAGAGGGAGAGAAGGAATGCAAAGACAAAATGAAAAGCCCACCTTCGAGAACCTCTCATTTTCCTGGAAGAATACAACCTTTATACAGATAATTAAAGAAATATCTGGTCACTGGACCCAGATGGCTCTGGAGGAGAAAGTAAGGCTGGTGACCTTGCATAGCCCTGCCTCACTCAAATCAAAGTCAACTGCAAATGTCATCGTTTTCCTGATGTCCCTTTTGATAATGAAGGAAACACAACAACAACACAAAATATAAAGTAATTTGAGGAAGGAAAACTCATTAACAACTAGAAGGGGAGGTGGGGGTGGGGTATGTGGAAGAAGAAAGATATCCTATAGGAGTTGTCAAGGATGAGCCTTGAAGGAAGTTAAAGATTCTAAGGAGTGGAAGTAATGAGCAAGTTGGGGGAAAGTCTGTTCAGAGTCAGAGAGGTAGGAAATGGAATGCTGAGTCTGAGGCCCAACAAATGGGTTTCCTTCATTAGGACATCCTGTACACTTCTGGAAAGTGAGTAATATTAAATGGGTTTAAAAGGTAGACTGGAGGGGGTGCCCATCACCTGGGAAATGACTAAACAAATTGTGGTATGTGATTATGATGGAATACTATTGTGCAATAAGCAATGATGAGCAGGATGCTCTCAGAAAAACCTGGAAAGACTTATATGAGCTGATGCTAAGTGAAATGTACGGTGTACAAAGAAACTGATATTGTAAGATGATCAGCTGTGAGTGACAGCTATTCTCAGCAATACAATGATCCAAGACAACTCTGAAGGACTTATGATGAAAAATGCTATCCATCACCAGAGATGGTGTCTGAATACAGATTGAAGCATATTTTCTTTTACTTTATTTTTCTTGAGGGTTTTTTGGGGGGAGGTCTATGTTTTCTTTTACAACATGACTAATATGGAAATGTTTTACATGATTACACATGTATAAGCTATATCGAATTGCTTGCCTTCTCAATGGGGGTGGGTGGGGTGGGAAGAAGCAAAAGAATTTGGAACTCAAAGTTTTAAAAATGAATGTTAAATATTGTTTTTACATGTAACAGGAAAAATAAAATACTAAATAATTTTTTAAAAAAAGAAGGTAGACTGGAGCTTTATTGTAATACTGCCAGGATGAGGAGTTTGCATTTCATCTTAAAATTTTTTTTAATTTTATTTTTCATTTAACAAATATTTATTTTCCTTCACTTGCATCTCACTCCATTGGGGGAAAGGAAAAAAAAAAACCCTTGTAACACACACACACACATACACACACACACACACACACACACGGAGTCAAGCAAAACAAATTCTCCCATTTGGCAGTGTCCAAAAGTATCTGTCTCATTCTTCATCTCCAGTTGCTTTTATGTCATTCCAGAGACCAAAGGGAGCCATTGTAAGAGCTTCTAAGGAGCAGATGATAGTTAGATTTGTGCTTTAGGAAGATTCTTTTGGCAGCTCTGTAGAAAATGAATCAGAGAAACTGAAAGCAAGGTGACCAATCAGAAAGCCACAAGAGTGCAATGAAGAGGTGATAAGGACCTGAACTCTGGTGAGGTCCATGAGTGGAGGGGGAGTGAGGAGGGATCTGGGAAATTCAGAGGTAGAAATCACATGTGTTGGCAACCAGTTGGATGTAAGAGTGGGGTGGGGAGAATGAAGACTCCAACCTTGCCCTTTCAGGAGTAGGATAATGAGTTTGGTTTTAGAGATGTTGAATTTGAATAGTGTCTGGGGTGGGGAGAGGGAAGAGTGGGATATCTCCTGGTAGAATATAGAGCATAGATAGTCCAAGATCCAGAACTATAGGGCAAGGGAGAGATTGGGGCCATATTCGTAGATTTAAATGTCATCTGCATAGAGATGGTAGTTGATATTATGAAATGGGTTACAACGAGAAGAAGGTAAAGAGAGAAGAGGGCAGAGGATAGATCCATAATGAAGGGAGATGAGTAGGACAATGAACCATTAGGACAGTGAAGGAGATAGGGAAACATCTTTGAAGATGTTTGCATGTGTATGTGATGCAGTTGTATACAAGTGTGTGTCCATACTAAATTTTAGATTCTTCCAAGTCAAGAACCATCTCTACTGTTCATTGTATTTTACATTTAAGATTGCTAATTAAATGTTTCATGAGCATAGTTCATATCTCCATACTATATACTTAGTCTCTTTCATTGTGGTCTAAAACAGAATTGCCATGCACATAGTAGGCACTCGGTAAGAGGTTTTTTTGATTGAAGAACTGAATCTCTGGGCTTCAGCTATAGCACAGTCTCCTCCCTAAAAAACTTGAGATTCCCACTCACCCACCCACCCAGAGTTTACAGGAATGTGCCTTAGCTCCCACCCAACCTCCAGGACTCTATAATAAACTGGGATTGATTCATATCAGACAGACAGGGATCTGTATCACACACACTTCACAAATTTTTAAAATAGCATTTACATAGTATTTTAAAATTTGCAAAGTGCTTTACATATATTATCTCATTTGATTCTCAAAACAACCCTCCACCCATGGGTGCCATTATTATCCCTATCTTATTTATAGATAAGGAAACTGAGGCTGAGAGAAGTTAAATAATTTGCCCATGTCATACAGCTAGTAGGTGCCTGAGGCAGAATCTGAACCCTTTCAGATGTCAAGTCCAATGCTTTCTCTACTAACTGCCCCTCTGTAAACTTTTCATAAAACGCTTCAGGCTGCTTGGAACTGGACAAAGGACAGCCTCGCTTATCCAGTCCCTGCTTCTCTTTGCTATTATTGTTCAGCCATTTCAGTCCATGTCCAACTCTCCGTGATCCCATTTGGGGTTTTCTTGGCAAAGAAAATAGAGTAGTTTGCCATTTCCTTCTCTAGCTCATTTTACAGATGAGGAAACTGAGACAAATAGGGTTAAGTGACTTACCTTGGGTCACCCAGCTAATAAGTATCAGAGGCTATATTTGAACTCGGGTCTTCCTGACTTTAGGACTAGCACTCTATCTACTGTGCCACCTAGCTGTCCCTCCCCTGCTTTTCTACATCTCACCTATCCATCATGCTTCCTGTGAAGACTTGGCATATCACAGAATTACAAAGTTGGCAAAGACTTGAGAGGTTATGCGGTTCAAAACAAACCTAAGCAGGATTCTCTTCTACCTCACTGTCTCCATTTGAAGATTTCCGGAGAGAAGGAACTCACTACTTCCTGAGTTCACCTAATCTACTTTTTGGATTTTACCTCCCCCACACACATATATATACACATATATGCACATACACATATATACATATACACATACACGCACATATAGTTCGCCACATATTGCCATCCTGCAACACTGCCCTTTCCCTTCTCCCTCCCCACACACACTATTTCTGCTCGCTGAGGCCAAACAAAACAAATTTGAGCAACCTTTCAGGTTTTTGAAGATGCTGAATGGATTCCCCATTTAAGCTTTTGCTATTTGATGGCAAAGCATCCCCAGTTCCTTCAAATGGCCCTCATACGAGATGATTTCTAGTCCTCTCAGCACCCTGTTCACTCTCTTTCATTCCCCCCTCCAGTTCGTTATTTCTTTCCTCGAATGTGACCCTCAGAACTGAACACAATACTTCAGATGAAGATCTTGGCAGGGGACCCTGGAGTATGACCACTACCTCCCCTCTTCTGAATGCTGTGCAAGGTGATGTTTTGTTTAATGGGCGTTCTAAAGTCTTCATAGAATCTTAAATTTGAAAGGAACTTCAGGGATCATCTGGCCCAATGACTTCACTTGACAGAAGAGGAAACCAAGGCCCAAGGTCACACAGCAAGATTATTTTCCTTAGAAGGAATGGTCATAAAATTTGGAATGAACAAAAGTTCTCTTTCACTTACACCTCCCCCCTCCTCCAAGCCACAACCAGAGGAGAACATTAGCGACTACTGATCAATATTCAAAGAGATCTGTGAGCTCATCAATTGAGATGATCCCTCCAGTTGTACAAATCACAACCCATCCATGTTTTCCCATCCCCTATGCCTCTTGTCTCCACAGGGTGGGGGGTAAGGGCATCTATTCAACATGCTAGAAGGCTTCCACATTTTCTTAACTTCTCAAGGATACTCATGGAACACTCTAGGTGTCCACGTGTCATTTCCCACTCTTGCCACATTTTCCCATATGATACCATCTTTTATTCAAGTTCTTCAAAGTTCCTTTTTTGTTATGCAATGTAGCTGCTCATACCCATCCCATGTAAAACTTATGTTTAATTCCTCAGACAGGATTGTGTCTGGTCCTTACTATTTTGCTCCTTTCTGTTTCTTGTGAAGGCTTTCTCTGCCTTGCTAAATTTTAATCTAGTACTTTTTACTGACCCCCAAGATTCCCACGAAAGCAAAGACTCAACTTTTCAATATACTATTAACATTTTACTGGTGTTACTATATAATAGTGAGACCTGAAACACCATTGCCTCTGAAGAACTAAAGAGTAATGGAGAAGCCCCAATGTGACCTTAGAAGGCTGCCACATATAACCAGTAAGGAATTCCAAAGAAGAACAAATTAAGGGATGTCATTTAGGAATTGTATGATGGGAAGGGAAAAGGGCTGTTCATGGTCAAGAAGAGCAAGGAATAACTAGAGAACAGATATAGTCCTCTCCATTGGTACTCTTAAATATTGGAGAAATGAAGGAACTCTACCTCCATGCTAGGTGAAACGCTTGGGATGAGCTTTGGGAAGTATGTGGAGAAGATTTAAACAGGACGGGCAGGCATGGATGGGTTGTGATCTGCTTGGTGGAGACTCCTGAGCAGAGGAGATCACAGATCCATTTTGGTATTTGAGGACAAGGACCTTGTCTATTTCATCATCTACTACAGAGTAAAACAGTGTCAAGAATCCTGCAAACTCAGGAAAAATGAGTCGGCTGATCAATTTAGGTGAAGTGCATCATTTGGGAACTGGATGGCCTTTCCCACATCGTTGTTGTTCAGTCATTTTCAGTTGTGTCCAACTCTTCGTGATACCATTTGGGGTTTTCTCCTCGAAGATACTGGAGTGGTTTGCCATTTCTTTGTCCAGCTCATTTTACAGATGAGAAAACTGAGGCAAACAAGGTTAAGTGACTTGCCCAGGGTCACACAGCTAGTATGTGTCTGAGGCTGGATTTAAACTCAGGAAGATGAGTCTTCCTGACTTCAGAACTGACACTCTATCCACTGCGCCACCCAGCTGCCACTTTCCAATTATATCAAAATCTAATAGATCTGTAAACATAACAGAAGCTGGGCAATGTCCTCTGTAAAACGAGGAGACTGGATGAAGTTATCTCTTCTAAGGTCCCTTCCGGTAATGAAGCAGCTGGTATGATAGTGGACGTGCTGGTCTTGGAGCCACTTGGAAGGCCTGAGTTTGATTTTGTTCTCATGTACTTCATGATTCTTCACTCAGTCTTTTTCTTTTTTTTTTTAATACTTTTTTTTTTTTGGCGGGGCAATTGGGGTTAAGTGACTTGCCCAAGGTCACACAGCTAGTACATGTGTCAAGGATCTGAGGCTGGATTTGAACTCAGGTCCTCCTGACTCCTGACAGGGCCGGTGCTCTACTCACTGCACCACGTAGCTGCCCCTGTACCTCATGATTCTTGATGAACGCCTTCGACCTTTAAGTGTCCTCCTCTGTAAAACTAGATAATAGTAACTACCTAAAAGGTTTGCAATAAGGATCAAACAAGATTGTGTAAGGTGGGTGGATAAAGTGTTTTCCAAACAGATTTTCCCCCAGTAGATGGCATTGTAGAGCTGTAGAAAATAGCCAGAAGTCAAGTAAAAATGCGGGGGGGAGAGAGGAAGAGAAATAATGTGAACATGGATGTCAATACTTTTCTTTTTTAAATGTCTTATTGATGCTTTCTTAAAACAACAACAACAAATAAATCTGTCACTTCCTATTTACCCTGCTGGTCCTCAGCAGAATAAATAAGTACAGTCAAGAAAAACAAATTAACACTCTCAACCCTGTTCTGATGCTTAAATCTTTCTTTTCCATTCAGGCAAGAATTTTCCTTTACTGAATGTTGGGGAGTGGGGCTAGCCTTCCACTATCTGAGTTTTAAGGGATAGCAGAAAATCATTGGATCTGAAATTGGAGAAACCGAGCTAGAATCCCAGTTCTGATCCTTAAGTATAATCTAACCTTGGGCAAATTTACTTTTCTGGTCTCATATACAAAATAAAGAGGTTAGACTACATGGCCCTGAAGGTCCCTACTACCTATAAATCCTATGTTATTTCTTGGTGCATTTGGGTGAGGGTCAGTGACAAAAGATTTCAAGTTCTGCCCTCAGGAAAGACTTTGAAAAATATCCTTAAATTTGATCGTTGGTTCCTGTGTTCCATCTTCTATTCATTCCTTGTCAGTCTCTCAGCCCAGCCATTCTCTGTGATGTGGGGGAAAGAAACAACTCTCTGGGCTAACTCAAATATTTCTACCTGGTTCAATGCTTCCTAGCAGGTCTAACATCAAGACATGGATTCTCAGCCTCCTTTACCGGATCTTCACCCAGATTGTGGTCCTTTCTCCTGCTGTTCTCCCAGGCTCTGTCCTGAACCCCAGTATCACCTAACCGCCTCTTGGACATTTCAAACTACATGTCCTATCGGCATCTCAAACTCAACATATTCAAAATAGAACTCATTCTTCTTCTTCCCAAATAATCCCCTCTGCCCAATTATTTTTTTTTTCTTACTGTGCAAGGCACAACCATTCTCCTGTTCACTCAGGGCCAAAACCTCAGCATCATTCTAGACTCCTCATTCTCACTCATCCCATATATTGAAGCCATTGCCAAGTCTTGTCTCTACCTCCACAACATCTCTTGTACACAGCCTTCCCTCCACTCACACTGCCCTCACCCTAGTACCACCTCTCATTATCTCTTGCCCTGATTATTGCAATAGCTGTCTTTAAAAAAAAAAATTATTTCTAGTTTACAACATTCAGTTCCACAAGCTTTTGAGTTTTAAATTTTCTCCCCCTCCCTCCACCCTCCTCCCCAAGATGGTATGCAAACTGATATAGGCTCTACATATACATTCACATTAAACATATTTTCACATCAATCATGTTGCAAAGAAGAATCATAACAATGGAAGAAACCACTAGAAAGAAGAAACAAAATAAAACAAAAAAAGAGAAAGCAAATAGTATGATTTGATCGCATTCAGACTCTGTAATTTCTTCTCTGGATATGGATAGCATTTTCCATCATGAGCCTTCTGGAGTTGTCCTAGAACCTTGCATTGCTGAGAAGAGCCAAATCTAACAAAGTTAGTCATCATACAACGTAACTGTGTACAATGTTCTCCTGATAATGCTCCCTTCACTCAGCATCAGTTCATATAAGTCTTTCCAGGTTTTTCTGAAGCCTGCCTGTTCATCATCTCTTATATAGCACAAGAGTATTCCATTTCATTCATAGACCACAACTTGTTTAGCCATTCCCCCGCTGATGGGCATCCCCTCAATTTCCAGTTCTTGGCCACCACAGAAAGAGCTGCTATAAATATTTTTGTACATGTAAGTCCTTTTCCCATTTGTATGATCTCTTTGGGATACATCCCTAGAAGTAGTGAGGGTCAGAGGGTATGCACATTTTTATATGCCTTTGGTCATAATTCCAAATTTGCAAAAGCCTTCTAACTAGCTTCTCTGCCTCAAGGATCTCCCAACCACTGTCCAGCCACCACTCAGCTGCCTTGCTGAAATCCCTTAAGTATGAGTATTATTACATCAAGCCATCTTCCCTCCTTAATAATTTCCAGTGGCTACCTGTTAGCTGTAGGATCAAATAAATGCTCTTTTTGGCATTTGGAGCCCTTCATAGCCTAGCCCCTACCTGCTTTTCCAGTCTTCTTACACTTTACTCCATCCTACAAACTTTTTAATCCACCAACTGGCTCGCTTGCCATTCCTCACAATTTCCAATGCCTTCACAGTGGCTGTCTTCTATGCGCAAAAGGCCCCCTCCTCACAACTGCCTCCTAGCTTCCAATCTCACCTTTTCTAGACCTTTCCCAGTTCTCCTCAAGACTTGAGAATACCTTCAATTTGTGCTGGATAGATCATACATAGGGGCATCTAGGTGTGGCACAGTTGATAGAGCTCTGGGCTTAGAATCAGGAAGACTCATCTTCGAATCTCATCTCAGAACTTACCCAAAATCACTTAACCTTGTTTGCCTCAGTTTCCTCATTTGTAAAATGAACTGGAGAAGGAAATGGCAAATCACTCCAGTACCTTTGGTTAGAAAACCCCAAAGGGGATCATGAAGAGTCAGACATAACTGAAAACAACAACAAAAGATTGTGTGTATGTGTATGCATACATAAATATTTGTTTGTATATTGTCTCCCCAACTAGAATATGAGTTCTTTTCCTTTTCTTTGTATACCCAGCATTTAGTACAGTGCTTAGGAACATGGTAAGTGCTTAATAAATGCTCGTTGATTCAACTGTCCGCTTTTTCCCCCCAAAGATAGGCCAAGGGCAGGGTTCATTTCACATTTGGGAATTAAGTTTCACTCAGATCCTGGGGGATAGGGAAAAGAAGAAGAAAGTAGCCCACATAGAGCCCTGTAGCCTAAATAAAAAATAATCTAGAGAACTAAGAAACCAAAGAGGACAAACAAAAGTTCCATCTCTTGACATCCCCCAGAAGCTCTCTGGCATACCCTGAGGAAAGGATATTAACCATCCAGACTGCGCACCCCATCATCCATGAAAAGGCTCCCAAGAAGAGGCAGAGCCATCTAATCACATCCCCTGGTACCCTTTTAGCCTCTCCTTCTTCTTCTGTCTTCTCAGAGTGAGGAGTTGCCACTGCTTTGTGGATCTAGGTGGACTGACTTTTCAAGAGTCACGGTTGAATTCTTGTTTCAGCCATAATGCTCCAGCTCTTTGGGCAGAGTTAAGAGAATTGTTTGATTTAATCTCATCGGCAACAGGCTACAAGGATAAAAAACATGACATAGTCCCTGCTCTCAAAGAGTTCACAATATATTGGGGGATGGGAGTTACAAATATGTATACAAACATGACAAAAGGTAGCATGTGGTTTGGACAGATCCATTTAGGCAAAGCCTTAGCGGGAGATCAGAGAAGCCTTCATGAAGGAGGTGACATGAAGGATTTTTAAAGAATAAAGGTAAAAACTTGGATCTTGGAGCTGGAAGGGACTTTGGAAATCCTCTAATCAACCCCTCTTCTTTTACAAAGGAAGAAACTGGTTTATCGAAGGCCTCACAGGAAGTTACTAGAGCCCGGGTCTCCTGATTTCCAGTCCAGGGCTGTCTCCAAGATGCTAGGACTGCTTCTCCACTTCAACTCTAAACTCCAGGAAGATAAGGATTGACTCTCCACTCTCTGGACCAGCACAGGCACCAGAAAGTTGCCCCTACCCACAGTGCCCCCTCAAATGAGTGGCTGATTGAAAAGGACCAGTGCCAGTGGGGATTGTGGGAAGGGCCTAGGTCCACAGTGGTGGGGAACCTTCTGCCTCAAGGCCACATGTGACCTCTAGAGGGGTCAGGAGACCTAGGTTCAAGAGGCCTTTCCTATTTCCCCCATTTATTAGAGCCTCTCTTTAATTGTTTCAGTCAATCAATAAGCATGTATCAAGTATTTACTGTGTGCCGGGTACTATACAAGTGCTGAGGATACCAAAAAAAGAGCAAATCAAAGAGCTTACCTTCTAATGAAAGAGAAACTATGAAAATAACTTGGTACTTATAAAATATAGCTTCCTTCTGACAGGGGAAGGCACTAGAACCTGGAAGAAACTGGGAAAGGTCTTCTGCATGAACTGAGTCTTGGAGGAAGCTAGGAAAGTCAAGAGGGGAAAATGAGGGGTGAGAGCATTCTAGGCCTCGAAGACAGCCAATGCAAAAGCATGGAGAGAGTAGATGGAGTATGTGAAGAGATGCAAGTAGGCCAGTGTCACTGGAGCGTGGGGTCCATAGAGAGGAATAAAGTATAAGGAGACTGGAAAGGTAGGAAGTGGCCAGGTTACAAAAGGATTCAAATGCCAGAGAATTTTATTTATTCTATTGATCCTTGAGGTAATAGGGAGCCTTTGAAGCTCAGTGAGCAGAGGATTGACATATGGTCATATCAATACTTTAGAAAAATGATCTTATCTGTACTTTAGAAAAATCATCGTAGCATGGTCATATCTAAATTTTAGAAAATCATTTTAGCAGCTGAGTAAAGGATGAACTGGAGTGGGGAAAGACTTAATAAGGGGAGACCAGTTGAAGTGTTATTTTGATAATCAAGGCAAGAGAAGATACTATACTAGGATGGTGGCAGTGTGAGTGGAGAAAAGGAGGTATGTATAAGAGATGGGAAGATAGAAATACGATTTGGCAATAGATTCAATATATGGGATGAGTGAGAGAGGAATTGAGTTGTTAGGAACTTATTTGGGTGGGAAGGATAGTTAGGCATAAAGATAATGAATTCTGTTTTGGACATGCCTACAGGACATACAATTGGAGATGCCCAATAGGCAATCATTGATGTAGCTGGGAGAAGAGACTAGAGCCATATATGTGATCTGGGAATCATCTTCTTAGAAATGGTCATTGAACTCATGGGAGGTGAGGTAGTATAAAGTTAGTGAAATAATATAGATAGTATACTATATTGACATAGTATAGACCAAAAATGGAAGAGGGGCCAGCACAGAGATAGTATAAATCAATCGAGATAGTATAGATCAAAAATGGAAGGGGGGGCAGGATAGAACTAGGAGGGATATGCACAGTGGACATACCATGGATTACAAAAAAAAAAAAAAGAGACTGAAGAGTGGTCAGATAGGGAGTGAACAGCATCACAAAGGCTGGAGAAGATAGTGTATCCAAGAGGAGAGAATAGAGGTCAAGGAGGATGAAAACTGAGAGGAGGGTGTTTAATTTGGAAATGGGAAATGAAAAGATCAGTAACTTTGGAGTGAGAAGTTTCAATTGAATAAGGCTGGGAGACAAACTGCAGAGATTTTAGAGGAGAGAGGAGAAAAAATGGAAACACTGTGTGTAGATTGCAAATGGTTTTCTGAAGAAATTTAGCTGCGAAAGAACTTTAATAGCTTAAAACTGCATGAAAACTTTTGGAATATCTTGTATAAAATGACTAGCCAGGTATGGAAAGATAAACTGAGGGTTTGTTTTTTAAAAGAATGAAGGAAACATGGACTTTTTTTTTTAAGCTGCATAGAAGGAACCAGTAGATAGAGATTGGAACTAAAGAGGAGAGGAGGGAAACAATCTTGCATTTGTCTTGTATATAGTTGACATTTATTTATCTGTGTATGTGTTCCCTTGATACATTGCCCCAACTTCAGAACAAAATCTCCTTGAGAGTAGGGAAGGGTTCATTTATTTCTTTATAGCTCCAATGCCTGGCACACACAGTGCCTGGCACACAGTAGATATAGTTGGTTGGTCATTTCAGTTATGTCTGACTCTTTGTGAACCCATTTGGGGTTTTCTTGGTAAAGAGACTAGAGTGGTTTGCCATTTCCTTCTCTAGCTCATTTTACAGATGAGGAAACTGAGGCAAATGAGGTTAAGTGATTTGCCCAGGGTTACACAGCTAGTAAGTGTCTGAGGCTGTATTTGAACTCTGGTCTTCCTGACTCCAGACCTGGGGCTCCATCCACTATATCACCTAGATTGCATGGTACAATACAAAGGTGCTGGCTTTCCAGGCAGAGGCTGTGGTTCGAATTTCAGCTGGGTTACTTATTCGGTTTGGGACTCTGGGCAAGTCAGTCTTTCTTGAACGTATTATTCTTTTCTGTCTAATAAGTCAATGGAATACATGACCTCAAAAGGACCTTCCTTCCTTTGAGTTGACTTGAGGTATTGGGGGGAGGAGGAATAAGCATTTATATAGCTTCTACTATGTGTCAGGCATTGTGCTATGCCCTTTACACATATCACCTTTAATCTTCACAACAACCCTGGGAGGTAAGTGCCTTTATTATCCCCATTGTACTAATGAGGAAACTGAGGCAAACAGAGTAGACACACCCAGCATCTTTCCCAGGATCACCCAGCTAGAAGGTATCTGAACTCAATCCTTCCTGATTCCAAGCCCAATGCTCTCTCCTCTGTGCCACCAGCTGCCTTCTAGGTCTGGTTGCGCTGTGACTCTACCTTGTGAATTTGGGTAAGTTGCACATGCACTCAGTTTTATTTTCTTCACCTGTCAAATACGATCACAGTGTTTAGAGCTAGGAGAGGGTTTAGAAAGTGTCTAGCCCAACCCTTTCGTTTTACCAATGAGGAAACTGAGAGCAGAGTAAGGGAAATTACTTGCCACAGGTCACATAGCCAGCAGGTCTGTGCTAAATTTCTACTCCTAATCCAGTGTGCCTTTTCTTCTCTATCAGGCAGTCTCCTAGGGACTCCGCCCTAGGAGATGTTGGATGAAAACAAAAGGTATGCAAGGGACACCGTGTATAAATATGAAATTATATACAATTCTTTCTACAAATGCAAATTCATGTGTCACTGGCCCCAACAGAGCCTGCAAAAGAGCTGGACCCTATTGGAGAAAGACCTTAAATCAATTTGTGCCTTCCAGTCCTGGGAGCAGTGAGTCGGTAGGAGAAAGGCGATGGGGAAGAGGAAGAGGGAGTTTCTCATTTTGGACCCAACCTTCAGCCCTATTCCAGAGGAGCTAACTCTGCCTAGGCCAGTCTGGCCTGACTGCATGCATTACTTTTGGAGAGCTAGGTCACTGAGGAACAGTCTCAACACTTTTGGGCTCTCCCTTTACCTTCAAACTCTAGGAAACACTAGTATGCATTGTATACTTTCTCATTGCTCCCACAGTATCCCCAGGCAGTTAAATCTCAGTTGTCTGCACTGAGTTGAGTAGTAACACGGATAACCCTAAACTACGGAAAATTCATTTCCACTTGGTTTTGTGATAGGATTCTTCCTGCCGGGTTCACCAAAAGCGGTTTCTCCCACTTCATTCCGCTGAGTTTATGGAGGTGGATTTGCCTTCTCTGAACTCTACAAGGACTGATAGTACTTAGTAGTGTACCTCAGCACAGCGATGGAATGAGAAGTGGAAGGAAGAAAAGATCCAGAGCAGAGATGATCTACTCACCGACAAATCATCACCATTAGGCAGGTTTAAACCAATCCTAGACCTAACCCTCTGTCCTCTCTCCCTTTTTCTCTCTTGTCCTCTTCTTCCCTCTCTAATCTCTCTCCTCTCTTCTCACTTTCTATCCATTTTCCCCCTTTGGCGCTTCTCCTTCCGTCACTTTCCATCTCTCCTTCTTTTTCCCCTCTCTCTCCTGGGGCTGGGGGCGGGGAGGGAAAGGGGCGGGAGGAACTTAACTCCTGGGCGTACAGCCAGCCTCTCTGCGCTCCCATTGGGCGGCTTCCTCGGCCGGGCCAGCCTCTCTACGCTCCCATTGGGCGGCCTCCCTAGCCCAGCCCTGTTTTCCTGGAAAGTTCTTGGAAATCTATCAAAGGTATTTCCTTTCACCGACTCCGGTTTAACTGCGGGCCAAGGACTCCCAGCCCAGCCCAGAGCTCAGCCTGAAGTGCTTCGATCGCTTTAGCCACTGGTCCCGGGGAATCGACCTGCCCAACTCTCTCTTTCCTTGACGTTTCCCTTGCCTTATTCCTTTCCCTGCCTCTCCTCTCTGACCCAGGGGAGCTCAACCAGGTCCCCTGCGGAGTCTGCTCCTCACTGTGGGGCCACAATCCCCGGGGACAGCTCGACAGTCTGCCCTCGTGGGTCTCCCTGTCCACAGGGACTCTATTTATACAACAAAGTATCTCTCTCTCTCTTTTTTTCTATCTGTCGGAACAGTGATGTGAATACAATATAATTCCCGGAATTCACCGCTTCCTGGAATAGATTAAAAGAGGCAAACAAAAGATTAGTCAGTGGTGCGTTTCCCCCTCCCCCTGTCTCCCCTTTCCTCCTCCTCCTCCCTCGCCTCTCCCCCCGCCCCAACTCATTCTCTTTCCTTCCCCTCCTGCTCATTACAGAGAGTGGCAGCCACCGCGAAGGTCGTGTTTCCTGGGCTCCGGAATCCTCCCGCTGTCTTCATCTTGGACTGGCTGCCTGACTGGTAGTGCTGAGCCTCTGGCCTGGGCCGGACGCCTGCGTTCTCAGGGACCTAGAAGGAAGGAGATCGGACGGTCCTTCTGAGCTTCTCGCGGCTGGCTGCGGGAAGCCTTAGCGCCCTTTTCCTAGCGTTCCTTTTCTTAGACCCGGCTTTAGGGAGGAGGCCACAGAACCAGAAGCCCCAGAGAACCCTGAGCCCCCTACTCGAGCCCCAAGCCCAGAGGACGCCTGGCTGAAGTTCGAGTGACTGAGCCCGAAGCTTGGAGGCAGCTAACATTTGCCCAGGTTGTTCCCATAGCGCCGAAGGGACAGCCTCTCTTTCCGCGGTACACCGGACCAGTACCGAAGAGAGAGCGAGAAAAAGGACTCAGGGAGAAGACTACGGCTGGCCTCCCTGAAGCCCGACGGGACATGATCTTCTGCATCCACGGGTAAGAGACACCCCTGTCCCGTCCGTGTATGCACCCGCCATTCCCTTCTTTCTTCTATATCCATCTCCCTCCCAGAAGCCAGTCCCTCACATTTGTCAGCACTCGGGGAAGTCCCGAACAGTGTCGGTAGGTTTGAAGGCTCTGGGGTCACCGGTCCCTTCCGGCAAATACAGACCGGCCTGAGGGGCTGTTTGCCCCGAGATCTTGTTCCCAGCCGGAGTGATAGCGGAGAGCGGAGGTGGGGATGGCATGGATAGCAAACAAATGCTGTCAGCTCCCCTTGACCTCGATGCACGTAGTGGTAGAGACTTTTCTAGGACTTGAAGAGGCGGCTTTCTGAGAAAGGCCGAGTCGGGACACCAGAAAAACCTATCAGAAAACTATCCTAGATAGATTTGAAGGACACTTAGGAAAGTCCCACCTCGAGAGAAGAAATGGGACATACATAAGCCGCTTCTGTTTCCTGGGTCCTTAAGAACCCCCTTCCCCTATTTCTTTCCAGCTGAGAGAGTGACCTGCTCTGGTGGCAAAGCTCTTGACTAATATCCTTAGAGCTGGGATCGTGGGGTAGTGGAAGGTGCCCTGCCTGACCTGGCAGTCAAGACCCCACAGCTCTCCTTGAGTAAACTTAGTCAAGGTTCTGCCTGTCCTCTGCCTTAGTTTCCCCATCTGTCCTAGAGGAGGCAGTAGGACCAGATGCTTTTTAAGGTCCTTTCCAGCTGTTGACCATCTACTCTAGGCCTTCTCAGGTCCTCCCTGGGAACCTCTCACAATGTAATATGTCACCCTAGCTCCTATCTCTTTGAAGTAATTAGTCATAATGAGGCCAAAAGAAGGAAAGTCAGCGGGATTCCTCTCTGTTCTCAGCATGATTTTCCTCCGGAAGGAGGGAAAGGGTCATTTGACTTGCTGTTTCCTATTGCCAAAAGCCAAGACTTTCTTAACCTTTTCCAAATTGCATTTCCCCTCCTTTGCCCACTTCCTCTGCCCCTTTCTAGGATTGTTAAAAAAAAAAAACAAACAAAAAAACAACTTCAGGACTGAGAGAGGAAAGAAGAGCAAATGTGGAGATTGTAAAACCAAACCCTTCAGATTTATTGGTCTGTTAGTTACCTGGCTTCAGATGCCCAGGTTTCCTTCCTATCCTTCCTCATCCCATCATCTAGCAGGCTGCCCTTCCTTTTGCACTGCCCTCTCCTTCCTGGCACTGTGGGCCAGGGAAAAAGTTCAGCAGAAGTCCAAAGAAGGGAGTGGTGGCTGGAGTTTGGGGGATCATTGGCTGTTATCTCCCTATCTCCTCAAAACTTTTCTGCCACTTAAAAAGTAAGAAAAGAAATAGAGTGAGAGATAGAGGGAGGGATTTTTCTTCTGTTTCCCTGCCCTCCTCCCTCCTTATTTTCTTTCTCCCTTCCTACTTTTCTTTATTTTCTTTCCTCATTCTAGCTTTCCTTCCCTGCTATCTTTCTTTCCTCTCTCCTATCTTCTTCATCTCTCTTCTCTTTCTTCTTCTTTTTCTCCCGCTTATCATTTTTCTTTTCTTCCTTCCTTCCATCCTTTTACCCTTCCTTCCTTTCTCCTGCTTGCTTTCTCTTCCCCCTGCCTTCCTCTCTCTCTCCCCCTCTTTTCTTTTTTTCCTCTCTCCCTTTGTCTTCACTACTTCTGAGTATCAGGAATAGCCAAGTGATTCTGGTGGTAGACAGCAGAGATTTTAGTCACTACAACCATTTCCTCTTACTTCAATGGTCCCCACTTTTCTTTACTTATTAGACCCCCTAACCCTTCTCCCTATTCTTCTGAGAATGTCCTAGCCTTAAACCTAGCCCTGGACTAACCTCTAGTTTTTCCCCCAGCCTCAGTGAATAATCTAGGCCTCTAGTCTTCTCCCCTGGCTTTCCTTGGCCTCCAGGTGGGTTGCTTGGTTTGCTGGGCCTGAGACCTTAGTGTACTTTGTTCTGTGTTTCATGCTTGGCAGGAGGCACTGATTGACTCCAGGCTAGGCTGGTAACCTGACTTCTTTTGAGCTTTGAGCTCCTCTTGGGGCTCCTTGTCCTGCCCCATAACTTTCTGAGCTGCATTGGAGGGGAACTAGTTGCCCATTTTCCTGCCTACTCATTCTTGAGTACATTTGTCCACCTTTGAACTGTAGCAACAACGAAATTCTTCTAATCCATCCTCCCCGCCCCCAACTTTCCAAGCCCAATTCCATTCCTTTCCAGGAGCCAAGCACAAGGCTAGACATCCCATCATTCGGCTCATAGCATCAATTTGCAGCTTTTCAGAGATCGTAGGACTCAGAGCCAGAAGGTCCCTTAGACATCATCTAGTCTAGAGGTTCCCAAACTTATTTGGCCTACTGCCCCCTTTAAAAAAATTACTCAGTGCTCCCCTGGAAATCTACTTTCTTTAACTCTTTAATTATTTTTTTAATTTGAGTCATTTCAAACTACTACCACCCCCCTGGATCATTCCACCACACCCCCCCCACCCCGGAAGCAGCACCACCCACTTTGGGAATATATGAGTCTAGTCTAACCCTGACATTTTATATGGGGGAGGGGAGGAACTGAAGCCCAGAGAAAAGGAGGCACTTGCCCAAGGTCGCACCAGTCCTAAGTGCCTAAGGTAGGATAGGAGCCCAGGCTTTCTCACTCCCAAACTAATGCTCTTCCCATTACACAGGCTGATGCTCCCAGGCCTATACCACCAGCTAGCATGATGAGACTGCTAAACACAGGGGCGTGGTTACACCTACATAGGCATGTATAGGCATACTTATAGATGTACACATATGCAGACCCTTAACACTCCAGTGCAAACCCATGACTACATATAATGAGAGTCTATAGAAATATTTAGTAGGTCCATGGTGGAGTGAAATATGGGGGGATCTACATGAAGATGCCTATAGATGGGTGTACCTATCAAAAGCCTTCCCTCATTCAAACGTCAGCTTCTTGTAGTGTGTGTGGCAGGCAGGCCACAGGGATAAGGGGGAGGCAGCCCCTGTCCCCGAAACCCAGAATAATAGGAATAATGGGAGATGCTTTAGAGACAGAAGAGACCTACACTTTGTATTTTTGTCTATGTATGTGCATGTCTGTCACCACAGCCTTCTAGGAAGGGGGATTAATGAGGAAAAGGGTAGTTAAGCCCAGTCCAAGGCCATATCTAGTCTCTAGATAATTTCTAGAAAACCTTTCTTTCTGGCTCTAATCTTCCCCCTTCTTCCCCCCCCCCATATAAAGCTATCCCTCAGAATTCCTGGGCTTCTTCTCATCCTTTTCCTTTTTGTTCTTTCCTCCTCCTTTCATTCTTCTTCTACTTCCTACATCTTAGCTGCATAGACAGTATGGAGAAGTAGAAAGAGGTGGAATCAGGAAAGACCTGGGCCCTAATCCTACTTCGGCCACATGCTGTGTAATTACAAGCAAATGACCTGAGCTCCCTGGGCCAGTTTCCTTCTCTTGTAAAATTGATGTGGAAAATATGAGCTAATATATGTGTGTGTGTGTATATGTATATATATATATATGTAGGGGTGTATATATATGTAGGTATGTATGTATATGTATACACACATATACATCTAGAGAGAGAGAGAGCACATTGCAAAGCTTAAAGTACTACAGAAATGTGAGCTGTGAATTTACTCCTTCCCCTTCCTCATAGAATCCTACAGTAACAGAACCGAAGGATTTTTAGAAATCTAGTCCAGAATCCTTCTTCAATAGAGGGAGACATTGAAAGCCCATAGAGGGATTTGCCTAATGACACAGAAAAAACAGTGACAGTGCCAAGAATAGAACCCAAGCTTCTTGACTCCTAAACCAATGATCTTTTCAAAAAATAATTAATTTTTGTACTTAGAGGCAGCTGATGGCACAGTGGATCAGGAAGACCCAAGTTCAAGTCCGACCTCAGATACTTACTCTCTGTGTAATTCTTGAGCAAATCACTTAACCTCTGCCTTGGTTTCCTCATCTGTAATATAGTATCTCCCTCCCAGGATTGTTGTGAGGATCCAACAAGATGACATTTGTAAAACTGCTTAGCACAGTGCCTGGCACAT
Organism: Phalanger gymnotis; assembly: GCA_028646595.1. NCBI lineage: Eukaryota > Metazoa > Chordata > Mammalia > Diprotodontia > Phalangeridae > Phalanger > Phalanger gymnotis. The sequence continues at coordinate 313,938,710 of CM053624.1, forward strand.
AGTAGATGCTATTTAAACACTTATTCCTTTCCTCTTATTAAATATTTTTTCTCCTACCCACCATGCCCCTTTAAAAAGAACAGGAAAAAGAAAACCCTTGTAATATACATAGTCAAATAAAACAAATTTCCAAATTGGTCACGTCCAAAAATGTATGTCTCATTCTGCATCTTGAGTCCATCACCCATGTGTAGCATGTTTTATCACTGGTCCTCTGGAAAGATGGTTGGGTCATTGCATTGATTATTCAAAGCTGCCAAACCAATGTTCTTTCCAGGACATTGAAATGCTTCCTTCCTCTTCCTCCCTCCTTTCCCAGCCCTTCCTCCAACTGTATTGAATTCTTTTTTATTCTCACTCCTACAATGAGGACTGAGACCAAAGCAGGCAGGCTGCCCAACTGTCCCGTTCCTCACTGAGCCATATTACCTGTCCGTCACGTGAGGAAGGCACAGGACCTGGGAGCACTGAGGTAATGCTAACACTTGGTCGGTCACCTGAGCTCATTTTCCCAGCAAGGACTGCTCACACCTCTCTTCTTGGTTGCTGCAGCTTCCTCCTGGAGACCTAGAACTGTGCCGAGGCCTGATTTTGAAAATTTGAGAGGCACTTCTTTTGAAAAGCATATTCCTAACCATTGCCTTAGTCCATCCTCCCAACAACCCTGTGAGGAAGTCAGGACAGGTAATGGTTTTATGAAACATCCTCTGAAATGGCAGGCAGAGTGTTGGTCTTGGGAGTGAAGAAGGCCTGTGTTCAAATCCCACTTCTTACACTTACTAATTTTGCAATACTGGGTAAGTTACTTACTCCCTCTGAGTCTCCCTTTCTTCATCAGTGTAATGAATAAATATAGTACTTCTCTCACAAGATTGTGAGGCTCAAATGAAACAATACACATAGTAAAGGGCTTTGTGTTAACATAGTTGTTAGCTGGCGAGGGCTATGAGTTTCTTTGAAGGGAAGTATGTGTGTGTGTTCAGGGACAGGGGGTCGTGGGCACCACAAACCCTAGGTGGCATGCTTAGATTCTTATATTTAGAGGCATTAGAGGAACGAGACTGGTGGACCACCAAAGTGTTGCTGAGTGTATGATGAGGGTTGGACATGTGATCAGTGATGAGTGGTGAGAGGAGAGTAAAGGGGAGGGAGCCAGAGAGGTGGTCCATGGGGCCTTCCATTCACAATAGGGCATCCTTCCTTCCAGACCCCGTCCTTTACTGGAAGAAGAGAGGATTGGTGGGTTGACGGTAGCTGGGCTAGCTGAATTACCAGAGCCAGTCATGCAGCCCCTTTCTGTGACCTCCTTCCAAGAGGAGGAGGAGGAGGCACCAGCCCAGATAGAGAATGAGTTGCATCAAGTTCGTGACCCTGAGGAAGACTTGTTATGCATTGCCAAGACGTTCACCTACCTGCGGGAGTCTGGTGAGTGATCCTTGCCCTAGAGATAGGAGCATCAGGCTCTCATTTATTGAGAGCCAAGCATCAGGCTCTCATTTATTACACATGTGTCTGGGAAGACACCTGGCTTGGGCCTAAGGACAGAGACAGAGGGAGGAGGAGACTGAAATAGTATCTGTCTAGGGAGACTCCTATATGAGGGCTAGAAACTTCCCTACTCTTGGGGATCTCCAAGTCAGAAGGGAATGACACAGCCTCAGGCCCCAGCGAGGTCATAGTCTAATGTGGGTGAGGAAAGAGGATATCCTGGAAGATGTCCTTTATCTTTCCATATACTTCACTGGAAATATCCAAAATATTCCAAATGTTCTCTTTTATGTGTCTGCTCTGGAAATGATACCTTAGAGGGCTATATGGGAAAAATACTTTGTAAACTCTAGAGCACTATAGAAGTGTGAGCTATTAACAATGACAGCAATGCCCCTTCCCCTTCCATATGAGCGAGATCAGAATCTTTGCTGCTTCCCTGGGATGGTCCCTTTCTCTCTTCGGGCCAGTGGGTAACTACATGAGTAGTATTTAAAATCAACAGCATCGGTTCTCTCTGCTCTTGGCCACCAGGTTGGTACTGGGGATCTCTCACAGCGGGTGAGGCCAAACAGCACCTTCAGAAGATGCCTGAGGGCACCTTCCTGGTACGGGACAGCACCCACCCCAGCTATCTGTTCACACTCTCCGTCAAGACCAACAGGGGCCCCACCAACGTTCGCATAGAGTACGCTGACAGCAAGTTCCGGCTGGATTCAAACTGTCTGTCCAAGCCACGGATTTTGGCCTTCCCGGATGTGGTCAGCCTCATCCAGCATTATGTCACATCTTGCACAACTGATGGCAAGAACGATACTCCCTACCCACCCCCTGCCTCGCTCCTGCCCAGCCACAAGGACACGGTGCCCACCACGGCAGCAGTGGCAGCCGTCCACCTAAAACTCATCCAGCCCTTTGTCAGAAAGAGCAGTGCCCCGAGCCTACAGCACTTATGTCGGCTCACCATCAATAGGCTCACTGCCGAGGTTGACCAACTGCCTCTGCCTAAGCGGATAGGGGACTATCTCAGGCAATACCCTTTCCAGCTCTGAGACAGAACCTGACATCCGTTGGTTTTGGCAGACCTGGGAAGACCAGGAAGCCACCTCATCTGTCCTTTTACAGAAATCCTACCCAATAAGACACAGACCTCACAAGTCCAACAGGTGTGGATTATGGCAACTACCTTTTGGGGATTAGGAATGCCCCTTTCCCTCTCCTCCTCCCCTAATTTCTGCCTATCCCTGTGGGGAGCAAGGTGCTTGGTCTGTGTCTGCAGACCTGGGGACCCAATACAAGGATGAGAGAAACTATGCCTGAAGCTCCCTGGGGGCCAGACTATGGCCATAGATAGGACTGGGCTCCTGCCTCTATTTATTTTCCTGGCCAAATTGGAGAACCGTTGCGGTGGGGGAGGGGGTCATATTCCCGTTCTGCTGTGCCAGGATATGGGACCATCCCAAACTCAGACTGGGGTTCCTCTCTGACTTAGCTACATATGTGCCAACTACCTGAACCATACAATCTTGGCTCTTTCTCTACCTTGGGGAAGAGGCCAGAACAGAGAAGCTCACCACCTATGATCAGCCTTCTCCAAAGACGGGCAGTCAAGCCTGCTCACCACACACCACCCACCTCCAGTCTCAACCCAGAGAACACTACCTGACTGGTCAAGCTTGCCAATGAACATTACTCATTGAGAAGGAGGCAACAAAAATTCTCTTTTCTTCCCTTGCCATCTATCCTCCTTCCATGGGACTTAGCAGTCCTGGTATCCCATGGTTCTCACACCCATCGGTAAAGTCTGGGAAAGAGGGAAGAATGGGGGGCCACAGGAGAGAAGTGAAGGGGCCTTTTGGCCTGAGGCCAAAAGGGACCCAACTGTTTTTCAGTATTTATTTATTTATTCTTTTTTGTTTGTTTGTTTGTGGTTCAATAATACCAGAGCAGAGCCTAGATTCAGCAAGCTGGCCTCAGCCTGTTTCAGGTACCTGCTCCTCTGATCTTCAGGGCTCTCCAAAGTGTCCTGAGATCCAATTCTTTTAGTTTTCTCTGATGTGGCAAAGACCTTCTTCTTACATGAAGTCTAACCAAATCAGTGCCAGTAAATGAAGCTCCTCCTCCACAGTGAGGACCAGTTCCCCATCTCCCTAAGCTTCTGGAAGGTGTCTTCCCCACAGAGACAGAAGACCCGTACCTCCATGGATCTGAATTCAGTTAAGGCTGAGGGCCCTGCTTCCATTCTGGCCCTCCCACTTGAATTTCAGACAGAAGTAATTTTGCACACTCCCATGCAGTGCCATGGTCCTCTCTCAAGGCCCCGGAGGCTGGAGTGGCAAGTTGTTTTCTTGCACATTGAACAGATCACTGGAGGGCAGAGTCTTTCTGGGGTGGGGGTGGGGGTGGGAGGCAGGTACACAGCAGGGGGTGGGTACATTTGAATAGTTCACCTGTGACTGTAACCTCATTTCCCTTTCCTTACGGACCCTGGGAAGGTGATTTAGCTTAGTTACACAGAGAGAATTGTAAATCTGATTTACAAAGAAACTTTTAAAAAATAATAATAATTATTATAATAAAATTACTATTGTAGTAGTCTCCTTTGGGACGAGGTGGGGGGGCTGGGGACTAGCAAGCAAGTCATATCAAGATCATTTAGAGGAGCTGGGAATATTTAACTTGATGAAAAGAAGGGTCTTCAAATGTCTGAAGGGTTTTCATGTGGAACCGAAAACAAATTTGTTCTATATGGCCAAGGAGGCTGGGCATGCATCAAAGGTTAAGAGCGTTAGGGAGGCAGGTTTCCACTGAATATAAGGACCCATTTTCTAATAGTTAAAGCTCCAGTAATGGAGTGAGTTGCTTTGTAAGATAATGAGTTCCCTGTCATGGGAGTTATTCAAGCACAGACTAATTAGACACTTCCCAAGGATGTTGTAGGGCCTATTCCCATATTAGCTAATCTCTGGGGCTTGTTCTAGCTCTGGAATTCCTCTGTGTGTAGAGCCCCGGGCTGTAGAGAAAACAGACATTTCAGATGGAGACACTGTCTTTAGGCAGCTCACAATCTAGAAGGGGGAAGAGGATTCACATACATGTGATTACAATACAAGGATGGGTGGGATCAGGGCCAAAAGAAATACAAACCAAGTGTTCTGCTGAGTAGGCCATTTACCCTTTCCTTAAGGGAGCGGCATTTGATCTGGGTTTAAAGGTGAGTGTGGTTCAACCAGTGGAGATGGGAAGGAGAAAAGAGGGCTTTCAAAGGAGAATAGGGTATCATCCGATTTGGCCCTAATATAGAGTGAGAAAAGGAAACAAGAGAGAGATAAAATTGGAAAGGGAGGTTGAAGTCAGTTCATGGAGGGTCTTAAAAAGTCAGATCGAGGAATATATGGATTTTATTCTGTAGGTAGTAGAGAGCTATGAAGGGTTTTGAGAAGAAGAGTGACTTATTCATTAGAAAGATAACTGGTAGAGGGCTCAGCATAAATTGGAAGGGGAGAGACTGAAGATAAGAAGTCCCCCATCGGCCATTAACTTTTACTATAGACATATTATGTACCACAGTACTGTACTAAGCTCAAGAGATAAAAAGAAAAAAAAACTGAGACAAGCCCTGGCTCACAGAAAGCTTACGTTCTAAACAGACACATACAGAAGAGAGAAAGAAGGTAACGGGTAGGGGGAAGACCACAGGCCAGGGGAGACTGAGAAGGACCTCCTGCAGAAGATGGCATCTGGCCTCTTGAGGGGAGTCAAGGATTCTAAGAGGCAGAGGTGAAGAGGCCCAGCGTTCCAGAGGCGGGGGCCATAGCTAGCACAAAGGCCTTTGGGAGGACCAGCAAGACCACTAGGATGACTGGACCACAGAGTGCATGGAGGGGAATAATGTGTAAGAAGATGAGAAAGAAAGGGAGGTCCCAGGTTCTGAAGAGCTTTAAATGGCAAAGGAATTTATACAGGAAGTCTAAGAAGTTCAGTTTTAAAATATTACACTTTAAAACTCAGAGACATCCAGTTCAACATGTCCAATACGTAATTGGTAATATGAGAGTGGACTTCACGAGGAAGGTTAGGATTGGATATATGGACATGGGAATTATCTGCCTAGATAGGAATATTGAATCTATGGGAGTATATAATTTAGATTGGAAATAGAAGAGGACCTAGGACCGAGCTGTTCAGTACACCCACGATTAGTAGGTGTGGCATGGATAGAGACCCAGCAAAGCAGAATGAGAGGAGTGGTTCAGCACCAGGAAGATAACTAAGTGACTGGTGTCATGCAGACCCAGAGAAGAGAGAAAATCCAGGAAGAAAGGGTTGTCAACAATGTCAAATGCTGCAGAGAAGTCGAGGAGGGTGGGGTTTGAGAAAAGGCTATTAGACTTGGCAATTAAAGACCATTGGGCTGTTGCAATAGTCCCAGATAGGGTGGGATGAGGGCATGGATGAAGGAAATAACTCATAAACTAACAAATGCAAGAACAATGGTGAGAGAATGAGGGACATTTTAAACAAGAAATAATCCTGCTTAGTCCTACAAATGCCAAGCCTTGCACTGTATCAACCCATGGTCCTGATTTGAACCATTGATAGTCACAATGTGACTACCCAGAGTTCTTGTGGTCTTCCATATCTCATGCTTGGCAGGTATCCCTGGGTAACCCCTCTGCCATACAGAGGAAACTGCTCCTGTTCATCTCTGCCAATCCTGAGGCACTCAGCAGTTAATGGCAAGGCCAAGCTGTGCCCTGATCCTTATGAGTTTTTTTGTTTGTTTGTTTTATTTTAAAGTTCAACTGTATTTTTACAAAGATCCACATTGTCTCCCGCCTACTTCCCCTTCACCCCCATTAAGGGAAGAAAAACAAGAACCTTGTTGCAAACTTTATGTATAGTTAAACAAATTCTTACATCGGCCATGTCCAAAAGAAAGAAAAGAGAATCTGTCTCAATCTGCATTCTGATTCTATCACCTCTCCATAAGAAAGTTGGCAGCATGTTTCATCATGAGCCTTCTTGAATCATGGTCTTTACCTTGATTAGAGTTCTTAAGTCTTTCAAATACACTTATCTTTATAATAGTATTATCATTGTGTACGTTGTTCTCCTGATTCTACTCATTTCATTCTGCATTCGTTCATACCAGTCTCCCCAAGTCTCTCTGAAATTATCCCCTTCATTCTTTTCTTTTCTTTTTTGTTTGATGAGTGCCCCTGATTTGTTTTTAAATCTTCTTTTTTTTTTCAAAACAAGACAACTCTTTTGTGCAGGGTTTTCATCCTGCCTAATTTTCTTCAAGACCACTTCTGTGTTTTGTTTTCATTATTTTCTTATAGCATAATAGCATCCCATCCCATACATGTATCATAACTTGTTCAGCCATTCCCCAAATGTCATAGCCCTTACAGTGTTAGAAAGAGCAGTACCAAGGGACCTGCTGGATAAAAAGAAAATCCAGAAAATGTTCTTCATCCTTATGTGGCGAATGCTTCTTCTCCTACCAGATTCCTGTCTCCCTGAAGTCTACCCATCCCCTTTTCCATCTCTCCCCAGGGCTATCAGTGAGTTCCTAGGATTTAGAGCTAGAAGTAACCTGGAGCTGGAAGGGGCCTTAAATGTCTTCTATTCAAATTCCTTCATTTTAGAGATGAGACTGTTGGAGGGATTGCTAATGGGATATAGAGCTTGGGACTGACTTCTTTCCTCTGTAAAATGAAGAGATTGGGTCTTATGATCTCTAGGACCAACCATCTCTGATATTCTATGTTCTACAGGCTCTTCTAATTCTGATGGTCTTTGATTGTTGATATCTAAGAGACAGGTCGTGTCCAAGGGGAGAGTTCACTGAGCTTGGAGCTCAAGCCTGGCTTCAAACACTTACTAGTTGTGAGATTCTAGACAAGCTACTTAGTCTCCATTTGCCTCAGTTTCCGCAACTGTATAATGGGGATAAGATTAGCATTTACCTCCCAGGGGTTCGTAAGTTTCAAATGCGATGATATTTATTTAAAAAATACTTAGCACTAGATAATAAATGATTATTCCCTTCCCCATCCAGGGACCCAGAAACCTCCAGAGTGGCATTCAGTTTAACCTGTTTTACCAGTTTTAATGGCTTCAAGTTTTGTCTGAAATCAGTCATTGGCACAGGATGTTAACCCCATGATGATGGGTGTGGCTCAATTCTCCCTCTATCTGGGTGTGGAGAGAAGCAGTATACATACACCCAAGCTCTCTCCCCTTAAAAGTTTTTTATTCATTTCTCCTTCAGGGAATGAAATATGCATAATCCCCTCTTATCTTGGAGACCTTTACCCTTCTTAAGGTGCGTTATAGTTTATCAAACTGCTGCCTCCCAACAGCCCCGTGAAGCAGGTAATGATGCCTATCTCCAAATTAAAGAGGAATGAACTGAGATCCATAAAAGTAAAATGACTTGCCCTGGGTCACATAGCTGGTGAGTCTCCGGCTTATGGTGTTTGACCCCAAGACTAGGATTGTTGCCAAGGCGACCTCTTCAAATATCCTAGACTCGAAGAGCAAGAGTGAGAGGGGCATGAATTAAGGCCCAGGCTATCTTCTCAGATGGTTTTCCCCATCTTGAATTTGTAGCATTTGGAAAGATCTTTTATATCCCTTTTCTCCTTTACTCTTCAGCCTATGACATAAACAGGGAGATTAATTAGTTTCATTTTGATTCAGGAGAACAGACACTGAGGCTCAGAGAGAGGATGTAACTCATTCCTGATCACATAGGTAGTTAGAGGCAGGGAGCGGACCAGAACCCTCTGTGTCTTAACATTGAATCTGGAGCTCTTTCTGCCACTACTCACAATGGCTAGAAATTGGTTCAGGGCAGAGGGGACTCCCAATTCCTTGACAGTGTCCTCTGTTCATAGAATTTTAGAGCCAGAAGACTTCGAAAGGACAATAATTTTACTCATTGGGAAACTGAGGTCCAGAACGGGTCTCAACGACTCGCCCAAAGTCCCATAGCGAGTTAGGAGCAGAGGCTGATCTAGGACTCCAGTCTCCTAAATCTCAGGATGGTGTCATTTGCGCTATCCCATGCTATCTCTTTATTTGAATTTAATGACCTAATTGCTCTACTCAGAATTATAGAATGTCAGAGCTGGAAAGGACATTAGAGATAATCGAATTCAGCCACTTTCTTTTACAGATGAGAAAATAAAGACTAGAGAGAGGAAGGAATTTGCTCAACGTGATGGCTTGTGACTACAGTAATATAATAGACTCAATTCTAGATATAGACTATATGGTCAGTCAAGGCCTTGCTCTTTAGCATGGACCACCAAACCACATAGTTTACCTCTGAAAGTTTTTCTTTTCCCAATCCCAGCATCTTGCCAAAGGGCCCATTCAAGTGGGAGATGACCAACTCATTCTGCATGGTATTCCCTTGATGGGACAGAGGGTGCCAGGCTGGGGCCAGTCCAGTCCAGATGCCTGAGGGCGTGCCTTGAGAGGCATTACTGGGCACGACAGCCTCCAATATATAATCCAATAATAATTCTCAGCCAGGAATGGACCACTGCTACACTTCCTGAATCTTACTTCCTATCCTGGGCTTGACTCCCACTTTTCTTAGAAGTCGCTGCTGTGGCCTTTCCTGGTCTGAAGTTTTATGTAATGCAATTATTCCCCTTAAAGAGTGTTCTAAGGAGTAACATGACCGCCACCTTCTCTCCTCTTCCTCCCTCCTGTTTCTATTTCCTCAGCTTTCACATCCCTTTGTTTTCCCTCCTTCCCAGAATGCAGTTAGCTGTGGGTGAATGGAAACCCACACTGGTTCCTGATATCTGCTGAGAAAATTGGTCCCTGTCTTTCTTTCCTTTTTTTAACGGGATTTATTTAATTTAAAATCTTTTTCTAACTTTAATTTTTTTTAAAGTAAGCCCTTATTTTCTTACCTACTTGCCTCTCCCTACATGGGCATGCAGGCACCTACGCACAAAAGAAAAAAAATTCCTTGTAACAAATATGCATAGTCAAACAAAACAGATTCCTGCATTGGCCATGTCCAAAAATATATTTCTCATTCTACGTATTGAGTCCATCATTTCTTTGCATGCTTCGTTATCAGTCCTCTGGAATAATGAATAAGTAAATTAATTTAAGTAATGTCATTTTTATTATATTAGCTCAGTCTACCTATGTTCAATTAATAATTCTGTAATTATTTAGATCTGTCTTGTTTTCATAAAGGGTTTCATTGTTATAGTGATGTCGTTCCTGGGCATATTTTCATAGGCAAACTTCCAAGTACTTCATGCATTCTGTAGTTATTTGAAATGGAATTTCTTTTTCTATCTCTTCCTGCTGGGTTTTGGTGGCAATATACAGAAATGCTGAAGATTTATGTGCATTTGTCTTATACGCTTCAACTTGCTGAAGTTGACTTTCCAGTGTTCTCTAAATAAAACACATCATTTACAAAAAAAAAAAAATATTTTCTCTTTGCCTTATGCTTATTCCCTTGGTTTCCTTTTCTTGTCTTATTATTATTGCTAGCATTTCCAGCACTGTATGAGATAATAGTGACGATAATAGATATCTTTGCTTTCATACTGATCTTACTGGAAAGGCTTCTAGTTTATTTCTATTATATCTAAGGCTGACTCTTGGTTTTAGATAGAAAGATTTACCAATTAAGGCATACATTTATTGATATATTTTAAAATGTTTTAAAACAAATATAGGTATACTTTGCTAAATACATTTTTCCTGAATCCATTGATGTAATCGTGATTTTTGTTCTTGTTATTAATACGGTCTATTAATAATAATAACTAGCATTTATATAGCACATACTATGTGCCAGTCACTATGCTAAGTGCTTTACAAATATTATCTCATTTGATCCTCACAACAGTCCTGCAAGATAGGGGCTATTATGATCCCTGTTTTACATTTGAAGAAACAGACAATTAGAGATTACCTGACTTGCCCAAAATCACATGGTCTAGTAAGTGTCTGAAGCTGGATTTGAACTCAGCTCGTTCTGATTCTAGGACCAAGTGCTCTAGCCACTGGGCTTATCAACTGGAGAAAAATGGTGGTATGGCCCATTTCAGCCTCTTATTGGAATGGTACTGTTAGGATTAAGTTTTCTACTTCTCTATACTTCATTCCAACTATGAGCATCAAGGCAGCATATTCAGACTGTCCCTGCTAACAGCCATTCCTTTCCCCTTGGAGTAACAAAGTTTCTTAAGTTCTATCTGTATGGGATGGCATTCTTCTTCAGGATTCTTTTGCATTTACAACCCTGTTTTATAGTTTTTTCAATATTCAATCATTTCAACTCAATATTCAATTCAGATTCAATATTCAATACGTTTTGGGTATAAATCTAACCCTGGTCACGGTGACTAATGTTTTTGGTATGTTGCTGTTGCTTGTTAATATTTTATTTATAATTTCTGTGTTGATATTCATTAGGGATATTGATCTATAGTTTTCTTTCTCTGTTTTGACTCTCCCTGGTTTGGTTTCTGTCTTTTTCCAAGCCAAGGAGAACTAATGGGGAGAGAACCTCAAAGAGTTGTAGGTAAGGGCCCTTGAAAAGTGGTGAGTTTGGTATTCTCTCCTACCTAGACAAGAGAACAAAGACTTCAATCACGTGCAGAAGAAAGTTTTAAAGTTAGAAACAAGAAAAGTGTCCAGTTGTTAAAGGGTGATGGAGGGAGAATTGAAGGGCATCTAGGGATCTATAAAGAACAGAATGGAGCCTCATGCATCTGAGATGTAGTTAACTTAAAAATGATGCTTAGATCGTATGCTTGATCCTGTTTCACGCTATTGCCCCAGGTCCAGAATGTACCCTAACTTTAGTCCAGACTGAGCTCTAGCCCTCTTCATGACCTTCATGAACTAGGGTTCTCCCTAGTCTTCTCCCCCCAGTACATTTCCTGATGATGTGGTTCATCACAAGGATAATTGGTTTCTCAATAGGAAAGTCGCCGGAAATAGAATAGGCAAGTTTTTCGCGTTCGATTTGAGGGCATAGGGATGGGGGCGCGGTGACCGCACAGCGCCAGGCTCTTGGAAGTGCCCGATTTCAGCCCAAGCAGGCACTTCCTGGGTCCATGAGCCAACTTCTCCAGCAAAATAAAGGCGAGTTCCGCGGAGATCTGGGCGTGGGCGGAGGGGCGGGGAAAACACTGAACGCTAGAGCTTCTTGGGGTGGAGATTCTCAGGACCAGGGAGCTAAATGAGCGCGGACGTTTAATATCAATCCTCCCCATCTCCGTTCTCCCAGATATTGGTTTTCCAGGGAATTGCCCTCCTTCCCTCACTTCTCTTCCCACGAAGAGGCTCAATTCCAAGAACTGGGGCCCAGTCTTTTAGGGCGGGGCGGGCTCCGTTTTGAGAGGCCAGTGCAAAAAGGAAGTTAATTTTAAACCAAATAGCCCTTGGTGGCCGCTTCTTAGGAACTCTTTGCGCAACGACGCTCTATCACAGTCCTAGAGCGAGGTCCAGCTGGCGCAGGAACTGCTTGTGGGAACCACTCAGCTGCTAGGGAGAGTCTGCAAGGGGGTGGGGAGGAGGGTGACCTGCGGACTGGGGATAGAGGTCAAGGGGGTCTGCAGGAGCTCAAAATCAAGGGGGATCCTACCTGCTCATCGCCCCCATTCTCCCGTCCCTGCCCCCAGGGTGAGTCCTGCAGGAGTCATGTCAAACTGAGGTCCCTCCTAAATCTAAGAGTATGCTTCTGCCTAGGGTTTGAGGAACCTGGATGAGACTGAGTGGGAGTGACTGTGTATTTGTAAAAAATAATAGTAATAAACGACTTAAAGCCAGTTCACAGGATCACAGCTATAGAGGTGGAAGGGGCCTTAGGGTCATATAGTTGCACAGGAGCTCTACTAACTTGTTATCTTGGGCAAGTCAGCAGCCTCTAATTTCTGTGTTGATATTCATTAGGGATATTGATCTATAATTTTCTTTCTCTGTTTTGACTTTCCCTGGTTTGGTTTATGTCTTTTTCCAAGCCAAAGAGAATTAATGGTGAAAGAACCCAAAAGAGCTGTAAGAAAGGGCCCTTGAAAAGTGGTTAGTTTGGTGTTCTCTCCTACCTAGACAAGTGGCCTCATCTGTAAAATGAGAGAGTTGGACCAGGTGGCCTTTGAGGCCCTTCCCAGCTCAATACCTGCGATGCTGTAATCGCCTTCATTTTACAGGTAAGAACTGGAAAGCCTGGAAAGATTAATGACTTGCCCAGGGTCACACAGCACAGAGACACAAGCTTTTCATCACCTGCCTCCATCTCTGGTCTTCTCCATGAAGCCTTCACTTCCTTTGACCTCTGTGTGATAAGCCTCTCTATTAACTAGATTTCCATCTTTTAAGGCTTGATCGTATAATTTCCTATAATAATAATAATAGCTATTAAAATATTAATATAAAATATTAATAAATTAACAAATATCAATAAATATTTAATAACAGCTAGCTATAGTTTTTTAAGGTTTGCGGAGTGCTTTACAAAATCACCTCATTTTATCCTCACAACAACTCTGAGAGGCAGGTGAAATTATTATTCCTGTTTTATAGATGAGGAAACTGAGGCAGAGGTTAAGTGACTTGCCCAGGGTGACACAGTTAGTATCTGAAGCAGGATTTGAAATCAGATCTTCCTGACTGCATGTTCAATGCTCTGTAACATCAACAAAATGCCAATGGTTTCCATTTCTATAGTGAATATTTACAACCCTGCCCCCTTTTTTCCCTCATAAAAATCTTGTTAGTAGTGTTGTTCCCCATTTTCCAGAGAAAGAACACAAGGCCCAGAAAGTTTAAGGGACTTGGCCAAAGTCTCGTAGCTAGGATGCATCAGAGCCAAGACTTGAACCCAACTCTCTTGACTTGGGGTCCAATGTTTTCTGCATCATACACATCTTTTGTGTTATTGTTCAAAGCTATTTCAAGTTTCATTTAGGTGCTTGGATAAGAAAATCTCTAAGATTCTTTCTAGATCTGATGTTCTTGCCAGACGTTTGTGTTTGTGTGTATTCTCCAGTCACCCAGCAACAACACCAATTGTCACTGTTCCCCATCAAGTCAGTCATCAAGTCCTGTTGTTTGTATCTCCACAACATTTCTCCCCAACACTACTGCTAGGCCTATCACTCAAGTTGCTTTCAAATGCCATCTACTTCACAAAGCCCAGATCCTCTTACTGATAATGACTTTGCTCATACATCTTTAATGAACTTGTCACTTAATATGGTGTGTCATAATTACATGAGGTTGTATTTACATTTATCTCCACCTAGACTGTAAATTCGATGCATGAAGAGAAGTTATCATATCTAGCTGTTATGTTTTTCCTTCCATTGGGCAGGGCACACAATATTTAATAAATATTTGGTATTTAGTAAATAAACAATAAATGTTTGTTAAACTGAACTGGAATTGATACCTCCTCCCTTTTTTTAAACCATGATTTGTCTAGAGCTGAAGAAGGAAGAAGGGGGAGAAGGCCTAAAGAGACAGGTATTCTTGGGGCAGCAATGTTTGGGTTATAGTGCGAGAGGTAGGTGTTGTTCATCCTTCATTCTCAGTGAGGACCAATGACATCCCTAGGGTGATATCTTGACTTGCTCCTGAATTGGACTTAAGTGAGGCAGAATTGCATAAAGTCATTAGCCTCACTCTCTCCCCTAGAGTCATTAAAGTCTAATGGCAAGACAAAAGTCAAGACAACTGGTGATAAACCTGGATGCAGCAGACGACCTTGGCCTTTCTGGGGTCAGGGGCTAAAGAGAAAGCAGGAAATGGGAACCTCTTGCTCCCCCATTCTCAAAATTGATTACATACATGAAGGGGATAAGGCTGGGAAGGAAGCATTTTGAATCCTATAGACAAAATGGAGCCATGGAAAGCTTCTGAACAGAATGGTATTATCAAAACTAGGCTCCAGGAAGAAGACTAATCTTTCAGGATGGATTGGAAGGGAAGAGACCAGAGGCAGGTAGATCAATGGATCTGGACATAGCTAGAGTCCAAGGGAGAAGAGATGGAAGCCTGAAATAGGGTGAAAAGACACAGACCCAAATGGAGACCTAACAAAGAAACTCTAAATAACCAGTAAATCAAAGAACAAGTCACAGAAACAATAATTATACGAAAGAAAATTGTAATGATGAAACCACATACCACAATTTCTGGAATGGAGCTAAAGTAGCCCCCTGGACAAATCATATCCCTACAAACAGACATTAACAAAACAGAAAAAGAGAGGTTTTAGTGGACCAATTATGAATTTTAAAAAATTAGAAAGCTGACAAATAAACACAACTACAATAAGCACGAAAAAGAGATTAAAATTAGAAAAGTCAATTGGAAACACAACAGCCCCCTCCAAAGAAACTATAGAAATGATAAATAAAACTAAAAGGTATTTTTTTTAAAAGACCGATAAAATTGATAGGCCTTTATCAAATCTAATTAAAAAGAGAAGAGGACAGAAAATCAAATCAAACAATATAGCAAACAAAGGGAAATCACAACAAAATAGAAGAAATAAAGATAATTACTAGAACCTACTACACACAGTTATATGCTAACAAATTGAGAACATAAAAGAAACAGAATACCTTCAAAAATATGAAACGTCCAAATGGAAAACCAAATTGGGATCTTAAATGACTGAATCTTGGAAAAGAATAGAACTACAAAAGAACTACCAAAGCGGGGAAAAACAAGTCTTAGTACCAATGGATTAATGAATTCTCTCAAACCTTTAAGGAACAATTGGTACCAATGGTACACAAATTATTCTCTAAAATTGAAAAAGAGGGCTCGCTTTTGTGAGACAAGTACAGTCCTAATATCTTAACCAGAGAAAGATAACACAGAGGGAAAATTATAGACAGATATGATTAATGAATATCAATTTTGAAATATTAAATAAAATGCTATCAGACAACTGTGACTCATCTAAGAAATCAATCATCAGGACCAATGTCAATTTTTACCAAGGATACAAGGATAATTCAACATTAGGAATATAATTGACATAATTATATCAAAAACAAAACCTTTCTAAATCACATGATCATATGAGTAGATTGTTAACTAATCGGGACATGAGAGGTGGAAGAACATTTATGTTGATCCAGTGTAGGATGAAGGTGACTTTGGGTTTCTAAAGACTGCCAACAGTGTAAAAGCTTTATTGGCCTGGAGAAAGACTGTGTGTTTCTATTGTCAAATGCATGGGGAAAGACTCATCACCAGACAGAGATTGGCAAATGGGTAATAAATCTTTTTTTTAATTAATTTTTTTTTCAATTAACAAGCATTTGTTTCCTTTCCTTCCCACCTCTCTCCTTCTTTGAACTGAGTCAGAGAGACAGATAGAGTGTGACAAACACAGACAGAGAAACGTGACCCTTGTAACGAATATGCATAGTCAAACAAAGTAAATTTCTTCAGTGGCCCTGTCTAAAACTGTATATCTAATTCCGTATCTTGAGTCCCCAGATGATAAATTCTTTCAGCAACAGCAGCTCATGAATCTGTAGAGAGAGGTGTTGCAATCTGCATTAGTGGTGGGGCCGATACTCCTAATGGCACCCAGTCTCTCCCTTCAGAGAGCTTTTACTCTTCAAGGAGGAGGGGAATGACATGTATACAGATAAGTATGATACAAGATATGGTGTAATAGGGTAAAGGGAGAGTCCAGATAAAATGCTGTAGGAGAATTTTCAGAAAGGATAGATTACTTTCAGCCATTTTTAGATGTTGGTTGTTGTCCTTCGTTCTCAAAGAGGACCAAAATGACATCACTGTTGGAGTCAAGTTCACAGTGTGTCTGACCAGACCAATACAAGCTTGGAATGCTCTACCCCAGGTCAGGCACAAATGCTCCACTCGAACATTTGGGATGGGTTCTCTAAATCTGCACATCTTGCGTTTCTTTTGAGCTACTTGAATTCTGCTTTGTATGTGAAAGAAGGGCAGGACTGTGAGCTCTGTTAGACAGGGACAGTGCTTCTGTTTGTCTTTGTATCCTCAGTGCTCAGCATAGTAGCTAGGCACATAGTAAATGCTTAACAAATGCTTGTTGACTGACTGACTGATTGACTGACTGCGAGAGTTAGAAGGGATT
>CM053624.1:313955845-314056745 GCA_028646595.1 Phalanger gymnotis
GCGTTTCTTTTGAGCTACTTGAATTCTGCTTTGTATGTGAAAGAAGGGCAGGACTGTGAGCTCTGTTAGACAGGGACAGTGCTTCTGTTTGTCTTTGTATCCTCAGTGCTCAGCATAGTAGCTAGGCACATAGTAAATGCTTAACAAATGCTTGTTGACTGACTGACTGATTGACTGACTGCGAGAGTTAGAAGGGATTCTCCTTTGAAGAGGTGACTTCTTGGCCCCTGCATGCCTCAGTCCTTGGGCTGAGTCCCTTTGCTTCTGTGGAAGTTTTCTCAGCATCTGTGGTATTGCATTGGGATGGCGAGGAGTGTTGTATCTTTGGACTTGGGTAATGTTGCCTATGTGTCGGTGGACTCTTTGGGGGCACATGGACAGAAGTACCACTTGTCTTTTCTGTCCAAAGCCTCCAAATTGGCCAATGGCAAGAAGCATGCCAACAGACCAGCCATCTCTGCTACATGCCTGAAACCTTGTGCTGAGGCCACGTGTACCATCTTAAAGACCCACTTCGAAGACCATGGCCTCTGACATCGACCTCCCAGATCTGAACGTGCCTTTTCCCTGTAATGTCCTAGCCTCATCACATTTTGGGGGTTTGGGGGTAAGAATCAGCTATCAAAACATCCATTTTATATGTCCCATTCCAATCAGTGAGCCAATGGTGTGTCTTCCAGGGCACAGTGGAAAAAATTCAATTTGTCATAGACCCTGGATTTGGAAACAAAGATCCTTCGTGACCTTGAGCAAGTAGGCCTCAGATTCTGCCATCTTTAAAATGAAGAGGTTGGACTGAATGAAGTCTAAGTTCTTTTACAGCTCTGATCTTGTGCCTCTATGAACCTGAACAGAAAAGAGGTCATAACTTGACAAAATTTTCTCCAAAAGGCTTCTTTGAAAACATAGACCATCTCTGTGAGGGAAGCACATTCAGTCTCTTTCCACCCCATCCCTATAGTTCTTCTTTCTACCTCCTCTTCAGTAGGAGGGGTCAAGGGTCAGGTGCAAGGGAGGGGATGTTAAGGTGGGGAACAAGTACACAAAGGAGGTATGGGAAAGAAAACAAAATTCACCCACTTGGCTTTGAGAAAAGGATTGGCCTTGATGAAGGAAAGAGAGAAGGGGAGGGACAAGGAGACTGAGTCCCCAGGGCACTGTTCAGTGGCTGACAGTATTGCCAATCCCTGGTTTTTGTCCAGATGCCAAATCTTGTCTTCCTATCTTCCCTGGGTGACACCAGAGCCTGGAAGGTGACAAGGTGGCATCTTCTCGAGATTGATTATGGAGGAAATATGTCTGCCTAAGGAGAAGAACCATAGGGAAGCCCCCATTCGGTTTGTATGTCTGAGTAATTGGTAGGGGTGTAGAGGGGTAACCACAGACCCGAGGCTGGTCTGAGACAGAGGCCTGGGGCCAAGTCCCAGTGGAAGGTTAAGTCTGGGTCTATGGAGGGATGGGCCAGTGAAAGGTTGAGAGAGAGCAGGTCTGGAGCCTGGAGTCCCTGGACAGATTCTGAGTCGGCACTTTTGGATCTCAGCCCTCCCTGTTCTTTCCCCAGCCAATTTCAGATTCCCTTTGCCTCAAACGAGGTTTCTCCTTCTGTTTTCTTTCTCCCTCCCCCAAGACCCATTACCATCCCACTCCCCACCCTTCTCTCATTCCAGTTAACTGGCACCTGGAGCAAATGCAGTTACTGACACTCATACCCAAGAAGCACTATTGGTTGTGGTTCAGGGTCCACCAGGATGGGAAGCAGGAGACCTCTGGTTTAGCCTGACAGTGCTAGTAAGCTGTATGACACTGGGCTGGTCCCTTCTTTCTGAGCCTCAGCAAAGAAGGAGTTGGACTGGTTTAGGATCCTATGAATTTGTGATATACATATTCACAGACACATACATACCTGTCCCCACACATGCTCAGATATATATGCATATGTGTATATATATATGATATATATATAAATATATACATATATAAATAACCAAATATACCTTCAGACGTGTATAAATATATTCACTTTCATGCCCACTTAGACATACATATATGAATTCACATTTATTCAGACATACAGGCCTACCCACAGGCTTATACTTACATACACATGCACTTGGATAATAGGCAAATAAATGTACATAACTACATCTATAGACAGATATTCATGTGTAAATATACCCATCTACTCACATACATACAATGTGAACATCCAGATTCTGAGTTACCCGCATATTTACATGCTCTGATCACCCCCTCAAAACACACACAGACACACACACACACACACACACATACAATCACTGTGGTTGTGTGTTGGGGCAAACCCGGCTGGGTAGATGCCCAGGGCAGGAGAGGTGAGGGTCACACTAGCCACTCCTTGGAACAGGGCAGAAGATTCCAGGAAGGCTTCTCTCTGACCCCCAGTCCTGATTCCTAGAACTGGAATTCCCAGCTGCAACGGGACAGCTGCCAGCAAGGGCCCTTCTTAGAACCCAGTCCTCTCTGGGGCCCCTGCCCAGCCATCCTGCCTGGCCTGAGCTCCAGCCATCCAGGAGGGAGGGGAGGGATAATGTTGAGAGTGGGAGGGTGAGGAAAGCTGAGAAGGAAGGAGCAGGGAGCAATGAAGCCAGACTGTTTAGTACCCCTTGGAAGCCAGCCCCAAATTCTATCTCCCCCTTCCTGGACTTCTGGCAACTTAGGATTGGGGTGGGGGGGCATCCTAGACCTCCATCCCTGTCCCACTGTCCCCTCTCCTTCTTGGAGAACTTCGAAGGGGGCATAGAACAGGGTCCAGTCCCCTTCAAGTTCCTTGGCAGCCACTCCAGACTGGCTGGCAGCCTACCCCTTCTCAGCATCAGTTACACTATCCCCACTGGGTCAGGCTGCCTGTGTTAGGGTGCTCTGGGAATCTTCAGGGACAACTTTACCAACAGCGGGGAGAGAGTCCTTCACTAGGTCAGGAGACCCAGATCCTAGTCCCCTCCCCTTTTATGGGTCTTGGTTTCCCTCATCAGTCAATTGAGAGATTTGGAGGAGGAGATCTCTAAAATTCTTTCCAATCCTTAGATGATATGCTAGAGGAGGGGATAGAGCCGATTCAGTACTGGGAGATCTGAATCATAGAATCTAAGTTTGGAGGTAATGACATCTCAGCTGCTGTCTGTTCTAACTCCCTCATTTTACAGGAGGCCTAGAGAAGGTGCCCAGGGGGGACCAGGGTAATGGCAGAAATTCAAACTCTTGTCCTTTGGCTCTGAATACAGTTCTTGTCCCACTCCACCCTAATGCCTGGGTCTGCCTCCAATTCACTTTGTGGCCTCGGGCACCTTCCTATCCATCTCTACCTTCCCATTTGTCCAATGGGGATAGATAGCAATCCAGAGATAGAAGGCACCTGGGAACAGATGAAAAATAATACTCTTACTAGCTATGTGATCCGGGCAAGTCACTTACCTGCTGTTTGCCTCAGTTTCCCTATCTGTAAAATGGGGATAATAGTAGCATTTACCTCCCAGGGTCATTGTGAAGATTATAACATTTGTAATATTCTCAGTTACTTTCAGTCTCTCATTTGTAAATATTTGTAAAGAACTTAGCACAGTATGATGCCTGGAACATAGTGAGCTCTATATAAATATTAGCTATTATTATTATTAACATTATTATATAATTGCTATGATAACTATTGTGGTAATCCATACTCATGAATTCCCTTAATCCTAGTGCTTTCTTTCTGTTGATTAAATCTCTAATTTGTACTGCATGTACTGTGTCTTGTTTGTGCATAGATTGCATATTGTTTCTCCATTAGACTAGGAGCTCCTTGAGAGAAGGCTTTGTACCCCCCTCCCTCCCACATAAGCACTTAGTGCAGTGCCCCACACATAGTAAAAATTTAAAAAATGTTTATTGACTGACCAAGAGTGAAAAGAAAGAATTTCTCATGGGTCCTTCATCCATTACTAATTCTTACCCTTGACACCTTTCCTGGCCCTTCTCCACCTCCTTGGGGTAAGAAGGCATAGGAAAAAGAACCTGAGGGAGGAACAGTGTGTGTTAGATTATAAAGTGCAGTAAACAGACTCTACCTAACAAACTAGGTGGCACAGTAGGTAGTGTACCAGGTCTGATGTCAGGAAGACTCATCTTCCTGAGCTCTAATCTGGCCTCAGACATTTACTAGCTGTGAGACCCCAGGCAAGTCACTTAACCCTGTTTGCCTCAGTTTCCTCATCTGTAAAATGAATTGGAGAAGGAAGTGGCAAACCACTCTAGCCACAGATGGGGTTTGAAATGATCCAACAACAGCAACCCAGTAAGAACAAAAATTTGAAGATGGTGGTTTCTTTCCTCAAGAAGAGGCCAAGAGTGTACTCCCTTCTACCCTGTCCCAGGTTTTAGTGCTTTCCACTTTTAATCATCTCCTATTCGTCCCGTATAAAGTTTGTTGGTATGTATTTGCTGTCCTTTCCCCTATTAGATTTTAAACTCCTTGAGGGCAGGGACTGTCTTTTGCCTTAACACAGTGCCTGGCACATGGTTGTTCTTGTTCAGTCTTTTTTCAGTTGTGTCTGAATCTTCGTGACCCCATTCGGGATTTTCTTTGCAAAGATACTGGAGTGGCTTGCCATTTCCTTCTCCAGCTCTTCAGACCAGGCTGGCCTCTGGAGGCCGTATATTCTCCACCCCGAGAAGGTAACCAAAACTGAAGAAAGCCATCGAGTCTGGTGATTGAGGATGGGACTCGGCGGGGCAGGTCACCTTGTGAAAATAGAGACACGACTCTCAGGTGTTGAGACTGGCTCCAGTGGCTGACTCCGAGGCCATTCCCAGAGAGGAGCCATGAGCTGAAGCTGGCCATTAAGTAAATAACACATATCTGGCTTCGTTCCTTCCCCGGTCCAGTGGCTGAACTGTTTAGCCTCATTACTTAGATCTGCCTTTCTCACAGTAGGTACTTAAATGTTTGCTCAGTGAAATTGAATGGAATTTATAGTCAGAGGGTCATAGAATCATAGGAATTTAGAGCTACAAATGACCTTTAAGAACATCTAATGATAATAACTATCATTTATATAGCCTTTTAAGGTTTTAAAAAACACGTTACAAATATTCTATCCTTACAATAATTCACAGACGTAGAGGCTGTTATTATTCACATTTACAGTTGAAGAAACTGAGGCAGAAAGAGGTCAAGCGACTTGCCCAGGGTCACACAGCTAGAATATATCAAGGCAGAATTTGAACTCAGGTCTTCCTGACTTCAGGCCCAGTACTCTATCCACTGTCTAACTCCCTCTATCTAGTCTAATTCCCTCATTTCACAAATTGGAGGATGGAATACTCCCATGCTGTAAGAAATAATGAGTAGGTTGATTTTAGAAAAAAAAAACATGGAAAGACTTGCATGAAATAACAAAGAGCGAAATGAGCCGAACCAGGAGAACGTTGCATACGGTAACAGCAATATTGTTTGTAAGATAATTGTGGATGACTAAGTTATTCTGAGTATTATAAATACTCAAATCACCTACGAAGGACCTATGAAAGAAGATGTTATCCATCTCCAGGGAAAGAACTGAGAAATAGAAATATGCATAGTATGGTTTCACATATCTGTATCTATACCTCCGTGTTAAATGGTGACTTCAAATGGTGGGGGGTGCGGGTGGGAGGAGGAGACAGGAACTTAAAGCAGAAAAAAATAAATTAAATTTAAAACAAATTAAGAGAGACCCAGAAAGGGTCTGAGGATATTCATCAATGGAGGGATGGTTAATAAACATAAAAAAAGGAAGCAACAATCACAAGAAACCCATATGGCTTCCTCGAGAACAGGTTATTCCAGATTAACCTTGTTTATTTTTTCAGCAGCTTTCTGGAAGTGATATATCAGGGAGTGTCGTCAACAGAGTTTACTGAGATTTCAGCAAAGCTTCTGGTGTGAAAGCTGAGGAGCTTCAGACTAGACAATAGCATAGTCAAGTGGATTTGGGACTGGGTGAAAGGCTAGACCTAAAGAATAGTCTTGAATGGTTTGATATCAAGTTGGCAGGAGGTTTCCGGTGAATCTGTACTTGGCCCTGGGCTGCTTAACATTTTTATCAAAAAGTCAGACAAAGTCACAGATGGCATGCTTAGCAAACATTCAGAAAGTACAAAGCTGGGAGGGAATGGGAGTTCTTCAGTGGATAGAATTAGGATCGAAAACGTTTCCAACAGGCTGAAACATTGGTCTGAATCTAAAAAGATAAGCCGTAATTGGGATAAATGTAAAATCTCACTTGGGTCCAAATATCAAATTCACTCTATAAAATGGAGGAGATACAGCAGATAGGAAAGAAAGAAGCACTTATTAAGCACCGACTACAGGCCAGGCAGCGTGCTTAGTCCTTGACAGATAATTATTTTGTTTGATCCTCATAATTATCCTGAGAGATAGATGTTATTATGATCCTCATTTCACAGCTGAGGAAACGGAGGTAATTAAATTACTTACCCAGGGTCATTTTTGTGGTGGCATGTCACTATCCATCGGACAGCTAAGTGTTGCAATGCACAGAGCGCTGGGCCTAGGGTCAGAAAGAGCCAAGTTCAAATGTGACCTCAGAGACTTACTAGCTGAGTGGTGCTAGGCAAGTCACTTAACCTCTGTCTACCTCAGCTTTCTCATCTGTAAAATGGGGATCATAATAGCATCTACATTGCAGGATTGTTGCAAGGATCAAATGAGATAATATTTGCAAAGCACTTGGCCCAGTGTCTGGCACATAGCAGGAGCTGTACAAATGGTACCTATGATTATTAAGACTCTTCCAATATTGGCATCCTTGGAGGCAGATCGACTATTTTGACCCACTCGGTCAAACTCAGTCAAGCGCCAAGTCACAGAAATGGTCCTTCTACCTTTGAATGACAACGAGGCTATTTTTATACCTGAATCACTGATACAGCCCATTCTTTTTCTCCCTGGATTAATTAACCAAATCAACCCGTTGTCCCACTGCTGCACGTCTATATATCCTCAGCTGTGAGAGGACTGAATGTGGTATTTATTGGACAACATTCTGTTGAAGATGTCATCAGTGAGCGAGTCAGTCGATAAGAACTTAGGTGCCCATGTGCCAGGCACTGTGCTAAGCACTGGGGATACCAAGATAGGCAAAAGATGGTACTCGACCTCAGTCAGAGAGCTCACAATCTAACGTCATTTGTTAAGTTCAAAAGGCATCCTGGAAAGAACAAATGATGGATTTGGATTCAGAGGCTCTGGGTTCGGACCCCAACTCTGCCACCTATGTGATATTGAGCAAATCACTTCCCCTTTTTGGAATAAATGAATTGAAAATTTTTTTATTAATTATATATGCTAAGAGAACAGATACATTAAGAGCATATGCGTTGAAATTAATCGAGCAAATGTGTTATGTTTTAAGAGTTGGGGTCTCAAATCCCAAAGCAGAGATAGTTTTTACTGTCAAGAAGCTTCCATTGTAATGGTGGAGTCAATTCCTATAGGGTTGTGATGGGCAGAAAAGAATATTTTGGCCTGGAAAATTAGAGGGCTAAGGAGTGGAATCATAAGGAAGAAGGTGGATGCCTCCTTCCCAGCAGCAGTATTGATTTCATTATGGTTCCAGTACTGAAAAGCCAAGATGCGCCTAAGGGAGAAGATGGCTAGGAAGTAAAATGTAGGCCGCAGCATTACTGTGGTCTCTTGGATAGCATGCGCCACATGAGGCCCTCATCAGTCAGGGAATGTGGCAAGATCTTGGGCAGGCAACATCACACAGAAGTCCAGCATCCAGAAGGAGGGAGGCAGTTGTCCTACCATACACATCTGGCCACATCTGGCTGAGATTTCCCTTTAGTTCTAGGGAGGACATTTTGGGGAGGATGTGGACAAACTGAGATGTGTTCAGAGAAAGGTAACCAAGAGGGTAAAAGACTATGCTGTGCAAGACTTTGTTAAAGGATCTGTGGGTGTTTAGCCTGGAGAAGACCAGCACTACTCTCCACTTCACATCTGCTGCTCTGCCTGGTTTCAACTCCATAAAACAAGAAACCCCTGAGCCCAGTACTACCCCTTCCTCCCATCAGTTCCCCCTCCCCCCAGCTTTCTGACCTCCTTCCCTTCCATTAGAGTGTAAGCTCCTTGAGGGGAGGGATTATCTTTTTTTGTTTGTTTAAGTGTATCTCTAATGCCTGCACAGTGCCTGACCCACAGTAGGCACTTAACAAATGTGAAATGGATTAGAGCAAATTTAGCAGAGATATAATACTGTAGCCACCTTCAAATGTTTTAAAGACAAGAGGGATTAGGTTTGTTCTTCTTGGTTCTAGAGTGAAGAATTAGATCCAAATGGGGAGAAATTGTAAGTAGGCAGATCTCAGTTCTAAACAGTTTAGAACTTCCAATTCCATTCAACAAACACTTATCCAGCTTCTGCCATATGCAAAGCTCTATCCAGAGGTTCCCAGACTTATTTGGCCTACCACCCCCTTTAAAAAAATTGCTTAGTGCCCCCCTGGGTTTAGGTTAGGTTAACCCTTATTTTTATTCAACACTTCTCAATTGCAACCAAGGCTACTACTGCCCCCCTAAATTGTTCCTGCTCCCCCCAGGAGGCGGTATGGTCCACTTTGGGGAGCTATGATACTATTAGAACTATCTACAAATAGGGCCTATTTCCTCAGAAGGCAGCAATCCATCACTAAAGTATTCTAGCCAAAATTATAGAATCTCTCCAGGACGCATAGGAGGGATTCTTTCACTGAGTAAAAACTTAGACTAGATGACCTTAAAAGCTCCTTTTTCTTTTAAGATGGCCTAGAATCCCTATGAATCTTGGCAGAGAACCAGGAGTATTTGTGCCTTTAAGGAGGCTTTATGACCAGCTGGTTGTTCCTAATGCCAGTCCCTTATTAGAGTTTCTGAGAAGGCCGGGGGTGGGGAGTGGTTGGAGTGGGAAGCTTCTATGAGCTGTCTTTACCTCAGAGAGCCCTTTCGGAGCTCCAGAGTGGCGAGGAAAAGTACTGGCTCTGTGTTGGTCCATGGCTCTTGGCCTTGGAGACTGACCCATCCTTTACTTCTCCATAAAGCAAATAGCCCAAGGTTTAGGGAGAACTGTAGTGCCTAGGTTTTGGTGTTCCTTACAAGGAAGGGCAGGGAGAGGGCAAGGCCTTGTGCTAATGGTTCGTCATTTATTAGTTCCAGTGTCTGCCAGAAGGCTCAGCTAAAAAACAGCTGGTCTTGGCTGTGAACATGCTGATCCCAGATTCCTGGTTTAAGGTGTCAGGCATCACAATCTCAGGCAAACTAAAGGTAGGGGCTTTGGGTAGCCTTCGATCCACCAAAACCAGCACTGTCTTCACCAATATCTCCTGGCCTCCATCTGTCATGCTTCTGCCCTGTCCAAGGACAACAATCTGAGTGATGGAGAGGGGCAAGAGAGGGCATTAGCTGTTCAAGACCAGAGAGGTGACATGATCTCTTCCTAAGCTGCCATACTGGCAAGGTCTAACCCAACTATCCACTGTCTGTGAACAATTTACTCCCATCACAACCATGGTTTTCATTATGAGCGGGAGAATGGACTGTTGCATTACAAATTCACGGAATGTCAAAATTGAAAGGTTGTCCAGTTCAATCAACTTGAGAAAGGCAATTTGGTACAGTGGAAAAGAAGGTGAGTTTAGAATCAGAGGACCAGGTTTCAAATTCCAGCACTGTTACTTAATCTGAACAGTGTGATCTTGGGCAAATCCCTTAATTTTCCTGGACTTCAGTTTCCTCATCTGTAAAATAAGAGTTTTAAACCTTGGGACCTCTAGCCTTCCTTTTAACTAAATCTATACTCCCATGTAGGAGTATGTTGGAGTCAGCTGAAACCCAGAGACAATTGTTAAAATTTTCAATGTGAGCTTTTAAATCTTGGAAACAGGCAAATGCTACTAATCAAGGCTTGATTTATTGTTTCATTGATTGTCTGGACTTTTAAAAAAGTGATGGAGGAAAGGTTAATAATGCATGTTAAATTTAAAAGTGTGTTGGGGTACATTTGCTAGCTCAAATAGCACAAGGCTCTTCACTATTCAGTTGGTTCTTCTCTAGTTGTCATCCAGTCTATCAGTGTCCTTTGTATAGGATGATGCCCAGTACTGAATATGATACTCTAGGTCAGTGGGATGTTAATTTTTCTAGTCCTCAGTAACAAAATTAGGATCCTGGATTGAGGGGGCATCCTGGAGGGCAATTTGGAACTATGCCCAAATGGGCTATAAAACTGTGCATATCCTTTGATCCAGAAATACTGTTAGGCAAATGTCACTAAGAGATTTTTTTTTTTTTAAAAAAAGGACAAGAACCTACATGTACAAAAATATTTATAGCAGCTCTTTTTGTGATGGCTAAGAATTGGAAATCGAGGGGATGCCCGTCAATTGGGGAATGTCTGAACAAGTTGTGGCATATGATTGTAATGGAATATTATTGTGCTATAAGATATGATAAACAGGATGATTTCAGAAAAACCTGGAAAGACTTACGTGAACTGATACAAAGTGAAGTGAGCAGAACCAGGAGAAAATTTATACAGTAAGAGCAATAGTGTACAATGAAGAATTGTGAATGACTCAGCTATTCTCAACAATACAGTGATCCAAGAAAATCCCAAAGCCCTTTGAGCATAGTTCCAAATTGATGAACTGATGTTATCGGAATACAGAATTAAGCGTATTATTTTCCTTCCTTTATTCGTTCTTTCCTTCGTTCCTTCCTTATTTCTTCGCTCCTTTCCTTCCTTCCTTCCTTCCTTCCTTCCTTCCTTCCTTCCTTCCTTCCTTCCTTCCTTCCTTCCTTCCTTCCTTCCTTCCTTCCTTCCTTCCTTCTTTCCACTCCCATCATGATCGTCTTGTACTCAAGAACCTTCAATGGCTTCCACCGTCTCCAGAATCATTACCAAACTCTCCAGCCTGGCATCCAAAGATCTTCAACCCCAGAGTGATGTTTATCTTTTCTGAACTTATTGACTATTACTTGGCATTTATCATGCAGGGCTCAGGATTAGGAGTCTTCTTTTCTATGCATAAATCACATTTCAGTACTGGACCTAGAGTAAAAAAAAATATCTGGGTCCAAATCTGTCTCTAGCATTCATGACAAACCCCTACCCCCTGGGATATTTTCAGATCATAATACTCCTGCGACTGTTTTGCTAACCCTACAAAAATATTTAAATAGATTCCCTTCTAACGACTTAATGATTCAGACTTTTAAAAACAGGCATTACCTGATATTCCCCATTGATTTGCATACCAAATATCCCAGCCTCATGTAGCCTTTCCAGGAATTGGCTGGGCTTATTTTCAAGTCCAAGGCTTCAGCCAGGGTTTCTGATTTAGTTTGGTTGTGTGTGTGTGTGTGTTTTCTTTCACAGAAACATTTTGAAATATTTTGGGAAACTGAAAAATCTGTTTTTCTAAAGTTCAAAATTATTATTATAAAATGATAATATAACTATAATGTAAGTCAAGGCCGGATGGTCACCCATCAGGTATGTTGTAAAAGACAATCTTATCCTTGTACCAGCTGGACTAGGGGGCTTTGAGGGCTCTTCTGACTCTAAGATCCTGTGATTCAATATTACTACCTCTGGCATTTACTAATTGCATGACCAGGACGAAGTTGCTCAAACTCTGTGAGTCTCACTTTGCTCATCTGTAAAATGGGGGTGGTAATAACAGCTATAACACCTCCTTCTTCAGGGGATTATAAGATTTGCATGAGATATTATATGCAAAATACTTTGGAGTCTTAAAACACTTTATAAATGTCAATTATTAATTATTATTATAATTAGCTCTTATACTTTTTCTGTCTCCCTCATGGGGCTGGGCTCACACAGGATTCACTTGAGTAATAGATTGACCAGGAGATCATAGATTATCTATTGCTGCTAAGTCATTTTACAGACAGGGAAACAGAGGCCCAGGGCTAAGTCAAGCGACTTGCCCAATATCACAGATACAACAAGCATCTGCCCAGGGAAAGGGAGCTCATTCACCGCAGGTCAATTAGAGCCACATCCAGGGTAGGGCAATCAGGGCTTTTTCCCAGGTCAATGAAATTTAGGGGACCTTTGACAACACTTAAGACTATTAAGTTAAGTACCTGTTTAGAAAGAATAATTAGTTAAAACAGGAAGTTACCTGGTTGGTGGTGGCGTTTCCCAAACGAGCTCCTTCTTGGTCTGAGACTAAACCTGCTTTTCCCCAACCATCTCCACCTACTGGGACCAGTATCCCAGGGTTTGTGTTTTCCCATCATAGGGTAGTGACTTAGAGTCCTGAAAGTTCATTGCCTACTTCTTTCTCTTGGCACCAAAATTGTTAGTTTCAGCTCTAATCTCATCCCCAAGTTCCACAAGGAGAGAAACTAAAGATACCCATAGTCTTTCTCAGGATCCCCTTCCTTAACAAGTTCCAGAAGAGTAGGCTTCCAGAGACTGGCTAATGGACTCTTGGGTGGGAGGTAAGATCATTACCATGATTTCATGGATTTTCTTATCAAGTGTTGTCAATTTTTTTACTTCTTTGTAGTCCAGGCTCCTGTGCCTACCTCTTCCCTTAATATCTACCTCTTGTCCTTCCGTTCTGGAGTTTCTCCCCAGCCTATTGGCCCCACCTTCCTCTTCTCATCCCTTCCCCCTCCCCAAACACCTTCCTCTTTCTTCTTTTTCCCAGATTCTCACAGGTAAAGTGGAGCTGGATTCTCTCACTTCTAATACTATACTTCAGAGAAGTCTGAATTTATCTGGGTTTATCTGGGCCACAGGAGTTTGGAGGTGGGAAATCCAACTGCCTGTCTTCAGCTACCCTAAGAGCCTTCTGAGCCCCTAAATCTTTGATAAAGGAGGGGCCAGGCTAAGCCCTGAATTTGGAAAGGAAGGGAATTGAGTTTCAGGCTAGGAAACAAAACCTTCTTCCGTTCCTTCCCCCCCACTGCCCCCCAATCCGGCCCCTTTCCATGTGACAGACAAAAACCTCCCCACTGTTGGGAGTTATGTAAGTAATTTCCATGACTGTAGCTGTGAGTAAACACTTCAGCCTCTTGTTGGAGAGTTACGTAACTAGGGCTTGATATCAGTCTCTCTCAGGGGACTGATTTAACTGGGCAGCTTACTTCCTATTTCTAAACCTTTGTCTCCTATGTAAAGGATCTTGGGTCTCTATTTAGGGCTAGCTCAGTGGACCTTTGTCCCTTTCCCTGAGGCTTCCCCCCCTTCCAAGGTTCTCTAAATTCTCCCATCCCCAAACCCTCCTTTGTGTACCTGACACCCTGCTTGTCTGTGGTTCACGGGCTTAGAAATCTGCTGCCCCGATCTCATTTCCCCTTCCATTGCCACTGCCACTGTATCCCTGGCACTCCAGGGTTAGCATTTGCCCTTCATCTCCTTCTCTACCAGCTTCAGGCCAAAAGAGTGAATTTTAGGGAAAGAGATCCAGAAACAATAAACCAGAGTAAAGGAAAGCAGTGAGAATGAGATACTATAATGGATGCCCAATTTTGTTGGCAAGGATGCTTTCTGGCCTGATGCAGAGTCTAAACCCTTGTCCTTCTCATCCCGTGTGATTCTTGTATATCCCCCTCCATAAATCTTCCCTGGTAAATCTTAGTGACTTCCTCTAGGACCTTTAATAATTTGTGCAACACCCAGGTTTATCCAACTATATTTTTCCCCTCATTTTTTCTGTCAGGCTTGCTAGTAAACTTATTGTTTACATCCCTATATTTCTACTGTTGGATTTGCCTGCCTCCTTTTCTGCTCATCCATATCCCTAGTGATGTATCTTTTATATCTCTCTTCATGCACATATCAGCAAAACAGGCAGTAGCTCACTTGCTCCCACCATTCATTTTTCCATTGTTTTTTTGGTCCCCCTGTTACTTACTCGGTTTCTTCTGAAATGGAGATTTGATGATTGGAAGCCATATGTTACCAATGAGAGAATTGTTGTTGAGTCATTTAGTATTCTTCACGATCCCCTGAAGTACACCAAGCCCTTCTATTTTCCATTATTTCCTGAAGTCTGTCCAAGCTCATGTTCATTGCTTCCATGACACTATATTGATCTCATCCTCTGCTGTCCCTTTTTCCTTTTGCTTTCAATTTCTCCCAACATCAGGGTCTTTTCCGATGAGTCCTGTCTCCTCATTATGTGAAAAAAGTATTTGAGCGTCAGCTTTACTATTTGACCTGCCAGGTACCCAGGGTATACTACCACACCCAGATGAGTAAATATACTTAAGAATTCTTGGAAGAACTTAAAAAGTATTTCAAACATCAAATAATAGGAGGAAAAATTAGGGGAAAAAAATTAGGGCAATCCAAGAAAACAATGAAAAGAAAGTCAACCAGCTGGAAAAAGAGATCCAAAAACTTAAGGAAGAAAATAATTCCTTGAAAACTAGAATCAGGCAAAAGGAAACTAATGACATTATATGACACCAAGAAATAATAAAACAAAGTTGAAAGAATGAAAAAATAAAAGAGAATGTGAAACATCTCATTAGAAAAACAAGTGATTTGGAGAACAGATCGAGAAAAGACAATATAAGACTACCTGAAAGGTATGACCAAAAAAAGTCTTGATACATGCATTACTATGAGAAATTATTAAGGGAAACTGCCTCGAAACTCTAGAATAAGAGGGTAAAGTGGAAATAGAAAAATAGAAATAGAAAAAATCCACAAATCACCACCTGAAAGACATATGAGGATGTAAACTTATTGTTCTCTTACTATAATTTTCTGAGCTCTGTTCAGGGCTTGATCTAGGGCACTCACCTCCACACATCTCCACCCCTAAGCCATGGCTAGGGCCCCCAGCCATACTGTCCTACAAATGCTCTTGTTCCCTGCAACTGCGAACCTCAGCTCACTCCTCTGCCCTGGAACTAAAACTGGGGACTCTGCTCTCCTGCCCACAGCCACCAAGGTTCCTGCCCCTCTGCTACCACACTCACCTGGCCGGTGCTTGCTCCTTCTCACCCACAGCCAGAGCCCAGACCATGTCTGATCAACACAGTCAGGTCTGGCATCCTCAGACCACAGAGGGTCCTTCAACTTCCCCTACTTACTTGTCTGACCCTCCACACTGTCCAGAAGGTAAATGTTTCTACTGTCTAGCCAGACCCAGCTTCCCTGAGGGCTTTTTGTTCATTGATTTAGCAGAGTCTTCCTGGAGGTGTTTGCACTTCACTTGGGCCAGGCCTTCACCTTGGGAGTCTGATCTTTCCCCAAGGTCCTCTCAAGTTGTCTTAGGAGGACAACTGCTTTACCCCAACTTTTATTTATCTCTGCTGCTCCACCATCTTTTAGGGGTAAATTTGGAGATCCTGGTATTTTCTGCCATGTTGCCAGAATCCTCTTATCACTTGCAGTCTCAGTATATAATTGATGGTGATGATGACAATGACAACTTTATTATGTAGCTTTGCTTTTACAGGTAGAAATTCATATATCACTAACACCTTGAACCACAAGGTGGGTCACAGAAGTCAAAATAAAGGAATGGTAAAGAAAGAGGTCATCTAGGACAGCAATAAGGGAGAATGAATACAAAATGGTGGCATGGTCCTATAAGAAAAGCGTTCGGAGTGTTAAAGGTGAAAAGGATCTAAGACTGGAGATAAATGCTAAGAACAACAAAAAGGGGTTATTTAGCTTTATTGGGGGGATGATAACTGATGATGGAGAGAAGGAAGAACTACTCAACTCCTTTTTTGTTTCTGTCTTCTCCCTCAAGGAGGATAAACTGTTAACTGGAAAGGAAAGGACAAAAATAGCCAATAAGTGGAGTTGGTAACGAAGATAGGAAGGGAGATTGTAACTCTGATTTACTTTTGAGAAGATCAAATTACTTTGTAAATTGAGTCACTGTGTGGTCTTTGAAAGATTATAGGAAGTAGGAGAGAGGCTGCAAGATTGAACAAAGGAAGTGCTATCCTTTCTACGAAGGGATGAGAATGGGGTTTGCAAACAATAACCCAGTGAACTTGACTTTTGAGTCCTCTCAAAATTCTAAAGCATATTATTAAGAGGATGGTTAGTTAACCATGGCTAGTAAACCACAAAAAAAAAAGAGCTGATCGCAAAGAGTCATCATAGTTTGGTCAAGATCAAGTCATGCTAGACTAACACCATGTATATTTTTGACAGGGTCACTGGACTGGATCAGGTAATATTTATTCTGGTTTTAACAAAGCATTTGACAAATTCTCTCCTGACATTTTAGTGGGTAAATAGAGAGATATAAGATAGATGATCCTACAGTTAGGCAAAGTTGGAAATGGTTGGATGGCCCAATCCCAAGAAATGATATTAAGAGATCTCTAGTGAATTTTCCATGGACCTATGCATACATCCACGCTGCTTGTTTTTTTTTTTAAATCAATGACTAGGATAAAGGCATAATATGATGTGGTTATCAGGTTAGCAAATGACACAATGCCAGAAGAGAGAGCTAACACATTGAATGGTATCCAAAAAGATTTGGACAGGCTAGACACTCAACGAAACTAATAAGATGAAATTCAATAGGGACAAATGTAAAGTCTTGCATTTGGGTTCAAAAAAGTCAACATTGCAAGTACAAGATAGGCTAGATAGCAGTTCAGCTGAAAAAGATCTGGGAGTTCTAGTGCCTTGCACACTTAACATAATGCAATTTCGGAGTGTTTTAAAAGGGACATAGTGTCCTGGGATAGGAAACACTTATTTCCCTCTGCCCTGCTCAGAGCTACTTGTTAGGAAGCTTAGTGATACAATAGAAAGTGTCCAGAAAAGTAAAGGATCTCAAGGTTATGAATATTGAGGATAAATTTAAGGAATTGGTGAACTTTTTATCTAGAAAAAAAAAGACTTGTCGGGAACATAATAGTTTTAGGTTTTTTCCATTCAGCCCTAGGAAGTGGAAAAAGGAGCAAAGAGGCACATTTAGGTTTGATTTAAGGAAAAACTTCTTAACAAACAGATACCCAACAATGGACAAGGCTGCGTTAGGTGATAGGGGCAGCTAAGTGGTGCGGTGGATACAGTGCTAGACCTGGAGTCAGGAAGACCTGGGTTCAAATCTGGCCTCTAGCCAGACACTAGCTGTGTGACCCTGAGCAAGCCACTTAAGCTTAGTTTCCTCATCAGTAAGATGGGAATAACAATGACAGCTCATTTCCCAGGGTTGTTGTGAGGATCAAATGAAATACCATTTGTAAAGTGCTTTGTGAACCTCAAAGCACTATGTAAATATGAGTTGCTATTATTATGTTGTAGTAGAGAGGATTCCAGGTCTGGCATGGGTTGGAATAGAATGGCCTCTCTGAGATTCTATGGTTTGGGTGATATTTATAAAGATGATTATACTATGTTATGGAAATGTTTGTGCTTTTTTCCATAAATTAAAAAATTAAGTAAATAAAAATTAAAACCAAATAAGCCAGTGATTGCTAGTGTCTTCTCAAAATCCTTTTTTTGGAGGCAATAACACTTTCTAACATCTTTTCCATTCTTTTAGAACCTTCCCCTTTTTGAGATATCTTGAACATTGGTCCTTGAATACATTTGAAATCAGGTTGCCTCCAGAATGGCTCTCTTCTGTATGTATTTGGCTGAGTCCGGCTATTCCCAACTGCATCCTCTTAAGTGCTATGACAGTTTGTTCTTGCAAGTCCATTAGGTGCTGAAGAGATGGTGTTCTAATGGGATGTTTCCACGGATGTCGATGATGAGAATAAATTGGTAGAGAGACTTAGGCAGATCCATTAATTTTGTTACAATTGTTTCTATCCAGTTTAATTTTTAAATGCTCTTGGGATAATCTGGCTTAGTTGGGTATCATGCCAAGGTTTTTGCTTGCTCAATTTCTCCTTCGCTATTTTTCATTGTTTTGTAAGTGTCAACATCATGAAACTGTCAAGGCAGGTTTATTACAAGAGAAATGGACATACATGTGGAACCCAAAGAGTTCACAACTCTTACAGAAGTTTGCATGTTTATGACAGTACACAACAAAAGGAAGAGGAGAAAACGGGAGAGGGTATGGCATGGGAGGAGACAAATACAGCAAAGGCTAGGGTGGGGGGAAGGACAGAAATTCTTCTGAAGTGTTGGAACGAGGCAATGGCAAAAGCTGCATTCTTTTCCCTTGGGAACTGCTACCACAGATTCCCAAAGTGAGCTATATTGTCCCCTGGGGGGCACTGGAATGACCCAAAGGGCTAGTAGTCTCAGGTATAATTGAGGGGTGCTGAGTAAAAATAAGGGGGTGCTGGAAGCAAAAGGAAAGAAGAGAAGAGAATTTTGAAAAACCATTCATACATGTTTTACC
Source organism: Phalanger gymnotis (assembly GCA_028646595.1). Lineage (NCBI taxonomy): Eukaryota > Metazoa > Chordata > Mammalia > Diprotodontia > Phalangeridae > Phalanger > Phalanger gymnotis. The sequence goes on from CM053624.1 coordinate 313,974,230, forward strand.
AGTTGTGTAATAGAATTAAAGTTGTAGTGATTATATTATTTTCCAAATAAACACACAAAATGCAAGTTATGACCAGTCGGTGGTCAAGTCTGCTGAGGTCTTAACAAGCAAGTGTTGGCAGACAAGCGTGTCTTGAATTGTCAGGAAGTCCAGCATGCATTGCTGGAATATGTGCATGTAATAACTTGTTTATAATACGATACTATGTGGTTACATGAACCAATATCGCATCATCAAAATTTCAATGAAGGAAAACCCCACAAATTTACAATAAATTATTAAATTCAAGATGTGTAATTTTTTTAAAAAAATATTTTATATATTTTTTGAAATGATGCAAATTTTCAAACACTCTTAAAGGGTTAAAGAAAGATTTTGCGGCGGGGAGGCATTGAGTAATTTTTTTGGAAAAGGGGATGGTAGGCCAAATACATTTGGGAACCTTTGTGCTAGCCTATGAAGATAGGAGGGTCTGCTTATCTGCAAAGGACCCAGCTGCACAAGCATTTTTCCAGCCTGGAACAGACTAGTTGGGTGCTTGTCTTGCCTCCCAAGGACACCCAGAGAATCCAGCTTGGGGTACAAAATTATGTCAGCTGTGGGGAGTCTGCGTTCCTGATGCATTCAGGGCCTCCTGCATGCTCTGGGTCTAGGGTTTCTGGAAAATATGGCAACTCAAAAAGACAAGTTGAGGGGACCCCTTAACACCCCTTAACATGAGGCAATACTGGTCATAATAATTTATCATCCCTTCTGTAAAGTTTCGCAGATCTACTTCTATTCCAAACCAGCTTTGCTTTTGGCTGTCATTTTCCTCAGTTTGGTAAGAATAATAAGTATGTGTGCTATGAAGTGGTTTCTGGGTTCCTTTGGCTTCCTTCTTGTGACAACTTCTTTATTTCAGTTAAAGTCCTTTGACACGCTGGAGCCTACTTATTCCTCTGATGCATTTCTGTTTCCCTGAGGGTCATCCACAATATTTAATCTTCAGAGAAAGCAGAGTTCCATGATTCTTAGCCATGTGGCACAGCTAGTAAAATATTATTAAAAATATGGCCGGAGGTGGGGGAGGGGAGGTTTGCAGGATATAATTAGGCAGCAGTATCCTATCAATGATTACTTGAGTGCAACAAGAGACACGAAAGATTTTTTTAAAATTTTCTTAAAATTTTTTTTTTCATGAAAGATAATCAGGAAAAATAGGATTATAAAAGAAGGTAGAACAATCAAGTAGGGAGAAGAAGAGATAACAATTTTGGGGTATTCTGGAGCCAGCTCTGCTGGAGTCAGCTCTATCTGACTTGCAAGAACCAGTTGTCAGATTTTCAATGTGAGCATTTATACCTCAGAAATTGTTATATATCAGAATTTGATTTATTATTTTGTTGATTGTCTAGACTTAAGAAAGTGTTAATAATGCAGATTAAACTTAAAAGTGCATGCCCACATATTTTTATATCCAGAGAGTCCAATTGTTAAACATTTACCAGCATATCCCTGTATTTCTCCATAAACTTTGCATAAATTCAGCAGGAATTTGGTATAAGACTTAAGGAATGAAGTTATCACTGGATTGGAGATCTGGTTATTGTAGGCTAATAATAAATAAACAAACAAATGAACGAATGAATGAATGAACAAATGAATGAATGAATAAATGAATGGAACAAATGAATAGATAAAAAAGAAAAAGAAAGAACAAAAGAAAGAGATGATGATAATAATAGCTGGCCTTCATGTAGCACTTTAAGGTTGGCAAAGTGCTTTATATCACCCGTTATCTCATTTGAGCCTCACAGCACCCCTGGCCCAATGGCTGCACTAGTACCCACATATTGATCAATGATTTAGAGAATAGTCTACCGCATGCTGCGTAAATCCTGTATAGATTTGCAGATGGAGGGGATGATGGAAGATTCTGAATAGTATTGTCTCACAAAATGATAAAAAAAAAACTGCGAATAATAATAATAGCTAGCATTTGCATAGCAATGTAAGGTTTGCAAAGCACTGTACAAATATTATATAATTTGACCCCTAAAACAACTGCAAGAGGTAGGTGCTTCTGTTATTCCCATTTTATAGATGGAAAAATTGAGGCAGACTGAGGTTATGTGACTTGCCCAGGGCACACAAATGAATAAGTGTCTGAAGTAGGATTCGAACTCAGGTCTTCCTGAGCCAAGGTCCTGCGTTCTGTCCATTGTTCCATGTAGCTACCTATATGAAGGGGAAAATAAGACTGTAGAAAACTTGGCATGAGACCCAACTTGGCTTGATTTATGGGAAGTCATGATGAAAAGGTATTATGTGCTGCTATTTGTAAAACTGGAGTGCTCACACTGATGGGATTTCCAGATTCACTGAAGTACTGAAATATAAACTTGGCAAATCCAGGAGTTAATGGGATTGGTTTCATCCTGTGTCCAAGAGGACCAAGAAGCTTCCATTTCAGGCGACACTTGGTTGCCTTGCTTTGTGGTCCTCATAATGGGCACAAAATGAGGGAATTTGAAGGGCAAACACAAGACAAATCTCTGGTCCTAGACTGGGATGGGGGGTGGGGTTCCTATCTCTCCCTATCCCCATTTTATCTAAGCCAGGTTATCTACCCTATTCGTGGCCCACAGGTGAAAATGGCAGTTTCCAAAGCAGAACATTTTCATGCTTACTTTGGGATTCTCCTTCTTTGATCAAGGCTGGATCACGCTCAGTTGTCTTCTGTATAATTCATAATACTTTCTCCCACTCTTAGTCAATCAGGAAGCCTCTTGTGGTTGTGTAAGGGATGGGGCAGGGAAGGGGGAGGGTAGAGCAGGAATGTACTCTATATAACCATGAAAGCACTTGGGTTAACTCCCTTGTCCAAAGAAGGCAGGAGATTGGGGGTGGGGGAGGTTGTAAAAGCATTGCTTACAAATTAAAATATATTGAAGCCTCTAAAATAGAAAAGACAGTGCAACCCTCTGCATCTTGTTCATGATATCCCAACCCCCAGGACCTTCCTGAGGGCTTTGTTCTTTGGAGAAAAGTCTTGGAACTACATTTCCAGAAGCCTGTCCAGGATTTGTGAACCATGGAGATGTCACTCAGGTGCTGGAGAAGAGAAGGAAATCCAGTGCAGGAAATTTTGAAAAATCACTCAGAAAAGCATTTCTCAAGAGGGCAACAGCTCCAGGGAGCTAGCCACAAGGAGCCAGTCGTTGTTCAATCCTGTCTGACTCTTTGTGACCCCATTTGGGATTTTCTTGGCAAACATACTCAAGTGGTTTGCCGTTTCCTTCTCCAGTTCATTTTACAATTGAGGAAACTGAGGCAAACAGGGTTAAGTGACAGCAAGGGTCATACAACAGTGTCTGAAGCTTGATTTGAACTCAGGTCTTCCTAACTCCATTGTGCCATCCAGCTGCCCCTACACAAGGAGTCAAAGCATTCTCCAATTAATAGTGCTCACTGGTTTTCAGGGAGGTTCTCTAGAACTTGCTATGTACGAATTATATCCTATATTGCTGTTTTGGGAGAGAATAAGAAGCTACCTGGGGTCAAGATTAGTTTCTCCTTGGACATATATGTGTTTGGGGATGTATAGAAGCCATTTGGAAAAGGGTGTCATTAATACCTGACTTAATTTCTTTTCAATATATTCACATACAGATAGATAGATAGATAGATAGATAGATAGATAGATAGATAGATAGATATAGATAGATGGACAGATGGACAGATGGATGGATGGACAGACAGATATAGATAGATAGATAGACAGACAGAGAGATAGATGGACAGATGGATGGATGGACAGACAGATATAGATAGATAGATAGATAGACAGACAGACAGACAGACAGATAGATAGATAGAGTCGACATGATGTACGTGCCTATAGTCCCTGATGCTGGGAGGGCTGAGATTGGTGGATTGCTTGGGTTTGGGAATTCTGAGTTACAGGAGAGCTATGTCAATCTAGTGGCCACACTAAGTCTGGCAGGTTGGTGAGCCCTCTGTGGTATAGGGCCACTAGGTTGTCCCAGTCTGGTAAACAAACAAAAAGATTAATATCTTTTGTCTTCATATCAAAATATTTTCTGGGGGGAAATCCTCCTCCCCTCCAAATACACCTCTTTTGCACTTTTCCTCATTATTTTCCTTGAAATTCTAGACTGCTTTTTTCTCCAAATGAAAAGATGGGGGGGCAGATTATTATCTATAAAGTATCCCATTGGTACTTTGGCATAGCTCTAAATCTCAAGTAATTTCATCATTTTTATTACATTGGCTTAGCTCAACCATGAGCTGAACTAATTTTACCCCTATTTTTTCATCAAGCATTGTTATCTTGAATTGGTCATAATCTAGCTAAGTTTAATAAGGAAGCATTGATGGGTGCTTATAAATAGTGGCATTAAATAAACAACTACCCATATAATACCAGGGACTTGGTTGGTGAAGGTCAGGATTTTATCCTCCCTTCAGATCAGGAGATTCTGGAAGGATGGAAATATAAATAAATAGGTTCATCTATCCACAGCATTAGGGGAGGTTGGGGATATTTGGGGCCCACCCTTACTTAGTGAAAATGGTGTTAAGAAGGGAGAGTCTGGTTTCCTCTAAGCCATCCTATGGGTCATTTCAGAGCCAGGGTTACAGGCTGGCAGAGCCAGGACTGATCTCAAGGGCATTGCAGATGGTTTCTTATTCTCTGAAATGCAGAGGCTGCTTCTGAAAATCATTGCTCTCCCAACCCTGAAGATGCAGTTTTAAAATGCCAACTTCCTTTTCTTTTGAAGGAATCAAAGAGGAAGGCTGAGGCTTCACAGAAATAGCCTCTGGTTCCTCTAGCTCCTTCACCAACCAGGAATTCCAGCCTCAGGACTGACCTCATTCACCTCCCAGTCAGGCAGAGGCCAAGAAAGCCTTTGTCAGAGTTCACAGGTTTTTCCTTAATGGGATTTTAGTCCTAGGAAGACACAGACAGTTATCCATAGGAGGGCTCACACTGCAAGAGTGGCCTCCTTTGAGATGGACCCTCACCTAATATGTATAGGTATAAGTCAATCAGTTGGTCAATAAACATTTATTAAGCACCTACTATGTGCTAAGCACTAGGAACACAATGAAAGGTAAAACACAATCCTTGCTCTCAAGCAGTTTACAATCAAATGAAGGAGACAACATGCAAATAACTAAGTATAAACAAGGTATAAACAGAATAAACAGGAAGTAAATAACAGAAGGAAGACCCTGGAATTAGAGAGATTGGGGAAGGTTTCCTGTAGATGGTGGGATTTTAGCCAGGACTAGAAGGAAGCCAGGGAAGTTAGGAGGCAGAGATGAGGAAGGAGAGCATTCCAGATTTGGTGAACAGCTAGAGAAAATGCCTGGAGTTAGGAGGTGGCATGTTTTGTTTGAAGGACAGACCAGTGTCAACTGGATTGAAGAACATGGGTGGGTGGGGTGCGGTAAGGTGTAAGAAAACTAAAAAGGGGTGTGTGGGGCAGATTATGAGGAATTTTGAACACCCAACAGATTTTTATATTTGATCCTAGAGGTGACAGAAAGCCGCTGGAGTTTTTTGAGTAGTGGGGTGACATGGTTCATCACAATGAGTAGAGAATAGACTGTAATAGGGAGAGACTTGGGACAGGCAGAACCACCAGCAGACTGTTGTAATACTTCAGACAAGAGGCTTGCACCAGAGTGGTGGCTCGTCGGAGCAGAGAAAGGGGCATATGTGAGAGATGTTATGAAGGTAAAACTGATAGACCTCAGCAATGGAGTGGATATGGGAGAGGTGAGAGACAGTAAGGAGCTGAGGAGGACATTTAGGTTTGGAGCCTGGGGGATGATGGCGCCCTCAACAGTAATAGGAAAGTACATATATAGCTGAGCAGTATATGTACGTCTTCGTGTGTGTATGTACACACATATGTATATATACACATAGGTACACACACAGGTCTATATTCTGTGTGTGTCTGTATTCCAGTCTTTATGTGTCTGAGAGCTTATTTCCATTCAAGTCTACGTTCATCAATTAATTACCTACTGCATGCATTGATGTTCATTTTTTAAAAAGCTGTGCCCTATTTCCCTCAGTATGGGTTATTGGACACTAAAATTCTCCTGCCTGTCCCAGCTCAGCTCTTAGCCCTGGGGTGTGAGGGTAGTTTGGGAAGAGGAGGAGAAAGGGCAAAGAGGTAGGTAGAAGAAAGAGAAAAGAGTCCAGGGCAATGGAAAGAACACCATTGTTCTTTAGAACACTAAGTTCTATACTGGCTCCACCACTAACTTGCTATAGTACCTTGGGCAGGACCCTTCACATCTCTGGGTCTCAGTTTCCCTATCTGCAAAATGACAGAATTTGATTTAATGGTCTCTACTATCCTACTAAGTTAAGTGGTACAGTAGATAGAGCACCAGGCCTGGAGTCAGGAGGACCTGAGTTCAAATTTGGCCTCAGACACTTACTAGTTGGGTGACTCTGAGCAAGTCACTTAACTCTGTTTGCCTCAGTTTCCTCATCTGTCAAATTAGCTAGAGAAGGACATGGCAAACCACTGTAGTATCTTTGCCAAGACCACCCTAAATAGGGTCAAGAAAAGTCAGACATGACTGAAATGACTGAACAACAAAAATATCCTTACTGGTGCTAAAGGTCTATGGTGCTATTATTCTTCCATCAAATTTGAGATGGATGAAAGCCTCCTGCCACGAAGCCCTTCATTTACATTTAGGTTGAGTTCTGCTCTCCTTTCATCTGCTCCCTGCCTTTCTCACTCTCTCCTAATCCCAGCCCTAACCAGGGTTTTCCACTGGGGCCTTGCTCCTCAAGCTCCCTGTGTCTGTCTCTGGACACTCCCACTGCTGAACACAGCCCAGAACAGCTGGGGAATAAGATAAGGGCCCTGAATCCCTGCCGATGTTTGGTACTAACTGGCTGATTTTCAGATCAGAGTGTGGGCAGAGCCCCTTAGATTGGCTGCTGGGCTGGCAGGCAGAGCTGAGTGGCACAGGTCTGGGGTTGGGCTGGTCTCAGGGAGGCCTTGCATGTCTCCAGGCCTGAGCCGGGGCCTGAGGGGCCCATGAGTCTAAGGGTGAGAGTAGGGGAACTAGGGATCAGGATTTTGCATTCCTGAACCTCCTAGGTAAGCAAGCTCTACCTGTCACTTGTGAGAAGACAGCCCTGCACCAGCCTGTGGGGCAGGTGAAGGAGAAACCAAACAAGACCATCTCCTTCCGCTCAAAGTGGGCAAGCCAAAAAGAAGGTGAAGCCCTTCTCCACTACTAAAAAACTCCTTTTCAAGGAGGAGAAACGCACTACTTAGGTAGCCCATTCCATCTGAAGGTGGCTCTGATCATTAAGAAGCTTCTTCTTACATTAAGCTTAATTTGAAGCTAAACTTGCCTTTTTTGCCATCTCTCACCCATTTCTTCTACTTCTTTCATCTGGAGCCAAATAAAACAAGTCTAATCCCTCTGTAAGGAGACAAGCCCTTCAGATACCTTTTTTCCCTTCTGAACTTAACAAATGCCAAATAAAATGGGCATTTCCATGTACCTAGCACAGAACATGAAATGGCAGGTCTCAATTATTTATAGCTTACTGTTCTTTTTAAGTTCTTAATGAGTTCATCCTGTAACTTTTACAGTTGCCTTGCTTGTCCGTGTCTCTTCCTGGCCTTCTGGATTTTTTTCTCTGCATTTAAAAAAAGATGCCTCAATGATGCTCTTTTCTGCCTTTTCTTTTATGCTATCCTATCCATATACCCCCTTGTCCTCTCACTCCTTGAACTGGAAAATAGTTTTGTTTTTGAGGCAATCAGGGTTCAATGACTTGCTCAGGGTGACAGCTAGTAAGTGTCTGAGGCCAGATTTGAACTCAGGTCTTCCTGACTCCAAGGCCAGTGCTCTATCCACTGTGCCACTTAGCTATCCTCTGCTCCATGAATTGGAGAAAGAAAGAAAGAAAGAAAGAAAGAAAGAAAGAAAGAAAGAAAGAAAGAAAGGAAGGAAGGAAGGAAGGAAGGAAGGAAGGAAGGAAGGAAGGAAGGAAGGAAGGAAGAAAGGAAGAAAGGAAGAAAGGAAGAAAGGAAGAAAGAAAGAAAGAAAGAAAGAAAGAAAGAAAGAAAGAGAGAGAGAAAGAAAGAAAGAAGGAAGGAAGGAAGGAAGAAAGAAAGAAAGAGAGAAAGAAAGAAAGAAGGAAGGAAGGAAGAAGGGAGGGAAGGAGGGAGGAAGGAAGGGAGGAAGGGAGAAGGGAGGAAACAAAGAAAGAAAGAAAGAAAGAAAGAAAGAAAGAAAGAAAGAAAGAAAGAAAGAAAGAGAGAAAGAAAGAAAGAAAGAAAGAAAGAAAGAAAGAAAGAAAGAAAGAAAGAAAGAGAGAAAGGAAGAAAGAAAGAAAGAAAGAGAAAGAAGCCTTTCAGATTCTTGGCATGGCCCCACTGAGTCGTCTTCTCTTCAGACTCAGCATCTCTGTTCCCTTCATTTCTTTCTTAATCTCCTCTGTATCTCTGAGGGAAGGATCTTGACTTTGGGAGACCAGAAGGAGAGATCAACCTTTGGAACTTGGGAAGGTGACAGGACAGAAGGCCACTGGAAGGCAGGCAGAACAATGGATGAGATGATGGTCTCCGAGGCCTTAGAATTCCAGCTCAGGTGGGCACAGGCAGATAGGTTAGGATGTATCTAACATGGTGGGAACAGACTCTTCAATAACGTATAATAACAGTGATAGTAGTATATAATAATGATAATTGTATACACTGCCTACATTGATAGTAATGCCCGGTAGAGTGTCAAAACACATTTTTCTCATTCATCAATCACAATTGGTCCTCTTAACAGATCTCATAAGAAGATAAGAAGGAATGATTAGCCCCATTTGAGAGGTCCAAGGAAACTGTAGCTCAGAAAGGGAAAGAGATTTACTCAAGATCATGCAGTGAGTCAGTGGAAGAGCTCCTGGATGTATGAGAGAGCACATGCCAGCATTTCAGGTTCCATCAAGAATTAACAAATTCTTCAAGTGCCTTTAGTATGTCATTTCTTTTGACTAAACAAAATTTTTCCTCAAAGTTTTCTTAGACTTCTTTTCTCTGTCTTGTCAATCATATTTATTTCCATGGCTTCAAGTATGAAGGTCCCATACTATGCTGATGACTACCAAATCAATTACTCAAAAGGCATTTATTAAGTGCCAGCTATGTGCCAGGCCCCCTGTGAGGCCTGAAGCAATCCTTATTCTCAAGGGACTTCTTTCTAATGGATTTCTATCCCTAGCTCTGATCTCAGTGCTGCTTATAATCTTTTACCATCATTCTCTGTAAGGTTAAAAAAAAGTTTATATTCTGAACTACTGGTTTCTTTGGCTGCCATGTCTCTATACTTAATAATAATATATGCTAATAGCTAGAAGATGGGTAAACTGAGGCAGACAGGAGGTTAATTGAATAGTCTGGGGTCACATAGCTAATATGTGTCTGAGGCCAGATTTAAAGTCAAGTTTTCCTGACTTCAGGCCCAGTGCTGAACCTGATGATCAATTTCAGAACCTGATCTGCTGAACCCAGATCAATTTCACTATGCAAAAGTGTCTCTACCTCGATGCCCCATGGAAATCTCCAACTCATTATGTTCAAAACCAAACTTATAATCTTTCACGCTAAAACCTGCTCCTCCATCTGATATTTTTCTTATTTCTGTCTCTAGTATTACTTTTCAACCTTTTTTCCACGTTCAAAACCTTGAGGTTGCCTCTATTTCTTTCTTCCCACCTACCCTTCTGTAACAACAATGTTACCTGCAGCTACTGTGGCTGTGCAAAGCCAACAACACTGGCACACAGGAGGGCGCCCAGCACAGACTCCCCGACCTGCCCTTCCAAGGAAAGCAACCCTAAGGGGTCCACGATCTCACTCCAGTCAAACACACATATATCATTCACCTAGCTCAGGGGAAAAAGTCAGCACCCCGAGCTGACAACAACAGAGCAAACACGAACAGAAATTGCAGAGAAAACATAAACAGAGCAAATAACACAAATCAACAGACAGGTTTCTAGCTGTCTGATCAAAGCCAGACATACATAGTTACTAGAGAGAGAAGCACCAACATCTGGGTTCTCAAAGCTGGGAGCCCCCCAACAGCTACCCAGAGTCTCCACACCAACACTCTTCCAATGAGTGAACCCCCAAAGCAAAACCTCACCTCAGAGTATACAAACTGTTTCCAATCAACGAATTTTGATTCAGTCAAAGACCCCTGATTCAAACCAAGGCAAGAATCAATCGAAGGCACTTGATTTCCTCAGTGCTGAGAAGCATTCCAAAAGAAAAAAAGCAAAAAGTCCCACTTTGCTTGCCCTTACACCTTCATATCATTTGCCAGGTCCTGAAATTTCTAACTCTCAAATATCTCTTCCATCCATCTCCTCTGTTCTATTCTCATTATCATTGCCACAGTGTAGGGCCATGTTACCTCCAGCCTGGACTATTTCACGGGCCTCCCCCTACCCTCACTCAATAGTATTTTATTTTTTCCAATTACATGCAAAGACAGTTTACAAGATTTTGAATTGCAAATTTTTTCTCCCCCTCCTTTTCTCTCCTCTCCCCAAGAGAATATGCAATCTGATAGCTGTGTATGTACAACCATATCAAACATATTTCCACATTAGTCATGTTGTAAAGAAGAACCAAAGGGAAAAATCATGAGAAAGAAAAAACAAAAATAGTAAGAAAAGACAAAATAGTATGCTTCGATATGTATTCAGACTCCATAGTTCTTTCTCTGGATGTGGATAGCATTTTCCATCCTGAGTCCCTTGGAATTGTCTTATATCCTTGCATTGCTGAGAAGAGCTAAATCTATGAAGGCTGGTCATTGCACAATGTTGCTGTTACTATGTACAATATTTTCCTGGTTCTGCTCGCTTCACTCAGCATCAGTTCTCTGCCCTTTCTAAGGTGTCCTTCATATCACTGTCTGACTTATTTTCCTCATGCCATATCCAAGATGACTCTGTCAGTCCTCCCCTCAAAGCACTTTAATAGCTCCCTATTTACTTCTTGTAAAATTAAATTAAATTTATTTATTTTTAGTTTTCACCGTTCACTTCCATAAGATTTTAAGTTCCAAATTTTCTCTCCATCCCTCCCCTTCCTCCACCCCAAGACAGCATGCAATCTGATACAGCCTCTACACGTATATTTATATTAAACATATTTTACAATTAGTCATGTTGTAAAGAAGAATTAGAACCAATGGGAGAAACCATGAGAAAGAAGAAGCAAAAACAAAAGAGAGAGAGAGAGAGCAAATAGCATGATTCCATCTCCATTTAGACTCCATAGTTCTTTTTCTGGATGTGGATAACATTTTCCATCATGAGTTATTTGTAGTTATCTTAGAATCTCACTCTGCTAAGAAGAGCTAAGTCTATCAAAGTTACTCATCACACAGTGTTGCTGTTACTGTGTGAAATGTTCTTCTGGTTCTGCTTGGCATCAGTTCATGTAAGTCTTTCCAGATTTTTCTGAAGTCTGCCTGCTTATCATTTCTTATGCAACAATAGTATTTCATTACATTCATATACCATAACTTGTTCAACTGTTCCCCAATTGATGGGCACCCCCTCATTTTCCAATTCTTGGCCGCCACAAAAAGTCTATTTACTTATAGTGTAAAGTTCAAACTCCATTGTTTGGTGTTCAAGTCCTATTATAATCTGGTATACAACACCTTACCACTGAAGTTTTCTTTCATCCTGGTTTCCTCCACTCACTCTACTATGCTCTCACCAAAGTGGACTTTGCACAGTCTCCTGTGCATCCCCATCTCCCTCTACCTCCACATTTTTTTCTGCATGATTTCTTGTGCCTAAATTATCCTTTATCCTCTCTCCCCACCAAACTCACATTCTACCTCCTTTGTGAACCTTTCTATAATCCCCCAATTGCTAATGACCATTCCCCCTTCAGACCTTGTTTTAGTGGTTTTTTTTTCTTTTAAACTGGGACAATTATTTGTTTTGTCTCATGTGATTTTCATTCATGATTTCTTGAAATATAGCTCTGGTAGACCAGGTTTTTGATAAAGCCTACTGAGATTCAAATGAAGGTACTTGACTGTGCCTTTAAACCCAAATCACTTTGGCTCTCCCTGATTGGCCAATAATAGGTCCCAACTCAAGCCTCACTTGGTCATTGTCTGGGTTTTGATGCCTCAGAGTGTAAATAACAGCTGTTTCTGTTCTGCCCAGAAACCCTGAGGGCAAACTAGGCCATCTTTTGCATCATTTCTTACCTAGCCTTAAATTACTGAAGGGTTGTTGCCTCAGACAAACTGAGACCTAGGAAAGACCTTTGCTCAAAAAGGCCAAGGTCTCTCACTGCATGTGGGGTCATCTCCAGTTGTCCTGACCTATGTCTTGCCACTAGACTCAGATCACTCTGGGAGAGAGATGGAGGCTGATGACTCTGAACAGCTCTGCCTCTTAAATCCAATTCATTTGCAAATCAATACATCACCCTCCTGATGTCGTTGGTCCCCTTGGAGAATGAAAGCCGAACAATACTTTGTACATCTCTGATGACTTTATCGTGTCATATTGTGTTATAGCTCTCTGATCTCTGTGACAATCCTGCTTTGATTTGTCATCATGGTATAGAGATGACACATCTCTGGTAGGTTCTATAAAACTGAAAAGACCCTAGAAATGGTCCTGACTAGAGACTGTGTCTATGACTCAGCTTACCACACTTCAATGCAATTGATCATGACAGGGGCAACTACTGAGGTAACTTTATTCTTTGATTTCCTAATTATCAGTATTAAGGGAAATGTAAAACAGGGAAGCAAATACTCACCAATAGTGTTTTCCAGGGTCATGGAGGAAGGCCTGTGCAAAATCCAAAGAGAAGAGGAATTCTCAGTAATGTAGTGAGGTCCTTCAGATGCTCCTTCTTGTGGAAGGGGTTGCATTCATTGCTTGACCCTGTAAATGATATTTGTCATAACTCAAAAGAGAGCATCCTACCTACCATTCACACAGGAAAAACCAAGTAGATGAAAAATGCATTTTGTCCAGATACACTACGCAGTTGGGTGGTGCAGTGGATAGTGTGCTTGGCCTGGAGTCAGGAAGACCTGAGTTCAAATGTGACCTCAGACACTTACTAGTTGTTCAAATCCAGCCTCAGACACTAGCCGTGTGACCCGTGGTGAGTCACTTAACCATGTTTGCCTCAGTTTCTTCATCTGTAAAATGAGCTGGAGAGGGAGATGGCAAACCACTCCAGTATCTCTGCCAAGAAAACCCCAAATGGGTCAAATGAGTTGGACACGACTGAAAAGACTGAACAACAGTTATGCAATGATAGAGTAGCCCATTGGGTTGGTACATCAGTGTGAATATCTTGGACAGGCACTACATGCAGAAAATGAGCCAGGTCCAGAATGAAACAGGAGGAAAAAAATAACCTTATTGCAATTGGGAAATTGTGTGGCACTTTCAGTGATCCCAAGTTCTTCCTGTTATAGAAGTCCCTTGCTTTTAGCAACAATATTCTCCTGGTGATTCTGTATGGATGCAATCCTGGGGTACCACGGCCTCAGAAGGATTGAAATGGCAGGTGACCCAAAGGATAATAGAAAAATTCATGCTGGATATAAGAAGGGCAAAACATGTTATCAAAACTCATTGACTTGAGTGTGACGCATGGTATAAAATACGTCATCAAGGACAAATGTGCCTGGAAAAGGAGGTGGACCACTTATGTAGGGATATGTAATCAATTAATCAACAAGCATTTATTAAGTGCCTACTGGATATCAGGTATTGTGTCAGACACTGGAGAAACAAAGACATAAATGAAACAGTCCTTCAAGGACCTTATTTCTATAGTCGGAACAACTTGTACCAACAAAAATATATATAAAATAAGCATTTATTAACTATGTACAGAATAAATACAAGGTAACTTTGGTGTGGGGAGGTACTGGAGGGGGAGGAATCAGAAAAGCCCTCATGTAGGAGGCTATATTTGAGCTGAGCTTTGAAGGCAATATACAAAGGCTTCTACAAAGTGCAGAGAATAGGAGACCCAGTCTAGGGGCAAGGAACACCCTGTGCAAAGGTCCAGAGATGGACTGTTATGTATGAGGAGCAGCAAGATGGCCAGTTTGGCCAGAAAGGAGAATGCTTGAAGGGCCATAATATATAACAAGGCTGGAAAGGTAGGTTGGGGCCAGGTTGTGGAGGACCTTAAGTGTCAAAGAAGGTTGAATTTGATCCTAGAAATAATTGGGAGTTATTGAAGTTTATTGAGATAGCAGAAGAAGAGTTTGCTTGAGTGTGGAGTGGCTTCATGAAATATTGACAGAAACAGAGGAAGGTCTCTATTATTCTCTAGTGGAAGGACATGGACAAGAGTAATACAGGGGGAAAAGGCATGGGGGGATGCAGTCTAAATTGATGGGAGAAGTTCCCAAATGTATGAAATCACAGATCATTTGAAGAATAACTATCTCTGTGTGTCCTATTTCTCTACTAGACTATGAGCTTGGGGTAGCCAGGTTGTGCTGTGGAAAAAATGCCAGGTCTGGAGTCACAAAGACTCCTCTTCCAGAGTTCAAATCTGGCCTCAGAGACTTGGTAGCTGAATGGCTCATGGGTGAGTCATTTAACCCTGTTTGCCTTAGTTTCCTCATCTGTAAAAATGGGCTGGAGAAGGAAATGGCAAATCACTCCAGTATCTCTGCCAAGAAAACCTCAAATGGGGTCACAAAGAGTCAGATGTGACTGAAACAACTAAACAACATAGACTATAAGCTTAATGAGGGCAGAGATTAATTTGATCTGATCTCCCACAGGGCTCTTGCCCTTAAGTAATGAAGATGAGGAGAAGGAGGAGGAGGAAGAGGAGGAGAATGATGAGGATGATGATACTAACAGTTAACATTTACATAGCACTTACTATGTGCCAGGCAACTGTGCCAACTACTTTATAATTATCATCTCATTTGTCCTCATAGCAACCCTGGGAAATAAGTGCCATCATCAGCCTCATTTTACAGTTGAAGAAACTGAAGCAAACACAATTAAGTGACTTGCCCAGGGTCATACAGCCAGTAAGTGTCTGAGATCCGATTTCAACTCAGGTCTTCCTCATTCCAGGGCTGGAGTGTCTATCCATTGTGCCCTCTAGATATCCTATTTATTAATGCTTAACAAATGATTATAGAATGGAGCTTGAATTGGAATGGAATTATTTACCAGATGTGTAGATGGCCCATTTATTAATGCTTAATAAATGCTTGTTGAATTGGACTTGAATTAGAACCAGAATTTGGAATTAAAATGAAATTGGATTTGGAATTCATTTGGAATTGGAACTTAATTAGAATTTCAAATTAAATGGAAATGGAATTAGAATTAGAATTGAAATTAGAATTTAATTGCAATTTAAATGGATTAGAACTGGGTTTATACTTGGAATGGAATTGAATTTGGGACTGAAACTAAATTTGAATTGGATTTGGATTGGAATTAGAATAGATTTGAATTGTAGGTGGAATTTGTAGATAGAAATAGAATTTAAAATGAATTGAATTGAAATTGACCTGACCTGAAATGAAACCTGATCTCCTGGCTCTTCTTCCCTAGCTGTGCTTGGCTGGGTGTTTTCCATGGAGTAAAGGGAGTTTGGGGGTAGAGGGAGCTTGGAGGTGGAGGCTGATTACTCAACACCCCCTTTCCTTGGAAGGGAGGCAGAAAGTTAGGCTGAAGCACATTTCAGAGAGGAACTCTCTCCCTCCTTCCCCCCTGTTCTTTTGAAAGAAAACCTATCCCTCTATAGGTGACTCTGACCTTTCTGGAACTTTCTTCGGGAACTCCTGAGGAAAACAATGTTTCGTCATAAACATTCTGGCTTCCAAGTTCTCCATCATCTGGAACACAGCCTAGTGGGAGGAGGTGAGAGGAGGGCATTGAGAACAAGTGAGGGCAAAAACCAAGCCAAGATATAAGCTCTTTTGGGGAGAACTGAGTTACTCTCTGAATGTCCAGAGCAGAATGAGTAGATCCACTGAAAGGAATTAGGGTATAGAGAAAAGCACTCTGTGTTTGGAGTCAGGAGACTATCTATCAGCTGGGAGACTTTGGGTGAGCCACTAAACCACTTCCAGGCCTCAGGTTCCCTTTCTGAAAATGGAAATAATAGAACTTGGAGAATGAAAAGTAGGTACAAAAAAGAAAAAATGTTTCTTTTCTCTATTCTGTATTTATGTTCTAGCCCTTGAGTCTAAAATAAAAAAATTTTTTAAAAGTAGGTGTAGAGAGTCCTGTTGGGGAAGCAGAAGAGATAAGACTGGAGGAAAGGTGGCAGGGTGGAATGAAAAGATCACTGGGTTTTGAGTTGGAGGTTTGTATTCAAATCAATGCTCTAACATTAAACTGGGTTACCTGTGTGAGTTTGGACACAATCTCTTCACCTCTCTGGGAGGGAGGAAGAAGGTGATCTCTGACTCTAAATCCTGTGATTTATCAAGGTAGGTTAGGGCCAGATCTTCAAAGGCCTGACAGTTCAGAAACAGTTCTGTAACACCTACCTTTAGGCTTACAAAACACTTTCTTCTTACCAAACATGGCAAGTAAATGACTATCCCTGTTTAAAGAGCCTTCACACAGTTACCATAGTAATCATCCTAATGCTGACCATGTTACTCCTCTTCTCAGAAACCTCCAGTGGCTCCCTGTTGCCTATAGGCTTTTAGGCTTGACATGCTGTCTCTTGATGTCCTGTATTCCTTACAGTTTCGTCCTTGTACCAGGAAGGCATTCTCTTATTCCCTCTTCTCAGATTCTTTCTCTTTATTCAAAGCCCAGATCAGGTGGGATTTCCTCTAAGAATCTCTCTCTGATTCTCTCCCTTCACCTGCCCCAAGCTGAAAGTTTTCTCTTTTTCCTTAAATTTTCTTAGACCACTTTATTCTATCACATTCTGCTTTGCATCATTCTTATTTATGTTCATGTTTATATCTCCATTAGATCGTAAGTTTTCTGAGGGCAAGGACTGTCTTTTGCTTCTTTTTGCATTCCCAGTGCTTAGCCCAATGCCTGGCACATAGTAAGTACTTAATAAATGTGTATTAATTGATTGATTGCTCTATCACATTCTGCTTTGCAGCATTCTTGTTTACGCACATATCTTTTTATCTCCATTAGATTTTAAGTTCCTTGAAGGCAGAGACTGTGCCACTTTTTTTTTCATCTTTGTATCTCTAGCATTAAGCACAGTGCCTTACGCATTTTTAGAGAAGGTAAGGAATCCTAGACCTATAATTTCCCTAGCGTGGAGAATTCTTGGTATGGAAACTACAGATCTTCAATTTGTCTGTACTTCACAATCTTAGAGAGTTACCTGGGGGCACAAAGTTAAGCGATTTGCCCATTTTCACAGAACTAGTATGTGTTAGGGGCACATTGTCTAAGGGTACTTGTCTATGTGACACCCCAAAATGCCTGTCATACATTTCATATGGTAGACATATTTTTTTAAAATTGAGGAAACAGGCTCAGTTAGGAAATGACTTTCTCAAGGTCATACAACTAGGAATAGAGCCTGAGATAGAATTCCAGATCTGGAATGGCAGGATGAAAGTCATGCTTCAGGAAGATGAATCTGTGCAGGATGGATTGAAGGAAAGTAGAGAGTGGAAACAGGGACACCAAGGAGGAGTCTATTACAATAGCTCAGGAAAGAGTGCTGAGGGCCTGGGCTAGGGTAAGTGAGAAAACAGAAGAAATGGCCCCCAGAAACATCTTTTTTGGTCCTGTTGTGTGTCCAGTGGTTTCCATTCCCCTATTTTCCTCCCTCTGGGTTATTTTCTCTGGACTTCTAGGACTGCAGATCTAGCTCCCAATTTGAGAGAAGTCTTGAGTCTGGGGCCTAAGAAACAGACCATTTTCATAATGAATTCTGGGGTCTGAGTAAAGTAGAAAATAGCTGAGGAAAAAAAAATAGTCTGAGAGAGTTTTTCCTTTGTGGTGGGAGTGTCTGATTTCCCAGTTCACAAAGTAGGAAGCTACAGGACCACAGAGTTACATCTTTACAGCAGGATGAAGTCTTCCTAGTAAGACTCCCAGACCCCACCGAGAATCTCAAGCACAGGCCCAGACATACAGTAGGTGTGTGGGGAATGCAGATTTGTTTGCTGAGACGTCCTAAATCAGAGTTGCATGTGGGCAGTTACGCTGTTCTGGGGGATTCCGGGATGGGTCTGGGAGTCTGATGCTTTAATGTCCCTTCTGGCTCTGACAGTTTTTGATTCTGTGATTGAGAAAAGGAACAATTATATTTAGAGTGCTCTGTTTAAGGAGGCAGGGCTCTGTGTGATGCAGTTAGAAAGCTGTTATCCGAAGTGGCTAAAATAAAAATGAAAATACGTGGAAAATTCATTTCTCATCAATGCTTGATGACTCCCTGACTCCAAATACTCTTTGCTGTCTCCCAACTCCATACCTTTGCTGACGCTGGTCCCTCTGCCTGGAATGGCCCTTGCTCCTCATATCTACCAGTCCAGTTCTTATCTATCTCTCAAGGTTCAACTCAGGTGTCCTTCATGTGGGAAGAACATCTTCCCAGATCTCCGCCCCGCCAACCATGAGAAGGGAGCTTTTCTTCCTCCGAAGCCCCACTTCATTTACTTTGCATCTTTCTTAGTCACTCAACACTCCAATTTGCCTCACACTTAGCTGCGTCCATACAAGGTTATAGGGAATCAGAACCAGAAGGCCCCAGAGATCGTCTTGCCTAGCCCTTCATGTGACAGAGGGGGAAACTGAGACTCAGAGAGTGGAAATGATTTGCCCAAGGTCAGATGAGTAGAAACTACAGAATTATTTCTCCGCCTTCCAAACTCAAGCCTTCCAACGCCAAGACTATCACATTAGCACCCTGTCCGATGTGTCCTCTTCTTCCACCTAGACTGTAAGCTTGAGGGGAGCAGGGAAAAGGTCTTCTTCATCTTTGCATGTCTGTCTATGCCCAGAGCTTGGTAAACACTTAGCAAAAGTTTGTGGATGGATGGATGGAAGGAAGGAAGGAAGGGAGGGAGGAAAGAAGGAAGGGAGGAAGGAAGGGAAGAAAGAAGGAAGGGAGGAAGGAAGGGAAGAAGATAAGGAAGGGAAGGAAAAGAGGAAGAGAGGGAAGGAAAGGAGGAAGAAAAGGAAGGGAAGGAAGAAAGGAAGGAGGAAGGAAGAGAGGGAGGGAAGAAGAAAAGGAAGAAAGGGAAGAAGAGAAGGAAGGGAAGGAAGGGAGGAAGGAAGGAAGGGAAGAAGAGAAGGAAGGGAAGGAAAGGTGGGAGAAAGGAAGGAACTTGGCTTGCTAAAAATGCAGCAGGAAGACCTCTATGTTTTTTACTTTGTACAGATAAATTGTAAGAGGCTGTGTAAAACAATAGTCTCTTGATCATCATCAGCTTCCTTGAGAGAGGAATTAGTAGGTCCAGGAAATCTTAGACAATATCCAGGTACTGTCTCCTCCTGGCTAGGGATTGTTCGTGTCTCTTAGAGATCCTATGACCCTTTCCCCAGTCTCTTCCTGTTGTGCTTGCCGAGTGTCCGTCTGGTTCATTCCTAAGAGGTCAGTTTCTAAATGAGTTCACCAGGATGCGGTCTCAGCTTTGGCTGCATCTGTGCCTGAGAGAGGGGCCCATCAGACAGTGGCCCCCAATAGGCTGGCCCCCAGACATCAGCATCACTGAACCATGGGATGCCCATTGACCAAGCCTGCTGTTGGGCACAAGGTGGCATCCTGTCTAATACCTCTCAGCAGCCAAGGTCTGTCTGGGCAACCATCACCAGGTAGGGGGAGCCTAGATACTGATGAGAAGCTGTGGGACCAGGACACCATGGCTGGGCAGCTTAGGATCTGGGACTGCACAGAAAAATTCCATGAATATTGCAACAGAATCAAAGAACATTAGAGCTGAGCCTGCTCTTAGACATCATCTAGTCCAACACCATCATTTAACAGAGGTGGCAGCTGAGGCCCAGCAATGAGAGAAGGGACTTACCCAAGATCACACAGCTAAGTCCTTAAGGGAAATTCAATTTAACAATCCAATAAACATGTATTAAGTGTCCACTATACTCCAAGGCACTGTAATAGGCTCCTAAGATAGAAATGAACTCTGAAGCCAAAGGGAGCAGGGAGAGGGGTTTACTAAGCCTAAAACAATCATAAAAGAATCCTTTGTGTCTTGAACACACTCCCTGCTCATCTCCACACAGTGAAATACTTTTCTTCTTTCAAGGCCTAGATACAGGTACAACTTCCTCCAGGGAGTCTTCCTAGATTTTCCCCAGTTGAAGAAAATAATTTCCTCCTCCTTTGCCCAGAAGGCATTTTGTCTGGATTTCTCCTTTGCCCTTATTACACCCTACCTTGTATTATTCTTGTTTATCTAAATACTGGGATTTGGGGATAGGGGTGGAGGAGGAGGACTCCGGGGCAGAGTCACTTTCTTTGGGGAATTCCCAAGGGCATCACACTAGCCAGAAACACAAGTCCCAACTCCTAATTCACAATTAGGCCAAGAGCAGAGGGAGGGCCAAACTTCCTAGAGAAATAGGTCACCGAGACCCAGAATGTTGCTGTTTCCTACTCTGACCTATGAATAATCCTGCAGCCAGATGGGTCCTCTGAGGTCTGGAAAGGGAAACAGAGTATGTGTGTGTGCATGTGTTTGTGTGTGTGTGTAATACAATGAGTGCTTATATGTGTCTTTAAAGAGTATGCTTCTGTGCTTGTGTAAAGCACGAAGGTTTATGTGTATATATGTGAGTATATCTCTCTGTGTACGTGTGTCTTATATAGGATCAAATGAGATAATATTTGTAAAAAAAAAAACCCTCAGCACAAACCTGGCAACTAGATAAGTGCTTATTCCCTTCCCTTCCCCATATGTGTCCCTGCTGCTTGGCATGCCCTAGTAAAGGCCACCAGCTATCCCTCTTTAGCTCCTGGTAGCTCAAGGGCCAGACTGGTTCTGGGTGCTATGAAGACCCAGTGAGGGAGCTGGGTGGTTAGGCCTCTGAACTCAGTTGAGTTGCCTCAGGTATGGTCCAACACCAGGGTGTCCTGATACAATACTTTGGGCCCTTTAAAGACAGACAGGCATCCCTCAATATCACCAGCTGTGAGTAGAGCAACCCAAAGACAAAGACACAGCAGATTATCAACCCCCCACCACCACTTAGTCAGGTCTGAGGCACCTCCCAAGGCCCCAGTCCCCAAATATCCCCTAACCTCTGGTCTGCCACCAGGCTCCCTTTGGCTCCATCTAACCTATGTGGGCCTGAAATTTCCCTTGGAGGATTCCCTTTCTGGGGCTGGGCCACAAAATCAGATTATTGTCTGCCAAAGCCCCTGTGAATGAGCGCATGGTACCTGGGAGGAGAGGATGTTAACCCAGATTGGTTTGTCTGGGTAGCTTGCTTTCCAGCTTGGAAGCCACTGAGGGAGAGGAGATATAGACGGGTTCAATGATGATAACAATTCCTTATTATTTGTTCAGTTTTCTTCTGTCATTTCACAACAGCCCTGGGAGAGGAGGCAGGGCAGGGCAAATAGGGGAGGGGAGATGACATTTGTGGGTAAATATTTCCAAAACATGGAAAGGAATATGTGATCTTGAAGAGTCAGATAGACCGGCCTCAGACATTTACTAGCTGAGTGACCCTGGGCAAGTCACGTAACCTGCACTCACCTCAGTTTCTTCCTCTGTAAAACCTTCCAGCATTGTTGTGAGAATCAGATAAAATAGGAATTGTAAAGTATTAACTACAGTGCCTGGCACATAGCTATCATTGTTATTATTATTAGGAGTGTGTGTGTGTGTGTGTGTGTGTGTGTGTGTGTGTGTGTGTGTGTGTATTTCTATAAGGTACAAATTGAAGAGCATGGACCAAGTGGCCTCTAAGGCATCTCTCCCCTCTGGCATTCTAGAACTCCAATTATTATCCTTTTTAGATTAATAAGAAGACTGATTCTCAGAAAGGACAGTGATGACTAAGTCCACATAGCAAATTACTGACAGATTCAGGATTAGAACCCATGTCTCTTATGGTCATCCTCGTCTTCGTTGCCCGTGAGGATGTGGGTTAGAGAAGAGGGAGGCAGGGGAAGGATGTGACTTTCAGAGGTAGCACCACTTAGTTGGGGCCTTCACAGGACAACAAGGCCTGAGAAAGCAGATCAGAGGACCACTTCTAGAGAGAAAGTATGCTATAGGTGTTGGCACCCTGGAACAAAGCCCTAATCACCTCACCCTATATGCCGGAGGTCACATAGCTAGCAAGGAGCCGAGGCAGAATGGGAGCCTACGTTTACTGACTAGCACCCCAATGCTCTGTCCATTATACCATGAGGCCTCCTCCGTGGAAAGGTGCCTGCCTCAGGAACCCTTTCTTTAGCAGAGAAGGCACAGAGGGGCCCAAATTTCTGAATGTGGGACCTTCTAAGGATGGCTCAGAGAATTAAGAGGGTGGGCACACCCTACAGATTGATGTAACTGAGATCCAGGTACTACTACCTTTCCAAACTGTAGTAGGGGGGATGGGAGACAGTAAGGCAGGGGATGTGTGCTGGGGCAAGAGACAGTGGGCGAGCAAGGGAAATGTGACTCAGGCTACTGCGTGGGGAGCGATTTCACTCCCCACTCCTGTGGGCAGAGATAAGATTGTGTAATCCCCGAGAGCTGGCTCCCTTAAGCCCCACTGCTTGGGGATGGAGGTATAAGTAATTTCTTAGAATGAACCACAGGAGGCCCTTGGTGAAATCATTTTTGGGGTGTGTGTGCGATGGGGGGAAAGGTTGGGCTAGGCGTAGAAGCACCCCAAATCTGCACCTACCCACACCTCTGAGCTGAGAGTATATCAGCTTTACCAAGAAGTAGGGAAGTAGGTGACCCCGTGTTGGATATGACACACCCAGTGAGGGAAACACCACGGCCAGCTCCTCTGCATATCAGACTGGCCCATACCCAGGAGCCCAGAAGTCTAAGCCCCTGTTGGAAAAACCAGGGTTTCAGGTCTTGACTGTGTGCATCCCCCTTGGTGGGCAAGCCACTATAAACATTTTTATACATATGGGTCTTTTTCCTGTTTCTTTGATCTCTGTAGTGGCATTGATAGGTCAGAGTGAATGTACATACAGTTTAACCACTTTTTTTTTGGTTTGGGTTTTTTTTTTTTGGAGGGGAGAAAGCAGGGCAATTGGGATTAAGTGACTTGCCCAAGGTCACACAGCTACTAAGCATGTCAAGTGTCTGAGGCTGGATTTGAACTCAGGTCCTCCTGACTCCAGAGCTGGTGCTCTACTCACTGTGCCCCCTAGCTGCCCCAGTTTCACCACTTTTTAACCCAAGCATTTATGATGCACATACCATGCTTCAGATACTGTATGAAGTGCTGGAGATGCGAAGATAGAATAGTTTCTGCCCTTAAGGAGCTCCCAGAAATGGGAGTTATTATGGCCCTCCTAGACTGAGACCTCTCTGAGAGCAGGGATTGTCTTCTCTTGATTCTCCTGCAGGTCTTGTATCTCCCGCAGGTCTGCACGCAGGGTGAGGAGTTTAATAAATGCCCGCTGAAAATGTAAACCTGTACGATGAGGGGCTTGGTGCAGATTACCTTTAAGGCCTCTGCCAGCTCTAAATCAAGAACCCTAGGATTTGATTCCCTCTTTGTATCATAGTTATTTTACAGCATCATAAAATTTAAAGCCAGAAGAAACCTCAGAGATCCCTCAGTCCGACCCACACATAGTACAAATGGGGAAACCGAGGCTCAAAGAGAGGTAGTAGGCGGCTCATATCGCACAGTAAGTACTGGAGTCAGGATTATGACAGCCATTTCAGCCTGGGGGTAAGCCGAGTAGAAGGTTACCAATGGACCTCAAACCCATTGGTGAGTTGGGGGGTGTCTACCCCAAGCAGGTGAAGACTTCCCCCAGGGGAATGGGCAGATGAGAACAATTTGTTCCAACAGCCATGAAGGAGGCTGAAGCAGGTGCTGTGGATGGCTTAGAGCTTGGTCAGACATCAAAAATGCCAAGGTCATCCACTGCATCCTGGACCATCGTCAGTCATCCTGCCTTTTGTCTTGCCACTGGGCTTTGATGACTCGGGAAGAGAGAGTGGGCTGATAACTTTGTGCAGCTCTGGCTCACTTAAATACGATTCACACTTGAGACAGCACTCCATGACGGCACTGGTCCTCTTTGAAAACGAAGGATGAACAATCTGGACAAGGAGTCCAGATTATGATACCCACTTCATACAAGTGAAAAAGTGTGTGTGTGTGTGTGTGTGTGTGTGTGTGTATAATATATATATAAACTGTGTATATATATGCATATATATATAAAATATATGTGTGCATGTATATTTATCTATCTAATCTGCACTATGCATGTGATATTTTTCATTTCCCCCTCCCACATGTTAAGGGGTCAGCTCAGAACACTTGATTCTATATCCCCTGTGACTCCTTTGAATGATCTGGATGCCCTGGCACACATGCATCCCTGAATCAGGTACTCTCTTCTTCCCTTTAGGGCTCAGGTGCATTCTCCCCCCAATTCCTGGGCTGCATGATAATGGGGGTGGGGCTGGGGGATGAGAGTGGGAAGGATGGAGGGGAAGCAGGGCAGAGGAGAGAGAGGCCTAGGATCTCAGAATGCTGGTTTCTGTCTAATGCTATGACTCAGCCCCCAGCTTCTCTACCTTCCTCCTCATCCCACATTGGCCACAGGTGGGAGGGAAAAGAGCTGTGTGAGGTGCTGTGGGCACCTGCTCCCTTTTTTTCTGTCTTTCTTTCAGACATACAGTCATCGCTCTGAAATGGAAATACCCTGAAGAGAAACCTCAGGGTTTTGCTTCCATAGAAGCCCAGCTCCCATGACACCCTCTCTTCTCAGCCTCTGCCAGCCACCACATGAGAAACGGCAGAGGTACATACCTGGCACACCTAGCCCTGTACCCTGTCCTTGGCTTTCCGCTTGACCATGCTGTTATGTCAGGGATAGGCCATGCCAATTTTTCCCCTTAGCCAATGGGAGCAAACATTTCTAGTCCTCTTTGTGACTGGTGGGGACAAAGGGTCAGAGGAAGAATATATCCAGCATCTCCCGTTGGGGAGCTAACAGGGTAGGGGATGAACATGTGTTTTGATTGCAGAATACTAGAGAAAGTATATAGTATACGGTTATGTGCTACATTGTGTGAGTCAAATGTGCTGTAAGCGCTCAGTGGAGGGATAGATCCCTGTGGGCTAGAGCAGTCAAGGGAGGTTTCTTGGAGGAGGCATATATAGTCCAAAGAGTAACGTTGTTTCCCTTGCTTTTCTGATCTTCTGGTCTAGGAGAAACTGGGGAAGTCATATGGGGCGATGGCCAGAGCTGATGAGTTTGGGAGTAGAGGCAAGGCTGCAAATATATAGAATGCCAAAACTGGAAAGAATTTTAGAGTATAAAATATAAACGAAGGGGTCTTTAAAGTATAGAATGCAAAAGCAGGAAGGGACCATTGAGATCACCTGGACCATTCCCCTCGTTTTACAGCTAAGGAAACTGAAACCCAAGAGATGGAAGGGACTTGCCCAAAGTCACATGGAAAAATAGCGGCAAGTCATAACTTGAATCCAGGGCTTTAAACTCCAAATCCAAGGTTCTTTGAACCTCCCCCTCAGTTCTTACTGAAAGAGTCAAGCTGGGCCAGTCCCTAGCCTGACTCATTTTTTGAAGACCCTTGCTCCTTGGCTGGTCTTCAAAGTTTCTTTGTCTTAGCATGTCAGATACAACTTTTCCTTCCTCTACATGCAGATCCATCTCAGGTTTGGATTCTCTAGAGGACCTCTGTTCTCATTGCTCACTGTAATTTGTTGTTATGGAAGTTGAGAGCTGGGTCTGAGGGCCAGAGAGTTGGACTGGGGACTTTGCCGCCTCATTCCCTGTTTAACTCACCACTTTTCCTTGGGTGAGAGTGAAATCTAGGTTGGAGACTCAGTAGAGGGCCTGGATTCCCTCTCAGAACAGTAGGACCCAGAAGATACTCCACAAGACCAGTTCAACCAGAGAAAGATCAATGCCTGGGCCTGCTATTATTTAAGTCAAATTGCCTACCACAGGACCTTCTCTTAAGGAGATAATGGCTTAGAAAGAAAGCTCAGGGTCTAGGATGTAGCTTATAATTTTTCTGTGTATATACTATGTTTACTTATCTGTGGACATGTTTCATTCCCTAGTAGAACAGAAGTTACTTAAAGGCAGGGATTGTCTTGATTTTGTATTTTTATTCCCAGAGCCTAGCACATTGCAAAATAGATTCTTTTAATAAGTGCTTGTGGTTTGAATGATTGATTGAATCTCAGAGGAGGAAGGAATGAGCTTTGGAGAAAGAAGATCTGACTCTTTTATTTATTGGCTGTTTTTCATCCCAGGTACACCCTCTCCTAAATTTTCATGTTGAGTCCAAGGGAGATGGCTGTCCCAGTTTCAAGGTATCTCGTATTTTTGTATTCCTGACAGAATCTAGCTCATGAGTCCCCATCAATGTATTACTTTTTAATTGTTAGCCAGAGAACACAATTAGCTCAAAGCAAAGGCATTTACTAATATGGCATAATAAGAAGCAATGAAACATCTTCCCCATAAACCTGGGGTGTACTTCCACAAATAAATCTACCATCAGTGTGTAGAGTAGATACATATGCAGGTCACAAGTAGAGAGGCTTACACACAGGGAACCCGTGTGGTCAAGGCATGTGCAAAGAAGAACAAAACCTTCATAAGTCTTATGCTTCAGAGCTCAGGTCATTGATTTCCTCAGACTGCTTCCATTGACACCGTATACCAAAATGAAATCCAAATGGGTACACAATTTAAATATAAAAGCTGATAGGAGAGCAAGGAATAGTTCACCTGTCAGATCTATGGAGAATAGAAGAATTCATGACCAAACAAGAGTTAGAGAACATTATGAGATGCAAAATGGATAATTTTGATTACGTTAAATTGAAAAAAATTTTGCACAAAGCCAATGCAACCAAGATTAGGAGGGAAGGAGAAAACTGGGAAAGAATTTTTACAACCAGTGTCTCTGATAAAGGCCTCATTTCTAAAATATATAAGGAACCGAGTTAAATTTATGCGAATACAAGTCATTCCCCAATCGATAAATGGTCAAACAAGCAGTTTTCAGAGGAAGAAATTAAAGCTATCTATAGTCATATGAAAAAATGCTCTAAATAACTATTGATTAGAGAAATACAAATCAAAATAACTCTTAGGTACCACATCATACATATCATATTGGCTAATGTGACAAGAGAGAAAAATTATAAATGCTGAAGAAGATGTGGGAAGATTGTAAATCAGTGCAGTTGTAAACTGATCCAACCATTCTGGAAGGCAATTTGGAACTATGATGCCCAAAGGGCTATAAAAATGTGCATACCCTTGGACCTAGCAAATATCAGTTCTAGGGCCATATCCCAAAGAGATCATACAAGAGGGAAATGGACCCACATATACAAAAATATTTGTAGCAGCTCTTTTTGTGGTGACCAAGAACTGAAAATTGAGGGGATGCCCATCAATTAAGGAATGGCTGAACAAGTTCTGGTATATGAATGTAATGGAATACTGTTGTGCTATAAGAAATGATGAACAGGCAGACTTCAGAAAAAACCTGGAAAGACTTATATGAACTAATGCTGAGTGAAGTGAGCAGAACCAGAAGAACATTATACACAGTAACAGCCACATTGTGTGATGACTGATTGATAAACTTAGCTCTTGTCAGCAATGCAAGGACCTAAAACAACTCCAAAAGACCGCTTCCATGGACCCTCATCTCACAATTTCTGCTGCTGAAATGAACATTGATAGGCATTACTTGGCTGTAGTCTCCATAAAATCTAATATCTGGCTAAATTGAAATCCTTGGTGGCTTTTTATTCCAAGTAAACTTGTGTGGGAACCATATAGACTGTCTTTCTTTTCCAAGGAACAAGATTCATTAGTCTCTATGTAGAAGATGCAACGTCCAGAACCATTTAACTCGGGAATTTTTGAACTAGTAGTTAACCCTGAGACAACTCTTAAAGCTAGGGCTATCTTGGTAATCTTTTTCTTTTCCTACAAAGCTAGATTCTAGAGTCCTGATTTCTGGGGAATTCACAATTCCTTCTTTTCTACACAGAAGTTTGGGGTCCAGGAAACCCTTCTCAGACTTCATGTAAGAACATGTTTCAAATGAGTATGTACTTTGGCTACAGAATGCCTTTGCAAGGAACGGGGAACATGAAGGGTGTGGAATCTTCCTTCCCAGCTTTCTTCACTCTGCATGAAGCAAAGCAGGAAAGGTGAAAAGTAGATCTTCCAAGGCCTCAGATATTCCTCCAGAAGTCTTTTCTCAAGAGCTGACTGTAGATTGAGGCAACTTGCTTTTTTAAAGGTCACCAAAAACGTGGCTGACCATCAGTCATCAATCACAAGAAATTTCTTGTGTTTTGTCTGTTGTTTTATCCAATAGCCAACACCTCGTAATCCCATCCTGTTGAATTGAACTTGCTCGATCTTATCAGTAACAAAAATGGCCCGTATTCTACTATGTGGAGACCTCTATTTAATCAGGTTGTTTAGGAAAATTCCATAATTTGATGAGAAATTTCCCTCAATCCATTCCCTTTACAGCTATGTGTACTTAGAAGTCACTTCTCCCCTCAGGCCTCAGCCTCCTCTGTTTTTGTTTTGTTTTGGAGGGAGGGTGGACTAGAGGTCTTTAAGACTCCTCTCAGTTTTAAGTACTATGACTTATGCTCTATAAAGCCTTTCCCTCTCTGGGCTTCAGTTTGTTTATTTATCAGTTGGGGTATGGGAGTAGGAGACCTAGAGATACTCTTTCCAGCTCAAAATTATACAAACTTGTGACCTTAGATGGCAGCTTGGTCAGCCTTTCTTCCTAGTGCAAGAGTCTCTTGTGCAATACAGGGGCTCATTCAACCTCTGCCTCAATATCTCCAGGGAGGTAGTACATTCAATTGGTGGATATCTCTGATTTTTGAAGAAGTTTTTCCTTAATTTGAGCCTGCTCCTAGCTCTCTGTCCATTGGTCCTACACGTTGGTCCTAGCTCATTCCCAGAGATTATAGCCAACCCTCAAAAATCTACTCTAACAGCTCTGTCTCTAATGAGCAGAATTTATATGACCTTGGACAAGTACATTCCACTTTCTGAGATTCAGTTTTCCCATTTGTAAAATGAATGGGTGGGCTTAGAGCCCACCTACCACTAGCATTATTCATTCATTTCATGGACTCCCTATTACCTTCTCTGGTCCTCTTATCTCTGTTTCCTTCCCCTTCTACCAGCTCAACTACTGCTCAGACTTTGAATGACTTCCTGGAATAGCAGTTAAACTTGGCTGCCTTTCCCAGAATGAGTTGTGGGGTAGCTTGTGGGGATGGAAGGAGGAACCAAACTGTTCTTGGAAAGCGAGGAGGGGGAAGGGGAAAGGAGGAAGGAAAAGTCCCCCAGTGGAGGTAGGGGGAAGGATGTAGGGGGATTACATGTTATAACTAATGGAATCCTTATAAGGTTTTGATTTTGGTACCACCTGGGGATTTTTCTGTTCATCTAGAGATTTTTAAGTTTCTAGGAAAGAAGAGAAGGTCCATGTATTCCTAGGAGTGCAAGGAGAATGGAAGAGATCTTTAGCCTGTGGACTTTCTCTAGAAGACTCAGGACCCCCTCTGTTCTAGGCATAGAAATCTCCGGCCAAATAGCTCAGTGTGAGGAAAATAACCTGGGACTGAGTGGCAGGAGGCCTGAGTTCATTTTCTGATTAACTGTGAGACCTTGATCCTTCCTCACCCTTGGATCTCAGTTTCCCCAGATGGAAAAATGAGGGAGTTGGAGTCTCTGAAGTCCCTTTCTGCTCTAAATCTAGGCTCCTACAAGTGTCTGAGTACATGATATCTCAGGTCCTTATCAGCTATGACATCCTTCCTTCCTTACTTCCTCCCTCCCTCCCTCCCTCCTTCCCTCCCATCTTGTCTTCCTGTCAAGCATGTGAAAAGGAGTGATATAAGTCTAGAGAAGCAGCAGGTCAGAGCCAAATATGAAGAGCCTTGAATGCCAGAGTCCAATACTGCAATATTCTAAGAGATCTGGGATCTCATCAATGTGGTTACTCTTTCCAATGATGCAAATAGCAACCCATCCAAGCCTGCTCAGCCTTTGTGACTAGTCCATATCCTCCTATAAAACTGCCACAACTTGCTGGGTTTTTTTTTGTTTTCTTGGTGTTGTATCCTCCATACTAATGGAGGATGTGTGTTGCCCATTGGTAATCCTCGGCTCTGGCATAGGAGTCCTTATTACTCCCACATCACTTCCCCTTGGCTCAGACAGGTGAGGAAAGAATGAAAGCAGCCCCCTTCCCTCCTATAGCCAGAGTTTACAGACATGGAATCCCAGGTTGGCTGGACACAAGAAAGAAGCACATGGGAGGAGCGTGATCATCGAGACTATGGGTGCCCCTACCCACACATGCACATCCCACTCTTGGCACTGCTTTGTTTCTGAAAAAGGAAGATCTCTCAGAAGGAAAGGCTTCTCTTGCTAAATATTCACTTCTTGAAAAGGAGCCATTGTGAGTGGGAGACCGAACTCCTAATCACTTGGATATGTGGGGGCAGAGAGTTTGATGAATAATCATCAACCTTTCAGTGGCTAAGCAAAACACCATTCTATGCACATAGCATTTGCTCAATTAATAGGCAACTATACCCTCTGCCCAGTCCAGGTTGACCACAAGTGATGTGTTGTGTCCAGTACTGATAAGAATATATCTGGAGTGTTGTGTTCAGCTCTGACCCAATCCCATCTAGATGTCTCTGTCCAGTTTTGGTAAACCACAACTGGAGTGTTATATCCAGTTCTGGGTGGATCACATCTGGATTTCTGGCTCCACTTTTAGTTGGATGACAGGTGGAGTGTCTAGTCTTGTTTGGAACATATCCAGAAAGTGTTGTGTCCATTTCTAGTATCTAGAATGCTAGGTCTAGTTTTGGTTGGATCACATCTAGAGTGATGACTGTATCGGCCTCTGGCTAGACCTTTTCTAGAGTGTCGAATTCATTTCTGATTGGATTACATCTGGAGTGCTTTATGTATTTTATACATTATACGTTTTTGCTCAGACCACATTTGGAATGCTTCCCTCCCACCCCAACCCCATTGGGGTTGGACTAAATATAAAGTGTTACACCAGTTAGACCACAAATTTGGTATAGCAAGCAGCTTCAAGTCTCAGGACCTGGATTCAAGTTCCGAATCTTAGGAGCTATGTGGCTCAGCCAAATCCCCCCAATCTAAGATTCTGTTTTATCATTCATAAAATTAGGACAACAATTCTGGTATTCCCAACCTCACAGAGTTGGTATTGATGGGATATTAACAGCATGACATATGGTATTGAGATAATGGAAGATGATCTGGAAGCTGTCAAGTGCTGTAGATATCTGTGCTATTATCCTTATTGCTGATATACATTAGTTCTTGGTGCCACATTTTAGGAAGCACAATGACAGACTGGAGCAAGTTCAGATGAACCTGACCAGCAGGGGGAAGGGACTAGAAATCGTGTCACATAAGGGACAGCTGAGGCAACTTGGGCTGTTTAGCCATTGGAAGAGGAGAATTAAAGGTCTCTGTCTTCAAATATTTGAGGGATTGTCACAGGGAACTAGGACCATCACAGGGCTAGAATTATTCTGCATAGCCCTAGAGGGCAGAACTAGGAGAAATGGGTATTATGGAGGCAGGTTTTGGGCCAGCGTAAGGATGATTTATTAATTAACGGAATGGGCTGCTCCAAAGGTAGTAAGTGACCTGTCACCAGAGGTGTTCAAGCAGGGGCTGGATGAATTCTTGGGGCTGCTGTGGTGGGGACCCTTCTCAAGTATAGGTTGAATTAGATGGCTTATAATATCTATCCCAGCTCTGACATTCTGCCATCCTCTGGTTCATTGGCCGTCAGATGTCTTAAACTACTCAGGGCCCTATGGCCTCTGCTAATGGAGCCAGCTGAAGGCAAGGAAAATCCATGGGAATAGGGGACCCAAAGATCTAGAAAAGCATTTCCCAGGCTTTGTGACCACAGTGTCTCTGGGCATCAGTGAGAGACTTGGAAACCAGGCTTGGGAGATATGGCCTCTACCTAGAGGTGGTACAGAAGCAGAGACTCAAGGAGCCTTGAACCACATCTACCCAATATCTAAGAGATTTCTAAATGGACCCTGGGTGAGAGCACCACTTATACAATTCCTTAGCTATGTGACCATAGACTGTATGTGCTTCACTGAGCCCCAATTTTCTTATCTGTAAAATAGTTAATGCCATCTGTGCTTCCTACCTCAATAGGGTTGGTTGCCAAGAGGAAAGCATTTCATAAATCCTAAATTGTTGTAAAATTGTGAGCAACTATCATTATTGCTATTTTAAATATATTTTATTGATACCTTTTGTTTTTATATGTCATTTCCGAACCTGTCCCAAGTGAACCTTCTTTTGGGACAAAGAAAAATGATTAAGCAAAAATACACCATGTAATGACTACTTCTGACAGTGTATATAATATTCTGATCTAGTAGTTCCCCTGCTCTCTGCAGAAGAGAGCAGGAAGTGTGTTTCATTATCTTTCCTGCAGAAACGATATTGGTTTTACTATTACTTAGAATTCAACTTCCTTTGAGGGAGTTTTTCATTTACATTGTTATAGTCATTGGGTATGTTGTTCCCTCGGTTCTGCTCATTTCTCTCTGTATAAATTCACATAAATCTGTCCACATTTCTCTGAATTCTTTGTGGTCATTTCTTTCTTTCTTTCTTTCTTTCTTTCTTTCTTTCTTTCTTTCTTTCTCTCTCCCTTTTCTTTTTCTTTCTTTCTCTCTCCCTTCCTTCCTTCCTCCCTCCCTCCCTTCCTCTCTCCCTCCCTGTCTTTCTTTCTTTCTTTCTCCCTTCCTTCTTTTCTTTCTTTCTCTCTCTCTTACTTCTTCTCTCTCCCTTTCCTTCTTTCTTTCTTTCTTTCTTTCTTTCTTTCTTTCTTTCTTTCTTTCTCTCTCTCCCTTTTCTTTTTCTTTCTTTCTCTCTCCCTTCCTTCCTCCCTTCCTCCCTCCCTCCCTTCCTTCCTTTCTTCCTTCCTTCCTTTCTTCCTTCCTTCCTTTCTTTCTTTCTTTCTTTCTTTCTTTCTTTCTTTCTTTCTTTCTTTCTTTCTTTCTTTCTTTCTTTCTTTCTTCCTTCCTTCCTTCCTTCCTTCCTTCCTTCTTTTCTTTCTTTCTCTCTCCCTTACTTCTTTTCTCTCTCCTTTTCTCTCTCTCTCTCTTTCTTTCTTTCTTTCTTTCCTTCCTTCCTTCCAGACTTATGATATCACTGGTATAGGGACCTTCAATGAGTAGGAAACTCCATCTCCCAATGAAGAGTTATAGAATTGCAGGATTTCTACCCCATACATAAAAAGAATCCTTTCTATGACATCCCCAACAAAAGGTCATCCAGTCTTGGCTGGAAGACCTCCAAAGATGGTTGAGGAGCCTATCACCTCTCATGACAGCCCATTACAATTTTGGGGTAGCTTCAGTTGTTCTTCTCTCTGCTACTCCCACCTACTCTTTGTGGTTCTGCCCTTTTGGACCAGATAGAATAAATCTGCTCCTTCTTCCACCCGAAAGCCCTTCAGATACTTGAAAAAAGCTGTCATGTCTCTCCCACCTCCTGAATCTTCTTCTCCAGGCTAAAAATACCCAATTCCTTCCACTCATCCTCATCTGACCCTGACCAAAAGCCTTTGATATCCTGTTTGCCCTCCCCTGCACGTGCTTATCAATCCCTTTCTTAAACTGTTCTGCTCAGAGCTGAAGACAGAAGACCAGATGAGGTCTTAGGAGGGCAGAGTACAGTGTGCTGGTCACCTCCCTATTCCTGGAAGCTCTAACTCTCGTAATGCAACCCAAGATTGCATTAGCTTTCTTGGCTGCTACCATCACATTGTTGGCTCATTGAGTTTGCAGTCCACTAAAATGCATAGATATTTTTTTAGAACAACTGCTATCTGACCGTGCTTCCCCCAGCTCATACTTGTGATGCTGATTCTCTAGAGCTGAGACTTTACATTTATCTCCACTGAATTTCATCTTATTTAATTCTTTACAAAGCTGGTTGAGTCTGATAATATTTCTTGGAACTTGATTTTGTTATCCAGTGTGCTAGTTCTCTCCCAGCTTTGTGTCATCTGTAAATTTGATTAGCATAAGATCTATGTTTTTATCCAAGTCATTGATAAAAATGGTTTTGTTCTTGTTGTCAGTCATATTCTACTCTTTGTGACCCCATCTGGGGTTTTCTTGGCAAAGATACTGGAGTGGGTTTGCCATTTGCTTCTCTAGCTCATTTTATAGACAAGAAAATTAAGGCAAATAGGGTTAAGTGACTTGCCCAGGGTCACACAGCCAGTAAGTGTCTGAGGTCGAATTTGAACTCAGGTCTTCCTGACTTCAGGCCCGGAGTTCAATCTACTGTGCCACTTAGCTGCCCAGAATGGCCAAAGACAAAAGCAGTAAGGAAGGGAAGGTACTACCAGCTGAGGGCATCAGGAAATGCTTCCTGTAGAAGGTGATACTTGAGTCTGAAGGAAAAGGTGGCTTCTATGAATGTTATATTACAATATTACAAGTGTACATCAAAGAGATACAAAGTATTAGGGGAGGTCATAGAGGGAAGCTCATTACCATCTGGGAGGCTGAAGGGAGGTTTCCTGATAGAGGTGATATTAGAGCAGGGCTTTAAAGGAGGGATGCTGGGCCCTGGCCAATTGTCTTGACTTTTGTCTTGCCACTGGACTCTGATGACCCTGGAGAAGAGAGTGAGACTGGTGACTTTGCACAGCCCTGCCTCATTTAAATCCAGTTCCCTCACAAGTGAAGACATCACCTTCCTGATGTCATTGGCCCTCATCGAGAATGGAGGACAAACACCAACCACAGAGGACAGATAGATAAAACTATAAAGAGCAGCTGTTTCAAACACAAGGAGTGGTCAATAGTCAAGACATTTTTTTCAGTATCTACTATGTGCCAGGTACCGTGTTACATGATGTGAAAAAGACATGGTGGGAGAAAAGCCCAGGGCAAATCCAAGGGGCAGACAGCCGTGCAGTTTGGCTTGAACTCAGAGTAAGTGGAGTGACGTGAGATGAGACTGGCACCAGATTTTTGAGGGCCTTGAATACCAGGCAGAAAGGTCTGAGCTATATTCAGGAAGTAGAAGGAAGCCACTGATGCTGTTTGAATAATGGAGTGATAAGATAAGATCTAAGAGTGAAAAACAAAACAAAACATTACTTTGGCAGTGTAAAGGATGGAGTGGAGAGGGGGGGAGCAGGGAGTCAGGAAGATTTTTTATAATGGTCTGTTTGGGTGTACTAAGTGTCTGTACCTGGGGGGAGGCTGTGGCAGTATGAGATGAGGGGACAATTTTGACAGACACTGCAGAAATGAAATCAACCATATTCTATTGGGCTTCTAGAAAATTTCAGGTCTCACTGTTCCCTCTCTCCACACTGTACCTAGAAGGGATCTCCACTCCCTCCCTCTTCCCCAATGTCTTTGCCTATTGAAATCCTACCCTTACCTCAAGACTCTGCTTAGGTACCACTTCTTCCATGAAGCCTTTCCTGATTCTTTGAATTTTTTCACGTCTCTTTGACTTGTTTTAGGCACAATTATTTTCTAATGCATTAAATAGTTTTATTCCAGCTTCTTGGGATTGTGACCTTTTCTCAGGCAGAAACTGGGTCTTATTCTCCACTTTCATTAACATATAGTCCAACTCCTCTGGGTTCAAAGTGACTGGGTCTGATCCCGGGGACTGACACCATAGAAGGACTTTTTTTTTTGTTTTGTTTTCTCTCTCTCTCTCTTTGGCTCATTGCCTCCACCTGGAATTACTCCAGGAAAGTCTCTAAATATAGATCAGGTATATTCTCCATATGTGGGTAAAAGGGAACTCCAGCTCTCACACAAGCTCTCCAAGGACGATTCTAGGTTCATATTGAGTATGAGATAGCCTTTATTCCACCTCACAGAAAATGCAGCTTATAAATGGATATCAAAACATATAAAGGGCTCCAAATAAACTCATAATTCCCTGCTCAATATTGAAACCGAATTCGGGTTTTCAATCAAGGCAATACTTTGACATTTCAATGACTACCTCTTTTCCAAGAATCCTATACAGTCCATCAGAGGAAAAAGTGAGCCTGGCGACTTTGCACAGTCCTTCCTCACTTAAATCTGATTCGCTTGCATTCATGGCATCACCTCCCTAATGTCATAGTACTCTTCGAGAACCAATGACAAACAACATCACAGTCCACCCTAGACTTAGAGTTGTACCATACTCTGGAAAGTAAACATACTTTAGGGACGACTGAACAAGCAATCTTCCTATTAGACTTGAGTATCAAGATCCCAAGTCTCTTGTTCTTCTAAGTCACAGGTTCCCTTTACTATTCCTCCAGTCTCCAAGGCCATGAAGTGATCTTCTTTCTCTAAGAGGTTAACATTTCTCAGAAAGTGTATGAGGAATCCTTTTCCTTCTCTAGATGGTCTGATGCCTAAATTCTCCAACTCGTAAATTCTTAAGCTTGGTATTACCCCACGGGGCAATCCCCAAGGGAGGCAATGCCTAGGAAATCTCTCTATTTTGACTAGAAGGCAGAATTCTGGAATCACACTATGTTCGAACTCAAAATCTCCCCTCTTCCACATAGATTAGGGTCCCCTTTTGGGGAGTAGGCAGGAACCTGCTTGCTTCTGCCTCCTACCTCTGGGCATGTGACAATCTACTAGTGCCCTGGCTACTTCCATTTCTTGTCTAAGAAAGTTTACTTTTAGTATCTCTCCTTTCAGACCGAAGACAAGCACATTTAGCTCCCATATGTGCCTTTGCTCCAAGATTCTGGGGAAGAGACAGTGTTCTGGCCCAGGCTTCCTTCCTCGAAGGGCCAGGCCTGCCCTAACACGTAATGGTTGGTCTTTTAAAAAGGAATAAGTTGAACAAGATTAAAAGGAAAAGAAACCCTCTCCTTTATGGGCAGCTTCTAGGACAAGAGCCAGTCTATTGACAACCAATCAGGAATCCTCCATGGCTTCTAAGCAGGGTATGCTCATGAGTTGGTGCCTCCAAAATAGTCTCCTGCTTCCTAAACTCAGTGGAGGAACTCATTAAGCTAATCTGGGCTTCCTTTGATCCACCTCCCACCCTCACCCCAAACTCATCCATACACCAAATTGCACTTAGGTCATTAACCGGTATTTGTTGAGTTGAGTTGAACTAGATGTTTTAAGTGGAGGCCATGGAGGCAAAAGATATTACAGAGAAGGAAGTGGCAAGAGGCTATTGCCAGTCTGCAGAGTCAGGTGGAGCTGGCAGGCTGACAGGCAAGTGCTTAGAGGCCTTGGGAGCCACAGCACCAGGCTTGTGGGGGTAGGGGAAGGCGCTTTTGGTCAGCTCCTCTCTAGGACTACAGGAAATCTACGCCTGCCTTCTCCGCCCTGCCAAGTACAGCCTGTCCTTTGCCTGCCTTCAAATTACATGGATCAGGTGCATTTATAGCTGCCCTCAGCTGAGCTTCTCAGAAACAGCTGCCTGGCCCAGCCTTCTGGCTACAGCCCTGAAGGGGGAGGGGGCGATGTTCCAAAAGGGAGCACAGTTTTCTGTGCTTTGCCCATCCATAATAGACGATCCTACCCCTGGTTCTTAGGGCATCAGAGACAGTACTCCCGTGGGAGGTGGGGAGGGCCTGGCTTTGTAGGGGATACTCTTTGAGCCTTTGGAAGGTTCGAATTCTGGGAAGCCCATAAGCCGAAATACCTGGAGAGGAGGGTCTTTGTGTTTTTTATTTTTGGGGGGTGGGGGTGGGGTGCAAAATAATCAATGTCTTAACAGTAGAGAGCTGCTCCTGATCTGTAATATAGAGGTTGCCTGGGAGGTATTGGTACCATAGAAATGTCTAGAAGGTAGAAAGGATGGGGTGGGGCAAGATGAAGTTTCTTAATTGCCTTTTCTGTGTTGAGTCTTGAAGGTTTATGGGGCGAACATATTGTGTGTGTGTGTGTGTGTGTGTGTGTGTGTGTGTGTGTGTGTAAGGACAGAGATTAACCAGGAGCACAGGAGTAGAAAGTCAGGATTCCTGTGTTCTAGGCTTAGCTGTGCCCCTAGATGGATATCCCACCTTGAAAACTTGTTTTCTGGGCCTCAGTTTCCCCATATCTACAATAAAGGGGTTGGACTAGATGGTCTCTAAGGTTTCTTTCAGCTTTGGCATTCTGTGTTCTATATTTTAAGCACCTTCCTGACTTTGGCAGTCTGTGTGCTGTGTGCTAAGGACCCCGCCAGACAGTCAGACTGGATAGGGTCAGGGCTGGACTGAGCTGGGCCAAGGGTTCAAGGGTTGGGGGCGGGAGTAAATGAGCTATCATCTGGATTAAATTTTTCCTGGTGTAGACATAAGGAATGGCAACGACTGACCCAATACCAGACATACTTGGGCACCAGGGTTTGTGACTCAGCTTAGCTTCCTGAAAATAGATTGCTAAGGATATGGGCTCAGGCAGCTTCTCTGACTCCAAAGTTTATGGGCACCAGCAGAACTCTGCGATTTCTTCTGACCCATCCTACTCCAGGTGGGGTATGACCTCCTGGCTGGATCTTTTGAGGGTCCTTCGATTCCTTCTTTGACAGGAGAGCTTGGTCGTTGACTCCATTCGAAGTTCAAGGTGCAAAGATTAGCAGTAGGAGCTGTCCCCAGAAATCAAGACTGTCCTTACCCTTACTCCTATTTCTGTTTGTTGAACTCTACTTAGCACAGGTGCCACCTACTCTATGAAGTCTTCTGAACATACCCTCTCCCCAGATCAGAGCTGAGAGGCAATCAATAAGATTAATGAATCCCTTACTATGTGCCAGGCCCTGTGCTAAACACCGGGAATAAAGACAAAAGCAATCCCTGGACCCCACATTCTGAAGGTCGAGACGGCATGCCAAAAAAAAAAAGTTCATATGAGAAATAATACAGAGTAGTTAGGAAATAATCTGAAAGTTGCATTAGCAACTGTGAGGACCAAGAAAGACCTCCTAGAGAAGCCAGAAAGTGGTGGTAAGGATGGGAGAGCCTTATTGTTCATGGCCTGGTCTTGAAGACTTAGGTGGTAAACATATATTAAAAATAACTTTTAGAAAACACCAAGATTAACCAAAAATAGAGGATTAGAAAGACAAGATCCCTCAGTTCTATGCTTGGCTGTGCCCCTACATAACTATGTCACCTTGAAAGAAAATTTCTTCTGAGCCTCAGTTTCCCTATCTGTAAAATGAGGGGATTACACTAGATCAAATGTTCTTAATTTTTTTTTTTTGCATCATGGACCCTGTTGACAGTCTGGTGAAGCCATCTTCACAGAACATTTTTTTAATAATATGCAAAATAAAATACATAGGATTACAAAGAAAACCAAGTATATTGAAATATAATTGGCAAAAAAAGTTTAATCCATGGACTCTAAGTTAAGAACCCCTATTTTCTAAATGGTCCCTAAGGTCTCTCCCTAGGCTTTGACATTCCAGGTATGGGGGATGGGTCAGGGAAAAGGCATGGAGGTGGAGCAT
Source organism: Phalanger gymnotis (assembly GCA_028646595.1). Lineage (NCBI taxonomy): Eukaryota > Metazoa > Chordata > Mammalia > Diprotodontia > Phalangeridae > Phalanger > Phalanger gymnotis. Next base: position 314,014,021 of record CM053624.1, read on the forward strand.
TGAGTGCAGAGGGAACAAGAAGAACATTGTGACTGGCACATAGAATACAGAGAGGGGAGTGAGTAAGGGGTAAGAAGTCTGGAAAGGTGGGGAGGGCTTTCAAAGACAATCAGAAGTTTTTAGATTTAATCCTGGAAGCAATAGGGACCCACTGGAGTTAACTGAGCAGAGGGGGAAGGGAGGTTGGCACCGTCACACCTGCGGTTTAGGAAAATCTTTCTGGCAGCTGAGTACAGGATGGGTTGGAGAAGAGAGAGACTTGAGACAGGGAGAGCCAGCAGAAGGTTATTACAATGTGTGAAAGTTTGAGAGGAGACAAGGGCCTGCACCGGGGTGGGGTGGGGGCACAGAAATGTAAGGAGAGAGAGCCTTCCCTCATCACATTTACCTGGAACCTCCCTTTGAGGTCTCTCTTTTGCCCCATCACATCCTATTTTGTATCAAACTGTGTTGGACCCTTCTCTAGGACCATCAATTCCTTGAGGACAGTGATTGTCTTATTTCATCTTTGTAATCGATCAGCACATAAACATTTTATTTTTTTCCTTTTCCCCCCAATTTATAAATTTATTTATTTTTAGTTTTCAACATTCACTTCCATAAGTTTTAAATTTTCTCCCCCTCCTTACCCTTTCTCTTCCCGGGATGGCAGGCAATCTGATATGGGCTCTACACATACATTCTTATTAAACACATTTTCACATTAGTCATGTTGCATAGAAGAATTGTAACAAATGGGAGAAATCATGAGAAAGAAAACATAAACATTTTATTAAATGTTTGCTATGTACCAGACAGCTAGGAGGCCCAGTGGATAGAGTGCCAGGCCTGGAGTTAGGAAGACCTGAGTTCAAATCCAGCCTCAAATATGTAATAGCTGTGTGACCCTGGACAAGTCACTTGATTCTGTTTGCCTCAGTTTCCTCATTTGTAAAATGGGCTAGAGAAGGAAATCGCAAAGCATTGCAGTATCTTTGCCAAGAAAACAAAACAACAACAAAAAAGGGGCGGGGGAGGGGGCACGAAGAGTCAGACATGACTGAAACATGTGCCAGCCACGGTGCTGAACACTGTCTACAAATACAAAAACAGAATAGTCCCTACCCTCAGGGCGCTTACACTCTATGAAAAAAGACATTGCATACAATTAGTGCATAGACATTGCATACAGTTAGTGCATTAGTGCAAATATTGGGTACAATGACACAGCAAGGGGGTAATAGAAAGATCACTCCTTCAGTTTTTAAGTTCAATCTTGGGTTCCAATCAAGGCTTTGCCACTCACTACCTGTGACTTCAGGAAAGTCGTCTCACCTACCTAGACACCATTTTGGAGGTGCGCTGGGGGACAGTGTACCAGACTTATCTGAAAGACCCACATTCAAATCTTGTCTCTGGTACTTAGTAGCTCTGTGGCCTCATAACTTCTCTGTGCCTCAGTTTCCTAATCTGTAAAATGGGGATAGCAGTACCTGCCTTGAAGGGTTGTTGACACCCCTGCCATATACACATAATACTTTCTAAAATTTAAAATGTTACAATAAATAGGGATTGGACTTGTGATTTCATTGCTATATAGGACTCTGGGGATGAGCAAACTCTCTTTGCCAAAGCAGATTCACACCCTTTCTAAAATTTATAATTTTAAAGTGCCCAAAACAATGAGGGTGACTTGCCCAGGGTTACATAGCCATTATATACTGGCATCAGGGTTTGGATTCAAGTTTTCCTGGCTTTTAGGCCAGATCTACAATATGCTGCCTGTTGGTGCGTATATATGTATGTATATGCATGTACATGTATAAGTATGTATATGTATGTGTGTGTATTGTCTATTATTATTTTCTCATCTGTAAAATGAAGACATTGGATTACCAGGGGTAGGGAACTTGTGATCTTGAGGCCACATGTGGCCTTCTAGGTCCTTGGGTGCGGCCTTTTGACTGAGTCCAAGTTTTACAGAACAAATCCTTTTATTAAGGGGATTTGTTTGGAGAAGTTTGGATTTAGTGAAAGGGCTGCACTTGAGGACCTAGAGGGCCTCATGTGACCTCAAGGCTGCAGGTTCCCCACCAATGATCCCTAAGGCTCCTTCCAACTTTAAAACCCCCATATTTTCTCTACGTATTTGAGACAAGAGTCCCAAATCTTTCCAGTCTCTCTAGGTTAAAGGTACTTGGCCTGGATGAGTGGCAAAGAAGGGTTGGTAGTCTTGGGAAAGCAAAGCAATAGTGTTATAGAATGTGTAAAGGGAGGTCTAGCTCATGTACAATCACAGTCACTCTGCCAGAAATTCCACTTTACGAAGGCAAAGGGCCCAGTCCCAGCAGAAGATTCTTTGTGGAAGTCTCAAATTCAGGGTTGCTCCACAAGTCTAGGTCATCCCCAGGGCCCTAGGGCCCCAGCTCCTTCCTCTCCCTTCCCTCTACTTCAGTGGTATTCAAACCACTGGGGTCTCATGATAAAGTAGAAAAAACACTGAGTCGCAGTCAGAAGACCTAGGTTCAAATCCCAGCTCCGACACTTTGTGAGCAAGATCCTTCCTTTCTCTGGGCCTCGCTTCCACATCTATAAAATGGGAGGTTGGGCTAGCTCAGAAGTTTCTGACCTGGTCCAAGGACCACTACCTACCAACACCCAAGGTGTCTGTGGGTAGATTTCAGGGGGTCCATGAACTTGAATATGAAAAAAAAATGACATCTTTATTTTCATTAACCATTGGTTGCCTTTGGAATCCTACGTGCTTTATTTTATGCCCTTTAAAAACCAGATTTTGAGAAGGGGCCCATAGGCTCCACACAGACTGCCCATGGGGTCCACCACCCAAAAAAGGTGAAGAACTCCTAGACTTAGTGGTCTCTAAGATTTAGTTCTGTTTTAGATCTATGACCCCATGAGCCCTCCCTGCCCCCTCCCCCCCTTCTTCTCTGAAGTTCCCCCTTGTTTTCACAGAAAAGTGATACTTTCCTTTGGTGTTGCTGCTAGAGGGAGCCAGCTCCACCCCAGTAGGCAGCTGAAGTTCAATCGAGGATATTCTGGTTCTGAAGCTCTTCTCCCCCAGGCTCTAGGGAAGGGTTCAGATCAGGTGAGTCCAGGAATGTAGTTCCTCTCCTTTTCCAGAAGGTGTTGGAGCTGCCCACACAGAGGAATTTGCAAGTACTCATACTACGGGAAGGAGCCACCCAGGGACCTGCCTCAACCAGGGAGTACTGGGGGCAGCTCAGAATGAGGATGGATGAATTGCCAAAGGTGAGCAGCAATTAAGGCACTGAATGTTATTTATTTTCTGATCGACTGAGTACAAAAGCATTAACGAATACCAAAGTAAGCCAATCCCTGTTTTCAAGGAGCTTATATTCCAATGGAGGAAGACAACATATAAAAGAGTATGGTGTTTAGGGAGGAGTGTTTTAGTCTGGGAAGCCACAGGTGGTGAGTGTTGCCTTAGGGGAGTTACTTGGCATGATTACCAGTACCCAGAGGAAGAGATAGCATAGGGGTAGAGGGTGTTGGTGTCTGGTAGGTGGCACACTGATGCCTAGGGTGGAATGTGGACTTGACAAGAATCAGGGCACAGCAGGATAGAGGGTCAGGCAGAATCAGGTTCAATGTCAGTAGGGTCATACATCACCTTTGTGACACATATTGTCTGGACGAGCTCCTTAACCTCTCACTCCCCCCCAGGCAACTCTCAACACCATACATCACAGAGCAGTTGCCAATGTGCCTGGGTGGAAGGCATTTCTTCACCTAGAGTTCCTTCACCTATGAAATCACATGTCTCGGCTAAAAGGGGAAAAAAGATTAGGGAAGGAATCAATCAAGGATAGTGGAATGAACATGCCATGGCAAGAGCTGGGTTCAAACCCCAGTTTTAGGCAAATTGACCTCTCCGGGCCATAGTTTCTTTATCTGTAAAATGTAATTAATAACCTTGATTATTATGAGGAAAATCTTCATAAAGCTTAAAATCTAATTCGAATGGGTATCAATTTTCATCAGACCACCTTTGTAGGAACCTCAGCCCCCTCAAACTCAGAGGTGAGAATGGAGGGATGGGGATGGTACCACAATTGGTGCAGCCATTCCCCAGTTGTCTAAGAGGCCAATGAAGGCACCCCTTTGGCTTCTAGTTCATTTTTCATATGCTTTACTCCCCTCCATTTACTCTAGAATCCAGTTACTCTGACCTACGTATTGCTGCTCACACATGACGCTTCCATCTGTGCCTTTGCCCTGGCTATCTCCCAGGTCTAGAATGCTCTGCCCTCTCATCTCTACCCAATACGTTCTTTCCTTGGCTTCCTTTGACATTTAGCTTGAATCCCACCTTCTTCAGAACCTCTTTCCTAGATCTTACAGTCTTCTCTATGAAACTACCTTCCATTTACTCTGTATCTTTTTATTTTTTTATATATTTAAAAAATTTTCTTTAATATTTTTAGTTTTCAACATTGATTTCCACAAGATTTCGAGTTACAAGTTTTCTCCCCATTTCTACCCTCTTCCCACCCCAAGATGGCACATATTCTGATTGCCCCTTTCCCCAGTCCGCTTTCTCTTCTATCACCCCATTCCCCCCACCCTTATCCCCTTTCCCCTTACTTTCTTGTAGGGCAAGATAGATTTCTATACCCCATTACCTGCATATCTTATTTCCCAGTTGCATGTAAAAACAATTTTTTAAACATTTGTTTTTAGAACTTTGAGCTCCAAATTCTCTCCCTTCTTCCCTCCCCACCCACTCTCCTTGAAAAGGAAAGCAATTCAACATAGGCCATCTCTGTATGTGTCTTGTCTGCGCCTGCTTGTCTACATGTTATCTCCCCCATTAGGACAATAGCTCCTTGAGGACAGGGACCATATTTTCACCTTCCTTTTTCTCCCTTAGTTAGTATGGCACCTGATCCATGGGAGTCCTTGATGACTGACTGACAGCATAGGTGAAGGAACAAAATGATCCCATGTGAAATTGTCAAACAACCACAAAGTGCTTACCCAGGTGGGCCAGATTGTACATTTGTGGTTAGTAGTGTCAGTAGTGTAGCCAGGGAATGCTTCCTTCAAGAGGTGCCAATTGGGTTGGATCTTGAAGACCCAAAGTTGGGTAAGATTGGAGAGGAGGTGGGGAGGGCTTTCCAGGAATGGAAATGACCTGAATATGGGTACAGGGGCAAGAAGGAGTCATTATATGTGGGAACAATGAGGAACCTGGGTTGACAGAAGCAAAGGCAACTTTAGAGGAGTAGTGTGGAAGATTACCTAGGAAGACAGGTTGAGACGAGATGGAAGGCCTTGAGTATCAAGCTAGAGTTTGGCTTTTATTTCTGTGGGCAGTGGGGAGCCATCGTATATTCTTGAGAGTCAGCTTGGCTTGTTAGACATAATTTTTAGGAAAGTAGCATGCGCACAATGGAAAGGCATGTAGGATTTGAAGTCAGAAGACCTGGGTTCAAATTCTACCTCTTTCAGCTAATACCTACATGACCTTGGGCAAGTCACTTCTCTATACCTCAGTTTCCCCACATGTGAAATAAGGAAATGGAATTAGAGGACATCTGAGGTTCTTTCCAGCTCTCAAGACCGTGGTCTTGCCTTGCCACAGCATGGTGATGGATTGTAGAATTTAGAGCTGGAAAGGTCCTTAGAAATTGTCTTATAGAGGAGGCAAGCAAGACCCATATAGGACCAAGATTTACTCCAAGGTTCTCTGGCTCCAAATCTAATGTTCTCTTTTGACTATATCACTCTAGGGGTAGAAACTGGAGGCAGTTATGAAGCAACAAGGAAGGAGGGAAAGCCAAGAGGGTGGAGATGGAGAAGGGAAGCAAATGCAATGATGGTGCTCAGGCCAGGGACAGGCTTGGGAAGGGCCATTGACTGGGACAGGAATTCTTTTCTCATGGAACATTAGCTGCCCATGTCAGTACTAGGGTTGAGGCTTGTTTTGAGATGCATACCTATTGGAGTCTGTTAAGACCCAGACTAATCCTTTTCAGGCTTAGGGTAATTTTCGATGACTCACAATCAGGAGGTATAAACCTTAGCAAGCACTGGTCCCCTTCGAAGCATGTCAGAATCCAAGGAAGGTAGATCTCATAGAAAACAAGAGTTTGAAAGATGCTTAGAGGTCGCTTAGCCCAACCCCCCTCCCCATTCAGGAATCCCTTCTACAGAACCCCATAACATGAGGTGGTTGGTTATATAGCTTCTGCCTGAACACATCTAGGGAGAGAGAATTCACCGCCAAACAAGGCAGCACATTTTGCTTTGGGACAATTCTAGTTATTAGGGTGGGGAGGAGTTGGGGACAGACCTGTAAGAGAAGGGATTGGTCAATGAGGGCCCAGTCCTTAGGACAGGAGTGGGGAACATGTGGCCTCCACACCATAGGTTCCCCACCCCTGCCTGAGGACACATTGCAGCATCCAAGTGGAGGCTTAGTGATCTGGAAATGACTGATAGAGGAATCCTTTGCCTTTAACAGGTGCAGGTATCCTTCCACCATTTCCTGGTGGTTTACTACCAGGTGACAAAAGCCTCTTTGAATGTATGAATTCTCTCTCTCTCTCTTCCCTGGTGATAAGTGAACCAAGAAGTATTTTATGGCTCCAAGGGCAGAAGGGGTATTAGGTCCTCTTTCCCATGTGTTTTCCATGGGACTGAGAAGGAATGGTGCTGTTATTTCATTTGTTTCTTTGTGTTTTTTTTCCTGATTATTAAACAAATGAGTATTAGAGATGGAATGGACCAGGTATTGACTTGCCAGCTTAAAAGACCAGAAAAGTCATCAAAGGTCCACTCACCAAGAAGACCAATGATAGCCAAGTAGGGTAACGAGTGACCTGATTTACCCAGCACAGCAGTGAATTGACCCAGGAACTAAAACACCAAATCTTGTAAGTACAGGGACCACTCAGCCATAAGTTTTGCCACATGCAGAAGTGAACTTAGAGGTGGAATATTTTGTAGCAGCCAGGTTAAATTTGAGTTCCTTCCTCCCAGGGAAGGGTGTAGCTGCCAGTGTGCGTGGGGGGGATGTTGTCCTTCAGTCCTTGCTATAGCATATTAATAAATATCCCTTTGTATAAGTTAATTATTAATTGGTTAATTGACATTGGGGAGATGGTGACTGATCAATTGATATGGGACAAAGGTAACACACCAGATGGGGGCTTGTGAGCCACCATATTAGAATTTCCAATTTATCTCTAGAAGCTTAAGTGGATCATTAAAAGACACATTTTAGAAATCTAACCTGCTAGTGCTGGAGAGAGTCCAGAGTGGGCACTGCAATTAGAAAGTCTTTTATGATATTGATCTGAAATCTGTCTCCCTGTAATTTCCACCCATGGTTCCTAGTTCGACTTTCTAGGCCAATCAGGCAAATGTAATTCCATCTTTAAATAGAAACCCTTTAAGTTTTTGAGGCCAAGGATCATATCCTCTTCTCTAGAATAACCATGCTATAAGGGGTGGGCCTGACTTGGGCTAGTACCCTCTTATTTCAGGTTTGATTTGGGAATAAAATGAAGCATTCATAGGTTATTTCACAGTTAACAAAAGGAGCTAACTTAGCAATGGCATAGAAAGGAGAGTCAACAAGGATATATTAGCACTTAGCTTGGGAAGACATGACCCTCTCTTCATCTCCACATGAAAAAGCTTTTGGTCAGCAAGGCAGGGTGTGGTGGCTGCCATGGTCTTGAGAAATCTGCCAAGTCTAAGAGTCCCCAACCCCACATGGGTGGACCCTTTTATGCCTTTTGTTGACCAGGAAGCCACATCAATACAGCCAGAAGCTTTCAGGAAGCGCGTCAAGGGAGGCACAGATTGAGCCTTAGCCCAATGAGACAATCAAGACCTGGCGACAGCTTTGTCACCTTTCAGGGAAAAACTAGCTTAAATGTTTAGGATATTGCTACTGTCACACCACAGCCCTTGGTGGTAAAGTTCTTATGATCTTCTAGAAGACATCCTGCACTACTTAGATAGCTTTAGGGTTGTTACTGAACAATCTTAATCTCAAGTATTCCAGGAGTCTGGCAGAGGCAGAACCAGGAAGAAAAAGAAGAAGGAAAAAAACCACTGAAAAGATAGAAAATACAAAATAATATACACAACAAAAAAATTTGACAGCCCCTTGAAGGAGTGGCCAAAAACCACAAACAAAGAGAATGAAGACCAGAAATCCTAAGTTTTTCCACCTCCTTTGGGAAGGACCAAGTCTTATATCTCATTGATCTGGTCCATGTGGTAAGTGGTATCCAATCTTTGAAGTGCCCAGTTGTTCTCCTGATTAAGGGGGTGACACTGAGTGGGAGCAGCTCCGGGAATATCAGAACCACATCATAGGTGATGACACCTTTATCACAGTCACCTACTCTTCATTGAACATAAGAGTTATCTGTATTAAAGTGGTTAAGAGGTCATAAGCCTCTTGGATACAACCTGTTCTATGATTTAAATAGATAATGAGGCTCTACCACTTACTCAGAATTCCCTGACTCACCCGCCCAAGCCTCCCCCTCCTTGGGAGTCAAATGAAAGGAGCCAGATTAGGCTCCCTTAAAAGCTTCTGCAGAGGGGCTGCCCCCTTCTTCCACAGAGGCTAGAGAAGGATTTTCCTCACCTTTATACTGGGACTCAGTATTACTGTCAAGTCAGCTAAGGGACTTCTTTTCTTCCAAGTAAATACCCATTTGCCATAGAAAGGCAATGACAGTTTCACCTCTCCATGCTGTTAGAAAGCAAGACATCTCTTAACAATACCACTCCTTGGGCCTCCTAAGCCCTTTCTCAAAGTTATTGTCCAAACTATCTCAAAAGGAAGGGAAGCTTGCCAAATGAAGAAAACCTGTGTTACATCTCCTGGTGTATAAAATCCTCTGAGGGAGGCAAAGACCTCAAGCAAAGGCGATTTTGTTCTGGGAAAGGAATAGAGACTAGGAAAGGTCAGCTAGAACCATATCAGATAATTAGTCCATTCTTCTCAGGTAAGCCTTTCTGGAGGCTGGTCCAAGAAATCACTGGACTGGGAAAAGCATCTCCTTCTGAGAGTGGCATTGATTCATCACAGATATGGTTTCAGGGAGGTTAGATATCTGACCTGGGCTGTTAGGAGCATGATGACATAACAGTTGATTAGCAAAGGCAAATCTCTTGCCCTGAGATGGGGCAAGAGAGTTATTTTGCCAGCTGGGGACTGTTCGAGGGCCATTTGGGTTAAATACGTACTCTGACTGGCCCAAAGAACCCAGTTGGGTGAGAATAGCTGCCTTGTCCTTAGGAGGATCATATGGTTCTGCACCCAACACAACATGGCATCACTGTCTTCATTTCCAGATTGGCAGTGAACCCTATCCCCAAGCTCCACTGTTCTTATAATGGCTCCAACCTTGTTTAATTTATAGGGCCTATAATGTTTCAGATAGAAGGGAAGGGAAGGGAAGGGAAAAGGAAAGGAAAAAGGAAAGGAGGAAGGAGGGAAGCATTTATTAAACACCTGCTATGTGCTAGACACTTTACAAATATTATCTCATTTGATCCTCAGAACAACCCTGGAAGATAGACTATTATTATACCCATTTTCACTTGAGGAAAACACTTTTCAAACAGCAGTTAATTGACTTGCCCAGAGTCACGTAGTTAAGAAGCATCTGAGGCCAGATTTGAACTCAGTTATTTCTGACTCCAGGTCCTGCATTCTATGCACTGTCCCACCTAGCTGCCTGATGGGTGCTAACATGCCTCCCCAATTGTACGCAGAGGGTGGCATTGGCCAAATTCCTCCACTGACACTGCCCCCAAAGGGGAATCTTTGATTGTCCAGGCCTGTTCTCTCCCGATTAGCCAGCCCCAGGGCTACCAGGCAGGACTTAAGAGTATGGGAAGTTAGTTCTTCTCTGCCCCATCCCAAAAGGCTATCTCATAGAGCAGCTATGCAGCCTGCAGCTCATCCCACTGGGACGACTTGCCAGTTCCCCGATTCCCGAGGGTATCCCCTTTTACTGGATTAGTGGCTGCTGAAATACAACCTCTCACAGCAGATATAGTCATTGCTAAACCAGGCAAAACAATGTTTCTTAGGAGCTGGGTTCTTGTTGGGGAAGGGGTGGCTGGGAACAGTTGTAATGATCTGACAACTATGTTCAGCCCTCTATAAAGCTGCTTCCTCATGGGCCACAGAGGTTTGTTGTGATGGGAGTTGGTACGATGAAATACTCCAACTTCTTTCATCTCTATCATTAGAGAAGGAATATCTTTTGTCTTTCCCCACCATCTGTTGTTTGGTGTTAGCTACATGGGATGGTTCAGGCAACTCCAAGTGTTTCCATTTGGCCCTACCTAAAATAACTTGCAGAGAGGTTACCAAAAGACCCTCAGAGATCTTGACTCTCAAGAGCTCATGAACACCCCTTCCTCCCCTGGCCCTTATTTAGGGGATGCCTTCGGCTTAGATGGTGCCAGAGAGCCTTTCCTGCTCTGGTGTTAGATAGCACAGTACAGTTTTGCCAGCATCCACACAGGCTGGTCATTGACTGCTTTCTTAGCAACCCGTGCTTCTGAAGCCACACTCCAGGAAAGAATGTCCTCATTCTCTGCCTACTATTGTGGGGTGAAGGGTTCAATGCTTCTTCCTGTTCCCAGTGTGCCTAGTTGAACTGACAGCAGTATTAAGCAGTCTGTGGCTGTCTCAATCACCTGTATAGTTGTGAGGGGAGGGGTGGGAAGTGGAGAGTCATAGCTTAAGTCTGAAGTCATTCTGGTGGGGCTCTGTCCCAAAGGTGAGATGGAAATGCCCTCTGGACATAGGATGTGGCAGACTATGTGAGAGGAGGGGTAGTCGCACAGACCCAAATTTCACACCTTCCTTGTAGCCAGGAGCAGGCTACCTCAATAAAAGGTGAGTAGAAATTCATTTTTATGGATCCAGGGTCACATAACTCCCCTAAAGTAACCACCATAAAAAGGGACTAAAGAGGGGGCAAACTGGCCAGGTCAGAAACAAAGCAAGTTAAAGCTTGTGACAGTCAGCAGTGAGATTGGGCCAGGGAGGGGTCACTGCACTTCACATCTGGTCAAGACAGAGAAGCAAGGAAAGGGAGGAAGGAAGGAAGGAAGGAAGGAAGGAAGGAAGGAAGGAAGGAAGGAAGGAAGGAAGGAGAGAAGGAGGAAGGAATGAAGGAAAAGAAAAGGAGAGTGAGAGGAGAGAGAAAAAAGAGAAGGGAGAGAGGGGAGATGATGGGGTGCTCGGTGCTTGTGCTTGGACTGTAATTCTAACATCACATTTTTCCTTAGCCTCTGCTTGGGTGCCTGTGCCTGGACCCCAATTCCAAAATCACATCCAGTTCCAAAATCACATCTCTCCCCAGCTTCAAAGCATTGGCCCTAGCAGTTTTTCTCTAGTTCAAGGGCAGCATGCCTTAGCAAAACACTTATCTCTCCTCCTGATACTGTGGCCAGCTGCACCTATAGAATTTATTAGTTTGGACTCTCTGTGTATTGCCAATTGGCTGTGCACTGGGACATAACAATATTTACTACTTACTTACCTTCCTGATATGTATCCTAGACATAGGCAAATGTATACTCCCTTCCACTCATCTTGTCTAACAAGACATTTGATGGAAGCAACCTGGATATCTTCAGCCAGCCCTGACTGTTAATTGACTTAGTGACATTTCATGGTCAAAATCACACCCCCAGGTATCCCCTCCTTAGGCTATTTCCCAATGAAGTCTGGGTGATACTCCTGCACAGTAGACACAAAAAGTGCATGTTCCTTTAAGAACTGACCACCCCTTAACCACTCCCTAATCCCACCCAGAAGCACCTAATTGACAGGTTTCACCCCTAAATCTCATATTTAAATTTTCTCTGCACCCTTGTAAGGTGAACCCTAAGAACTTAGGGAACCCTAAGAACTTTCGCCTACTGTAAAGCATAATAAATCTTTGCCAACTTGACGAGAATGTTTGAGATCGGGAATTCATTCCAGATGGCCCTGACCCTCTCCAGTACTCAGGTCTTTGAGGGACACTCCCTCTCAATGACCCTATCTGGGAACTCCAGTTTTGGGATTCCTGGACCTCAGCTTCCCCAACGCTCAACGGAGAGACAGAGAGAGAGAGAGAGAGAGAGAGAGAGAGAGAGAGAGAGAGAGAGAGGAGAGAGAGAGACAGATAGAAATTATTCCCATCTGGCAAATGAGGAAATCGAGGGGCCTGGGTTATAATGGCCCACATTTTCCTCATAATAACCTGTGAGGCAGGCAGTATGAGGGTTATTATTTTGAGGAAACCAAGGTTCAGATGGAAGTGACTTGCCCAGGTTCTTACAACTGGTTCTGTTCTCCTGACTCTAGGTCTCAGTGTCCTTCTACTATACTGGGGAGCCCAGGTACCAAACCATGATTTTTAGATGAAACCAGAAAGGTAGACTAGAGTCAGATCCTCCCTAAAGTTGGCCTTGGCCCCAGCACCCAACAGCTCTGTCTCCCACTGTTCCTTGGGCCTCCACCCCTGCTCCCCCCAAAGCATCCCAAGGTTCGGAACCCCTCCCTGGGCGAGGGCTGTCCCTGCCTATCACAAGACCACACATGAAATCTGCCCCAAAGTCAGTTCTGCCCTGGGTCTTCCTAACCTTATATGACTCCTTAAATGGTTTGAGGTTGAACTGGGCTGCTGAGCTAAAAATACCAGCTTGGAGGGGCTGGGAGTGGGGGTAGCAGACTTTCCTCAATGTGTACAGACTGGGAAGCAGGGGCTTCAAAGCTCTCATTCTCCTCCCCCCTCTCCCAACCCCACCCTGCCCATCCCCCAATTCCCCAACCCTCCACACCCAGAGCTCCCTGTCCTTGGAGCAGACCCAGAGCCTGTGGCTCCAACTGTCTCTTTCATTTACACATTAGTATTGCATTTTAGAATCTATAAAACTCTTTTACATTCCTTTTTATTGTGTTCCCTTCGCTCGGGGCAGACAATAAAGCCACAGGGATCATTTGGCAGGGGCAAGATGGGGCTTCCTGGACTGTGTGACCCTGAACAAGTCATTTAATCTCTGTGTGCCTCAGTTTCCTCATCTGTAAAATGAGCTGGAGAAGGAAATGGTGAACCACTCCAGTATCTTTGCCAAGAAAACCCCAAATGGGGTCACAGAGAGTTGGATATGACTGAACAAGTTTAAAAAATAGTTCTGTTAGGGGTGGGGAGGTGTTGAGAATGAGGGGATGTACAGCCTGTCATAGAACTGCTTCTCTCTGGTACTCACTTGTAGATTACACCCTCTCACTTCTAGAGAAGGGGCAGCAATCAGAAAGGACCCAAAGTGAGGGCCACCCTCAGCTCTCTACCACATCAGGCTAATGAGTATATCACAGAAATAGTTGTATTTCTCAGTACCTTTGATCTCTACCTTTACTGGGGAAGGACAGGTAGCTGGTAAATACAGCATGCATATGGTCCTGGGCTCTCAGGTCCCAACAGCAAAGGCCCTTCCCAAGCCCAGAATTGGGGACTTTTTTTTTAGAGATCCCTGGTCTGCACTGCGGTCAGTCTTCGAAGCTGTCCTCAGAATCCCAGGCGGTGCATGGCAGCTGTCCAAGGCCAGGGATGAGGTTGCAGCACCCTCTGCTGGTATCTTGGCAGGGTCAGCATCACTGACAATACCACAACACCACAAATGTTTCCCAAGCTTGGAGTTGTAGGGAAATAAATACCAAAGGGAATATCCGCAGATATAACTTATAGTTGGAGGCGAAAAAAAAGGAACCTTCTATTTAGAGTTAGAAAATACAGGTTCAAATCCTCATTGCAACGTCCTTCCAACTCTCCGTGCCTCCGACTATCAAATGAGAGGTATGGGCAGCGTCCAGGGAACAAGTGAGAATTGACAGTACTAGGGAATGAGACGTCCTTGGAAGACGTCATGGCCTGCCAGACATACTGTTCCTTTCCCCCTTTGCCCTGGTCTTCCCCGGACAGAGAGAACTTTTTATAGCACAAAGTAACAAACTACCCAAATGTGAAGGAAAAATGGAGACGTTCTGAGGGGACTCGCTGGCTTGGAGCCGTGGTCATGCTGGAATTGATTTCAGCGTGGTATACAAGAAACTCAACTCTCACAAAAGGGATTATCGTGGTATGTCCGGAGCCCTATCCATTCGTCTCCCATTCTGGCTACTGCTGCTGGCCTGCTTCTGAACCATGGCAAAGCTAAGCCCTTCGGGGTCCATCCTCTCAAAACTAGGTGGGGCAGAGATGTCCTAGCTCCTTAGGGGGCCTCCCTGAGGCTCACTGCTGTGTCTGGGCATTTCTGCTAAGCGTCCAGAGTTCTTGCCTTCAGAGAGTCAACCTAGACAGGCTGAACTATGCTCACTTCTCCAGTGCCATCCAGTCTTCTCCTATCTCTGTGCCTTCCTCACGTATTCCATGAATGAATAAACGGACAAATGAATGAACAAATGAATGAACGAATGAGCAGATGAATGAAAACCATCTTAAAATAGTTACTATGTATCAAGCATGGTACTAGTAATACAAATACAGTCCTTGCTCTCAGGAAGCTTATGTTCTAACAATGACTCACCCTGCCCCCAGCTGTCCCCGTATCCCTCTGTTGAAATCCCTTCCATGCTTTCGGGATCAGTTCAGGCGTTATTTCCTCCATGACCCAGCAAGTGAAATAGTAAAGCAATAATAACTAGTTTTAAACATAATGCTTTAAAGTTTGCAAAGCACTTTTTGAATATTATACCTCTCAACAAGCACTGGGAGGTAGACATTGTTATTATTCATTTCACAGATGAAGAAACTGAGGCAGACAGAGGTTGAGTGACTTGCCCAGGGTAACATGGCTAGTAAGCATCCGAGGTAGGATTTGAATTCAGCTCTTCCTGACTCCAGGTCCACCTAACTGCTAGAAGCCATTTCTCCTCCCAGTCCTCAAAGCCTGGCCCACACCTTCATTTGTAATGTGAAACCTTTGCTCTCCCTGGTGGACCACAATTCCCTGGCACATTGGAATGTCCTTGAAATCAGGGGCTCCCTATTTCACCTTTGTTGCTTGCACCAATGTAAGGCCTTGGGCACAGTATGTTCCTGAATGAAAAGAGGGCCCTGAATTGGATTGCGAGGGGTCAATTTTTTTCATTGTGTTAAAAACCATTCCCGCAAATGGAGGAAAAGGGATGGGCTCCTCATCCCCGGCCCTTTGTAGGCCAAAGGCTTGAGTTGTCCCAGAATGTCCTGAACTCACCAAGGCTGCCATTGTGATAGCAGCACCGTGGTCTATGTGGCAGGCTCTCAGAAGTGCTGCACCAACAAAGGGGCTTCTGGAACCAGGTTCACTGGGTAGGATCAACATGCCTGAGCTACTGAAGGAATCTGGGACAAGGCTGAGAGCACTGGCCTCCTCACAACTGGGAGCTCCCTGGCTGTGCCACTGACTGTCCACGTGACTTTGGCCAAGTCATTCCCATCTCCCGGCCTTAGTTACTTCAGCTGTAAAATGGGGATATTAATCACTACCCCTCCCCCTCTCAGGACTGTGAATGAAGGGGAAAATACTTTGTCAAATGTAAAGGCCTCTTTTTTTTTAAATCAAAAGTGAGATAATATTTGCAAAGTACTTTACAAACCTTAAAACAACCATATAAATGCTTGCTATTATTATGTTATCTGTCATTTCATCTGGGGAGGAACTCCCTCTAATGCTATAAATGGTACCTTATCCACAACTTAACTCTCAGTGTAGCCTAGAACATTGAGAGGCTAAGTGACTTGCCCAGGGTCACACGGTATCTGAGGCTAGATTTGAACTCAGGTCTTCCTGACTCCAGGACCAGCAGTCTATCTGCTGATGACTATTCTCACTGTCCATGGACATCAGAGCCAGAACTACTGGCTGGTCACACAGGAGGCTGGATTTGAATTCAGATCTTTCTAGTGCTCTAACCACTGCACCACCTAGCTTCCGGAATGGAGGGAAACTGCCAACCTAGTCTTTGTGTGAGCTTTGCCCAAACCATAAAATGCCTGCCCCTTTAGGGAGCAGAGAAGGCAGAATCTTCAGGATTATTCTCTTCTCCAGCAAATAACCCAGTAAAGCAAATATCTTCTGAGAAGCCAAGGGCTTTGGTGGCTAATGGCACTCAGATTCAGATTCAGTTTCTAACTTCACCAACATCTCCAGTGGTAACAAATCGATGATGGGTAAAAAACAAGGTGAGGCTAAGCTAGTATTTTTGCAAAAGCCAACAGATGACTTTGGGGGAACAAGAGAATAAAGGCAGTGTGCCACTTGGCCTGGCCCACCCTTTTAGTTAAATAAATACCAGGTTCAATTAAGAACAGAAACTTTGGGGAGGCTTGATCTATTAGTCACCAGTCCTTACCACAAAGTAAGGGCTTAGTAAATGCCTGTTGACTGACTAATCCTCCCACACCATCCCCTCAACAGACACACTTACAAGCAATAGATAGACTTTTCGAGAGACATAGTATTAGTGACAGCTTACCTTTATTTAACATTAGTGAAGCTCTCGACTTTATAAAACACGCTATGTACATTATCTCATTTGATTCTAAGAACTCTGTGAAATGCAAACATTACTATTCCTATTTCAACAGGAGAGGAAACTGAGGCCCATATATGTCACAGCTAGTAGTGGCAAAATTGGTGACAGACTTGAATCTAGGTCTCCCAGCTCCAAATTAGCACTCTTTAGAAAGGACCCATGGAGGTCGTTTTTGTCTATCCCTGTTTCTAGTTTTTCTCCATATTGGTTAGGAGTAGTTGTTGATGGGGTGGGGGTGGGGAGGGATAAGGAGAGGAGGTAGTAAGTTCTCCTTTGGGTCTCTAAGGAATATTTCTGTGCAGGAGAATAGACACTCCCATCGTTACCAGTGAATGGGCCCAGGACAGGGGTAAAGACCCTCCAGAGTCTATTCTAAACTTGAGCATCTTGGTAGCAAGAGGCTAGATGGAAAAAGATCAGTACAGACCACCCCACCCCCCAACCCCCAATCCTCCACTCTGGAGAGCTCCGTATTCCTGCAGTCTGGGCCTCCAATCCTGGAAGGATGATCTTGCCTCTTGCTGTGTTATCAGTACCCTAAAAAGATGGATCTGCTGGAAGCTCCCATGAGCTGGAGATTTGGGATTTTCTGGGTACCCCTACTACCAGCACCTCTTGACTTGGTGAATATGTAGGAACCGAGGCCTAAAAGAGATGGGAAGAAATAAGGCAGGTACTAGGAGTCATCAGGAAAAGCAAGAAAGCCCTGAACTCATGAACACTGGGGCTTCCAGAGAGGTGGACTGCCCAGACAGACAAAGAAGAAGCAAAAAGACGGAGAGAATGAAAGCTTAAATCAGTCCTGGGTTACTAAGAAAATCTAAGTTAACAGGGACCAAACAGCTGGGGAGTTGCTCCTCAGAGGGCTCAGTTAGCTTTGAATAGAGGAAAAGTCTTCCTTAGTCACAGAACGACCTCTGAACCTGGCTCCAGGATTGAGCCCTGATGATGGCCACTGGTGGACTCACAGATGTCTGCCTTCAGCCTCAAGACTGACTGGCTGAGAGTGGGAAGTGCAGCCCATCCCCATTGCTGGAGACACGGCTTAGAGTAAAAGGCCCAGCGGCTAGGTCAGGAACAAGAGGGACAGTGAAGGCGATATTTACTGAGGGTATTCATAGGGCCTGGATAGGAAAGACCAGAAGGGTGGAGAGAGAGGGAGCCATGGGGATGAAAAGACTTACTTGCCGCAGAAGTCACCATGTGTGGCCGAGATTGAGAGACCTAGGTCAGGCCGGCTTTGTAACCAATTCCCAATCAGCTCCGGATGCCGAGGGTCAACTTCTAGGAAGATGCTTCTGTGCAGAGCGAAAGAAACAAGAGGTCTGGTTAGAAGGCAGTGGAATATATTGGCACAGGCACCGAGTCCTGAGTCAAGAGGATCCGAATTAAAGTTCTGCATCTTCGCCTTACTCCTTTTGTGACTCTGGACCTGTGCCTCAGTTTTTACCCTCTGTAAGATGGGGATAACAATACCTGCATTCCCTCCCACAACAGGGACATTCTTTGTAAACCTTAACGTGCTAAGGAAATCTCAGAATCACCAATCGGCTTTTTACCAGCTGGGGACACTCCAGCCTTGCCCCTGCCAAACCTGGTGAGAGTCAATCTATCTTTAGAATAAACTCGGCACTTTTGTTGAAGGAAGCTTTCTTTGAAGGAGGAAGCTTATGGTGCCCGGTGAAAATGACTTGGCCCATATCAGAGAATGACAGACTGTGAAGGACATCGGGACCTCAGTGTTCTCTCCTGTGAAATGAGGTTGGTGATATCTGCATTCCCTACCTCGGTGGGTTGTTAGACTCGAATGAGATAATGTATGCAGCATGTTTTATAGACTCTAGAGTTTAATTAATGCGAGCTGTCATTATTACTAGGTCTCTTGAAAAGTCTCGTGATCTGCTGTGAAAGAACATACTGCTCTGATCAACATAACGATCTAAGATAATTCCAAAGGACTCATGATGAAAAATGCTACCCAGCTCTAGGGAGAGAACTGATACATTTTGAGTGCAGATCGAAGCATACTTTTTTCACGTTATTTTTCTTGCTTTTCTCTTTGCAACATGGCTAATATGGAAATGCTTTGCATGATTTTTCATGTTAATTGATATCATATCACTTGCCTTTTCAATGAGTTGTAGAAGGATTGGGAAGAAGGGAGAGAATTTGGAACTCAAAATTTTAAAAATATGAATGTTAAAAATAAATGAAGTTTTAAAAAAAAAGTCTTACAGGCCATTTCATCTAACTCCCTCATTTTACAGATTGGAAAACTGAGGCCCAAGGAAATTCTTATGACTCCCCCAGCTTTAAAGTTCTATGATCTCTAGAGGAAGTATGTTAACCAAGATCATATAGGGAAGTCAGTGGCAGAGCTCAGGTCTCCTGACTACCAGCTTAGGCTTTTTCCATTCTACGTTTTGTTACCTCAGGTCATGATCAGGTGGTAGAAAGCATCTGTAGGCATTGGAGAAAAGCCGTCATCACAAGTGGTGCTGATCAGCCGTAGTCATGGGCAGAATCTCCCCAATGGGGAGATCACCCATGAGATAAGGGATGGGGGAACAGTGGGGGGGCCTTACCCCAGAAAACCCCCACCCAGCTCCTCCTCCCACCCTGCTCCTCCCTCTCCTCATACCCTGAGTCTTTCAGCAGCATAGGTGCCTGGGACAGGATCTCTCTTATCACTCTCATGCCGTCCTCTCCTCCATCCAAACTGTCAGGATCTTCATAGCTGGAGCAAGAACAAGGAGAAGGTGGCTTCCTGTGGCCTGGGCTTGAAGGGTCAGGGCCAGACCACTCCCCAATCCACTCTCAGTCAGGCTTAATGACTATAATGTGCTAAAGCAGATGCTAAAATAGTCATGTAGCCCAGGGCTAAAGGACTGAGGCAGCAGACTCAGAAGAAACCCCAAGTGAGTTAAAGAACATGCTTTCTCAAAGATCCCTTTGGTCCACCAGACAACATCCCCCCTGCAACTCCAGAAAATTAGTAGGTTTCTCCTTTCCTCCCTCTCTGTCTCCCCTTCTACAGGCTCTTCCTCCAAGGATGGGAAAGTTCATGTACCTGAGGATCTCTGGAGCCAGCCGCTCCATGTCACGATGGAAGATGTAGGGGGGGTTGCTGACCACAAAGTCCACTGGCCCCCATGGAAGCAGCTCTTCCCTGCTCATTCCTATATCAAGAAAGAGGACTCCCCTGTCCCAGGCTGGACAGCACCCAGCCTCTGACACCCAGGACTAGGAGCCACAGACAGACAGGCATTGGACTTGGAATTAGAAGGTGCGCATTCAAATCTTGGCTCAGCTGCTGGTTTAGACTCAACGGTTGCTAAAGCCTCTTCCTTCTCTAAATCCACAATCCTGATAGAGGGCCTTCGTGTTTACAAAGAACTTTCTGTGCATAATCTTACTTGATCCTTGGAACAAAGCTACTAGAGGCAATTATCCTCATTTTCCAGGTCAGGAAATTGAAGGTAAAAGAGGGCGGCTTGACCAGAGTCCCGCAGCTAGTAAGTGTCTCAGGCAGTTTCAAACATAGGTCTTCCTGACTCGGAGGGCAGGGCTCTTTCTATTACAGCACCTTGTCTCTCATCCTATGAATTCTAGAGGAGACAGCTTCACCTTGGATCATCGACTCATACCCTCATTTCCTGTCTTTTGATCAGACTTGTCTTTTTAGGTGCAAGACCCAGGAGGACCAGGCCCCATCTTACAGGATGCCTACATGGTGTAACACGGAGCAGAGGACTGCCGAGTCATAGGATTGAGGGCTAGAAGGGCTCCTGAACATCATTTAGTCCAGTCCTGAGAAGGCTGAGGCCCAGACAGGACAGGTGACACGCCCAAAGTCACACAGGTAGTTGGCTGCTGAACCAAGATTTGAATCCATGCTGTGGGACTTCATAAGTCAGCCTTGCAAATAAGTAACCAAGATTTACTAGCCCACAAACACTGTTTCCCCCAGATCACTCATCTCCCAGGAAACATGCAAAGAATGGTCTTTTTTTTTGAATGTCCTAAAGGGCTAGAGTAAGCTCTTGAGTTTTCATGCCAATGAGGGGAAGAGCAGCATTGTGTATAATCCAGAAATTGTG
This sequence comes from Phalanger gymnotis, assembly GCA_028646595.1. Lineage (NCBI taxonomy): Eukaryota > Metazoa > Chordata > Mammalia > Diprotodontia > Phalangeridae > Phalanger > Phalanger gymnotis. The sequence goes on from CM053624.1 coordinate 314,034,700, forward strand.
GGCAAGAGAGGAATTTTAGGACATTTTAGCACATTCAAATAAGTTTGCATCTAACATTTATAGTAATGAAACCATATTATGAAGGTCTAGCTGGAAAGAAGTTATTTTCTTTACCCTTTCTAACTTCAACTCAGTTTTTCTCTGCTTCCTTGCTTTATACCAGGCAAGAGTAGTAAGAGTAGCTGGCTGAGCTAGCTACAAGGTTCTAGAATGGGAAATTGGTGGTGGAAGGCGGTGGGGGGGGGGAAGGAGGAGACGACAGTTGTTTTGGCTAGATTAAACAAAAGTCTTGTTTTAACAAACATGTATTAGGCTCCTACTGTATGTGAAGTACTATGCTAGGTGCTGGGAGATACAAGGACACCAATAAAATGACACTTACCCTCAAGGAGCTTACAGTCTCCTGGAATGCCATAATATGTGCACAGAGAAGGATAAGACCAGTTAATCAGAAGCTGCAGAGAGTGCTAGTAACTGGGGAGCAATGAAGGACCAGAGAAGGCCTCACCTAAGCTGAGCTTTGAGGATGTGGGACCATAAATGAGTTGATTAAGAGGAGTCACCAATGTAATTAAGAACCTGAAAGCAAGAGTCCCAGTACTTGGTCAGCAAATTGGGGAGAGGCCCCAGTGGGAAGAACCAATAGTTGACCATATCTGCCAGATTGCTGAGGATAAAGTGAGGAAGGGAAGAGGAAAAGGTCCAGAGGAACGTACCAGAGGTGATATCATGGCGGACAATCTGGATCCTATTTTCTAAGCGGAGCCTGTGGGGAAGAACAGGAAAATAACAGGGTGAGGCATGTGTCCCCCATTGTCTGTGCTCATGGACTGACAGATGGCAGAGAAAAGAGACATCTCCAACATACATACATCTATATATATATATATATATATATATATATAGATGTATGTATGGGCAGGTAGGTGACATGTCCATATAGAGGTAAAAATGTTAGCTAGAATTTGCAAAGTACTTTAAAGTTTGCAAAGTAGTTTACATTTATCTCATTTGATTTTCACAGTGACCATGCATTATTTCCCTAATTTTACAGATGAGAAAAATGAGGCTGAGAGATGTGATTTTTTGTCTAGTAATGTCTGAGGAAGGATTTGACACCAGGTCTACCTAACTTGATGTTTGGTATTCTACTCAGTGTATCACCTGGACATACACAGTACTATGCCCCAATGCCTACACTTTCCAGAGCTCATATGTCACGTGACAGCTTGATTGACACCTGGATGGCAAGGTCAACCCAAGGACAACTTAATCCACCTCCAAAGTCTCAGGATGTACAGAGACGGGAGGAGAAGAATGTACCTCCCGTGCTCAAATCCATTAAGGCACAAAAAGTAACCTAAGATTGTGCTTAAATCCTAGAATACAGATGAGAATCATAAAATATTAAGCTGGGAGGGACCTTAAAGACCACTGAGACCAACTTCTTCATTTTAGAGAAAAAATTGAAGTCCAAGGTCACATAATGAACCAGTAGCAGAAATAAGACTATAATGCAGGTCTTTTGACTTCTAGGCCAAGGGTCTCCCCATGATACCAGGCTGGCTCCCATGCATGCTTATCCTGTCCCATCTAGTCAAGAAACCATATGCCCTCTGAATGGAAGGGAAAAAGCCCTGGGCATGAGTAGACAGAGGTAGGGTATTGTCCATAGTACCAGTGGGGCAGAGCCAGGGACTTGTCAGCACTCAGAAGCACTGGCCAAAACAGTCAGAAATCAGCCAAAGTCCAGAGAGGCAAGAGAAGGGAGGCTTAATGTCTGGGCACGGTCAAGGGTCGCACATCAGCAAACAGAGAGGGAAGGGGCTGTGTCAAGATGTGGCGAGTTTTATTGATGTCTTTTGTTGTTTTACATCACTATGATTTCCCACTACTATCTTTCCACTTTCCTTTCTAAGAGAACTATCCCATATAACAAAATAATATGGGACAGAAAAAGAGGCAAAAAAGGGGAAAAATAAGAAAAAAATCAGCATAACTTATCAACACATCGAAAAAGTCTAAAGATATGTATAATGTACCACACTAGTGGACTCCCCTCCTTGTCAGAAGCTTAGGGTGAGGATGTCTTCTCATATCTCTTCTTTGGAGCTATGCTTGTTTTATGCAAATTTACAACATCCATTTCTGTTTGTTTTTTGATTGTTCTTTTCATTTACACTGTTGTAGTCACAGTATATTGTTTTCTTCACTCTGCTTACTTCACATTGCATCAGTTCACATAAGTCTTCCCACGCTTCTCTGTAGTCATATTGGTCATTTCTTAAAGTATAACAATATTCCATTATGTTCATGTTCCTCAATTTGTTTAGTCATTTCCCAATCAATGGGTATCGTTTTTTGTTTTCAATTTTTTGCTATCACAAATACTGATAGTCTGATCTCCAGATATTTTTATGCATCTTAAAGTCATCCAGAATTCCCTTTCTACTGTTGCCTCTTGGATTTTGTTATTATTATGTAAATATGCTGTTGATTTTTGAGGCCCTATTTTGTAGCCTGAGACTCTGTTGAAGCTATTAATTGTCTCAATTAGCATCTGTGCTGATTCTCTATGATTTTCCAACTAAACCACAATGTTGTCAACGAACAGGGGTAGTTTTATCTCTTTCTTATCTATCTTTATGCTTGTTAAAATTTCTTTCTCTTATTAGTCTTGCTAGTATTTCCAGAAGCTTGTCAAATAAAAATGGGGAAAGTGGCCATTCCCTAAGGAAATAAATATTAAGCTCCTACTAGGTACTAGGCACTGTCCTAAGTTCTGACAAAAGCACAAAGGAACTTATAGTTTAATGTCTACCGTGGAATTCTCCATGCAAGTGGGAAACTGTCTGGGAGCTTTTAAGGTTGCCTTTTGCTCAAATGATTTATGTCATCTACAAGCAGTAGGCACCATGCACTCTGACCTTATCTATGGCTCTCAGCGCTGTGACTCTAAGGATGGTGATTGTCAATGGAGTCCCTCCTTTCTCCTATTTTTATCAAGGACACCTTCAATGCAAATGTCCTAAAGATATTTCAAAGGTGAGCAAGCAGGAGCATGGTTTCTTAATTGTTTCAGTTGCCCTTTTGATAACCTTCTGTGATTCTTTTCTATTCTTTTGGCTTTCTTCTTTGTTTTGATATATCTTTAGAATTATTCCCAGAAGGTCTTCAAAAAATATTGGTACCTCCTACAGAAACTTTTTCTTATGCATATGTTTGCTCCGATCCAATATTCCAAACTTCCTATTAAGTTCCACCACCACTTTTTCCTCCTGGTACCACTGGGTCCCAATTTCCAAATGCAGGGGCTTCACTATTGTCACTGAGGAGAACGGATGGCTACAGAAATACCAGCAGATTTCATTTATAGCAGAGATTCCTAACCTTTTTTGTTCTTTATGGATTTTTTTTTGGCAGTCTGGTGATACTATGGACTTCTCAGAATAAGGTTGTTAAGCACATAACATAAATTCATAGCATTACAAAGAAAATCAATTATTTGGAAGGTACCAAAATTCAAATATTTTTTAAAGTTCGTGGACCCCAGGTCAAGAATCTTTAATGTAAAAGATTATAGGATTTAGCTCTAGAAGGCGCCTTAGAGTTCATCTGGTATACCTTCCTTTTACAGAAAAGGAAACTGAGACACAGAGGAGAAATAATTTGACCAAGATAACACAGCTGATAAGGAGCCAAATCTGGATCTCTTAATTTCAAAACCAGTGCCTTTCTTGCTACGCCAACCTGTTCTACTTTGTGTGGGTTTGTCGAGCTCTTTTCATTTACATCCACAATGCCCTTGTGGTGATCTGGCTTTGCTGGGTCACACCCCAAGTTCCTTGCAGGCTTATTTTCTCCTTTCCCTTCAACATGCTTTGTGACATGACAATGCTTATAATCTTGTGGCAACTTCCTTCCTGTTTTGCAAAGTCTATACTCTAAGCCAGTGTTGCCCCTGACTGCCGGTCTTTCTGCCTGGCAAGCAGAGCAAAAATTTGCCAACTCAGGAAATTTCTGGGTTCTTCCAGCCATCTTACTACGGTTAACTATTTTGAAATGGTCAAAATTCTCTAAGAAATAAATGCTTTGCTTGTACCATAGCACTCAAGATTATTATCCAGAGACCTGTCTCTACTTTTGTCCATTTCCCATGTATCTGAGTTGATGACCTATTTGCCCTTGTAGATGTCTATCCTAACATGGGGTGCCCCAAACTAGACACAAGTCAGAGTGAAGAACTGAAGGTCAGGGGTTATTATCAAGCTTAGTAGGCACTTTTCACAATAATGACAACACAACTATACAAAGGCATTTATGATTTCATTACGATGGGGAACTTCTAAGCAGACAAAAATAGCTGGCATAGATTACAATCCTTCGGTTTAGTTAAGTCTTAGTAGATAAGTCTTAAGCAGTTACCTGAGGCTCAGGGAAATTAATTTGACCAAGTCATGCACTAATAGCAGAGGCAAGATTGAAATCCAGGTCTCCTGACTCTAAGCCCAGCACTCTGTCCGCTCTGCTATGTTGCTGATGCAATAATAAGAGCTCACCTCACCAGCTCTAGAAACTCAGTTCTGGCCCCAGCACCCTATCCAGCAACACCGTAGGCAAAGCAGCATGGTATGGCAAAAACAAGGATTTGCAGTCTGAGGACCTGGGTGGTGGAAATTCTGTTTCTGCCACTATCTGTGCGACCCTTGGTGAATCACCCATGCTCTCTGGGCCTCAGTTTCCTTACCCGTAAAATGAGAGGATTCAACTAGACAGCTCGTAAGGTCTTTTCCAGCTTTAAATCTATATTGCTCTGAGGGGTACCCCACTGATTGTTCAATGTTTGTCACTTCTGTCAATAGGCCCCGGGCTTGCCTCAAATTCTAACTTTTCCTTGGAATCAATCTCAGGGACCCTTCTCTTGGGGCCAAGGGTAGTTTTTTTTCTTTTAATTAATTGCTGAACTTTGCTAATCTCTAAGCCCTAGACTGAGACTTGATGCTTCTGACCCCTGAGCTTGCTTGGTTCTCTAGGCTCAGAGATGATGCATACCCAATACCTACTTCTCTGTCTCCCTTTTCTTCCACTATTGGTACCATATTTTGATTCCCAGTTCCACCATCCACTTCCTCTTTCCCTTCTTCCCGCTGTGTGTTTTTTAGGGTTTATTCACAGGGGAGGAAGAGTTGTCACTGCTGAGGAGAGGATGATGAAGGGTGTAACAAAGGATCATCCCAGGCATCTGGATGGGCCCTGCCAGGAAAACGCCCATGGGGCCTCCCAAGGACTCCTGCCTCATTCTGATGGGGCCCAGATCTCTTCACTGTGCCACGAGACCCTAAAGGCCTCGGCTGTGGCGTCCCTAGCCCTCTGCTCTTGATCCCCAGCCCACGTGTCCTGCTCCCGGCACCTCTGAGCATTCTCTCTGGTGAGTTGTACGGCCTCTTCCCCTTTGTCCACCGCAACCACACGGCTCTGGCAACAGAAAGACAGAAATTAGGAGATTAGGTTTGTCCTGCTCAGTCCTAGAAGGTGAAGCTAAAAGCGATGAGGAGGAAATGACAGAGAGGCAGATTCTGGCCCATCGCATGCAGAAATGACCCAATAATTACACTGCTCATAAAAGCTGCCAGTCCCAAAATAAGACGGACTGCTCCGAAAGTGATGAATTCCCGAACTCCAGACGAGCGCCATCGGGGACGGCATAAAAGGAGTTCCACCTCGGGTGGGGGCTGCACAAGGTGATCTCTAGAGGCTTTTGCAACCCTGAGATTCTATCAGGTTTTCGAGAATTATCTGGAGATCAATATAGTGAGTAATAATGGCTTCCGAGGACCGATGTGGAAGCAGGTCTCCTTAGGTGGCAGAATGAGCCATACGCTCTTAAACCTGACCCAGGGGTTCATTGGTTTTGCATTGGCTTGATTGTACTTATTTGTTGCAAGGGACAGATTTATTGAGGTGGTGGGGAGGTGGGGTAGGGGTGGGTAGAAAATGACTCTTTGGGAAGCTAGTGACATATAAATAAAAGAAAGAGCATCTAGTTATATATGTAATTACAAGCATATGTAACACTTGTGCATAGGTGTTTATATGCAGGTACACATTTATTATACATGTATGTGTATATACAATATGCAAACACACACACACACACACACACACACACACACACACACATTCTGGAAACACAAGCAAGTGGAGGAAGAAGCTGATATTTCCCTATTTTACAGATTGAAACCTTGGGATCTTGGGGCTTCTGAAGGAAGGGTCAGAATGAAGAAGGGCGGTAAGTTCTCAGGTTCAGGGTGTGACCAGATGAGAGACAGCGCCGGCTGTGTGTGCCCTGGCACTGCCTCCTCCATGGGCTAACAACAGACAAGGTGAACCCAAAAGGACAGAGGCTCTTTGGGCCCAGAGGCGGGGCTGGGAGGGCTCACCTGGGTCAGCCTGCTCAGGAGGCTGAGGGCGATCGCCCCAGAGCCACAGCACATGTCCAGGATGAGTGGGCTGGAGTGGGGCTGATGGCCTAGGGTGTCCTTTCCTCTGGATTCCTCATGAAGTACTAAGTTGACCAGTTCCTACAAGGAGAACAGGAAAGGTAACTGAAAGAAAGACAGTGGGCAAGGGGGGATGGGATGCTGGATAATACCCCCTCTAGAAGGAGTCTGAAGAGAGCAGTATACAATGGATCTGGATACCACACATCTCAATGCACCCTAACATCATATTAGCATTTTTTTTAAATTTTAATTTATGGGATAAAACAAGCATTTCCATAACAAAGTATAATGTAAAAAAAAGATAATTGTACATGAAATTGCAATCTATTATGTATAACTTGCTATTCCTTTTAAATATATAATAAAGTTATCACATATATTTTTCCTCTCCCTCCGATGGCTATGATTAGATACAAATATGTACACACACACACACACACACACACACACACACACACACGCACACACACACGCACACACACATATGTGTAAGATCATTCTATACATACTTTCATTTATCAGTTCTCTGGATACAGATAGTGTCTTTCTTCATGTCCTTTGTAGTTAATTTGAATATTTATAATAGTCAAAATTACTTATCTGCTCAAAGTTGCCCTTAAAACGATATTGCTGCGGCTGTATAGCACATTCTCTCGGCTCTGCTTGTTTTGCTCTTCATTATTTCACACAAGTCTATCCATGTTTTCCTAAGATTGCCAAGCTCATCATTTCTTATAGCACGCTAGTATTCCATCACAATCATATGCAACAACGACATTAGCTTTCTTGGCAGTCACATCATACATGATTCATACTGAGCTTGTGGCCCACTAAAACCACCAGATCTTTTTCAGATCCACTACCGTCTAGCCATACTTCCCCTAATGACAGCAGGTTCTCCTTTCTTAACTCCTCATTCTCTCTTCCACCAAATGTCTAATTATTTCTTCCTCCACAACATCTCTTATATCCGACCCCTTCTCTCTTTCTGCTCTCCTAGCTCTCCTCGCCCCCGCTCCCCAACTGCCCATCTTCACCTGTGGAGTTTTGCAATCAGTGAGAGAGAAAAATTCACAGTAGCAACAGCAGGGGGTGACACGGTACTAGTATGCCAGACAAAACCAGGACACTCTGAGCAGGTGGTACAGTTGGAGTAAAGGCAGCCCCGAGGCTCTGTGGGCAGTGGCACTCCGCCCAGTACCTGGTGCAATCATCTGCAGCTGCCAATTTATTTTCATCTGGGGTGTTGGGGTCACTCTTCTGTGTCAACCAAGGACAGAGCCTTTTAAACCGCACTTCCTGAGGAGGCCCGTGGCTGGCTACACGTGTGCCCCCAGAGTCCCCCAGGGGTGGCAGCCAAAGCCAGGTCATTAGGAAGCCCAGTCTTCTACCACAAGAGAGGGGCTGGAAAGGCTTAGACTGCCATGTATTGATGACTGGAGACTAAACAAGACCCCGCGACTATATCCCAGCTGGTCTCCCTATGTCTCCCAAACCCCTCAAAGTGCTTTGCTCTCTACCAGCTCTAAAGTCTTGTTATCTTAAGAGGATCACTAGTAGGGACCTTGGAACAGAGAATGTCAGAAGTGAAACAGACCACCGAGATCCTTTAGGCCACCCTCCTCATGTTACAGAGAGAGAAATGAAGGTCCATGGAGGTAAAAGGAATTTGTTTAATGTTCCATAGCTCATAACTGGCAGGAAAGTTTGAACCTTAAGCCATCTGATTCAGCATTTAATGTTCTCCGAGGTGAAGTCCTCGCCAAGTTGCCTAGCAAAGGAATTTCTAATATACTCGAGAATGTAGGAACAGAGGGGCAGCTAAGCGGTGCAGTGGAGAGAGCTCCGGCCCTGAAATCAGGAGGACTTGAGTTCAAATCTAGCCTCAGAAACTTACTAGCTGTGTGACCCTGGGCAAGTCACTTAACCCCGATTTCCTCCCCCCGCCCCCACAAAAAAGAATGTAGGGACAGAGGAGATTATTGCTATTGGTGGCTGACTGGAAAGAGGGGAAATGTGGTGCTGAGGAAAGCATGCTGTAGTTGCAGTCAGAAAATCCAGGGTCAAATTCCAAGTTTGCTATTTATCAGCTGGATGACTTTGAGTAAGACTCTCCCCCAATCTGGGACCTCAGTTCTCTTCCCTGGAATTAAGGGGGATGGGTTATATGACTTCTAAAGGCTCTAGGGTCTGTAGGAACATCACTAAGACTAGGGGGTCAGAAAGAACGAGGGAAAGGGGGCACAGAGAGCGGCATCTATCGTGTCGTCTCCATTCTCGGGGCTGCTGGGGGTGGGGTGCATGCTCGGCAGAGAAGGCCCAGGGGAGCAGTGGGGACTCGGTGAGCCAGCATTGTGGTCTGGGCCTCCTCATTTCTGAGAACTGATACTTCCAGGGAAGCCCTTGGTACCCACTGCGGTCATGTACATAAAGCCCCCCCCCATCCCCCACCTCCTCCTCCTCAACCCAGCCTGCATTTCAGTTTTGCAGCCTCAGAAATGCAGAGAAGCCACAGGTGAGGAAGTCAAGGGGGAAAGGGGAAGGGGTCACTGACAACAACGAAAACCTCATTCAACAAAACGTTTGCCAGGTCGGGGACTCTGAGTGTATTAGGAAGCCAGGCAGCCTTAGACCTGGGGATGCTGGAGAGAATGTAAACTATGACACAGTTACAGGATAGAGAGGGTGGCAGAGGGTAATGAGTCCTTGGCCTGCTTTCCTGTTCCCATGCTCTACCCTGACCATCCTCTCCTTCGATCCTCATGATACCCAGGGAGAGGGCAGGGCAAGAATCATGTCATCCCATTTTACAGACAAGGAAACTGAGTCTTGTAGTGCAGGGCTTCCTCTTTCCGCTTGCAACGCATGACAACTCGGTTATGGATATTTGCAGACTACAAAGTGGCATGGTAGTTAAGAGCTCTGGACTTGGAATCAGGAAGACTTGAGTTCAATTCTCATCTCAGACACTAATGGGGTGGCAGCCTCAGTTTTTTTTGTAAAAATGGGGACAATCATAGCACCTACCTCACTGGGTCATTGAAAGGATCACATGAGGTCAACATGTACAACCATTTGCAAGCCTTAAAGTATGATGTAAATGGTAATTATTATTACTCTAATTTTCCAATCATCCCCGTGGGGCATGGCTAGGGAAGGAATACCCCTAGATATGGTACCTGTCCGGGAGTGTTCAGAGATCTCTGTGTCAGCCTTCCCACCACTGCTCTGTCGCTACTCCACTCTGTCCTCCTGATGACCACCACAATAATCTTCCTCCTGCACAGATTTCACTGAACTGCTTCATTATTCAAAGACTTTCAGAGGCTTCCTACTAAGTTCTATGGAGTGGAATTCAAATTTTCTGGTTGGCATTCAAGAGCCTCCCAAATCTGACACCCTAACTTTCTGGCCTCGTCTGGCATGACTTTCCTCTAGGAACTCAATATTCCAGACAAACTGGACCACTCTGTCACCTAAATTTGCCCTGTACTTCTCCATCAACACTCACGCTCAATCCCTTTGCCGATTCTTCCTTCCCTCTTTCCACTAATCCTTTAAAGCCCAAGTCAAACAACGCCTCCACTAGGCAGGCCTCCATGACCTCCCCATTACCTTCTTTGATGTGGAATGTCTATATTGTACTTATCATAGGATGGTAGATTTACAGCTGGAAGGTATCTCAGAAACCATCTAGCCCAACACTTTCATTTTATAGATGAGATCACTGAAGCAAACACAGGTTAAATGAATTGCCCAGGGTCTCACAGCTAGGGCCAGGCTGACTCCAAGCCCTACGCTCTGAAATCTGAAATGCCACTCTGCCCCCAAGACACATGGGACACCGGAGAAGGAATCATCCTTTCTTCAAAAGAAGCCCTGAATCAAGGTAGAAATTGGCTGCACCCTCCTGAGATTCTTCATTATGTTTTCTGCCACAGACCATCCAATGGCCCAGGGGGTGTAGCCCTTCAGCTTGATCACCCCATCAGCACCTTTAAACCACAGGTCTGTGCTCACTTTAGACAACCTTTGGTGTCCTAAGGAAAAACCTGTCCTATTGGAAGTCCATCTTCTCTTCCTTTAGTTTGTCTCTTGTGATGTCACAAACGGCAAACTCCCGATGCCAAGGGCACACGCCACACCAACTGCACCTGATCGCCTTATGGCAAATCTGGTCTTCCTTCAGGGTAGTCACTGACCATTGCCAGCTCCCATCTTGGACATGGAGGGAGCCTCGGCTCAAAGGAGGAAGCCAGCCAGGATTTGATGGGCTCTGAGATGTGACAATGATGCTCGGGGACTCAAACCGATTCAATTCATTTTCATCCAGGCTTCCATTCTTGTCATCTGTGGGGATAACCAATAATCAGAGGGAAAGGGGCTCAGCCTTTGCTGAGCTCACAGCTTAGTGAGAGAGATAGGACAGGGATGTACACACCCTAAGACTGACCGGATTATGACAAGAGCCTAAGAAGGAGGCTTTGAAGGAGGAAGAGGTTAGTCCTGGGCATCAAGGTAGGGGGCTTGGGGAGAAAAGAGAAGTGTCATCAAGGTTATTAGGCATGGGTTAAGAAGTGAAAGAGGATCATACATAGCTCTGAACATGGAATGGAGCTCGGACAGCGGCTAGTGCCATCTCCCCATCTTCAGAGGACAAAACCGAGGTGCCGCGATGTTAAGGGCCTCAGGTCACACAGAGATAGAGTAGTAAGGCTGGCATTCAAACACACATCTGTTGAGGACAAATCTAGCACTCCTGGGGTCATGGATTTAGACCTAGAAGGGGCCTTAAAGTCCTGGTCCCTGAACTCTTCACTTTATAGATGAGGTGCTGAGGCTTGCCCATGGTCACATCGGCAGTGACAGGTGGCACTTGAACCTTGGCCCTCTAAATACCGCACTCTTTCCACTGAACCATCCTGCCTCAAAGCCAAACAGAGGAAAAAGGGATTAGCAAGGGCATCAAGGTAGGGGAAAATATTTGTCACTTAGCTCTACAAGGGTAAGGCCTGTGTATTTATGATTTTATTGTATTCTCTCATACTGTTTAGTGCTGAGCGAATGACACCTCCACCCCCAGAGGCAGTGAGGGTGTGAGAGACAGAACACCATACTGAAACTCAAACACCATCTCCCACACTTCCTAGCTGTATGACTTGGGGGGAAATCCCTTTATAGGATCATCAATCTAGAATTCTAAAGGCCCTCAGAGACCCCCGAGTTCAAACTCCCTTATCATACAGGCGAAGAAACCCAGAGGCCAAGTAATGTACCCAAGGCGCACAGCTAAGTAAGTGGCAGAGCCAGGGCTCAAAGTCAGGTACCCTGACCCCACATCCACCACCCTTTCTACTGTACTGCTTTGCTGCCACTTCGCCTCTGAGACTGTTTTGTCATCTGCAGAATGGGTACAATCATACTTGGGCTACTACCTCTATCTCAGACTTGCTGGTGAGGCCAGTACTGGGCAAGCCTTGGGGGGATGGAAAAATGGAGCCACCGGTATTGTTACTATTATATTACAGTTACGAACCAGAGCGAGCTCAGTCACCACTATTTGTCGGTTCTCCTCCTGACTGAGGGGCTGGTGCAAAGGGCCACGTTATCTGTCATATCAGTACACATGTGGTTAGGAGCTCCAGGATGTAGGGGGAGCTGTCAGTCTCGGTCCCAGGGTGGGGGGTGTAGCCCGAGGACAAACAGCTGCCAAAGGCTGGGTGGCTGTACTTTCCCCCTTCTGGAGCGTCTGAAAGTAATCCACACTTTGGGGGAAACTTTCACCAGCTTTCACTTCATAAAGGGGGGAGTGGGATGCGGGGGATGCCCCCTTCCGTGCAGCCAGCCTTTATTTCTTATGCAAAAACAGGATATTTGTTCTTTCGGGGCAGCTGTCTCTTCTCCATCTGTTGGCCACATCGCGTTTCCACGGCAACCAGCTATTATGGTGAAAACAAAAGCGGGCGACCTTGGAGCGGGGAGAGTGAGGCTGTTTTGGAGGGCAGCCGTCATCTCCCCTTCCCCTTTGTCCTCAGCTCTCTCTCTGAGAACTCTGGGCAGAGCTTGCCAGCCTCTGGGACGGAGAAGAGAGGCCCAGGGAGACATGGACCAGTGGACTCCCGGGAGTCTCAGGACGCCTGGCTTCCGTATCCAGCCACTGGACTTTCTAAATGGCCGCGGCCAGGGTGACAGACGGGTGGCTGTCTTTCACGTAATGGGCAGGGGAAGATTCCCCTTAGACACAAGGCCCTGGGGTGAAGGGTTGGGGCATGGTGCCTTTGAACCCAAGAATACAAATCCTGAACATGGCAGTGGTCCCAGAATGCCCACAGCGTGGCTCTCAGATGCCCGCAGAACCCACAAACCTATTTTCCCCAAGTAAACATTTCATCGTGGCTCCTAAAACAAGTGGCTTCTCCTGCCTGAGTTCCAATCCCTTGAAACACCGTAGTTAAGGAGAGATGCCCAAAGCCTCTGAAATCTCTCTCCCACGTCCCTCCTCTTGGATCCCACCATCGCCACCCCAGTTCAGCCTTCTTCGTTACTTTTACCTGGGATATTGTGAAGAGCCTCCTTGCTGGCCTCCCTGCCTCCATCCTCCTCCCTGAAATCCACTCATCCTGCACAGGCTGTCAGAGTAATCTTCCTAATTTAGAGGCCTGCTCTCCAGAAATCTAGAGGCTCCCCGCTGACTAGGGCAAAACGCAAACTCCTCCACTTGTCATTCAAGGCTCCAACATCCCGTCCCACACTTATTTCCCAGAATTCCTCTTCAAACACCCCGCGTTCCAGCTATTGCCTGACTGTCTGATCGTCTCTTGATGGTTGTTCTCCCCCCACGTCTGGAACACACATCTCCCTCCACGTTGTTCCTTATTGGAATTTTTTCTGTCTTTCAAAACCCAGCTGAAGCGATAACACCTTCCTTGATCTCTGTGGGTAGACATCATTGCTCCCTCTTTGAATAGACTCACAGACCATTCGAGGTGGAAGAGAACTTTGAGGTCAGCCCCCGATCTCTGTGGTCATTGAGTCATTTCAGTCGTGTCTAACTCTCTGTGACCCCATTTGGGTTTTTTTGGTTTTTTTTTTTTTTGACAAAATACTGCAGTGGTTTGCCATTCCTTCTCGTTTTCCAGATAAGGAAACTGAGGCAAAGAGGGTTACGTGACTTGCCCAAGGTCACACAGCCAGTAAGTGTCTGAGACCTAATTTGAACTCAAGATGAGTCTTTCTGACTCTAGGCCCTGTGCTCTATGTGCCGTAGCATCACCTAGCGGTCCACTGATTTCACTGAGAATGAGATGGGAGGTCTTGAGAGGCCACGACCTGCCCAAGGTCATTTAGAAAATCAATAACCGACCTGAAAAAGATAATGGAATGAACCTCCCTCCTTCCTCTGCAGAGGCTGGTGACAGACTAGGAGTGTAGAACACCACCCATATTATGGCGCTTGGCTATCTGTTTTATTTGGCTGACCTGTTTTTCTCGTCTCTTTTTTATTCTTTTTCACAAGGGATAGGTCTGTCAAGGTGGGGAGGGGGGCAGGGCAGTAGGCAGAGATCTCGGGAATTAGAAGTAATAAAAAACAAAAAACCTGAAATCAATATGATTTTTAAAAATACAATTTAAATACAAATTTAAAACATTTTTTTTAAAAGTCAGTAGCAAATAAGGTTTCAACAGGAGAATATATTTTATCAGATCACTGAAGCAGGGGGACATGGTGTTGAGTCTCAGCTCTGAGAAGCAGCAGCAATTTGGTAGGCAGGATGCCGGAGTTGGGGTATGAAAGACCTGAATTCAAATCCTGCCTCTGACATTCACAAGTTGTGTGACCTTGGGCAAATCACTGAATCTCCTCATGTCTATAAAATGAGGGGGTTGGATCTGATGTAGTGGTAGAGGGGGTGGGGGGCGGGGAGAGAAGATAAGCATTTGTATAGCACCTACTCTGTGGTAGGCACTGTGCAATGCACATTTTACAAATATTATCTCATTTGATCCTTACATCAACAGGGGGTAGGTGTTATTTTTATCCCCATTTTACAGATGAGGAAACTGAGTCAGATAGAGGTTAAGTGACTCGTCTCAGGGTCTCACAGCTGGTAAGAGTCTGAGGCTGGATTTGAACTTGGGTCCTCCTGACTCCAGGGCTGGTGCTCTAAATACTGAGTCGCCTAGCTGCCACAGTCCTGCTATTATGAAGTCACTTCCCTTGTACCTTAAACACTGGTATCATTTCTCTAGGAATACAGAGGAGAAGAAAGAAGTTTTAGTAAGGGCAAGAAAAGATGATCCATTTGTGTCCCGACTCCTCCCTGACCTGAGGCACTCCAAAGCAGGGAGAGATGCCAAGCATCTGAAGGGGATGCTATGAAAATGATGGAGACAGCTTATTCTGCTTGGCCCCTGAGTTCAGAACAAGGAGCGATTGGTGCATGTTGGAAGGAAACTGGTATAAGCTGGAAACAAAGGAACCCGCTGCCCCAAAGGTCTGGTGTCTGTGGCCAGGAGAGGCACTGAGCTCCGTCCCTAGGGCTCTTCAATCAGGGGCTGGATGACCACTGTCCAGCAGTGGAGTCAGGGGGATTGAGCTCAGGTACAGTTAGACCAGATACCCGGTGATGTCCCTCCCACCTCTGAGCTTCTATCCACCTACACTCGAACGCCCTGCCTCACTCGATGGTGAGAGAGAACATCCACGAAGCTACCAGGTTAAAAAAAAAAAGCCCAATGCTGAGTTCTCCTTCGTAAGTACTGCAGGATTGTGACTCATTGGCCAGCCGGATTGCCTGAGCCAAGGAGAATCACAGTCCACAGGTCTCATGGCCAAACATCACCCTCTGCTGGCTGCCCCTCTGGGGACAAGGCATCGAGGGCCGAATAATGTGCAAGGTGCTGGTGGCGCCAAGACCAAAAGGACCAGGCCTTGCTGTAATGAAGAAGACTCCAGGGAAGGCCTGTAACCTGACTGCCCCCATAGGATGGAAGCTCCAGGAGGCCAGTTTAGTTTTTGGTCTGTGCCTATCACCTGCTAGGAACTTAGTAAATGCTTGTTAAATGAATAAAGCCCAACGTTAACATGAGTTATGATCGTATCATTTTTTGTTCTGTGGTTTCTGACTCTTTGCGACCCCATTTGGGGTTTTCCTGACAGATAATGGAGTGGTTTGCCATTTCCGGCTCTGTTTTACAGATGAGGAAACTGAGGCAGACAGGGTTATGTGACTTGCCCAGGGTCACACAGCTAGTGAGTGTCTGAGGCAGGATTTGAACTCAGGAAGAAGAGTCTTTCTGACTCCAGGGCTGGCACTCTATTTATTGTACCACCTAGCTGCCCACTGTGCCACCAGTATTATTAGAACTGGGAGTGGCCTTGGAGATCCATCCTAAGCATCTCACTTAAAGGGAAACTGGGGCCCAGTGACACAGCAAAGACAAAGCTCCCCATGGTAGAGTAGAAAAAATCCTGGACTTGTGGTCAGAAGGTCAGAGTTTGAACCTCAGCTCTGTAACCACCTGTCCGTGTGACCCTGGACAAGTCCTATCCTCTCTGTGGGCCTCAGCTTCCTTTCTCTGTACAACAAGATAATCTGTGAGGTCCCTCCTAGTTCTGAATCCTATGAACTCTGACCCCATCGAGATTCTCCATGGAAGACAAATTGTTTCTCCAGTGAAGGCCCCCCCAGAGGACCCATTAGAAAACAGCTCAGTGGAGAAACGGCCATATCATGGGGCCATCCCTAACAGCCTTCTTCTTGCCTCATCTCTCTTTCTAGCCCATCCAGCCAGGCGACTATGCGTCCAACTGGGACACACAACACATACACACACACACTCTCACAAAACACACACACACACACAACACACACATACAACACACATATACACTCTCACACACATACACACCACACCCACTCACACACACACAAAACACACACATACACACACCACGCACACACCACACACTACACACACAAAACACACACACACACTTCTATCTTTTTTTCATCATCCAAGCTGATCACGAGTGCTATTTCCCCCTTCCCCCCAACCCCTAGGGTAAAAAGTAGACGTGCAAACATTCCACCGTCCTGTTTCCCACCACAGCCCACGTCCTCTCTGATTCTAGGTATCTGGTATCAGCTCTGGGTGGCCTCTGCCCCTCCCATCACCCCTCTGCTGAGATGCTGCTGCTTCTGTCTCCCTTCCCCACCCCCAGCAGCGCATGGCTTCTCACGGTCCCTGGTATCTACCCATTTCTCAGAACTGCGGCTGTAAGTGAAAGCTAGTACACTGCCTTCCAGCGTCCAGACCACAGCCTTTCATACCCCTGCCCCCCCACCCCCAGTTCCACCTGCGTCTCCACCCGCTAGCTGCATGCAAGCGTGGCTCAGCCCGGCCAGCCCAGATATATTCAAGAAATGGCTGGTATACAGTAGCTGGGCCCCACGAGGAGTGGTAAACTGTGACTGATCAGAGCAAAGGAGAAATCTTTCAGCTTACCTCGATGAAGGAGAGGGAAATTAGGTGTCATCCAGTCTCCCTCCCTTTTTTTTTTACCAAGGAGGAAATAGGTCTGCAGAGGGGAAGGAACTTGGTTACAGTTTGACTGTAGCAGTCAGCAGTAGGGCTGGGCCTTGAACCCGAGACCAATAATCCTAAATCCAGTGTTCTTTCTACCAGCCTTCTCTGGGGCTAGGATCTGGTCCCACGAGATCCAGAGGAATTCAGTTTCTCAGAGTGCAGTAATGATGGCGGAGGGGAGGAGGAGCAAGGCTGACAGAAAAAAAAGTCTATTGTTCTGCTCCTCGCAGAAGAAGAAAGGTGCCCTTATTACCAATCCCTGACGACCCCAAACCATCCCTGCCCTCACAGCCTGGCTTCTGGTCCCTGTTCTACAACCAGCTTATCATTTCACCACAGCGCCTCTAGACAACTAAGGAAGGAGACTTGGCCAAGTGGCCTCTCCTTCTCTGGGCCTCAGTGTCCTCATCTATCAAATGAGGAAAAATAATGCCTGCCCTACCTCCTTCCTGGGGCTCTTCTGAGGACCGAATGAGAGGAAGGATATGGAAACATGGACTGGTCCTGGCTCTGCTCCAAATCTGATGTGTCCCATTCTGGGCCTCGACTTGCTCATCTCTATAATGGGGGGAAACATTCTGGGTCTCTCTATGCTGGGGGAAATAATGAACCATCTGAGATATTTTAAGTTTAGAGAACCGGTTATGCCCTGGTGTGTAACTCTTCCTCACATGTTTCAAGTTTCTATAGCAACCAGAGCTAAGGGATAGGGAATTAAGAGGGAGAATTCCCCCACTCCCCAAACCCATTTAATATATGTGAGAGAGCTGGGGATCTGTGCTAAAAGAACCCAGACAAAGTGGGAAATTCAACCTCTTCCCCATCTTTGAATAAGAAGGAAGGTTAATGTAGCATCGAATCAGCAAACCAAGCTAGAAGTTCCAGACAAGGAGATATTGTGGACTTGGATTGGGAAGATCTAGGTTCAGATTCTGCCAGTGACACTAGCTATGTGACTTTGGACAAGTCACTTAATGTCTCTGGGCCTCAGTTTCCTCATCTACAAAAAGGGGTTGGAATCGATTCTCTCTAAGCTCCCTTCCAAGCTGTAAATCTATGAAACCAGGACCTGAACCCTCAGAAGACCTCGGTTTGGGTCTTTCTTCTAGTTACTGCCTGTGTGAACTTGGGGAAGTCTTCCCCCGTTTGCCTTAGTTTCCCCATTTGTGAAATAAGAAATGACCTTCGAAGGCCCCTCTGGCTAACTTTCTATAATCCTTAAGGAGGAAGAAGAAGAGATAAGGACTAGGGAAGGATGGGGAAGACCTGAGTTTTGCCATTCTGTACTTTTCCGTACCTCACCCAGATCTTCCAGGGAATGTTTGTGTGTGAGGCTTTTTCCAGAAACATGCATTCCTAGAAGCTAATGCTCTGGGGACTGCCCTGCCTGGCCCCAGTCCAATCCTGCCCTGCTTGGCCTCTTCATCCTCTGCTAGTTGCCAGTCAAGAAGAAAGGCTGGGATACCGAGAGACGGCAAGATCCTTCCCCAGTAGACTATGGAGTTCAGAGGATCACAGATAGGAGGCCTGGGGCGGGGGAAAAATTATTTGCTTATTATGGTCTCACAGAGAGTAAGCAGCAAAGCCAAAACTCAAACACAACGGCCAAAGCAGAACTCATTCTGCCATGTGGTGATGTCTGTTGTCAGTGATCTCCTGGGCTTGCCTAACTCCAAGGGAGACTCGTCATAAAGAGACCTCCCCAGAGTCACAGAATGAAGCAAAAGGATCATTCACACAAAATTCCCCCAGCAGGACTGAACAATGGGGGAATATGGGAAAGGGGTGTGACTCATAGAACAGGGCAGGGTGGGGCAGACACCCTCTAGTCCAATGCCCTCATTTACAGGTGAGAAGATAAACTCACAGAAGTCAGATGACCTACCCAAGGCCACCCGAGGCCAACCTGGGACCCAGAGCCCAGCACTCTTTCCATGACATCAGAGGTTGTTTCTCAACACCCCTTCCTCAGCCATGGGGGACTGGGGCCGCTTCAATGCGTCAGACTTCCTGGTCAGGTCAGGATAACCTGGGTTGCCTCACTCCACTTGGTCTATCTGTGACTGAGGATGGCCTCAGCAGAAGGTGGGTGGTCCCTATGTATCATGCATCCACAGGCACAAAGGGGGAGCAGTGGGAAAGTGGAACCTGAGAATAGGTGCTTTCGTTCTAGCTCTGGTGCCTTCTTGGTCTTTGGGTAAGTCCCAGAGAATTGGTTTCCTCATCTGTAAAATGGGAATCTGTCCTGTCTTCCTAGTGTTTGGGGGGGGTTGCACTTCAGAAACTTTGAATTGCTAGCAAGAAGGGAGCCAAGGTTACTAATGTTCTCCCCAGAACTGTCATGAGGCTCCCCAATGATAACAGAGAAGCCCTTTAATTGCTTACATCTGTGTCCAAGAGTAGACCACCCCATCCGTCACAGTCCTTTGAGAGGTGACTTTCCTCCCCTCTTGTAATCCAGACCTCTCCTACTGTTCTTAGCTCCTCCCTTCTTTTATTAAGGGTTTAATAAGTAAACCAAAGAAAAATAATTCCTAGAAGTGGAAACATTCACCAGTCACAGATAATTTGGCAGTGGAATGGATGGGGCCAGAGTGCCCTCTGCTGGTAGCACACTGTCATTACCAACCCAGATTTCCCAGATGCTGGTTCGGCTTGGGTAAAGTCCCTCCATTCTCCACCAAAGGCCTTGAGAAAGTAGCCTCAAATCACAGAATTTTAAAGCTCAGAGGAGCCTGGTGAGAACATTGGCCCAGATGTTCTAGACCTTGGCACCCTCATGTACAGTCATCATTCCCACGCTGACATTTCTCCAATCTTGCCTCTTTTCTCAAGCATCTGGGTTCAGATCCTGCTTTTGATATTTGCTACCTATATGTCACTTAACTTTCTTAGGCCTTGATTTCTCCAAGCATAAAGTGAATAGGACGGTCCCTGAGGTACCTGGCTCCCGATCCATAAACCTATGATCAGAAGCATATTGTAGGATTATGGATTAAAAGCTGAAAGGTCACCTAGTTCACACCCTCTCATTTTATAGATTAGGACACAGAAGTCCAGAGGTGAATGGTTTGATCAAAGTCACATAGATCGTACACGGCTAAGCCAGGATTTGAACTTGGTTCTGGCTGGCTCTGAAGCATGTACCCAGTCCACCCCACTATACTGCTCTACTTCCATTGATACTACCCCAATAGTGGCCGTAAAAAAAAAAATACAGTTAGTAATAGTAACTGTGAAAAATATTCTGAAGCAAGTTTCTCTGATAAAGGCCTCATTTCTCAAATATATTAGCGGACTGAGCCAAATTTATAAAAATGAGAGCCATTCCCCAATTGATAAATGATCAAAAGATATGAACAGTTTTCAGATGAAGTAATTAAAGCTATCTACAGTCACATAAAAAAATGCTCTTACTATTGACTGGAGAAATGCAAACCAAAACAATTCTGAAGTACCTCATACCTATTAAATTGACTAACAGGACAGAAAAGGATAATGACAAATGTTGGAGTGGATATGGGAGAAAATGAGACATTAATGCACTGTTGGTGGAGTTGTGAACTGATTCAACCATTCTGTAGGGCAATTTGGAACTCTGCTCAAAGGGCTATAAAACTGTGCACCCCCTTTGACCTAGCAGTACCACTACTAGGTCTGTATCCCAAAAGAGGTGAAAAACAAAAAGGAAAAAGACCTATATGTACAAAAATACTTACAGCAGCTCTTTTCTGGTGGCAAAGGATTGCAAAATTGAGGGGATGGCCCATCATTTGGGGAATGACTGAACAAATTGTGGTGTATGAATGTGATGGAATACTATTGTGCTATAAGAAACATGTGGAAAGGCTTATGTGCACCGATGCAAAGTGAAATGTATTTTGTACAAAGTAAAGGCAATATTGTAAGACGATCAGCCGTGAATGACTTTGCTGTTCTAAGACGACTCTGAAGGCCTTATGATAAAATACACTAGCCATCCCCAGAGAAAGAACTGAGGATGTCTGAATGCAGATTGAAGCAGACTTTTTCAACTTTCTGTATTTTTCATGAGGTGTTTTTTTTTTTTTGGTCTATGTTTTCTTTCACAACATGACTAATACGGAAATGTTTTGCATGACTACACATGTACAACCCACATCAAACTGCTTGCCTTTTCAATCAAGGGGTGGGGAGGAAGGGAGAGAATTTGAAACTCAAACGAATGTTAAAAATGAATGTTAAGAACTATTTTGGCATGCAACTGGGGAAAAATAAAAGCCTAAATAAAAATTTAAAATATATAGGCCCTGCTTGGATTATTATAACAGCTCTCAGGACTTCCCACCTCCACCTTGCCTGCTCACCTACTGCTCCTCCCCCTATCCTTCCAGTATTCATTTGGCCAGAATTACCTTGCTTACGCACAGATCAGTCACGTCATTCCTTTGTGCAAAACCTTTTCCATGGCTACCTATTGTCTACCTCCGGGTAAGATGCAATATCTTCTGTTTGTATTTAAGGCCCTACACAACATGGCACCATTCCCACTTCAACACTCATTGCTTCCTTCCCCATATTCTGTCCCACCCAAATGGATAGCTCCCAGCACCTTGACACTCTAGAATATCTTCCCTATTTACCTACTGGATCCCTACCCATTTTATTGTTGGGTTTTTTTTTTTTTTGGGGGGGGCGGGGAGGAAGGCAGGGCGATTGGGGTTAAGTGACTTGCCCAGTCACACAGCTAGTAAGTGTGTCAAGTGTCTGAGGCCGGATTTGAACTCAGGTCCTCCTGACTCTGGCGCCGATGCTCTACTCACTGCGCCACCGAGCTGCCCTCCCTACACATCTTAAAAGCCCAACTCAAGAGCCATCACTTCCAGGATCTAGGTCTACCATCACTCCTGGATCCTCTTGACTGGTGAAAACCTGCATCCACTCTTGTCACCTCTCAGCCTCCTAACCGATCTC
>CM053624.1:314057245-314080343 GCA_028646595.1 Phalanger gymnotis
ACATTGCCCCTCTCTGTGTTCTACCCCACCAACTTGGCCGAGGTACATTCCCAATTATTCAGCTTGAGGCCTCTTGTCCGTACCTCCCTTTCTTCCTGGCCCCTTCACACACACCTCAGCCTCACCCCTTCAGTTGTCTTTCTTCTCAGCACTTTGCCGTCCTTATCCCACTTGTCAGGCAGTTGGATATGTTCTCTGCACTGCCCCGACACCTTCTCCCTCTGCTCTTCAGGTGATGAGCCCTGCCACATACCACTGTGTCCCCTAGCCTGGGGCTCTTGCTGAATGAGGGCCCTTCCCTGAGAAGCCCTGTTTGTGGTCATTATTTGCCAAGGTCGCTAGTCCTGCAATGGACCCTAGTGGTGAAGGGGAGGAGCAGATACCTGAAGAAGAAGCCTCAGGCCCTGGCCCTGGGGGAGCCATGGGAACAGGAATCCAAGAGAATGCTAAGAGTGGTCCTCGGAGTCTGGCCTATGGCAAGGTTGAACCCAAGAAATACGCAGTCACTGATGATTATAAGCTCTCCAAACAAGTGCTGGGCCTGGGTGTGAATGGAAAAGTCTTGGAATGCTTCCACAGGGTGACAGGCCAGAAGTGTGCGCTGAAGGTGAGTGTGGCCACATTCCCCCAACATCTACACTGTCTGCCAGCAGATGATATAAGTTACTTTTGTAACATATTTTGTATGCCGTGTGAGGATTAGTTTAAGAAACTAGGGCTGTTTAGCCTGAAGATGAGAGGATTTGGAGAGGATATGACTGGCTGCCCTCAAGTACCAGAGGGCTGTCTTGTGGAAGAGCTTAGATTGTTCCTATTGGCCCCAGAGGGAAGAACTAGGAACATGGGTGAAAGTTGCAAAGAGAAGGACCCCAATTCTATATAATGACAAACTTTCTAACAACTAATGATGTCCAAAATTGGAATGGGTTTCCATAGTGGGGTTCCTATCACTGAGCATCTTCAAATAGGCTGTGTAGCCATTTGCCAAGAATATTATAGCTCGAATTTCTTGTTGAGATATGGGTGGACTACATGCCCTGAGAGGCTCTTTCCAACCTCAACATTCTCTGATTTGTTTTTCTTTCCATAATACCTATCAGGTTCTCTCTTGATAGAGTATGGAGGGGGATGGTGGAGAGAGGGGATCCTAGACTGTCTGAGAGAAGTAAAAATTTAAGCCATTTCTATGGTGCTTTATCAACCTTAGTTCTTCACATCCATCACCTGATTGGATTGCCATAATCCCTGTGAGGTAGGCAGTAGAATTACCACCATTCTCCATTTTATAGATGAGAAAAGTGAGATCCAAACGCTTTGTCTGACGTCATAGAGTCATTCAGTGGCAGAGGCTGGGATCGAAGCCCGTGTCTTCTAGACTCCTGATCCAATGTCCTTTCGACCAGAATAGCTGGCATAGGGAATAGAGCATTCAACCTGGAGTCAGGAAGACATGAATTCAAATCCTGCTTTAGACCCTTGCTAGCCGTATGACCCTGTGCAACTCACTTAACCTCTGTCTGCCTCAGTTGCCATCTCTGTAAAATGGGAAAATAATAGCACCTTCCTCCCAGAGTTGTCCTGAGGATAAAATGAGACAATATTTATAAAATGCTTTGCAAACACTACATAAATGCCAGCTGTTATTGTAATGACAATGATGATGCCGTACTGTTTTTCCTAAGCATCTTTAGAGAGCTTCTGCCAGTGTCTGATGTTATCACCCTAGGGATTATCCCTTATCTACAGGAGGATTGCCTATTCCTGGACTTGGCTGATGTTTGAGGGATCCCGATTTGGCTCATTTGTGTAATCAACAGGTCCCCACTATGTCATAGATTTACAGAGTGTCTGTGCTAGATGGGACACTAGAGATCATTCAGTCCAACCTTCACATTTTATAGAGAAGGAAATGGCCCCAGACAAAGGCAATGGCTTCTACAAGGTCACCTGGCAAGTTAATGATAGAACTGGAATTAGAACCCAGGCCCCTGAACTCCTGGTTGAGTGTTCTTTACAAGACATCAGGCTGGTTCCTTTTTTTAAATACTTCAATCTCTCCGTTGCCTGGGTTACCCTGCTACTGCATTGTAAACTCCCAGAGGGCGGGGACCACGTCTTCTCTACCTCCTCCACATCCTGTCTGCCCACAGCCTACTGTATAGGGACTACTTATATATAGATACTTTCTTTATATGGGGGTAGCAGAATTGATTCCATCCCCTTTGGGGACATGCATTCTTTTAGGGCTACAGGCCGCATCAGCCAGGCTAGAGGCTGAGCTCTCTGGGGGCCCCTGAGGACAACACAGAACCATCTCTGTTAAGGCCTGTGGTAGCAGTGACCTAGAAGTTACAGGTGAGGTATGAGCAGGTCAGTGATGGGCAGACCTCTCATGGCACCTGGCTAGTACACATTTTATGTCATGTGTATTACAGTTATCTGTATCTGTCATTACCCTGATTGAGCTCTCTGAGGGCAAAGACTTCCCTAAACTTTCTATCTTCCCCAGCGCCCAGCACAGAGTTCTACTTACAGTAGGTGCTTAATAATTGTTTATTGACTTGAACAATGAGAACTTGGCATGAGGCAGCTGATTCTGTATGGAGCATGAGTGCCCAAATCCTGAGGCTCTGGGGTCACTTGTGTGGAAGGTAGGAAGGATTCATACTTTCTCCTAAGCTGGTACACTCGCTGCTAGTCCTTCCTGGTAAGAGTGGAGCATAACATTGGAGTGAGAGAGCTCTGTTGACCTCATTTTTAGCTGAGGAGACCCAGTAAGCTGGGACTAGCCAGAATTCTGTCTTCCTGCCTTCCAGGTAAGGGTTGTGTAGACAACACCATGCTGTCTCCATAAATGGTTCCCTGGCATCTTTTAACTTTCCAAAGCTTTTTCACCCCCTATTTGATTGTCACCATTACCAGGAACTCGTGAAACAGGAGACAGATGTAGAACTTCCCAATTTGTGGTGGAGGACACTCAGGTCACGAGAGGAGGAACTGCTTCTTCCTTCTATTTCCTGGATTGGAAACCAGGGTTCTTGACATATAAGCTATGTGGCCCCTGGCACAGCCTTGCAAGATTTAATGGATAGAACTCTGAATCTGGAGTCAGAAGCTTTGAATCCTTGCCCTGACTTTTAATGAACTATGTAACCTTGAGCAGGCACTTATCTGGACTTCAGTTTCTCTACCTGTATAATCAGGCAGTTGGATCAAATTATCTCTTCTGGTCTCTTCCCACTCTCACATTTTGTGATTCTTTTCATTGGAGGGGCTCCAGTTTGTGGTGGTTTTTGTGGATCCTGAAAAGGTGGACATGGAAAGGGGGTGTGGATGCCCTGTGCCATCCTGAGCTTGCTGTGCTCTTGAGATACCATTCTTCTACCACCAAGCTGACAATGCCATAGTTTGGTGGCCATGGTGAAGGGCCGTTTTGGAGCCAGCTCCCGAAGGGGAGAGAGCCAATTGTTCAGTTTTCAGTGTGAGCATGTACATCTCTGCAATCAGCAAACAGGACAAATCAGGGCTCGATTTATTGTTTTGTTGATGGTCTAGTCCTCCCTGTAGAGGAACTTCTTTTAGCCCCTTTGGTAGCAGTTTCCAAAGAGTACATCTTTCTGTCCCGGAAACCAGAGCTGATCTGATTCTCTCTTCAGTGTTTGGGTTTTTTGATTTTTTTTTTTTTGGATCTAAGAAAAAAGGGTAAAATACGCTGGGAGAACTTTAAAAATCAGTGAGTGTGTCTTCTTCAACCTTTCCCCTCACCTCCTCTTTGTTTATATCACCCGTCCTAGCAGGAGCAGCCATCAATACAGGCAGGAATAGAGAGGTTGATTGTCAGTATCAGAATCTTTGGTGAGTGCGAAGTCCTGTCCTAGGTACTGTTAGCATCTAGATCTAAAAAGCAAAATGGCCAAGCACCTTAGTCGTTGAGGTTGGCCAATTCATCAGAAAGAGCATGGGGCTAGGAGACAGAAGATCTGAGTTTGAATCCTGGCTCCCGCCTTTGACCTAGTTGTGTGCCTTTGGCCAAGTTTGGCATTTAATTTTTCTGTGCTTCATCTGAAGATGATAGGAATGGTAATAAATGCTCTCTTTGCCTTTTACAATCCAATTAGATGACATATGTAGGGGCTTTGAGAACCTTAAAGCATTCCGTAATGTAGACCAGGGTTGTCCAAAATACATCCCGCGGGCCGCAGTGCAATTTTATGCGGCCTGCCTGTGGGTTTTAATTTTCACGAGTAAAAAAATAAAATAATAATTTGCATGGAATATGTATTAGATTTTTTAAATCCATCACTAATAAATAATCTTGTTGATGTTAGTTTTCTTTGGTGTTTTTGAGCAGTATTATGGACAGAACATATTGCGCAGAATTTTCAATCGATCTGTGATTCCATCTGTACAATGCAGACTAGTCGGTATGCACCTATCGTTATACTGTTGTGTTGTCACTTTGCTGTTTTGTGTTTGCTTTCATGTTTCGCGCCTTCGCCTATTGTATTGATGATGTGCGTTCCCCCACTTTCTATTAATGTACTGTATTTTATTCTGAATAATTATTTTATTTTAATGTGACCCTAAGATAACCTAAGGCTGGACAGCCCTGATATAGACCATTCTTACTTGCTTCCACCGAAATCCTCGTCTGTTGCCTTTCTGTGGCTTCTCACAGTTATATCGTTGGAGTACAAGTGTTGGCAGGTCCTACTCTAGTACGATGTATAGGATGCTGGACTGGCAACCTTGAATTCAAATCCCACCTCAGATGCTTACTAGCTGTGTGATTCTAAAGTTAAGTCATTTAACCTTCCTCAGTCTCAGTTTCCTTGTCTTTCAAATGAAGGGATTGAACTCAGTGACCTCTGAGGTCTCCTTTAGCTTTAAAAATCTATGATTCTGTGAGTTCTTACCCAAAAGTGGCTTGTTGTCTTAGGGCCAGGCTAGCTAGGCTTAGACAGTTCAGTCCCTTAGCAATGAATTTTTTTTTGGCCACAACTCATAAAACCTCATCTTCTTGAGGCAAAGAGGCCTGTGGTCTGCAGTGATGGAGAAAGGATCCAAATGGATGAGATCATGAATCTTTTCAAGATACTGAAGGGCAGGTATAACATGACGTCGTGGAAAGAGCCCTGGGTCTGGATTCAAGAGTCTCTCATCCCTGGGCCAGTCTGTCTCCCTCTCCATCTCCTCTGCTTTGTCTCTGTCTCTCTTTTTCTTTTCTTTAAACTGGACTTAGGCATGGAATAGTGGGGAGAAGATCAGCCTTGTAACCAGGAAGACGGTTCAAGGCCTGCCTCTGACATAGAACAGCTGCACAACCATGACAAGTCACTCATTCTTGTTGCATCCACGGGCAAAAGAGTTGTAGATCTGTATTAGTGGAGGGATCTACAATGTAGATCTATGTTAGTAGAGGGAGATTTCTTCCACAGATGAAATCACAGATCCTAACTCTTCCTCTATTCCTCCCAAAGTACACTACTTATTTAACAGGATTGTTGTACGAAAACCCTTTGTAAGCTCTAAGGGGCTGTTTCAATGTAAGTACTTTTTACTGTTAATTGTTTAGCAGTAGTGGAACTTACTTTTTGACCCAGAAAGTTCACTCCTTTCACCATAAGGGTGCCAACATCTGGCAATGCCAACCTTCTGAAAAACCCGTTCTGGGGGCTGACCTGCCACAGGGCCTTTTCTGCTGTTGGGGCCTTACCCACAGAGTACCCTGGGGGAGACTTGGGAGTGTTTTGATAAGATCTGGGGGGGGAGGGCGGGGTTGGGGGTGGTAAAGTTAAGCATCTTCCAGAGCTCCCCAGGAGGATACCTCCTAGTGACTAGAAGAAGCTGGTCCCAATGACAGCACTCTTTATCCTTTGTGCCCAGCCTTAGGACTGCAATGGCCGGAAGTGTTCATCAGGTCACAGCCTCTTTTCAGACAGAATTAGTATTTCCTTTTACCGTCAGGCTACTGTAGCTATCACCAGAAACCAGAAGGAAAGAGGTACCGGTTGCTTCCCCTTCCCTCTCCTTTCGTTCTTTCCTCTTCTCTTGCCCAATCACTAAGTCATTATTTATTAAGTCCCTACCATATGCAAGCCCTGTTCTAAGTCCTTTGGGGTAGTGGGTGAGGGGAGAAGTTGGAGAATTGTTTGCCATGTGGTTGTAGCATTCAGGGAGCTCACTGTGTGTGGGGAAGACAAGAATTAAACACAGAAAAAAATGTACTAAACAGTACCAGGCTGTGGGTGCCCAGGGCTGGTTGGGCAAGGCAGATAGTTGAAGAGCTTAGAGGAAGGAAGGATTTCTGTGAGCTGGTATGGACAGAGAGGGCTTCCTGAAGGATGGGGGGAGGGAACTTGGGCTAGGCTTTGAAGGAGATTTAGAAATAAACTTCTCAATGAGGAAGTACTTAGGATATGAATTTTGTTGTTGTTTTTGTTCAGTCATTTTCCAGTTATGTCCAACTCTTTGTGACCTTATTTGGGGTTTTCTTGACAAATATCCTGGAGTGGTTTGCTGTTTCCTTCTCCAGCTCATTTTATAGATGAGGAAACAGAGGCAAACAGGGTTAAGTGACTTGGCCAGGGTCACACAGCTGAGGTGGGATTTGAACTAAGATTTTCCTGACTCAAGGCTGGGTGCTGTGCCCTTAGCTACCCTGAAAGGATATGAATATAAAGAATGAAATATATCCCTGCTCTTAAAATTATAAGGCCTGAATTCTAGTCCCAGCTCTTCCACTTAGTAACAATGTGACCTTGGGCAAGTCATTTAATTTCAGTGATCCTCAGTTTTCTCTTCTGTAAAATGGGAGAGGTATAGACTAGGTATCCTTCCAGCTTTAAAATCCTATGATTGTTAGGGAGAAGGGGCTGAGAAGTGAAGAGAGCCGGAATCGTATCCTTGTATGGCCCAACCCATGGGAAACCTGCCTCAAAGCTGAGTCCCAAGAGCTCTTTCGGTTTAAAAACATCTGATATTTAGTTGCCTGGGCTGAGGTAGGAGGAAGGGAGAAGGTGGGTGGGTGAATCATAAAATATCAGAGCTAAAAGGAATCCTCGAGATCAGCTTGTCCAACCCCCACACTTTAGAGATGAGGAAACCGAGAGTAGGTGAGGTCAAGTGATTTGCCCAAGGCAAGTAAGTAGAGCTGAGACCCGAGACCTGCCTTTCCCATTCCTGCCTCAGTCCTCTTTCCATGATTCCAGACCAGAGAGATTCCAAATGGCTCATCCGAGACCTCAGGTGCTCTCAGCAACCCTGACCAGAGCTGCTCCCAAGGAGAAGACCTGCAGAGTCTGGTCGTGCCTTACTTTGTGCCAGCCTGCTGGTGAGCTCTGGGGCTGGATAACCCGTTACTTGAATAATCAACCTGGATATTGAGGTTTGCCTGGAAAAGACTCTGGAGATCGAAGCTCGATCAGTCTCAACTAGTGTAAACAATATATCCCATGAAGTGATCACGAGTATTTGAATTCTCACTATTCAAAGTTATAATGATATAAAATATGGCACTTGGTTCCAGCCCAATAGAAATAAGCAGTACAAATTTGAATAATGTGAATTGGATGATTTCATAGGGTTCATTACTTATACTAATCAGGACTTAGATTACAAAACTGAGGCCCAAAGGAATGGTGACTTGCCCAAAATCATATAAATAGGAAATCTTGGAGCTGGAATTGAAACCAAAGTTCTTTGATTCCAAATCCAAATCTTCTAAGAGTTGCCTAGAAGCTCAATTGTGTAATGAGTCCAGATCATCTCAGAAAAGAAATTCCTTCTTTATTTAATTCCCTCTCTCCACCTTGACAGCTTTCAGTTTTAGTTAGAGATGGTTTAGGGCAGTGGTATCAATCTCAAATAAAAATGGATCCCTGTAGACTGCATCCTGACTTAAAAATGACAAATTAACATTATCTGTGTTGTATTTTTATTTTATTAAATATTTCTCAATTACATTTTAATCTGATTCGGGCCCTAGTAGAGTATTTTACAGAAGATTATTAAGAAAATGACTTATTTGTATTTCTTGTGGTTCTTGGAGATTCCCTATCTTCCCAAGTTGACCCTACAATTCTACAGGCTCAGGAAAGTAAAAAACATGTCTTCTTTCTCTTAGTACATAGAACATAGAGGGTTTGGTTTATTCAGACACACGGTAGACCTACTAGGCTATAAAGTTGTATCAGTATGACAAGATTCATGACCTCGAGGATGACTATGAACATGCCTGTATGGTTCGGAATCACAGAGTATGAAAAACTCTCTAGCTAGAAGGTAGAGGAAGTATAGCATTTATTTAGACCTCAGAGGATCAGATCCCAAGACCAATAACTCCAATTAGGTATAGCAGTAATTATATTCCAAAACCAGTAAGCTCACCTCAATGTAGCAACAAGAAAATTATAACACAGTATTATAGCAAGGAACCAAGTCATCCTGTAACCTTCCCCCGCCTGCTGGGGCCTCCCCTTAAACATTCACAAATCCTAACTGTCTGCCTGTATTCTCTCCCCCACCCAGTTCTCTGCAGCTCCCTGGTTTCTACTCTCCACTCCGAACTCTTTCTGCAGCTCTGTTATCTCAGAGTTCTTACTTCTCCTCCTTGGGCTGGATTCTGAACTATCATTTCTCACATCTGAATTCTCACTCCTCAATGGCTATCTTCTGGGTATATATGCTCTTTTTAGGGACTGAAGGCTTCACACCTCTGGTGACCTAATTAGCAAAAGGGTGTGGGCCTGGGGCCTCAGCCTAGTTAGTGAAGGGTGTAGGCTTGCCTACAATCAAGCTTCTCCTAATCAAGCTTCCCTTAACTGCCTCCACCTGAGAAGCTTCCCTTAACTAGCTCCACCTGAGGTCTCTTGAATGAGGAGGAAAGATCTTTAATCACATTATCACCACAAAAGTCTTCCGTGGTGAGGACCTTTTCTTACCTAACCTTTCTGTCTCTCCTAATGCCTAGCCTAGCTCTGCTCAGAGTAAGTGCTAACAAAACGTTTGTTCAGTTAAATGCTCGGCTGTAGCTTAAAAGGAGAATCATGAGATTTCCTTCTTCTTCTTAAAAAGATACTAGGTAAAATGAGCTTGTTTATTTGCAGAAATTTCCCAACTTAGAAATGGATTGCCTCTGTAGATTGATTGTCTAAATTTCAAACATATTTTCCTGAAATAATGTTTTAATGTTTGGCTTTATAGGCCAGCCCACAAAAACCTGTATGGCGCACTATATAATTGAACAGTTATATAAAATTGCCCTGAAAAAAATATAGAAAATCATACAGGTGTAAAACTATCCAATACACAAAATAGACACTCTTATTCTTCATTTATCCTTAATCCTAGTTCAGGTGAACAAAGGCAGTTTTGATCAGAACAGGATGAGGAGGCAGAGAGTGGATATTCTGAAGGGAAGCACCAGAGGATAAAGAGCCTTAGATATTGCCTATTCTGTCCCTTTTATTTTAGATGTCACCTATTGCAACCCCTTTATTTTACAAATTAGGAAACTAAGTCCCAGTTATTTAAAAAAAAACTCACCAAAAAAAAAAGCCCAAAACATAGGCCACTGTATTTCTCCTTCGTTCCTTCAGATCGGGTGGCCTAGGCTGGGGTCACTTTGGGAGAGACAAAGGCTACCTGATGGCTTCTTTACTAACTTGCAACTCTGGTATAATTAGTATTATCTTGGGGAGGGAGGATCTGGAATGAGTGTTCCTTCTAACTTTTGTTAGGGAGGCCCTCATCACTAGAAGGAAAGGAGCAAGCATTTATTAAGCCCTTACTGTATGCCAGGCACTATGCTAAACACTGTGGATACAAATACAAACAAAAAGAGTTCCCGGCCCTCCAAGAGCTTATATTTTAATGAGGCATAAGAACATATAGAAGGGGGCTGAAAGGAAGGCGTCACAGTGACAAGGTCCCCAGAGTCAGAAGCGCTACAGAAAGAGGATGAAACATGGTCAGTCTGGGCACATGCCCAAAATGG
Source organism: Phalanger gymnotis (assembly GCA_028646595.1). NCBI lineage: Eukaryota > Metazoa > Chordata > Mammalia > Diprotodontia > Phalangeridae > Phalanger > Phalanger gymnotis. The sequence continues at coordinate 314,067,243 of CM053624.1, forward strand.
AGGCCCTAGAAGGAATTCACCAATGGGAGAAGGGGGTCAACACAGCAGAGAAATATTCTAGAGTGAGAAGGCCCCAGGCATTTAGGGAAGTTCCAAGGTAAGATAGAGCAAGCACTAGCACCAACCTAGCAGCCCCCACCCAGTATTCAGTGTCCTTGCTACTCTCTCAGCCCCACCCCTGTGGCAGAGCTGACTCCCTGTGCCCTTGAAGAGCTCATAGCTTAGTTGGGGAGATAAGGGCCCTTTAACACTTAAAAAATGCTTAAATTAAAGGACAGGTAAAGTCGTGAGGACAACCAGTGTGCTAGTAGTTCAGAGACGGGAGAGAGGGCTGTGGGTTTTGTGGTCAGGGAAGGCTTCCTGTGCCTTGAGTTGGGTATTAAAAGGTGGGTAGGATTGTATTGGCATGACCATTGTGAAGTAGCTGTCTGATTATGTTAGCTTTTTACCTTTGCCAGTGAAATCTAAATGGCATCACTGTTCTTGAGTTATAGAGAATTCCAGAATATTTGAGCTCCTGAGCGGGGCTTTTGGAAATCATGGAAACCAGTTGCCCATTTTTACATGTGAAGGAACCAAGGAAGCCCAGAGAGGGGGAAAAAAAAAGAATTGTCAAAGCTCACACAGTGAATTAGTGGCAGACCTGGGGTAGAACCCCCTAACTCTAAACTCTTTGCTTTTTTCCCCTGTATCTCTCCTGAAGACAGTGGAAGAGTTTGGGTTGATTCAAGCATTCAGTCATACAGGAAGTAGAGAGAGCAGGGCTGATGAGGATTGCCTATGGTGGGCAGTTAATAACTGTTTGCTTGAGTGGAATTAACAGACCCTGAGCCTTGCTGAGATATAATCCCTATTCCTAAATGCAGTCTTGGGGCCTGGTCTCCATTTTGTAATGGCAGACTTGCTGCAGACACAGGGTTTCTTGGCTGTACAACTTCAAATGGTTCTTGCAAATGAAAGCTAATTAAAAGAACCTTACAATTGCATACTACAGCTTAATGAGATTGTTTTTTAAAACTTGGACAAGATCCACAAAACTACCTGCCATAGGATTGGGTGTTAGGGGGAAGAAGGTGACCAAAATGAGTTCTCTTGGCTCCTGCTGTCAGCCTGGCAATTCCAAAGTATCACCCTGAAATAATCATAATAACAGCAACATCTCAGATGTATTTACTGCTTTTAAGTTTATAAAATATTTCCTTCACAGCAACTCTATGAGGTAGGTAGTGTACAAGTATTAGCATTCCCATTTTTACAGAGTGGGAAACTGAGGTTTGGAGAAGATAAGCCTTTTCCAATGATCCATAGCCAAGCCTCAGGCTCAGGTTATTACCACTACACCCTGCTTTCTCTTTTTTGTTGATCTGACCTTGTCGGTCCTTTGGCAAGGGTTAGAATACCAGGTATGACTTCCCTTCTGTTGTTTCTTTCCCTGAGTGTGAACCAGAGGCCCCATCCTGTTTTCTGTTTCTACTTCTCTGCCCTCATGTTTGTCACTTCCAGGTAGAGAAGAATGCCTCATCTCTCCCAGATAGATTGCAAGGAAGGTACGGGAAGCCAGATAGCTGGAAAAGTCAGAGGCTGAATAACCTTTCATTAGGGATGTGTAATAAAGAGGATGGCCCTAGAAATGAGGCCCACTGTTCAGTGGCTATTTAAAACTCTTAAGTCCTAAATACAACCCTGTGGTCGGAGTTATCAATCATCACCATCTCGTCTCCTTGCTATATACTATGGGGATACCAGGAGGAGCTGTAACCTGGCTCTCTCTCTCCTTCCCACACAGATCTCCCATTGCCTCAGCTCCCAGCATGATAGGGATTATCTGGGATCTAATCCAGCCTATGTCTTTTCAGATACTCTCTATACTTGTCACTTTCTCCATCTTTCTCTTCCACCCCTCCTTTTAGCCTAAGGGAAACCTCCATTCTCAGAATTAGCTCCAGTCTGAGTCAGGTAGAGTATGCCAGTGGGTCCTACTTCCCTGTCTCTCTCCAGCAGGAGTCAGGGTCCTGGAAATGATACAAGGGTACATGGCAGCCTACCACGTCAGAGGTAAAAGTAGTCATGTCAATATCCAAAGCATGCCTATCAATTGCTTTTTAAATGCTTGATAGGATCTCTTGTAAATAAATGGTCTGGATCAGGGAGCTTTCTCTTTGACAGTTTGTTATGGCTCTTTTGCCACAAGGACAGAAATAGGGGACCTGGTACAGTGGAAACAGAGCTGAAATTGGAATCAGAAGAACTAGATTCACATTCTGCCCATGCTACTTATTAGCTCCCCGTCCTTGGGCAAGTTACTCCCTCAGGTCCAGGTGGACCAGATGGCCTTTCATCTCTAAATCTGTGTTACCATGAAACAGCAAAGTGGTGGAATTTCACTTGTGGCAGACCTGGGATTAGAAGCCAGGACTCCTGGCTCCCCATGCTGTGTTCTTTTTAAATCACAGCTTTGCTACTTATCAGCAATATGACCTTGAGCAGATCACCTAATAATAGCTCACATTTCTGTAGCAACTTTAGACTTTATTAAGGGCTTTCTTCATAACACCCCTTTGTAGTAGGTTGTGCATGGTAATATCCCCATTTTGCAGATGAGGAAATCTCAGAGAGGATCATGTAACTTGCCTACTCTTACTTGCTTCCTGTCTCTTTTCTCTGCTTTCTTCAGAGCCTCTCCGGGTTCTCCTCCCACACACCCCATGCACACCTTCGAAGCAAATGGCGGCCTGCTTCACTGTGGAGGGAGATTGAGACCATCTGACGGACACTTCACTTCCTTTCCTCAGTTTCTCAGAGTTGTTCAGGGGTTGAGAAGAAGCCTCCCTATTATTCACTAAGGTTGGATGAAGTGACTTGCTTACAGAGTCACACAGTCCCCTACCTGAACTCCTGGACCTGTTGCCCTCCCTTCCTCCTTCTGGACCTCATTCTAATAGTCATCCTCTTCCTTGTGCACCTGCAATTTAGACTTCTCTGCTTCCTCTACATTTGTCTGTAAGAACTTTTAAGACTTCCTCTATCCTAAGAAAAGCCTTCTGTTGATCCCTCTACCCCATCCAGCTATGACCTCATCTCTCTCTATTAAGGGTCAAATTTCTTTAGAGATTCTGTACCTGCTGCCTTTGTTTTTTCACCACTCTCTTCTCAACCACTTGTTTTATGGCTTTTGTCCTTATTGCTCTATGGAAGCTGCTTTCTCAGAGGTCACCAGTAGACTTATTCATCACCAGATGCAGTGGCCTGTTGTCATAGTCCTCATCTGCTGAGACCTCTCTGAGAAGCTATCCATCCTTCTGAATACACTGCACTCACTCAATTTCAGGGACACCACACTCTCCTCCCTCTTCTATCTGCCAAATGGATTTTGGTGTTTCTTTCACTGCCTTTTCTTTCTAAGCCCTTAAGGTAACTGTTCCCCAGTATTCTGTCCTTGGCCCTCATCTCATTCTTTTGGCAGGGGCACTGATTACACAGGTTCAGCAGTCACTTCTCTACATATGACTCTTGAATCTGTATCCCCATCCGTAACAGACTTTCTTAGCTTCCTATCCACATGGAGAGCCATAATGTTACAGCGGACAAGGCTCTGACTCCAGAATCAGAGGATCTTTGTTCAAATCCCACCTTTGACTCTTACAGCCTATGTGACTTCACCTCTCTGGGCCTTAGTTTCCCCATCAGTCAAATGAGGAGGTTGGATTAGATGACCTCTAAGATCCATTGTACGTCCCGACCTGTGAGCCCATGATTTCTAAGACCTCCATTCCAGGCCTTTATGTCCCTCCAGTGCCTTAAAGTCTACATGACCCAAGCAGTCTCTCCCCTACAACCTTCTCCTCCCTCTGACTTCATTACTTTTTTTAATGACACTGCCAAGTTAGAAATGCAAGGGCTTGCTGGTTCCCTTTGGTTAGCGATGTTCCCTGTTCCTGAAATGCTCTTCTCCTCCTCTTTTTTCCTCTTGAATCTCATCTTATTTTTCTAAAGACCCACTCAAATGCCATCTCTTCCAGGAAGCCTTACCAATCCCTGCCTTTCTCTCCTTCACCCATAGTTAGTAATGACCACTTCCCTTCTTAGCTATCTCCTAACACTTTGTACCCCCTTTCTATACTTCTGTATTAGATAGTAAACAAACACCTTTGTGCTCAGGACAGAGCTCCCTGCACACAATATGCTTAATACAGGCTTTGTTATTGTTGTTGTTGCAGTTAAATATTCTGAACAAGTTGTTCTTTCTATTAAGACAAAAATCTGCCTTCTGGAAACTTCTGTCCATTTGTTTCTAGTTCTTTCCTCCTAGGCCAAGCAGGTCAAATCTAATCCCTTTTCCCCATGATTGTCTAGCAGATATCTGAAAGCAAACAGTCTACTAATAATAACTGGCATTTATATTGGGCTTTCGGTTCTACAAAGTACTTTGCATGCATTCTCATTTTGTCTTTGCAATAATCCTGTGACAGTGGTATTATCAGTTTTATTACCCTCATCTTACCAGTGAGGAACCTAAGAATCAGGGAAATTGTGATTGCCCTGGTTGCTGAGCTAATAAGTGTCAGAGTTGGGATTCGAACTCAGGTCATTCCTGAGTGCTCTTTCTACTGCACTGTCTTGTCCATGTCCAGTCCCATTGTAGAAATGCGAAGTTACCTAGAAGGTGAGTAATGTGACAGCAGAAAGGCAGATGGCACTAGGCTTGGAACACCTGACTTTGAATCCTGCCAGCTCGGTGACTTCAGGCTAGTCACTTACCCTCTCTGCAGCACTTACCTTCTCTGTCAAAGGAGAGGAATTATACCTTCCCATCTCTCAGGACATTGTGGGAAAAGTTCTTTGTGAACCTTAGAGAAATATTGAAATGGGAGTGTTAGACTTGGTCCTTGCCTTGGAATGAGAGTGGGATGAGTTCCCTTGGAGCCCTGATCGGACAATTAGCTGTTGGTCTAGTGAGCTAGAATAGTCTGGGAAGGTTTCCCAGAAAAGAAGAGATTGGAGCTGGAATTTGAATAATGGGCATATTTTGAATGAAGGGAAGAGAAGGCAGAGAACATTCCAGGGGAGAGGTAACTTCCTAACAATTAGAACTGTCCCAAGGTGGAAAGGCCACTTCAGGAGGTGGTGGGTTTCCCTTTCTTGGAGGTCTTCAAGTAAGGGGCTGGATGGTCTTTTGTTGGTACTTGGTAGTGGTATATAGGTTGGACTAGATGGCCAGCTCTGGAGGTCCCTCGAAACTCTCAAATTCTGTGTTTAGATGCAACTTTGAGCAAAAGCTTGGAGGTGGGAATGGGTATAGTGTGTGTGAGACAGTGAGGAAGTTGGCTGGAGGGGGAAGGTGAATCGTGTGGGGTACAGATTTTGGAAAATTGGCCATGTGGAGGGCTAGGGGATATAAGATTTGGCTGCTTGAAGACTTCCAGCCCAAGGCATCTCAGATGCTACTGGTGAGAACCAGCAGCATATGGGGCAGCAGAAACAACAATGGCCTCCCCTCATTCTTCTGTGCCAATAGATGCTTCTGTGCCCTATTGGCAGGGCAGAGATCAGGTCAGATAGACCAGTGAGAATAGAAGGAGGGGAGGAATGGAGATCAAGTTCTGTTATCTTCATCCATGCATATCCCATGCTGCCAGTGCCCTGGGACCTTTCAGGTTTCATTCAGGCGGCTGCCGCTGAATAATGATGACTTGCTCCACTGGCCTAAATTGATTGTGCTTGGGGTGTGTACTTAAAAGCCCAGTTTACATTCTGCGTGCTGTTTGAGCCTTCCTGGGGCTAGGCCTTAAGGGCCCTACTGGGCTCCATTAGTTAAGGAAAGTAGACTCACTTGGAGGCAAATGGCCCCAGACCCATTTAGCTTTGTAAGGAGCTCATAGACTTTTCTTCCTCTCTTGATTTTTCTCTCCGTAAGGAAGAATGGCTCTCACATTAGTAGCAACTGCTGAGAAGCGGGCCAGATGTTTGTTTTTACAGGGCCTTAAAGCTTCCAAAATGCTTTCAAATGCATTCTCATATCTAATCCTCATGGCAGCCACCTAGTGAGGCAGGTAAGACAAGATCAACCCACTTTATAGATGGAGAAGTAGAGATAAGAGAGATTGTCACTTAGTTGGTAATGGGTGGAGCTAGCACCGGAACTCATGTCTTCTGATCCCAAGTCTGAGGCTCTTTTTACTATTACTCTTTCTTTTTAGAAGCCAAAATCTGTCTTCATTCAAGCGCTGTGCTGGTAGAATCAGCTGCAGCAAGACAGAGTAATATTCCTCCACCTAGCATTCCTGGTTGTTGGACTCGGTTTTCACATCTGAGATATGAGGAGGATATGGATGATATTAAGAAATATCAAGAAGCTTTATTAACATGCAGTATATACAAATGAGACATAGGGGAGGCAACATGGATAGAAATCTTTGTATTGGGCACTTTTGTCATGATGTCGTAATATAGATTTACATGTAGAAGGGACCTTTGTTGTTGTGTGGTTGTGTCTGACTTCATAACCTTATTTGGGGTTTTCTTGGGAAAGATACTGGAGTGGTTTGGCATTTCCTTCTCCAGCTCATTTACAGATGAGGAAACTGAGGCAAAGAGGGTGAAGTGACTTGTCCACAGTCATATAGCTAGTATGGATCTGAGGTGAGATTTGAACTCAAGTCTTCTGAACTCCAGGTCTGGTGCTATAGAGCCCCTAGAAGGGGCCTTTGAGATCATCTAGCCCAGTCCCTTCCTTACAGAGTAGGAAACTGAGAACAGACGGGACTTACTCAGGGTCTCATAGGTAGTGAATGGCTGAGCCAATTTTTGCCACCACCCCATAGTCAAACTCAACATCACTTTGAAGTGAGTCATTAAAGGCCATTAAAGAAACAGGGGTATTCCCTGTGCTAGTAGAAGTCATGAATGAGTCCATGCCGGGAGTCAAACAGGCATTTAATTTCCCATGCTTTGGGAGCCACCCAGCCTTCCTTAGTGCCTCACGGGCTGGGTGTGGTGGCTACTGGCAAGTTATGGCTGGTCTACACTGCCAGCTAGATGAGAATATCTGAGTCCTTCTAGGGTGGGGTGTTACATCTGGGACTTTCTGGTTTTACAATATCTTCTTTTTCCTCTTCCCCCACTTTCCTCTCCCTACCCACACCCCCATTCATAAATCTCTTGATTCTAGCCTGCTACAAAAGCAAGTTGATTATTAAATCAACAAAAGCAGATGGGCCTGGAGATGGTAGTGCCCTTGAGGAGGGATTCTCTGGAGTTTCCACCCCCTAGGTCTTCTGATAGACTCAATAATACAACATAGATCACTTTGTGATTTGAGTGTTTAATTTCTAAAGAGGAGCTTTGACTGGGCAATACTTAACGAGGAAGAATAGACTTCTGATGAGAGACTTTGGACAGTAGGTGAACACGATTCTTTGAGGACGAGGCAGAGTCCATGAATGACCACTCGCTCCCCTTTTGGAGGAGGCAGCCCTGTCAGATGCTTCACACCGTATAGTTTCTCCCAATTGGTGGCATTTCCAAGTCAGCTGCTCTTCTGAGGCTTCCACCCTCTCCCTCCCTACTCCTTTTGCCCAGAAGCTTTGCTCTTCCCCTAGTGCTCAGCACCCACTGAAGGGAACTATTGGCTTTTCCAGCTTACCTTTTGGGTGCTTCCCATCCAGGTGCCTTGATAGCATTGAAAAGAGGTATTTGCAAACAGATTCCTTATCAGGTCCTTATCTCCTCTTCTAATTTGCTGTAAGACCTTCACTAGGTCATTTTCCCCTTCTGAGCTTCCACTTCCTCATTGGCAAAGCAGGGATAATAATATCTGCTTTGTTCTGTTGGTCAGACAGAGGCAGTGCATAGATTATAGGACAGTGCAGTGTTAGAGCTCTTTTATTCCTTGTAACCTTAGTAGTTACTAACTCTTGCAAGATGAATTAACTGGGCCTCAGAGAGCTTCAGGTGGTTTGCCTTTTGGGCAAAGGGCCAGGTTAGTGATCCAGCTAACAAACTTGCTAACTTCCTCAATACCAATACCTTTTGGATCCTAGAATTTCAGAGAGAAAGACTGTTTAACTCTTTTTCCGGATGAGGAAGTTGGGGCCTAGAAAGGGAATTTATGGTTCAGTATTCTTTCTGCTCCAGCAAAGCTGTTTTCTAGAGTACTCCTTCCTGATTCCTGGGAAAAGACCATTCATTTATTTGTTCAGTCAGTGTTTGTTGAGTGTGTACCATGTATATAGCTCTTTGTGGGATACAGAGAATATGCCATGGGGCTTTACTGGTAGAGAGCAAAGTCTAGGTTAGGAGACGTGGCTCACACACATGACCTCTGAAGTCCTTTCCAACATTAAGATCCTATAGACTTGGTGTCCCTTTGAAAAAGTAAACAGCTCAAAAGCTTAGTCAAAGCAGTATGTATTAAGTGAGGAATATAGGCAGGGCTCTTTGAATTGATAGTAGGGAGGTGTTTCTGTGGTCTGGGGTGGTTGGTCTACGAAGTTACTTCCTTCTGGGAATTATTGACTGCCCCTGAAAAAAGGTGGAGGAAACAGTTGCCTTTATTGAGACCCACCAGTTCTGGACTCTACAGGCTTCTTTAGAAGGCTTCTTCTGTTTGTTTGTTGGTTTTATTTTGTTTTTGAGGGGGAACTGTTCTTTTGTTTTTCCTAGGTTTTCATAGAATATAGAATGCCAGAGCTTAGAAGGACCATCAGATATAATCAGAGGTATAAGATAGGTCATAGCACGAAATGTAGAACAGGAAAGTTAGGACAGTGCTTAGAACATAGACTATTCTATGCGAGAGCTGGAGGAGACTTTGGAGACTATCTAGTCCAGCCCCCTTGTCCAAGGAACACTCAGTAATGATGCAGCACCTAACGTGATTAGGAGGGTCATGGCAGAAGACTTGGTAAAATCACAGGCTCTGTCCAGTCAGCTGGCCATGGCAATTGGGCCACGTTAGCACATTCTTTATAAGGTATACCATTCTCCAGGGTTTTATGATCATGCAGAATTCAGGAGAGTTGACAGAAAAAGAGGAGTGTAGGAGTAGAAGGAAGAGGTAAAGCATTGATGTCATTGATTACTAGACTGATGAGTCCATGTGAGTATTCACTCCAGTAGAGTGATGAATATTCCATGAACATTATGGAGGTGCCAAGGACACAACCTCTCCAACAGATGGAGAGATTCTGTAACTTCATCCCTGTACATTCTCTCCTTCCCTGATCCCACCTTAGTTTCCCTATCTGTAAAATAAATGCCTAGCTGATTTTTAATATTACTTCCAGATGAAATACTTTGACTCAGTACCTTCTTCCTAATTTTTCCATGTGTAAGCAAGTTAGAGAGCCACCAAGACCCCAGTTTTATCCTTCTTTCAAGACTTAGTCTCAAGCCTCATCTGCTTCTCCCCACTCCCTACCCAGGTAAAGATGATCTCTACTCCTTCTGAAACTTACCTTCTCTCCTTGCTTAACTCACACAGAATTACAGACTCTGAGACTTAGAAGGAACCTTAGGGACCATCTAGTTAGTCATCAGCAACCATTTATTAAGTACCTACTATGTGCCAGGTGCTGTGATCTGAGGATACAAAGAAAGACAAAAGTCAGTCCCTGCTCTCAAGAAGCCCACAGTCTTATGGGGGAGACAACCCAATGAGATCTAGAGGGGGTAAAGTAGGATGGGCTCAGAGGGAAAACACGGGGACTTAGGACTGGGAAAAGCTTCCTGAAGAAGGTTGGGTTTAACCTGATTTATGAAAGAAGCAGGAAGCAGAGATGGAGCCAGAGAGAGTATCAGGCACAGGAGACTACTAGTGAAATAGTCAGGAGATGGATGGTCATGTATAAGGAACATCCAGGAGGCCAGTATCATTAGAGCTCAGAGTACATGGAGGAGAGAAAGGTGTAAGAAGACTGGAAAAGTAGGAAGAGGCCTGGTTAAAAAGGGCTTTAGTTCATCTGGGTCAACATATAACTGAATTAGAATCCTCTTTGCAATATACTAGCATAACCAACAATGTGTTCATTCTCTAGCCTTTTCTAGGAGACCTCCACTATGGGAGACCCACTGATATCAAAAGATCATGAAAAACAGGGGACAGAGAGAGAGAGAGAGAGAGAGAGAGAGAGACTGTGTGTGGGTGAAGGACAAATGTCCCAGTTTTCATAGAAAGGAAGAGTTCAGAATCTGCAAACTATAGGCCATTGTGAGCTTAACTTTGTCTTTTTTGCTAGATCTTCATCCTTGTTGTGCCTGTTGACTGTGGGTGTCCCTCAAGGTTTTGTCCCATCCCCATTTCTCTCTGTAGCAGTAGTTCTTAATCTTTTTTTTTTTCTGTATCATGGACCCCTTTGGCAGTAAGGAAAAAAATCAGTTAGAAGTTAGTGAAAATAAAGGTGTAATTTTTTTTTCCCATCCCAGTTCATAAGCTCCCTAAAATCTTACCATGGATCTCAGGTTAAGAATCTTGCTCTGTGCTCTCTCACTTGGAAATCTCATTGGCTCCTTTGAAAATGATTCCCAGATCAATATATCCAGCCCTAGCTTCTCTCCTGGGGCTCCAATACCATATCATCACCACCTGTTGGACATTCAGATTGGATGTCCTTCTAGCCATTTCAAACTCAACACATCCAAAACAACTCATTTTCTTTCCCCTCCAAATCTACCCTACTTCTGAACTTCCATATTACTGTCAAGGATACCACCATCCCTCCAGTTACCCACAGATTCTCTCTAACTCCACATGTCTATCTAATTAGTTGCCAAATCTTGGAATTTCTTTATAACATCTCTCCCATGTTCTCCCCTCTCTCCACTCAGAGCCACCAAACTCATTCATACCCTCATCACTTCTTGCCTGGACAATTGGAATAATTTTCTAATTGATCTCCCTGCCTCAAGTCTCTCCCCACTTCAATCTTTCCTCCACAGAGCTGTTAGCAGCCACATCACCCAATAAACTCCAGTAGTTCCCTGTTATCCTCAGGACCATATATAAAATCCTTTGGCATTTAAATTCTTCATAGTCTGGTTGTTTCTGTCTCTGCAGTCTTCTTACACTGCTGTCCTCCACACACTTTGCAATCCAGCCATACTTATGTATTTGCTATTCCTCACACACAGGATGCTCCATCTCCTGTCATCTTTGAACTAAATGTTTCCCATGCTTTCCTTTCCAACCACCAACTCTAGAATCCTTGGCTTTCTTTAAGACCCAGCTGAAGGGCCCCTTCCTCCAGGATGACTTTCCCCAGCTGCCAGTACCATAACTTCTCAGATTATTTTCCATCTACTCTCTATTTATCTTGTATCTTCTGATTCATGTTTTGTTTTCTTCATTAAAATGCAAACTCCTTAAGACCTAAAGGCAAATGAATTAAAACGTTAAAAAAAAAACCTGTTTTCTTTGTCCTTTTCACAATGCCTGGTACATACAGCTTAATAAATGCTTGTTGATTGATTGATTCTTGGGAAAATTCTAGAATTGGTCATTACAAAAAGGGTTGGTAAGCATCTCAAAAAGGAAGGGGTGGTTACCAGGAGCCAGCAAAGCTTTTTCAAGAGTGAGTCATACCAGATTAACCTTATTTCATTTTTATTAGAGTCACTAAGCTGACAGATCAGGGGAATACTATAGCTATATTTCATTTAGATTTTAGCAAACCTTTTAATAGAGCATCTTGTACTATTCTTATGGAGAAGATGCAGAGGGATATGGATTAGATGATTATACAATCAGATTTAGAACTGGTTGCATGGCGTAGAACTCAAAGAGTAATTGTAAATGGTTCAATGTCAATATGGCAGGAGATCCCCAGTCTAGTATCCCTGGGATCTGGATTTGGCCCTGTGACTTGAATAAAGGCATAAAGTGCATGCTAATGGAATTTGCAGATGACAGAGTTGGGAGGGATCTGCTTGACAGGACTCCAAAAGATCTTAACAGACTGAATCTAAATGATAAGGTGAATTCAGTAGGAGTAAATGTAATATCTTACATGGTTGCAAAAAAATCAACTTTTCAAGTGTAGTTTGGGAGGTGGCATGATTAGGCAGTGGCTTATGGAAAAAGATCTGGAGGTTTAAGTGGACTACATGCCCAAGTCATCAGTGTGATATGGCAGCCAAAAAAAAAAAAAAGAGTCACACTGTATTCTGACTTCATTAAACCTCATCTGGAATATTGTGTTTAATTTTGTGCACCACAATTTCATCATAATAAGCTGTACAGCCCAGAATAGATAAACCAGGATTGTGTTAATAGCCAGCATGTACATAGTTTTTTTTTAAATTAGATTTTTTATTTTTAGTTTACAACACTTAGTTTTACATGTTCTTGAGTTTCGGATTTTCTTCACTTCCCCCCATCCCCCAAGATGGCAGTCCAATATAGATTCTACATAAACCTTCGCATTAAACTTATTTACACAGTAGTCAAGTTGCAAAGAAGATTTATGACCAATGGAATGCATCATGAGAGAGAAGAAACAAAACCAAAAAAAAAGATAAAAACAAGGAAAAAAAAAGAGAGAACAAATAGTTTGCATCAATCTGCATTCAGATTCCACAGTTCATTCTCTGGATGTAGCTAGCTTTTTCTATTATGAGTCCTTTGGAGCTGTCTTTGAGCCTTGTATTGCTGAGGAGAGCCAAGTCTATCAAAGTTAGTCATCGCAGAATCAATATGTCTGTGGTTGTGTATGATGTTCTTCTGGTTCTACTCGTCTCACTCAGCATCACATCATGTAGGTCTTTCCAGGTAATTATGAAGTCCATATCTTCCCCATTTTTTATAGCACAATAGTATTCCATTACATTCATATACCACAACTTGTTCAGCCATTCCCCAACTGATGGGCATCCCCTTGATTTCCAATTTTTTTGCCACCATAAAAAGAGCAGCTATAAATATTTTTGTACATACAGGTCCCTTTCCCACTTGTGTGATCTCTTTGGGAAATAGTCCTAGGAGTGGTATTGCTGGGTCAAAGGGTATGCACATTTTTATAGCCCTTTGGGCATAGTTCCAAATTGTTCTCCAAAATGGCTGGATCTGTTCACAACTCCACCAACAATGTATTAATGTTCCAATTTTCC
>CM053624.1:314080843-314143132 GCA_028646595.1 Phalanger gymnotis
ATTAATGTTCCAATTTTCCCACATCCTCTCCAGCATTTATCATTTTCCTGTTTTGTCATGTTAGCCAATCTGACAGGAGAGATGTGGTACCTAAGAGTTGTTTTGATTTGCATTTCTCTAATCAATATTGATTTACAGCACTTTTTCATATGCCTATAGAGATCTTTAATTTCTTCCTCTGAAAACTGCCTGTTCATATCCTTTGACCATTTCTCAATTGGGGAATGACTTGTATTCCTATAAATTTGGCTCAGTCCCCTGTATATTTTAGATATGAGGCTATTAGCAGAGACACTAGTTGTTAAGATTTTCTCCCAGTTTTCTGCTTCCCTCCTAATCTTTGTTGCATTGGCTTTGTTTATACAAAAACTTTTCAGTTTTGCATAATCAAAATTATCCATTTTGCATTTTGTAATGCTCTCTATCTCTTGTTGGGTCATGAATTCTTCCCTTTCCCATAAATCTGGCAGGTGAACTATTCCTTCCTCTTCCAAATTGCTTATACTATCAGCCTTTAGTCCTAAATCATGAACCCATTTTGACTTTATTTTGGTTTATGGTATAAGATATGGGTCTATGCCCAGTTTCTGTACATAGAGTTTTAAGGTTTGCAAAGTTCTTTACAAATATTATCTCATTTTATCCTCACAACAACGCTGAGAGGTAGATGCTCTTGTTATCCCCACTTTATAGAAGAGGAAACTGAAGCTGACAGGTTGTGACTCACCCAACTAATAAGTCAGAGGTCAGATTTGAACTTGGGTCTTCCCATCTCCAGGTCCTGTGCTTTGTGCATTATGGCACCATTTAGCTGCCTCTAAGACAGTGCCACTGGGCTAGTGAAGGGCCTGGAGTCCATGCCACATGAGGATTGGTTGAATGAACCAAAGAAGTTTTGCTTGAAGAAGAGAAGACTTAGAGGGGTCATGATCACTGTGTTCAGTGATTTGAGGGACTATCTTGCCAAGCTTAGCATAAACTTGTTCTGTTTGGTCCCAAAGGGCAGGACTAGGTATAATGGGTGGAATTTGAAAAGGGATTAACTTCGCTTTGACATCCAGCCAGACTTTCTAACCATCAGAACTGTTTGTAAATCAAGATGCGCTGCTTTGCTCAGCCAGCATACTTCGGGCTTCCCCTCCTTTGAGGTCTTTCAGTGGAGGCTCCATGACCACTTGTTGGATATGTTGTGATGGCGATTCCTTTCAGGCATACGTGAACAAGACAGCTGCTGAGGGCCCTTCCCACTATCACACTCAGTGATATCCATTCTTCTTAAGGCCTGCTCTCCAAAAATGTGGCTACCTGTAGGCTGGAGCAAGATGCCTGTTTGGCAGCTACAGAAGATGGGATATCTCTTCAGTTACAGGTTGGACTTCTGAGGTCCTTCCAAGCTCAGAGGGCAGGGACTGTGTTTTTGCATTTCTTTGTATCTCTAGCACTTAACACATAGCTTGGTTAGTCTGTATTTGCTGACTGAAATTCTGTGATTCTAAGTTTCTTCTGCTGTTGGTCCAATTTCTTTTCCTTTTTAGTGCCTTGGAGACTGTTCATAGAATTTACTGCCTCCTAATAGCAAAAAAAAAAAAAATGCCTGTGCTAGAAATCAGAGACCTGGCTTCTGGTCTCAGATCTTCCATTGACTCTGTGTGACTTTGGGAAAACCACCTCTTTAAGACAGTTTCCCTGTTGTGATACCTATCTTGCCCACCACATAATGTGGTTGTGAGGATCAAACAAGATAATAAACGTAAAAAATGCTTTATAAAAAAAGTGTTCTGTGAGTAGGTTGGACTTGTGGGGTCTATTCTAATTCTAGTTGTCTATAAATTTAAGATGGCATCTATTAATAGCAATATTTTACTAACTGTCTGTCTAGAGCAAGAATCATTTAATGTTGTATATTATATGCATTTGTGTCTTATCTCCTTAGCAGGGTATAAGGTCCACAAGGGTGGTGATTTCACTGGCACCTAGCACAGTGTTCTGCACGCAGAGAAGACATTTAGTATTTGTTAAATTGAATTAAATTACATTAACTTCCTTAATTAGGCCAGCCTTCTGCCACACACCACAGTTCTTAATCTTTGGAAGCCTCAGTTCTGGACTTTGTTTCTAGGCCATACACTCCTGTATGTCATGAGATTACTTGGTGCCCGTTTGGACCCTGGCATGTCAGTTGCAAAAAGGCGTTTGGCCTTGATTGGATGGCAAGTGTATTGCTTTATTTCCAATTGTGGAAGCACCAGCTTAGAGGGTACGGGCCTCTGTCCCAAAACTGGGGTAATTCTTGTAGAGCCATTCTTTCAGAATGGTGGCATATCTCAAGAGCTCCTTCCTGGCTTACAGGGTCCTGGGATAATTCAGTTGAGATCCTTCTTTTGTTTTTGAGGAAAAGAGTTCAGAAGCATTGTGAACACCTAAACAAATCGTTCCCTGTGGGGTAGAGGTTTTCGCTCCCTAGAAGCAGTAGTAGCGCAGGTAGGAGATCTACTTCCTGATGCTTCAGCTTTGTGGGCTCCAGAAATGTTGCTCCCCAATCTGTCAAGTCCTAACTTACCTATGAGATTATTAGTCATGTGGGTAGACATGTGTATGCTGACCATATTTTCCAAACAAAAAATTGAAATGACCAATCTGACCAAAAATACTGATTTCCAAAGTGCATATTATTTTTTGAAATCAAGACCGTCTCAATAAATGAAGGCTAGAAGGTCACCATATGTATTTCTGTAGGATGAAACTGAACAGGGATGCAGGCAGTAGCAGCATAGAGACAACAGCTGGCTTTGACATGTCCTTGCTTTGTCACCTTGGACAAGGTTCATAATTTTTCTTGAGTATCATTTGGTTTATCTTCGTTACAAAATAATTAAGAGGAAGCTGCCATAAAAATAGGGGATTGCCATTGGCATAGAACAGGCATTCTTAACCTGAGGTCTTGAGTTGTGGGTAAAAAAAATTGATAACCGTATTTCAATATAATTGGTTTCCTTTTTAATCCTATTTTATTTTATGTATTTAAACATATCATTCTGAAAAGGGTTTGTAACAACGTTACTAGCAGCTGCTGTGGAGGTTTAAGACCAATAACACCAGCACACAGGAGGGCTGCTAGCACGGCTTCTTTGATCTACTTTTCTAAAGGAAAGCAACTTTAAGGGTTAACAATCTTACATTAATTAAACATACATATACCATTCACTTAGTTCAGGGGGAAGAGTCAGCACCCTAAACTTCAGAGCAAATACAAACAGAAATTACAAATGGAAAAATTAACACAAATCAATAGACAGGCTTCTGTCTTACTATAGCAATACATACAGTTCCCAGAGAGAGAAGCACCAACATTTGGGTTTTCAAAACAGGGTTGGGGGGGGTGCTCTTTAATGGCTACCCAGAGTTTCATCTGGCCAGATCGCAGCAACACTCTTCCAATGAGTGAGCCCTAAAGCAAAGTGCTAACTTCAGAGTATGTATGCTGCTAATCAAGGACTCTCGATTCAAACAAAGGCAAGACTCAGTCAAAGGCACCTGATTGCCTTAGTACTGAGAAGCACTCCAAAAGAAAAAAACAACAAAAAGGCCCACTTTGATTGCCATTACAGAGATCTATTTTGGCTTCACCTGACTGTCAAAGGGGATTGTGCCACAAAAATCCCTCTTATCAAACATTGGAGCTGGATGGGAACCTGAGAGGTCATCTAGGGTAACATCCCTCCATTTCACAGGTGGGGAAACTGAGGCCCAGAGAAGGGAAAGGACTGGCACAAGTTTACTAGTGGCCTGCTCAAGAAGTCAGGTCTCCTGAATCCTAGGCCAGACTGAAAAGTTCATGTTTACCTGGTTTCCCTGTTTTAGGAGGTATATGTATCTATTGGGTTTGTTGGAGTGGGGGCAGTGAATGAGGGAGGCAGGTTTTCTTCTTTTCCCTTTCCCCAAACCACTCCTACTCCAGGAACTTTCCCAGGAGACTGTCTGGGCTTTTGGTGGCTTCCTGCGCCTGCCTAACTACATCTCTGAAGTAATTTATATTAACGCTTAGAACGTGCTATATGATGTATGATAGTTTCCTCAGCACATTGCCCCTCCATAATTGCATTTTGCTCAGGACAGAATTTAAATGAGTTTGCATTCCCCAAACACCTGTCTGGGAAGAGCATAATCAGGATTGTAAGAGGTAGAAATGGCGACTAGGGGCAGAGTGGACTAGGAGCCCAGCAGGGACCAGATTGAAGATATTGAAGATTTTGACAGCGTGGGGTATCTGTCCTCAGACAGGACTAAACCCTTTGGAAAGCCCCATTTCTTCACTGTTTCTGAGAGCCATTCCCAAGAAGCCTCCAAGGAGGTTTATTCATCCAGGCCTCAGTCACTGCTGTGATTGTTTCAACATGGGAAAGACAGCTAGCTCCCTTTCTGGAACGCAAGTGAATGGTATGAAAGGAGCCAATTGTTACAGTGGACTCATTTACTCCTTCCTCCGACCTCCCCAGATCAGATGCCCTGGGTGCCTGGAGGTGCATACTGTTTTCTCACTCTTAAGTAGATTAAACTTCCTCTAATTGTAGCAAAGACCAGGCTGTAAGGGAACTTGCATTTTTTTTTAACTTTTTAGCTTATAACTAAAGTATAACAATGCCCTCTAGTCAGGCAAGGTTTCTCTTTAAGAAGCCAGGAGACTTATCTCTTTAAGCCTCAAGCAGATGATAGAGAACCAGCAAGCAGCAGAGAAGACTTAAGAATAGCCTTACCTTCATCCTGTTATTTACTTATTTGGGCTTGTCACTGCTAACTGTTTTATCTTGGGGTTTTCCTCTTTGCTCTTCTCTCCGTGCTGTCTGCTGTTTGGGTGTGTTGGGAGATTGTCTTAGTGGCATCGCTGTCGTTGGTCCTTAGTTCTCCAAGAGGTCCAATGACTTCAGGAGGGTGATGTCTTGACTTGCTAGTGAATTAGATTTAAGTGAGGCAGAGCTGTTCAAAGTTGTCAGCCTCCCTCTCTCCCCCAGAGTGATCTGAGTCCACTGGCAAGACATAGGTTAGGACAACTAGAGACGACCCCAGATGCAGTGGGAGACCTTGATCTTTTTAAGCTAAGGTCTTTCCTAGGTCTCAGTTTGTCTGAGGTGACACCTATTCAATAATTTAAGGCCAGGTAAGAAATGAAGTAAAAGATGGCCTAGTTTGCCTATTTAAAAAAAAAAAAATCAAACTGGCAGGGGAAGACACTCAGAGTTTCTGGCCAGAGCAGAAACAGTTGCTATTTACACTCTGAGGCATCAAAACCCCAGTGACCTAGTGAGGCTTTGGTTGGGACCAATTTATTGATCAATCAGTGAGAACTACAGTGATTTTGGGTTTAAGGCGTGATCTGGTAGCTCCATTTGAATCCCAATGAGCTTCATCAAAGACTGATATTCCAGAGCTCTATTGCCAGAAATCTTAAATGAAACTGTGTGGGACAAAAGAGATAGTTGTCTTTTTTTTTTTTAATGATAGAATAAGTAGATAAGAGAAAAAAAATCTAGCCCCCAACCTCAAGATTTTTGTGAGGTTTCATGGATCAAAATTTATATTCCTTTGGGCAGAGCACCCACATGTAAGTGTATGATTCCACATGTGGACAGAGGGAGAGGAGGAAGGGAAGGAGGAAGAAAAGAAGGAAGGGAAGGAGGGAGGGGCCAGTCCGGTCCCCTGTGGAGGTATCAGGGAGGGAGAGCTTGCAATCTGCCTCTTCCTTCCCACTATTCACCTGAAGTTGCCATCTCTGAGACTGCCTATGAGTTTTCTTGGTGCTCATCTTTCTTTCCCTCTTTGCACTATTTGATGTGGGTAATTTCTTCTCCCTGGGTTTTCTCATCTCTGCTCCATCTGTGGTTCTTTTCCTGTCTGACTGATTCTTCTCAGACTCCTTGGTAAGATCACCATTTTTGTCCCTTCCTTGGTGAGCCAGTGTACCCCAAGAACTTATCCTGGCTCTCTCTTCTTTGCTTTCCTTATAATTTCTTCCAGTGGTCTTATCAGCTCCTTTGGGTTCACCTGTCATCTCAGTGCAGGTGACTATGAAATCAACTTACCCAACTCTCATGTCTCACCTATTATCTCAATGCAGATGACTTCAAGCTCTGCATATCTAGCTCATATTTCTCTGTTGAGCATCAGTACCCTCATCACCAAGTTCCTATTGAACAGCTCAACTTGACAGTTATCTTTTGCCCTAGACTCATTCCATCCTTCTAACCTCCATTTCTATTGAGGGCACCATGATTTTTTGAGTCAGCTAATTTTGAAACCTTGGAGTCAACCATGACTCTTCACTCTCACCTCAGTGTCAACTCTACTTCGACATCTCTGGCATCTTCCTTCTTCTCCTTGACCCTACCACACCCATCCTAGTAGAGAGCTTCATCTTCTCCTTCTTGGACTATTGGAACATCCTCTGTTTGGTTCTCCCACATCCCATCTCCCCTCTTCAATCTGTCTTCCACAAGGTGGACAGAATAATATTCTTAAAGCACAGGTCTGACTATGTCAGTAAACTCCACTGGCTCTCAGTTATTACCTCTAGGGTCAAACATAAACTCTTCTTGGCATTTAAATCTCTTCACCATCTGGCTTTAATCTAACTTTCCAGGCTGATTACACATTAATCTCCTCTCCTCCCCCTCCATGAACTCTGCCCTTAAGCTCAGCTGGTCTACTTGCTGTTCCTCCTCAACAACATTCTGTATGCTGTCCCTGTGTCTTTGTATAGGCTGTCTTCTTTACCAGGGATGCTCCCTCTCCTGGTGACCCTTGAGACTGCTAACTCTATACCTAGATTTCTGGAAAGGCCAACCCCATCATGCTCAGATGAGAAGTCTGAGTCTAAGAGAGGTTGAGGTATTTTGCCCAGTGTCACATTTGAACTTGGGTCTTCCTGACCCCAAATCCAGCACTCTGGCTCAAGTCAAGAAGCACTTCCTTCTAGAATTCTGTCTTGATTTTTCCACTTGATACCCTCCTTTACCCTCCATATCACTTTGAATTTATTTTGTATTCATCTTGAATTTGCTTATCAGGGAACAGGCATTCCTTCTAGGGGAATGAACACTCCTTGAGTGCAGAGACTGTCTCTCTTCTCTCTTTGTACCACCTCTGGTACCTTTCCTGGCCCTCTTAATTAATGTTGAAAAGTAAGGTATTTGTCCTGACTTCTGACTCTATGTATGACCTTGGGCACCACTGTTTCCCTCTTTGGGCTTCAATTTCCCCATTTGAACAATAAGGAGTTTAGACTGAGATGATACAGTACCATAGATTTAAACCTGGAAGGGTCCTTGGAAGTCATGTAGTCTAAATCTCTGATTTGACCAGGGTGACACAGATAGTAAGTGGAAGAGCCTGAGCTCTGACATTTGGGCATAGAATAGGTTTCAGCTTTCTCCATCTCTCTAAGCTCCATTTATGGTCCACCCAAGTGGGGAAAGTTTTATCTCTGAAAAGACCATATACATATGACTAATATGGAAATATTTTCATAACATATTGTGTAATCATATGACTTGCCTTCTCAATGGGTGGGGGAGAGGTGAGAGAGAGAAAGAGAGAGAGAGAGAATTTAGAACTAAAAAAAAGAATATTGAAAAAAAAGCCTATGTATTTTCTCTCTACAGTTTCCCCTACCAGCATAGAAAAATTCCTACATACCCGGGACACCAAAATGGATTCTAGGCTTCTTTCTGATCCTTGGCAGCAAATATTCTTCCTTCTTTCTAACAGTCTAGTAGAATAGAAAAAGCCCTGGGCTGGGAATCTGAATCAAAAGTCTGTCTCTCACTAGCTGTATAACCTTGAGGAGGTTCCTTCTCCTCTCTGGCCCTCAGTTTTCTCATCCATAAAATGAGGGATCAAATTAGACAATCTCCAAGGTTCTTCGTAGCTCTGCTGGCCCCTGAATGTTTATTCTCTAAGCTACTTTCAAGGGCCTACTTTGTTAATACAGATATTGTGTGTGTGTGTGTGTGTGTGTGTGTGTGTGTGTGTGGTTAGGGTTTTGCCTTTGTTCTGAAGCAAGATGCTGTCTTTCTAGACAAACCTGTTATGGAAGCATTGGATAGACTGGATCTGCTATATTTGGAACCCGACCAAACAGCATCCTACTAGATTGCTCACAGCAGAGTGCAGCGGACATAGGAGAATGCCCTTTAGAGGAAAGTTTGTTGAGGAGTTTTCTAGGACATGATCGATAGCAATGAAAAGGAATTAGTGGTGGTTGCCTAGTCCAGTGATGGGTGCCTAGTGCTAACAGAATAGTGGAGTCATAGAATTTATTTTCTTAAAAAAGGTTTTTATTTTGAACTTAAATACTTAAACAAAAACATCATTTGCAAATATACAACAAAACATGAAAAGAGGATTGTATAAGAAATGGAACCATGAATCTGCATTTGATACCACTTGGTTTAAAAAATATATATGCAGAATTTCATGTTATTTTCAAACCTGTCCTCCTTTTCTTTACTCTGTGCTTCTTCCTGATCACTCTTCTGTTCCTTAATGTGCATTTAAAAAAATGTCTCTCTCTCTCATTCACTCATATTGCTTTGCTAGCCCCTCTTCTCCTTTCCCACCCATCCAATGAAAAACTGAGAAAGAAAGAAAACCTTCTGTAACAAATAAGCATAATCAAGCAAAACAAATCCAAACACTGGCTATATCCAGAAATATATATCTTTTGGTACCTTGAGTTCATCATCCCTTTGACAGGAGGTGGGTAACATGCTTCATCATAGGTCTTCCGGAGGCATAGTGAGGTGTTACATAGATCAGAATTCATAAGTCTTTCAAAGTTGTTTTTCTTTATAATATTTTGTTTTTATATAAATTGTTCTCCTGGTTCTGCTCACTTCACTCTGAATCAGTTCATACTACCCAGAACTCTCCGAGATCTCTTTTGTCATTTCTTACGGTGCAACAACATTTCATTGTATTTATCACAACTTGTTCAGCCATTCCAGAATTGAAAGGCACCTCCTTCAAGTCTAGTTTTTTGCTTTGTTTTTTTCCCCCTTTAGTTTCCTCTGTGAGATCAGGAAGTTTGAGTTACTTAGGATTATTCCCTTCCTCTTAGCCCTTCCCCTCCCCTACTCATTTCCTTGTTGAGTTTGAAGTATTTCTACAGCAAACTCTGTGTAGGTTCAACTTTCCTTTGTCTGTATCAGATAAGAGTGATGCCCACTCCCTCCATCTGTTTCTTCATGTTGGTATGTTCTTCTCATGTATCCCTTTTGTGAGAAATAACAAGTTCTACCATCTTCCTTCTTTCTACACTAGTATATTCCTCTCCCTTCTCTTTCACTTCTTAAAACCCTCAGAACAGAACCAACATACCCCAATGCCCTCTGCTTTTCTTATTTAATTCTGTCAATACTCTTTAAAGACATTAAAAACATGTTTCTTTTCCTCTTTCAGAATGTTAGCTCTACATGATCATATAGCTCTTTCCAGTTATACATAATAATCCTTCTCTGAATTTTTGTGTTTGCATTTCAAAGTTCCTACTCAACTCTAATCTTTTTATCACAAGTATTTGAAAATCCTCTATTCCCTATAAGATGTGCTCAGCTTTACAAGGGAAGTTATTCTTAGCTGTAAGCCTATATCTTTTGCCTTTTGGAATATTGTATTCCAAGATCTTTTCTTGTTTATAGAGGAAGCTGCCAAGTTTTGTGTGATCCTGATTCTGGTTCCCTGATACTGGAACTCTCTGTATACTAGCATTATTTTTGCTTTGGCACAGGAGCTGTGGATTTTGACTATGGTATTCCTGAGACTTTTTCCTTTTGGAGTGTTTTTCAGGATGTGGTCAGTGGACTATTTCTACTTTTACTTGTTGTCTCATTACAATAGATGTGAGCTAGGGGTGGGGAACCTGTGGCCTTGAGGCCACATGGGGCCCTCTAGGTCCTCAAGTGTGGCTCCCTGAATCCAAACTTCCCAGAATAAATCCTTTTATTAAGAGGATTATTTATTATTATTAGGGGATTATATATTATTATATTACATATAATACATAATCACTTCATCATCATTATTATTACATGGGGATTTTATATATATATATGTGTATATATATATTTATATATATGTGTGTATATATATATATTTATATATATGTGTGTATATATATATTAAGGATTCAGTCAGAGGGCCATACTTGAGTACCTAGAAGGCCACATGTGGCCTCAAGGGCACAGGTTCCCCACCCCTGAATTTCTGGGCAGTGTTTTTATGATTTCAAGAAATATAGCATGCTTTTAAAAAGCAATGGTTTTCAGGGTATTCAGTGATTCATGAGTCATGTCTCCTCTGTTTTCCAAGTTGGTAGGTTCTGATTTAAGAAATCTTACATTTTGTCAATCTTCTGATGTCATTCTAATATTTCCTGCTATCTCATGGAGTCATTGATTTCTGTTTAGTTTACATAGTTTTCAGGAAGTTTGCTCCTTGGTAAGGTGTTTTATATAACTATTAGCCTTCCAACTCTTTCTTCTAGAGATTTTATTGAATTTTTTATTTCTTGCTTCATTTCTCTTAGGTATTCATGAAGTCCTTTTGGACAATCCATTTTAACTTTGTATCTCTGCTCGAACTCTTTACAGAGTTACTCTTTTCTTCTAGGCCAGATTTTGGAGCATCTCTAGATCTACAAGAGTTACTGGTCAGACTCCTCTTTGGTTTACCTATCTCTCCAGCTTTAGTTCCTGAATTGGGGCATTATGCCAGGACCAGGCTCTGCCCCTTGCTTCACTTTTCAGTGAGGTAGCCAACCTTGTGTCATTTGGGTTCCTCCATTCCCTCTTTGGGTTAGGCCTTTGTGGATCTTTGAGTTTTTTAGGTCCTTTAGGGTCTTTAGGGCCTGCTGTGGTATCTCTCAGGAGTGAGTGTTAGGAACCTGGGTACCTGGGCTGTCCCTTTCTGAGCACTGCTGTACAACAACCTGCCATTCCCTGTGGATTCCTGGCTACACGGAAGCTTTCTTGGAGGAGCCCTCTACTCTTGCTGCCTCCAGATATAGAACTGTGCTCATTGCTGGGAAGCTGTGGGCTTGTTTACCTGAACTGGCACTGACTTTGCTAGTGGCTTCCTTTACTATTGCCTATAAGCCTCTGGCTGACTTTTTTGCATTTCTGGGGTTAAAGTAGTTCATTTACCATTTGTCATTGAGTTTCTTGATCATCATTTGTTCTGGCGTGAATTTCAGGTTTTTACCACAATAGGTATGTAGGAGCTGGGTGGTCTATCTCTGTTCATCCAACCACTTTGGCTAGAAGTCTCTGATCATAGAATTTAGAACTAGCAGAGAACATAGGTATTCATGCAACTACTATGAACAGGAGTCTATCTACCTTGCTTCACTTTACAGAGGAAAAAACTGAATCCCAGAAAGGTCAAATAACTTGCCCGTGGGTTATTGTAAAGGAAGTTCCCTAAGTACTATACAAACCTTAGTGGTTCTTATTGATGTCCCAAGTTATATGGCTATTAAGTAGGAGGTAGGGGACTGTAATCTAGGTCTTCCAACTCCATATTTTTCCCTGTACCACACCCTCTCTCTGATGAAATGGAAGTCATGAATTTGATCCCCATTTGGACCAATTAGCTTGACTCTGTTCAGGCTCACCCCAAACCTTGATTATCCCTCTCACAGATACAGGCTGTTGGCCTCAAGAGGAGTAGGAAAAAAGAGAGCCTGTCTCTCAGCCTCTTTCATATATCTCAGATCCGTCTCCACATCTACTACCCTGGTGTAGGACTGCATTACTATCTGGCTGAGCTTTTAGCACAGTCTCCTAACTGGTGTTCTTCGCCGCTCTTTCTCCTTTCCATTCTTCTATCACAATCTGATATATCACTTGAGTGGGCTTCCTTATGCATAGCTCTAATAACATCACCCCTCTGCCCAAAGCTGTTCACTTTGCAAACCGAAAAATGCTGTAGAAATGTCAGTGGTTCTTCAGTTGAGTTTCCTACCCCTCCTTAAAAGTCCAACGCAAAAGCTGCCTCCTCCAGGAAGCTTTCCGTGTTCCCTTGGTCAGTAATGGCCTTTTATCCCCCAGATTGCATTTTGTTGGCATTCCTTGGATACCCTTATCATGTACTATTGCTATTGGTGTGTATGTCCTTCTCTCTGTTCCCTGCCCTCTCCCACCAGACTGTGAGTGATGTGATTTAAAATAAAAAAATCTTATCTTCCCTCAGTGGTCTTCACACATTAGGAGTGCTGCAGAGATAGAGTAGAAAGAACACAGGACTTGAATCCAAAAGTTCTGAGTTTCAATCCTTGTTCTTCTGCTTATTATTTGTCTGACCTTAGATAAATAGCTTCCCTTATCTGGGCCTTAGTTTGATAGAATCTAAATTTAAAGCTGAAAAGGGGGCAGCTAGGTGGCGAGGTAGATAGACTACCAGGCCTGGAATCAGGAGGACCTGAATGCAAATCTGGCCTTAGACACTTGATACTTAATGATTGTGTGACCCTGGGCACGTCACTTAACCCCAATTGCCTTGCCAAAAAAAAGTGAAAGGGACTATAGGGATCATTGAACCCAACCCTCTCATTTTATAGGTGAAGAAACTGAGACCTGGAGGTAGAGTGACTTGGCCAAGATCATAGAGGTAGAAGTCACAGAACCATTTATCTCTAAAATGAGGAGGTTGGACAGATTTTTTCTAATTTTTCAATTATTTATTGTTAATATTTTTTTAAAAAAAATTGAGTTCCAAATTCTTTTCCTTCTGCTGACCTATTGAGAAGGCAAACAGTATATCAATTATACATGTGAAACCATGCAAAACATTTCCATACTAGCCATCTTGCAAAAAAATCTTGCAAAAAAAAACAAAAACAAAAAAAGCAACAAAAATAAAATTAAAAAAAAAAGCATGCTTCAATCTGTGCTGAAAGTTCATCAGTTTTCTTTATGGGTCCTTCGGAATTTTCTTGGATCATTATATTAATTAGAATGGTGAAGTCTTTCACTGTTGATCATTATTACAGTATTGCTGTTACTGTGTACAATAGTTTCCTGTTTCTGTTCCCTTCACTTTGTATAAGTTCATATGTCTTCCAGGTTTTTCTGAATCCATCTTGCTCATCATTGCTTATGTAGCATTTCAGTATTCCATTACGATCATAGAGTACAACTTGTTCAGCCATCCCTCAATTGAAGGGCATCCCCTCAATTTCCAATTCTATACTACCACAAAAAGAGTTGCTATAATTTTTTTTGTATAAATAGGTCATTTTCCCTTTTCTTTGATCACTTTGAGATACAGACTTTGTAGTGGCATTACTAAGGCAAAGGGTGTGCACAGTTTTATAATCCTTTGGGTGTAGTCATTAGACAGATTTCTAAGGATGTTCTAGCTCTAAATCTCCTTTCCTAGGAGTTGAGTACCTTCTGGTGGTAAGTCTAGGGGCATTATATCTGAAGGTGAAGGATGGCACACTGGGGGCACGTTTCCCCTCTAATTTCCCATCAGTGCCAGTCTTTCCTTGGTCATAACATTGTGAGCAAGGTCTTTAAGGAGAGAGAGAGAAATTCACAGCCATGGGCAGGGGGGTGAGTGGTTTAGACAACGATTGTCAGGCCTTCTGACTCCATTAATCATCCCTGCCTAGGGGTAGAGGATGGAGCTCTGCACTTGATGTGAGTGGGTTACAAGCTTGTTCTACCAAGGCTTACGGGGGTCCAGCTGGCCCTTCTTTCTGGCAATAAGGATGTTAACTTGGGCCCCTGGACATAATTCTTCTGCGTTACTCACCTAGGACACTGTTCACCTATATAGAGACTGAAAGTACTGGGGAGAGGTGCTTATGGCCATTTGCAGAATCTTCTGTGGAGACTTGCTATGTTGGAGAGAAAAGGGTGTGGGTGTGGGTGGCTATGGGGGGATGGGTACTGAAACCTGCTGGGATGACAGTAGCAGGAGTCTACAAATTGTGTGTTCAGTGAGACTTCCTCATCAACAGCTGTTGTGCAATGGAAACACTGTATCTTATTCAAGTCAACAGCTGGAGGTTTGGCTCCCACCCTTACACTCAGGGAAGGATGATTGCCGAGCCGCACATTAGAATAGGGGCTTTACTTAAGGAAGTGAAGGGGAAGGTGGTAAGGGAGGACAGGATAGGTTGTGAGGACAGCTCTCTGGGGCAACACTTGGACTCACTAATAACCCAGCCAGCCCTACCCTGCCTGCCTTGTACAGGAAACCTTGGGCAAGGAGGGTGAAAGGATTGGCTTGGGATCTCTTTTTCCTTTTTTTTTTTTTAAAAAAAAATCTATTTATTTAGG
Source organism: Phalanger gymnotis (assembly GCA_028646595.1). Taxonomy (NCBI): domain Eukaryota; kingdom Metazoa; phylum Chordata; class Mammalia; order Diprotodontia; family Phalangeridae; genus Phalanger; species Phalanger gymnotis. Next base: position 314,095,183 of record CM053624.1, read on the forward strand.
TAAATAGTATTTTATTTTTCCAGTTACATGTAAAGATAGTTTTCAATATTCATTTTGAATAAAATTTTGAGTTCCAAATTTTTTTCTTCCTCCCTCCCATGCCCCTTCCCCAAGATGGCAAACAATCTGATATAGGTTATACATGTACAATTATGGTAAACCACATTAGTCATGTTGTGAAAGAAGAAACAAAACCAAAGAGAAAAGCCACAAAAAAAGCAAAAATAGTATGGTCCGACCTACATTCAGACTCCATAGTTCTTTTTCTGGGTGTGGGTAGTATTTTTCATCATGAGTCATTTGGAATTGTCTTGTATCATTGTATTGCTGAGAAGAGCTAAGTCTATCAAAGTTGATCATCAAACAATGTTGCCGTTATTGTGGACAATGTTCTCCTGGTTCTGCTCACTTCACTCAGCATCAGTTCATATAAGTCTTTCCAGGTTTGTCTGAAATGCATCTGTTCATCATTTCTTATAGCACAACAGTATTCCATTACATTCATATGCCACAGCTTGTTCACCCATTCCCCAATTGATGGGCATCCCCTCAATTTCCAATTCTCTGCCACCACAAAAAGAGCTGCTATAAATATTTTGTATTCCCCTTTTTTTATCTTTTTGGCCCATTAATAGGATGAGTTTCGATGTGAGAAGGGGTCATTAGAATTTAGAGGTAGAAGGGACCCTAGAGGTAATCTAATCCAGCCCCTACGCTGAGGCCCAGAGAGCCCAGACTGACACAAGGTTATTTTGCTGGCATGAATTCCTCAGGCAAAGGGTCTTCCTTCCTTTGACATCAAAGTCCACCTCCCCTCTCTCTCCTCCTCACCAAGGCTTTCACCTTTCCTCTCATTAACAATAATAATGATAACTAATATTTATGTACTGGTTATAATGTGCCAGGCATTGTGATCAGCACTTTTACAGTTATTCTCTTGTGTGTTCCTCACAACAACTCTAGGAGTTAGGTGCTATCATTATTGCCTTTTTGCAGATGAGGAAACTGAGGCAAAACAGGTAAAGTGACTTGCCTAGGGTCACAGCTAATTAAGTATCAGAAGCTGGATTGGAATTCAGGTCCTCCTGACTCCAGGCCTGGTTCTCTGGCCACATATAATCTTAATAATAGTAGTAATAATAAGAATAGTTAACATTTATATAACACTATATGCTAGGCACTGTGCTAAATGCTTTACAAATATTATCTGATGTGATCTTCACAACAACCCTGGGAGTTAGGTGCTAATATTCTTCCCACTTTACAGATGAGGAAATTGAGGCAAACAGAAGTTTGTCCAGGGATGGACTTGGACTCCAGATCCTGAGCTCTGCTCCCCCTACTTTATACCTTATGTTGGCTAAATGTCCCTCAGACATTTGAGGACTGGCCTTCATCATGAGCCTGGACCACAGGCTCAGCTTGTGCCATTCCCACACAACCAGGCCCAGGTCGGGGAGGAGCAGAGCACGGCGTCCTAGGGCCGGCCATCTTCTGGGGTGACTTGCTGGGCAGGCAGGGTTCTGTCAGGCTGGATGGTGGTTCTATTTGGGGTGGTTCTCCCGTCGCTTTCACTGCCCTCTTAGGTGTCTGAGAGCCTAGGGGACTGGAGTCAAGCAGCAGAGAATCTGGATTCTTGCTCCCTCACTGCCCACTTTTTTGCCCCCATTTGCTTACCCACACAGAGATACAGAGAATTTGCTGTGTGACATTTAGAAGGTTCCTTCTCCTCTCTGAAGTTCAGTTCCTAATAAGTTTAAATTTTCTTTTGGCTCCTAGTTTCTATCTATGAAATAATAAATTGGACTAAATTCTCTGAAAACCCTTTTCCAGCTCTAAAATTCTTCCATTCCATTTTGCCTAGTAGGTGCTTAATCAATTTCATTGAATTGAGTGTTACAATTTGATATAATTATTAGATTATTAGAATCAGTAGTTCAGATCAGAAGGACCTCTCTTCCTTTATTACTCTTTACTGCCCTCTGGAAGAGTGGGACAGAGTATGTGAGCTCAGATCATAGGATCCTCTCTCTTATTCTGAGGACCTCCCCTGCCTGTCCTTCCCCCATGTTTGAAGAGCAGCCTGGTCTGAAGCATCTCTCTCTACTGGCCCAGCTCCAGCACCAGAGAGGTAGAGGACACTGCTTGAAGCCTTTTCTGGGGAAATCTGCCTGGGGATTCCCCCAGCTGCTAATGAGCTGCTGAAGTGGCCTTGCCAGAAGACTAGCCTCCCTGGGAGAGCTGCCTGACTGTTCAAACAGGAGGCTTGAACTATGCCAGAAAGCTGTCCACACTGTAGACTCCATCAGACCATTAGCAAAGCCTTCCTGGATCATTCCAGGGGCCCTTCCAGGTCCAAATCCTCAATCTGATGCCTTTGCAGGAGGCCTAGCTGTCTCTCCTTGCCACAGAAGAATAAGAACTGATTCCAAAGACCTCCAGATGCTAATTAGGGAAATTATCTTCCATTTCTTTCCCTCTATCCTTTTGAATGAGTCTAAACCCATTTCTGTTTCCAAACTGTGCTATCTCTTTGAAGGATGAGTTCATTTCAGCTCAACACTTATTAAGCACCTACAATATTCGAGGCATTATATATACTGCTCCTGAGCTCAAGGAGTTAGTTCCCAGTTTAGTAGGAAACATACACATACATATGCATGTATGTAAGTATATACAGTTATTTGTACATGTTTGCATGTATGTATATGTCCCCCACTAGACTGAGAACTCCTTGAGCTCAGGAGCTGTATCTACACACACACACACACACACACACAATTGTGATTCCAAGGAGAGATTGGGCATGAGAGATTTCGATTTCGATAGAGGAGAAATCAAAACAAGAACAGAGAATGGAAAGTAGCACACTCCAGCTGGAATCTTGTTCATTCATTTTTAAGCTTTAGTTCTCAAATTGGTCCTCTCTTCTCTATTTCCATTGCCACCCCCCTCGTTTGATAGGAGCCCAACAGGTCTTTCAAATTCTACTCTCTCCCAAACATTCACACCACTGCTAGATTAATCTTCCTTATAGGGATATCTGGTCACATCATTTTTTCTGTTCAAAAATTGCCAATAGTTCCACGTTTCCTTCAATGTTAAGTTTAGACTTCTTTCTTGGCATTCGAGGCCCTCCATAACTAAGTGCCACCTTTCTTCTTTGTATCATACTAATCCTTTCATGTACTCTATACTCTGACAGATTTAAACCACTCTCTGTCTTTTGAAAATGTACTGCATTTTCCAGCCTCTGTGCTTTTGTGTTCCCGTTCCCTGCTTCACCTGCCTAATTGGCTTCGACCCAATTTAAATGTGATCTCCTCTAGGAAGCCTTAACAGAGGATTTATAGTTAATCCTGATGGAAGTAGGGAGCCACTCGAGTTTATGGAATAGGGAAATGACATGGTCAGATTTGTACTTCAGGAAAATCACCTTGACCTTCACTTTGAGGAGGATGGACTAGAATGGGGGAGACCCTGGAAGTAGGGAGATCACTTAGAAGTTTTTGAGATAAATCTAGGCAAGAAGTGCTGAGGGCTTGCATTAGTGGGGTGGCTGTGTGAGTAGTAAAAAGTAGATAAACATGAGATTTTGTAGAGATAGAAACAATAAGATTTGAAAACCAATTGGATCTATTGGAAGAGAGAGGAGTGAAGGATGATGGAAAGGTTACAAATGTGGGTGGATGGTGGTACAGAGAGAGCCAGGGAAGTTTGGAAGGCGTGGGTTTGGGGAGAAATAGAATGAATTCTGTTTTGGGCATGTTGACTTTGAGATATCTATGGGATAGTTTGAAACATCTAATAAGCAGTTGGTAATATGGGACTGGAGCTCAGGGCAAAGGAGGACTGAGTGTGTAGATCTTAGAGTCATCAGCAGAGAGATGATAAGCCTATGGGAGCTGATGATGTGTTCAGTGACAGTGCATGTAAAAAAGAGAGAATCGGAGGGCAAAAGGTATAATAGAGTGTTTTGTTCAGTCATTTCAGTCGTGTCCGACTCTTCATGACCCCATTTGGGGTTTTCCTGGCAGAGATACAGGAGTGGTTTGCCATTTCCTTCTTCATCTGTAGTACAGATAAGGAAACTGAGGCAAACAAGGCTGAGTGACTTGCCCAGGATCACACAGCTCTTAAGTGTCTGAGGCCAGATTTGAACTCAGGAAGATAAATCTTCCTGACTTCAGGAATGGTGCTCTATCCACTGCACTTAGCTATCCCTATAGAGTGTTAGGGTATGATAAATATGGTGAACCAGCAAAGGTGACTGAGGAGTGGTCAGAGAGGTAGGAAGAAAACTAAGAGGGAGTAGTATAACAAAAATTCATGGAAAAAATAATATTTAGGAGTCAATAATATCTAGGAAGGTCAAGAATATCAAATGCTGTGAAGAGATCAAGAAGGATGAGGATCGAAAAATGACCATCAGTTTTTGGCAATTAAGAGACTTGAGAAAGACCATTAAATTTGTTAATTTTGGAGAGAGGATAATTTCTGTTGAATGATTAGGCTGTAAACGTTGCAAAGGGTTGAGCTGTGAGTGAGAGGAGAGTAAATGGAGGAAGAAGCCCACAATGAGCTTTTTCTAGGAGTTTGGCTGTGTAAAGGAGGAGATAAAAAGATGACTTGAGGTAGACTCTAGTGAAGGGTTTTTGGTTTGTTTTGTTTTTTGGATAGGGAGACTTGGGCATGTTTGAAGACAACAAGGAAGGAAAAAGTAGACAGAGATAGATGGAAAATTAGAAAGAAAAGAGATTGAGGGATGCATTCCATTGGAGAAAACAAGAGGGGATGGGATCAAGGGCACATGTTGAAGGATCAGCCTTGCTAAGAAGAGCCAGAGTCTGGAGTAAAGAAAGAAAAATCATGATATTAAAGAGTTTGGGGAAATAAAGATGGGGAGAAGAAGGAGCTCATGGTAAATAAGTAGGAGGTGGGGTCTTCTGCTGAGGAGATTTTTAGCAGAGAAGAAGCTAATAGTAGCCTCTTTTCAAAGTGGGAAAGAGCATTAGTTAAGAGAGGAGTAAAAGAACTTCTTTGCTGAGGGTACAGTTGAAGTTAGAGAAAAAAAAATTGTAGTGGATCAGATTGGCTCAATTATGTGACTTCCTCCATTCCAGTAGGAATGGGTGAGACAGCTAGAAGGAGTAATCTAGGGTTGGATTAGTTATTATAGTTCCCTGTTTTTGTGTCTTGCCTCAGTCTCCTCCTGCTGCCCCCTAGTTCCATGAGGGCAGGGTCCATATTTTCACTAAACTTTGTATCTCTTCTAACAAAAATCAAAGGGCTCTGCATGTGCTTAACGAATGTTTGTTGAATGAATGAACAAATATGGAAGTCTGAGAAGGAGAAAGTTCCCTAGGAAACGGGTTTATCCATTCCCACTGACTTCTAGACCTCTCAGATTTCTTTGCATGGTCGCTGATTTCAATTGCCAACTCTTAATCTCACTTCAATGGAAATTCCCCATAGAGTAGAGTTCTTAACTTGGGGTCTGTGTACTTTTGTTTTTTAATTTTTTTATAACCACATTTCAATATAAATGATTTGCGTTGTAATCCAATATATTTTATTTTATACATTTAAAACCATGATTCTGAGAAGTTCATGGGCTTCACCAGACACTGCTGAAGAGGTCCAGGACACAAAAATATGTTGAGAACCTCTGACCTATAGAGGAAGGAAAAAGGAGAAGGAAGGAAAGCAGAGAAGAGTAAAGGAGAGAAGATGGAAAGAAGGAAAAGAAAGAAGAGGGAAGAAGCTCTGGGAAATCAGGCCCAGCCCCAGCCTTTCCAACCACAAACAGCTGGCTCCATGCTAAAGTCAGAGCAGCCCCCTCATTGCCATAATGAGTTAGCATTCTGAGGTGAAGTTCACTGTGGGAGACTAAAGAAGCCTTCACCAGAGCATGGAGAGTCAGTATCTCTTTCGAGCAGACAGGTCTGCAGTATACTTTCTCCTTCTACTTGCCTTCCATCTCCTTCCATCTTTTGCTTCCCTTCTTCCCTTCATCTTTATTTCTTCCTCCTTTTTTCTCTTCCTGTTGTTCCTTCTTTCCCTTTCTCATCTTCTCTTTTTTTCTTTTCCTCCCTCCCTTCCTGATTCTTTTCTCATTTCCCTCCTTGCCTTTCTCCTTCCTCCTTCTCTTCTCATTCTTTCCCCTTCTTCCTTTTAATCTGCTCAGACATGCTCAAGACCTTTCCTGTCCTTTTCAAGGAGGGACATAATCAGAGGAGGCATATGGGGTCCTGCCTTTGTTTTCAGCAGAGTGAGTAGTGGAGATTTATCCAGATTGTGGGGATCACAATTTAAGCAAACTTTGAATATTTTTAGCAAAATTTGAAAATTCACAAGTATATGTGTGTGTTGCTTTTTTCTGTAAATAGAGTTTTATATAAAGATCTTTTTGGAGCCTCACTCCCCCCACCCCTTTCAGAGTGACACCACGGAAGTTTTAGAAAGTCTACTGAAGACAGATAACATTTCATGCCTATAGGCTGACTCCAGGGTTTCTCTGACACTCCCTCCTGCTTGTGTATGAGCCATCTGCAGAGCTGGTAATACCAGCAGAGAATATCTCCCTGCAGAGCTTCCTGGCAAGCAGGCAAAAGCAATGATCTCATCCTGTGATTGGGGAGGAGAGGGTAGTCAAGGAGAGGCAGAAATTGCTCTCTCCTTGTTTTTGGTTCCCATTTTTAAGTCATTTGACCACTCCATACTGCCTTGGGGCCTGAGACCTTTGGCTCTGAGTAAGAATGGGATTCTTTAGAGAATGAGCCTTGGAATCTGTCACTGTGTGAAGAATAAGGCCCAATGGCTGCATTAAGATGTATGTCCCAGATCTCTTTCCTCTTCGGTGCCTTGTGGTCATAGGAATGCCCCTTTTCCTCTCTGGTCCTCAATTTCTCCTCTTGTAAAATGAGATGGTTGAATTAGATGATCTCCAAGCCCCTTTCTGGTTCTGACATTTTCTTTTCCCACCTTGAGCTGGGCTGTCGACTTTAGAATTTGGCCTGTTTGCCAGACCAAGGCAGAAGAGTAGGGGAGCTTGAGGAGATGATATGTAACCAAACAGAAAGAGAAGCTTATTGGCTAAATGGCGAATTAGTAGATTATCCACCAATCTTTTATCTTGCTTTGCGATACCTTGTCTGACTTCCTTTTTTGAAGCCGATTCCTTAGTTCCCTTTTTCCACATTTATATAAATATGCTACATTCCTAGACTACCTCCTAACTGGTAATGGGAGGAGCCTAGAATTTCTCTTTGGTAGAGAAAAGCACTAGATTTGAAGTAAGAAGAGCTATTTATTACTTGTGTGGCTTTTGGCAAACAATTCTCTCTGGGCTTTGTTTCCTTATGTAAATGTATGGAGGCAGCCAGGTGGTGCTGAATCTGGACATAGGAAGACCTGAGTTCAAATGTAGCCTCAGCCGTTTACTAGCTGTGTGATCCTGGGTGAGTCACTGTCACTCTGCCTCAGTTTCCTCATCTGTAAAATGAGCATAACAATAGCAGCCACCTTCTAAGGTTGTTGTGAAGATAAAATGCTTTGATATTTGCAAAGGATTTGCAAACCTCAAAAGCACTAGATATATGCTAGCTATTATTAAAATGAGGGGATTGGACTTGGATGGTTTCCAATGATCTTCCCTAGCTTTAAAACCTATGACAAGCTTGAAGATCTAAGGTGGTTTGGAGTCTTATCCCACTTCTAAAATGTGAGCTTCACAAGGGAAGACACTGTCTTAAACTTTGTATCTTTCTTCATTCAGGGAAAGCTAGCCCGGACTTCTAAAGTTGCCACTACTAAATAATAGGTAACATATATAAGCCAATGTTGGTAAACTGGAAATTGACTGATGCTATTGCCATTTATAAATCCAGGACTGGTGTGTTACTAAGGAGGAGAGACAAGTAGATTTGGAGAGACTGGGACGTGGTCAGAACTTAATGAAATGAGATTTGGCCTGGAAAGGGGCCAGCTAATCCATATTTGCAAAATTGCTTCAATTATCTCCCCCTGAACGAGGGTGGAAACTAAGAAAAATGAGTGTATGAGTGGATAACAGGGCAGAGCTGAGCCTGTAATTTGAGATGTGGCTGAAAAGCTAGATTTGATACCATCATAATATTTAACACACTCATCAGAGCTCTGGCTGGCTCTGGGGGAAGGATCAGTAGTGTCCAGTTTAATAAGCAGGGATGCTTCAAAAGAAAACAGTGGCTTCAAGGCCTTGGAATTCTGGTCAGCAATAGTATTGTGGCCATCTCTGGCTTCTAAATGAGTGTCCACACTCCCTCCCACTTCTGCTGTTCCTTGGACACCAGGTGTAGAAAAAAATCTGACTGCAAATTAGTTCAGGGACTAGAGTGTCCAGAGAACTGGTAAATATGGTGTGGGGGTGGGAGGGGTTATAAAATTTAGAAAAAAGCACAATTCTTGGCGAGGGGTTGAGCTTACAAACTAGTATAATGCATAAATAGTAAATGACGAAGGAATCAGAAAAGTGAAAAATTTTAGGAGTGGGAAGGGGAGAGAGGCAGTGATGTGAAGGATGGTTTATGGAAGAAAAAGGCTGGAGGTGAGAAAGTCTGTTAAGAGGGTCGCTGCAGTAGTCCAAGTGGGTGATTAAGGTGGGCTAGGCTGGTGGTAGTCAGACCTGAGAGGAAGGGAGTAGAAGCTTGTTTCTTGTGGAAGTCAAATCAGTAGAATTTGGCAACCAATTGGGCATGAGAAGTGAAGTAGATGGAAGAATCAAAGGTCATACCAAAGGCATTCAACCCAAGAGACCAGGATAGATGACTGATGGAAATCATGAAGGTAGAAAGAGGATAAATAATAAGTTTGATTTTGGACATGTTGAGTTGGAGATCTTGGGACATCCAGGAGTCGCAGTGGGGCGGGGTACTGTGGGCAGTTAGGAATACAGCTGTGCTTTGTACAGTTAAGGATTTTGCCATAAAATGAACTATATCTACTTTACCATTGGTTCACCTTGTAAAACTAGACATGGGTTCCCTGATAAAAGAAGTCCCTCAAAGGTTGGAAAACTTTTCTCAAGGAAGAGGGTAAAGTGGTTACAGGCTTGTGGCTTTTGGAAGTTGTAGTACTGAGATGGCTTTTCAAGGACTTTCAGAATCTTGCAGCCCTTTCTAGCACAATGGGGCCTTTTCTCCTCAGCTGTCCCTCCCTCTTCTCTTTCACAGACCATCAGACTCTAGCTCCTGTTTGGGAATCCCATGACTCCACACCAAGTTTAAGACATAGCTTGCCCTCCTTTTCCTGTTGTGAAGGTTTTGGGTTTAGCTCCATTCCATGAATGTACTTCATCCTGAAGTGATTTTTAGGTCATTTCTTAGATGCCATTTCCAGAAACCTGTATGCATGTAGGCTAGCCATGTCTTATTCCTCTTCATGCTGAACTCCAGACTTTCTCTGCCTGGTCAGAAATCTCTTCACTCTGGAGGGTCACTTCAGCTCTGGATTCACACATTGCAAGTACCTTCTGCTGGCATGTGTATCTTCAGTACTTAGTACAGTGCCTGGCACATAGTAAGTGCCTTAATAAATGCTTGTTGACTGACTGACATTTCCCTGTCCTGAAAATTCCTTAGCATCAAGGCAAAGTTCTGCATTGCTCTGGTTGTTTGGTTTTCGCTTTAGATTGTAAGCTCCTTGAGGGCAGGGACTATCTGTTGCCTCTTTTGGTATCTCCAGTGCTTAGCACAGTGCCTGGCACAGAGTAGGTGCTTAATAAATGCTTATTGGGGCAGCTAGGTGGTGCAGTGAGTAGAGCACCAGCCCTGGAGTCAGGAGGACTTGAGTTCAAATCCAGCTTTCAGACACTTGACACATTTACTAGCTGTGTGACCTTGGGCAAGTCACTTAACCCCAATTGCCCTGCCTTCCCCCACCTAAAAAAAAAAAGCAAAAATAAATAAATGCTTATTGATTCAATGACTGACAGCATAGGGTTGTTTCCTGGACATGATCCGTGGATTTTTTGGATTGACGTTTTGTTTCCTAAAATCAGAAGCTCTGGGCAGTTTTTCTTATATTAATTCTTTTGTTACAGTGTTCAAGGTTTTTGGTTTGTCCTGTTCTGGGAGATGTATAATCCTTTAAATTGTCTTTACAAATCCCATGTTGGAGATCAATATCTTTTGCTTGCATAGTGATCATGTTTAACATTGCTTTTGAATTCTCAATCATTTGTTTTCTCTTTGGATTCTTTGGCTAGGCTCGCTACTATGGACCCAAGTTTTTCTATTCTGCCAATTATTTCTGCTTTGGAGGCCATAAATTCTGATCTCACAACTCTTATTTCTCTTTTATACCATTTAGGAACTTCCTCTTGTGAATCCACAGGGTGCTCTGCCTCATCAGGTGTTTCATTTTCCTTTGTCTTGCAATATTTGTTCATGGATGTCTCACTCATTTAGCTGATCTACAGGCCATATGCCCTTCTGTTATTAATATTTTCCTAGTTGGGAAGCATTTTATGCTCATGTTCCGAGGTCTTTAACTGAGTTTTCTTGCTCTGGGATCTTTGGCAATTTTAGTCTTTTTTCTTTATATTGCTCTACTGCTAACTTTCTGACTTCTTTGATGATGGTTACCTGGTGGCTGGACTTCAAAGCTGCCTCAGCTTCCTCCCCTGCTGGGGAATTCACATTTCACTGGCTTTGGTTTGTACTTCAGGGGGTTTCTGGCCACACCTCGGGCTTAGTGGAGCACCACACATGTAGACATCCTTCCCAGTTCCCTCTGTGCCTCAGTTTCCTGGCTGAGCTCTGTTATAGCTCAGAGCGCTTGCTACATTGCCATCCCAATCAGAGTAAATTTCTGCCATTTGGTTTTCCAGGGCACTGCCCAGAAGGGAAGTGGCTGAGGCAGAGTTGAATTTTGTGGCAAGCGTTTGGGCCAGCACGTGCAGCCTTGTAAGTCCGTGGTAGCTGGTGGAGGAGAGGTGCAGAGTGAGCATGTTAGGGGTGAGAGATTAGCCTTCTTCTTAGTTCTTCATTAGTGTTCTTGGTGTCTATGTGGGCAGGTAAAATTGCTTTATCTCATACATAATTCCTATTTTGGAGAAGTTTGAGAGGTTCTGAGGATCAGAGAAAATTTCTCCTCCTCTGTCTTGTACATCATGGATCCTAGTTCAGTGCTCTGTAAATTCATATTTCTGATGTACTTTGTAGACCTTAATGTGCTATATTATGAGTGTTGCTAAAATAAGAGTTACTTCAAATGAAAGGTCCTTCTTGATGGATCTAATCCACCCCCTCTACTTTATGGAGGACTGCCTACTGAGGGAAGAAGATGACCTGTCCAAGCCCCACAGGTACTAAGCAAAAACTGGACTTGACCACAGGTCTTCTGGCTCCACATAGTAGAATGCCTTTCCTTCTCAGGGAGTTTATATTACTATCTTCAATCTTCATTTATTTTCACAGCACTCCAAAAAGAAAAAAACTCAGGATGGGCTGAGGGAAAGTGAGTTTGCAGGCCATCACCTGAGTGGGGTTGGTATAGAATTCAGGCGTTTCCTAGAGTTATGCCTTCAGGCAGCTAGGCGACTGAAGGAGTCAGGAAGATCTGAGGTCAAATCCAACCTCAGTTTCCCCATCTGTAAAATGGGGATAACAATAGCACCTATACCCAGGGTTGTTGTGGGGTTCAAATGATAAAATATTTGTAGAGGCTTTAGTACGATGCCTAGCACATAATAGGAGCTTACTAAAACATTTCTTCCTTTCCTTTTCTTACCTCCTTCTTTTCCATCCTGCAACAACAGACATGCAGAAAGTTAATTCCTGATTTGAAGAATCACCAAGGTTAAAGGAGGGCCCATCCTTGGTTGCTTTGCCAAGAAAGTCCTCTAGTGGGAAGGTAGCCAGAACAAATGCAATTAACAAATGCTTGTGTAGAAAATAAGTAATGGCAGCCAAGTGGGGTGAAGGGAGAGAGAGCTGTGGGTCTGGGAGAGGCTAAGAGGGTTGATGTCTTCATAAGAAAGGCTGAGACCCCCTGCTCCCCAGTCCTTCTGCCATGACTTCCTCTGTGGGTTCAGCTGGTCTTTATGGAGCAGTCCTTGTGTGCCCAGGTGGGTGCTGGCTGCCATGAGGGAGGGAGACTAGGGAGAAGATCCAGGCCCAGCCCTCTAGGAGTTTAGGAGCTGGTTTTATTCCAGGTTTTTGCAAAAACCAGAGTCTCCAATTCTTTAATGTGACATCACCTCTCCATTTGGAGAGGGAATTTCAGAACAGCCCACTTTCCCCGGAAGAAGTAGGTGTTTCTTCTAAAACCCAAATGAAACTTGGCCAGAGGCTCTGATTTAATTGAGGGAGAGGTGAGCTTAGCTGAGAAGATATGAAAGGATAGAAGGAGTGGGGGTGGTAGAGGAAGACTGCCAGTCTGGCCAGCAGATGAAGGATCTTGTGGACACTTTTGATTAAAAGGCAACCAAGCAACCTTGGGGAGAGGGAGGCAGAGGGGAAGTCCTTGAAAACCTGGGTGCCAGGGGCTGGAGGGGGATGGGATGGCCACAAGCTCCATTTGAGAGCTGCGAGTGCGCCTTTTGGAGTCTCAGAGGTGTGTTGTTTTTAGACATAGAATCATAAGGTGTTTAGAACTGGGAGCAACCTTAGAAATCAAATCCCAACCTACACTGACAGAGCTTAGGACTAGGACACAGATCTCTTAATTCTATTTATTCATTCAGCAGACATGAATTAAGGGCCTCCTATCTTCAAACTGCTGTATAAGGTGCTGGAGGGGGATAGAAAGTTTAGATAAACAGTTACTCCCCTCGGAGCATATAATCTTAGAGGCAGTAAAACCCAATAGACAATTGTACACAATCAGGGCATTAGAAAGGAGCAAATAAATGTGAAATCTAAAGGTAACCTTTCTTACGTAACCAGGGAGGTCAAGGAATGCTTCATGGAGGAGGTGGCATTTGAGTTGGACTTTAAAGGATGGGTAAGAATTCAACAGGTCAATTGGAAAGGGAAGAATGTCCCCTGCCTAGGAGATAATGTGAGTGAGGGCAGGGAGGTAGGAGAGCTCCTTCAGGCAACAGATAGTGGTTCAGTCTGACGGGAGCACAGAGGAGAACAATGTGAGATAAAGACTGGAGAGGGGGGTTCTGTCAGGCTTAGGAGGGCCTTGAATGCACTGCCTTCTCCTTCACAGTGTCATGGAATTCTGAAATAAGAAGCAACCACAGAGGCTGTCCAATCCAGCCTCCTCCACTCCACTGAGGAGGGAATTGAGGCCTGGGGTGGGAGGGGGCAGTGATGGCCCAAGGTCAGAAAAGGAGGGGAAGGCAGAGTCGAGACTGGTGCTCAGGTCTCCTGCATCCTGACCATTATCCCTTCTGCTATTCCCATATCATTTTTTGTTCAATTTTTAGGATAGACTAATAATGCTGATTACAAATGCCAATTTCCAAAGAAAGTAAAAGTGATTTGCTTATGCATCCTTATCTAGTTCTTGGGAAGACACGGCAGTCACATATGAGAAAAGGCAGGTAACACAGTCTTAGAACCAGAAGACCTTTCAGACCATTTAGTCCAATGTTCTCGTTTTGTATATGGGAAAGCCAAGATCCAAACAGGGGAAGGGATTAGCCCACATCAATCACTTTTCTGATTGGACTTGGCTTTGATCTAAGTTTAATTTTTAATTTCAAATTTCTTAGCTGGGATGGCATCCTATAGGACCAAGGTAATTGCTATATGAAGCTTTATGGGATAGAGGGGTCTTTGTTCTACTTATTTCTGGAAGACTGAACCTAGAGATGGCCTCTGTGCGTGAAGAGGAAGGAAGTCCCAAGAAGGAGCTCTCTGGTCATGTGGATCAGGAGAAAAGAAGATACAGAGCCTGTAGTAGGAGAACATAAACCTGGAAGAGTGACCAGAAGAGCAGAGAATGAATGAATGAAGTCGTTTAGCTATCATTGATTAAGCCCCTACTATACTATGTAAACACAGAGCTTGGTGCTGGGCATACAAAGACAGAAATGAAAGCCTTCCTTTAAGGAACTTATATTAGATAGGAGATGTTCAGGAAGGACTAGCACCTCAAATGTGAGAGCAGGGCTCTTCATCCACCTTTGGCATCTACCTGCCACCCAACTCTCACCTGTGACTCCAGGAGGCTGTAGCATGGGCAGCAGCCACACCCTGGTAAAACTATTTCGGCAGATAGGCTAAACCAGGTTGAGCATAACTGGCAGGCTTCAAACCCACCTGTGAGTTAGGGGATATCTACCCCAAGCATGTGAAGACTCCCCCCAGAGGAATGGGCAGATGAGAACAATTTGTTCCAATGACCACAAAGGTGGCTGAAGCAGGTGCTGTGGAGCACTTAGAGTTTGGTCAGACATCGAAAAGGCCAAGGTCATCCTCTGTGGCCATTGTTGGTCATCCTGACTGCTCTTGCCAGTGGACTGTGATGACTCTGGAAGGGGGAGTGTGGCTGATGACTGTGCAACTGCCTCAGTTTAAATACAGTTCACTCACAAGCAAAGACATCACCCTTGGTGTCATTGCTCCTCTTCAGAAATGAAGAATGAACAACGAACAATCAGGATAATATAATGCGCAATATATATTGGCAGTTAGGTGTCCCAATAGACAGAGATCTGGGACTAGAGTTAGGAAGGTCTGAGTTCAAATCTGGCCTCAGACACTCACTAGCTGTGTGAATCTAGGAAAGTCACTTAACCTCTATTTACCTTAATCCACTAGAGAAGGATATGGCAAAGCACTCCAGTATCTTTGCCAAGAAAACCCCATGGACAGTATTGGCATCTTATGGTCCACGGGGTCACAAGGAGTCAGATGTAACTGAACAGCAACAACACCCATACACAAACATATGGATAAATATATACATGAATTAGTTTTAAACTAGAGCTATTATTTCACTGGGGTAGTGAGTCTAAGTGAGAAAAATTTTCCCCTCTCAATGCATGTCGATGTTTGCTCTTTGTGTCTCAGGTGAGATTTGAAATAAGACTTCTTCTGCTTCTTCACATACACATTGCGTGTGTGTGAGTTCAGGGTTCAAGCTGGACCGAGGTTCAAAATCCACCTTAGACACTTATTAGCTCTGTAACCTGGGGCAGGTCTTAACCTTTTCTGGCCTTAGTTTCTTCATCTGTGTCATCACCTATCTCATAGAGATCAATACTGAAGATGAAATGTAGTAACATGTAAAGCACTTTACAATCTGTGAAATGCTGTATAAATGCCTCATTGTTGTTGCTGTTACTTATTATTATTTCACTATGATTTTTCCACTGTCCCACACTAGACGTAGCTAGACATAGTGGATGGAGGGGAGGGGATACACATAGGAGAAAAGAGCAGTGTCACAAACACATGTGGCAGAAGCTTCGTCAAGAGTGAAGCTTTCTGCTCCAGGGCCCTGGGAGGTGGCCGGAGAGAAGCGGGGCAAGCTAGAAATAAAGAGGTAGTGAAGGGAGTAGGGTAATGGAGAGTGGCTGCTCAGAAGAGTCCTCTCAAAATAACTCTGCCAAACCTTGGAAAAGAGTGGGGCGCGTAAAGAAATGCCATCTCAAATTAGACTTCTCACTACTCTGCCGACGCATGAACACAGCTTTGCCTAGAATCCCTCACCCATCCTCTCTGGGGGACTGCCACCTGACCTCAAGAGGATGGGAACTTGTGTGTCTCCAGGAGGCTAACGTGACCCTCCTCTGGAAGTCTATTGAACTCTTTAGGAACACCCAGGCTGAACACACCGAGGATGGCTGGAGCAGATCATTGAAGGCTTTTTGTTCAGTCATTTTTCAGTCATGTCCAACTTTCTGTGACTCCATTTGTGATTTTCTTGGCAGAAATACTTATAGTGCTTTGCCATTTCCTTCTCCAGCTCATTTTACAGATGAGGAAACTAAGGCAAACAGGGTTAAGTGACTAGCCCAGGGTCACACAGCTAGTAAGTGTAACTCGGGCCTTCCTGATTCCAGGGTTGGCACTCTATCTCCTGCACTGCCTAGGTGTCCCTCATTGAAGTCTAGGGCTGGCCTTTTTCAGCCAACCTAACTGATTGTTAAGGACTTCTCTCTCTCCTTTCGTCTACTCCCTATAATTTGATCAGAATGACGGTGGCAGCTTCCCTATTTCCAGTTTTTGGTTGAAAGGAACGACTGAAGATACCTAACATTTATAGCTTTAAATTACAAAGTACTTTATAGACGTTATCTCATATCCCAGGAGGTCATAAGTGCAAGTAAACTCTCCTTCCTGTTTAGCAGAAGAGGAGACCAAGGCCCAGGGAGATGGAAAGAACTGGCCAAGGTAAATAGAGGAGCCAGAGCAGCTAGATGGAGCCTTCCGAGCTAGATGGAGCTGCACCGAGCTTCAGGCCTGTAGTCATCTTCCTGAGTTCAAATCCAGCTGCAGACAGTTACTAGCTGCGTGACCCTGGGCAAGTTACTTAACTCTGTTTGCCTCAGTTTCCTCATCTGTAAAATGAGCTGGAGAAGGAAATGGCAAATCACTCCAATGTCTTTGCCAAGGAGACCCCAAAAAGGGGTTCTGAAGAGTCAGACACAACTGAAAATGACTGAACATTTGAACAAGTTGGGGAGCCAGGTCAAGTCTTCTGACTTTAGAATTTAGTGTTCTTTCCATGACATCAAACTGTCTCATTAATGCGCTGGTTATCAAAATTCATTGAGTATAGTTTTCTACCAGAGATGTAGTTTCAATATCCAGGCCCTCCAAAGTAAAACTTGGTATAAAAAGTTTTCCCCTCTTCCAGTCTGTTTCACTTCCCCTCCGCCTTTTCTGGGTTTCTTCACACTTAAGGTTTGGGGTCGTGATGTGCATCTGAGACCTTTAATTAGCCTCCTGTACACCTGGCCAACTTGTGGAGGTCAAGACCCACACACATAAAACAAGTGGAGAATAATTCAAGACCAGAGAGGTATTGTAGTGATTATAGGGCAAAGAGGAGTAGGAGTTTAGATAAAGGGGCTCCCCAGTTGTGTGCTAGGTAGTCCTGAAAGATTTCTTGGAGAAAGTGAGGCTTGAAGGAAATAGAATTTCGACGGACGGAGAGAAATACAGAAGTCATTTTAGTTGGAGACAGCAGCGTGTACCTGGCATGGATACTCGAGTGGAGCATGTTGGGGAGGGGGTAGGGGAAGAGAGATAAGGATAGATTGATTAGATTGGGGACAGATTTTTAGAGGGTCTTGAAGTCTAGATTGAGGAGTAAGGATTTGATATGATCAATATTATGGAGTGGTTACATTTTCTTGAGTTGAGGAGTGGCATCATTAAAAGTGATGTGGGGGTTTTTTTGGTGGCAGTCGGGGTTAAGTGACTTGCCCAGGGTCATATAGCTAGTAAGTATTTGAGTCCAGATTTGAACTTAGGTCCTGGCCCCATTGCTTTAACCACTGTATCACCTAGCTGCTCCTAAAATGATGTTTTGAAAAGATGATCTGCTCTAGTAGGTTGGAGAAGAGAGAGTTTTAACTCCATCCCACCAGTAAGGGACCACCTGCCTTTGGTGACATTGGTGCTGGAGAAACTGTGGAGCTGCTGAAAGGGAGCTGCCAGCCACCTGGAGTGTTGACAGCCCGAGGGCTTGATGGTAGGGAGAGAACCAGTTCTGTTCAGTTTGGCAATCAGGTCCTGCAAATGACTCCCCCTGCAATGTGTTTGAACATGCAGAGGTTTGTGGCTGGGCTATAGTTTTGTAAGCATTTGGGCTCTCTGGTTTTCCAAGCAAAGAACTTAATCACTGTTATTTAATGTAGTGGGTTGTTTTTTTTTTTTTTTGAGGCAGGGGGAACCAAAAATCCATAGTGACATTGTGAGCTGAAAGCCCTTTCCCCACCCCCTGCTCCTCTTATCCAGGCACTGGTAGCAAGGAGAAATGCCTATTTTAATCTGTGTGGGGAAATAGCTTTTCCTAAATATAGCCCTCTCTAGATGAGCGGCAGTGGGGAGGTAGCCTGGGAAGGAGATTCAGGAATTGGAATAATTCTGTCCTCATGGATACAACACAGGACTTGGGCAAGACCCTTAATCAGGACAGGCATGTGGTCATCAATAGCATTTGTCTGCCTGTCCTGCCTGGCCTCCTCTCATTCTTCCCCTATCTCTCCCCCACCCCCCATCATGGTTTACCTTCCCACTGAAACTCCCAGAGCTCAGTCTTGGCTGTGCCGTTCTGACAAGTGCCCACTTCCAACAGTTTCCCCTTTCCTTTGCCATTATACAGTCAGCCCCAAGAAAAGAGAAAGCTCTTTTTTTCTGGGTGACTGATTTTTTTTCCCACAAAACCATTTGCTGAGGCTTCCAACAATTCCTCCAGAATTAAGGTTGTCTGGAAATACTAGCATAGCTTTGGTGAGAGAGATGGGGTGGGGAGTGCTGACCTTAACCACTTTGTTACCTGTACCATCCTTGGTCAGCTGGCAGAATCTGTCTGATGTTGATAGAGGAAATGGGGGGTGGGTGGGGCTGGAGTCAAGAGAGTATATGTGTGAAGGGAGGGAGGGAGAGAGAACAGCATTTTTTAAAGTGTTTATTATTTGCATGTGAATAAGAGGGGGTAGTTAGCTTTTCATAGTTGATACTGAAAGTCACTGTCCCAGCTCTGTCTCTCTCACTTTAAGATTCCACCATTGCAGGCAGGGCTCCTTTTCTTTCTCATCTCTGGTGTGGAAGGATCAGTGCTGGGCAGTCGAGTGCACCAGGAATAGCTCATGGGAGCCTGGGGCTTTGTGGAATGTAAGGGAATCTCGTTAGGGACACTAAGGAGCCTTTCTCTCTGACTGCCAGACCCCCATCCTCCTTCACCTCATCCTGTCTCTCAATCTGGCCACATCCCTCTTATCTTACAGCGAGCAAGCCTGAAGCCAATGGATCAAGCCATTAGTGTCTGAATAATTGGATCAGGAACCTGGGTAACAGATAGAAAACAACTTTCTCCTCCCCTCCCTCCCCTGCATTTCCTGGCCACAGCTGAGAAGAAGCTTAGAGTAGCTATTTCTGGAGTGGGTTACCCAGCCTGAAGCTGGGAGTCACTGGAGGGGCAGCAACATTGGCTTCCTTCCATGCTTGACTGAAGCTCTTTGGAGGTGTGGGCAAGAGGGTACATGGATGAGAAGGGAGAGGGTCAGTTTCTGACTGTATGATGAGTTACTCCCTATAGCCCTTAAGGGTGCAGCATCAAATGAGCTGCTAAGTTAAATGTGGCTCTATATTGTTGCAGAAACTTCACTTAGGAAAGAATAAAGCAAGTATTTATTAAGAGTCTCCTATGTGCCAGGCACACTTAAGTGCCTTACACGTACCTCACAACAACCCTGAGAGGTAGGTGCTATTATTAACCCCATGTTATTATTTTTTTTAATTATTTATTTGTTTTTAGTTTTCGACATTCACTTCCACAAAATTTTGAGTTTAAAATTTTCTCCCCCTTCATCTCCTCCCCCTGCCCCCAAGACAGTATGCAATCTGATATAGGCTCTACTTAACATATTCATATTAAACATATTTTCACGTTAGTCATTTTGTAAAGAAGAACTAGAACCAATGGGAGAAAGCATGAGAAAGAAGAAACACAACAACAAAAGAAAAGGAAAGCAAATAGTCTGCTTCCATCTGCATTCAGACTCCAAAGCTCTTTCTCTGGATGTGGACAGCATTTTCCATCAGGAATCTTTTGGAGTCGCCTTAGTTCCCTGCATTGCTAAGAGCCAAGTCTATCAAAGTCAATCATTGCACAATGTAGCTGTTGCTGTGTACAGTGTTCTAGTTCTGTTCACTTCACTCAGCATCAGTTCATGTAAATCTTTCCAGGTTTTTCTGAGGTCTACCTGCTCATTATTTCTTAGAGCATGATAGTATTCCAGTACATTCACATACCACAACTTGTTCAGCCATCCCCCAGTTGATGAGCATGCCTTCAATTTCCGATTCTTGTCCTCTACAAAAAGAGCTGCTATAAATATTTTTGTACATGTGGGTCCTTTTCCCATATTAATTTTAAATATTTAAATATTTCCCATATTAATTTTAAAGTTGAGGAAACTGAGGCAAACGACTTGCCTAGGGTCATACAGCTGGTCCAGACCCAGTGTTCTGTCCATTGTACCAACTAGCTGCATCTAGACCAGCAGCTTCCTTGAATGGGCAGGAGCTAGCACCAGGGACCACAACTTAATGTCTTGCCCTCTATGTACTGGGGTGAGTAGAAGTGGAGCTAGAGTGAAATTGAGTCTGGATGATTTGGGTTCAAATCCCACCAAAGACACTCATTAGCTGTGTGACCCTGAGTGACTCACCTAACCTCTCTGGTTCTCGGTTTCCTCATCTGTAAAATGGGGATGATAATAGCTACAATACCTACCTCCAAGGGTACTGTATTGAAACTCCAATACAGCGATATATTCCAGGTGCTTTACAAACTGTCAAGCAGTCAGTCAACTAGAATTTATTAAATGTGTAGTGTGGGTAGCTAGGACTGGAATCAGGAAGACCCAAGTTTAAATCTGGCCTCAGACACTTACTTGCAGT
The DNA here is from genome assembly GCA_028646595.1 of Phalanger gymnotis. NCBI lineage: Eukaryota > Metazoa > Chordata > Mammalia > Diprotodontia > Phalangeridae > Phalanger > Phalanger gymnotis. Next base: position 314,115,762 of record CM053624.1, read on the forward strand.
GTGACCCTGGGTGAGTCACTTAAGCCGTTTGCCTTAGTTTCCTGATCTATAAAATGAACTAGAGAAAAAAATGGCAAACCACTCCAGTATCTTTGCCAAGAAAATCCCAAATGGGGGCACAGAGAGTAGGAACATGACTGTAAAACAACTAAACAACAACAGGCATTGTGCTAAGCTTTGAGAAGAAAATGAAAGTGAAAAAAACCCAACAGTCCCTCCCCTCCAGGAGCTCCCACTCTGATGGGGAAGTCTAGGAGCAAACAACTATGTACTGAGGAGATACAATATACTTGGGAGATAGTCTCATTAAAGAGGACCAGGAAAGTCTTCTTGCATTAGGTGGGGCTTGAGGTGAAGCTTGAAAGAAGCTGGGGAATCCTGGAGGGAAGACCATCCCATGGGGCCTGGGGGGACAGACCTCTCTTTCCCAGCATGCTTCAGATCAGGGCCTGATAGAAGAATGTCTATCCAACTATAGACCTGCCTGTGTAGACTGAGGAAGGCTTGATAGGGAGGGCTGGGCTGGGCTGGGCTGGGCTGGGCTAGGCTAGGCTAGGCTAGGCTGGGCTAGGCTGGGCCAGCCTGGGAGTCTGCAGTCCTAGGTCTGGGACTGGCTTCCTCCATGACCTTACATAAGTCATTACCCCTCTCAAACATGAGAATATATGGACTATCCTGCCTCAGTGGGGATGTGGTGAGGACAAAGAAGGAATGCTTCTTAATGATTCTGTAGGAAATGCATCCCTAAATCCCTGGGCCCTCTTCAGAGCTTTTAAAAATGCTTATTGATATATTTTGTTTTACATTGTCTAAACTTCCAAATATATGCCTCCTTCTGCCTGACTCAGAAAGTCATTTCTTGTAACAAAGAATTTTTTTTTTTTAAAGAGTGGAGGGAAGGAGGGAGAACTAATTCAACAAAACTCACTGCCACATGAACTGTCTCACAATATGTGCAGTATTTCATAACTATGCCTACCTCCCATCTCTGTGAAGAAGGGAGGGAAGTGTGTTTTCTGCTGTCTTCAGGATCAGATTTGATCGTGATAATTACACATCATTCACTGTCACTTTTTTGGTTGTTCTTTACAGTGTTGTCATTGTTTGTGTTGTTTTCCTGGTTCTGCGTACTTTGTTTTGCATCAGTTCTATAGTCTGACTGTGATTCACTGTATTTTTCATGTTCTTTGTTTCTTATTATATCTTAGTAGTCACATTCACATATTGAAATTAGTTTCTCCATTCCCTGATCAATGAGCATCTTTTTTGTTTTCAGTTCTTGCTACTACCAAAAAAAATGCTGCTATAATATTTCGATGTATCTAAGACCTTTTTTTTTTCCTTTCTTTGACCTCCCCTTCAGTGTTCTGCACCACCACCCCCCAACCAGGGACACAAGGGCCAGGGTCTCTATCTGATGGCATGCCCATGGTTCTGTACCTCTTTTAGCTAAAATAAGTAAGTGTTTATTTCATAACCTACAGACTCTCTTATAATGAAAATAACCACTCCATTCTTTCCACTGCCCAAAGCATGAAGTACCTGAATTGATTGGGTAGGGTGGAAGGGGAGGAAGAGGAGGACCTGACTGCTTACTTGGGCCTTCTCTGTCACTGAATTCATTCACAGCCTGTCGGCCACACACCTATTACTGCTACCCTGCCACCCTCCTCCTCCTAACCCTTCTTGTCCTAATCCAATCCAATATTTATTAAGCTTTTACTATGTATAAGGCATTCCAGCTTAGCTACCAGTATGCATTTCTGCACTGAGTTTGCTGCACTGATAAAACTCCAGTACAGACTGTCCACCCTGTGCCTCCGGTCTCCTCTTCACCCATTTCAAGGTGTTGTACTAAGTTGAGGTTACAAAGACAAAGGGAACAGTTCCTGCTCTCAAATATGTTCTACTATATTGCATCTTCTTTCTACCAGGTTCTACGTGACTTCCTGGGTGGTAGGGTGCTCATTTAATTAACTCAGTGTCGTAATGTACTAATGGAAGTCTTATAAGACTTGTCAGGGCCCTCCCTCCAGTTAGTAGGCCACACACAGGCATTATAAAAAGTGCTTTTTGAAGACCCATAAATATTTATTATTCTATTTTTCCGTTATATGCTATTAATTTGCATAAAAATAATAAAAATGTGAAAACTACCACACATAAAAATATGGACTAACATCAAAGGAAATTATATCTGTGTGTATAAGATACAATGTTGCTCTTCCTTTGTGTATTCTATCAGTTATAACTTCAAAAAGCTTCCCTTTCCATCCATGTGGGCTAGCACTTGATCCTATGGGCAGAGGCAAAGGTAGTTTAGATCCTAAGCCCCCTCCCCACTTCCACTGCCTTAGGATGAGAAAGCTGCCACTTTAAGCTATGGGAGGTGGGGGAAGGAGAGAGGAGCTGCAGTGAACTTGGGCACTAAGAACTCTGTTCTGCTCCCAGACTCTCTTGTTCCTCCCTTGCCTGTTCCTTTGAGGGAGAGAGGAATGGTTCTCGGCTCCATCGGCCCTCGTTCCATCATTTCAGAAGGGCAGTTCTTTCCCTCAGATGAAAGAGATTAAAAGTCCCCGGTTTCCCTGGTGCATCTGTGTTAACTCTCTGTAGGGAGACTTAATTCAATTCAACAAACATTTACATGAATCCTTTTAAGCTCTTGGCACAGAGAATCCATCCCCAAGCTGACAGCTGGCCCCTGCCAGTAGCTTTGCTGTATGACCTTCAGCAAGTCACTTTCTTGCCTTTGACTCTCAGTGTCCATCCCTCTACACAGCGGGGGTTGGGGAGAATTGCACTAAATGAACGTAAAGGCTTCTTCTGGCTCATGGTTCTATGATGCTAAGTAATACAGTTCATATTCTTCACTTCTTTTAGGGGACATTATCTAACCGTGGGCATGGTGAGCTGGAGGAAGAAAAATAGATCTCATTGTGTGACCTTGGTTTAGTCATTTAACATCTTTAGGTGTCTACTTAACCCAGTCATGAATTACGGCCACCCAGAGGGGTCATAGGATCCTAGAAAAGAAATCTAGACCTGGAAGAAAACTCAGAGGCCATTTGGTCATTAGGATCAAAGGTCTAGAGCTGGTAGGGATTTCAGAAGCTAACTAGTCCAACGTCCTCATTTTACAGATGAGGAAACTGTGGCTCAGGGAGGTTAGGTGACTTGCCCAAGGTCACACAGGTAGCATTAGAGGTAAAATTTTAATCCAGGTCCCCTGACTCCAGTCAATACTTTTTTTATTTAACTGAACAATGTCTTTTGACAGATGAGGAAATTGAGATTCAGAATAGGGAAACAGCTCTTTCTTTTATATTGTGATCTCTCTGTCTCTCTCTGTCTCTGTCTCTCTCTCTCCCTCCCTCCCCCCTTCCCCCTCCCTCCCTCCCTCCCCCTCTCTCGCTCTCTTCCTCTCTCCCTCCTTCTCTCTCATACCCCCCCTCCCCCCTCCCCTCTCATTTTCTCTCTTTTATATTGTGATCTCTCTTCTCTCTCTTTCTCTCTCTCTGTCTCTGTTTCTCATATAGCTGGCAAGATCATGTATCTGAAGCATCTCTGGAAGCAAGGGGGCTATATCTTATTAGCAGTCATGACTAAGCAATTAATTCCATAAATACCTTTCCCAGCAAAGACAGTTTCATTTATAGCTTCTCCTCTCTGAGAGTTGGAAGGCTTCCTCTCCCCCTCCCCTCTCCCCCCCCCCATGTGGTAGATCGAAAGCTTCCTTTCATTTGAGAAACCTGGCTGTCCACTCCTGCCAATAGTTCTTGCTGGCAGGACTGGAAAGTGATGACTAAAGCTGTGTTCCCAACCATGCCAAGACGAGACAGGAAGGATGAAGAGCCCAGCAGACAGATGTGGGGTGGACAAAAGCAAGGAGTCCATCCTGGCAGCCAGACTGCTGTCAGCAGGTCTGTGGGACAGATTTCTGTGATCATGTCACTCCGGACCAGAAGCCATTAAGAGCACAGTGATCTCCCCATGTATGCACCCTGTATGGATTCATTCTCTGGATATGAGACCATGACAGCTCTTTCATGGAATCCTAAAATCATAAATTCTTAGAGTGAAAAGGCATCTTAAGTCCCACTTCCCACTCCGATTGCCATTTAGTCAGTCAACAAGCATTTATTAAGCACCTGCTGTATGTCAGGCACTGTATTAAGAGCTGAGTTTACAAGGACAGGCAATAAAACCAGTCCCTCACCTCAAGAAACTTACATTCTAACTGATGAGACAACATGTAAATGACCAGTTACATACAAGACATATATATATACAAAGTAGGCGTGAAGCAGACTGAAAGGAGAAGGCCAGAGAAAGAGGAGGGAGTGAGGGCCAGAACATTTCAGGACTTGAAGGGGGGAGGGGGTATCAGTACAAAGGCATGGAGTGTTATGCACAGAGAACAAGTGGTCCAATGTAGGTGGAGTATCGGGTGTATGGTATTATTGTTCAGTTGTGTTCAAATCTGTGACCCCATTTGGGGTTTCCTTGGCAAAGATAATAGAGCAATTTGCCATTTCCTTCTCCAGCTCATTTTACAGATGAGGAGGCTCAGCAGACAGCAGAGTGAAGTTACTTGCCCAGGGTAACACAGCTAGTAAGTATCTGAGGCCGGATTTGCACTCAGGAAGATGAGTCTTCCTGACTCCAGGCCCTAGGTTCTATCCACTGTACCACCTAGCTGTTTTTATAGGGTGTTTGGAGCATAGTAAAGTGTAACAAGAATGAAAAATAAGAAGAGAGCTTTAAATATTAGAGAATTTTGTATTTGATCTTGAAGGTAAGAGGAAACCACCGAAGTTTATTGAGTATGAGGAATGGGGGAGGGAGGACAATGATATGGTCAGACCTGATAATTGTTAATAAATAAATCCTGATCTCTAAAGCCCTTTCCAGTTCCAAATCCTTTGATTCTTCGAACTAGAATGAATTGTTAATGGTGGAATTGCAGGCATTAGGACAAGTGGGAAGGGGTGGGGGTGGGGCAGTCATTGTTTTTTTTTTCTAGTGAAGATGGGAAGGATTCCTGAGGCCCTTCAAATGGCACCACATAAACCAGTATATAAAGTAGTATGCCTACCTTTAAAAATTCATGCATGAATTGTACTTCTGAGTCTTTAGATTAGCCCTCTTAGAACAGGTAGCACGCAGCCAGAGGAGGCACAGAAAGAAGTTTCTGAGTATCGGCATCTATCATACATATAGTTCTTAATTGGCCCAATTTGTCAGTACCAGCTGAAGTTCACCTGCTCTTCCTGGGCTGGGGAGGCTGATGGCTCTAAGTAATCCTTTAGTAAACAAATATTTTCACCCCTGAAGCCACCCCTTGGGTGCTCCTCTAACTGTGTGTTTCTCACCTTTCCTTGACCCTCCCCTTGCAGTTTAATGGAAGAACCTTATTTAATCTTCTTGGTAAGGTATTGCCTCCCAGGTGCAACTCCTCTCTGGTTGTTGTGATAGCCTAAGGCTCAGCAGAAGACTTCAGATGGCCTTGAGAATGCTCTGACTGTGATACCTACTTGTTACTTCTCACTGTAATGAGGGATTCTTGTGCTTCAGGCGAATTCAGGGCTGTAGAGAAAGGATTTGGAGAGAAGTGGCCTAGGATAGTCCAACGCTTTGTGGGGAAAGGGCTGCCTATTTCCCAGAGCCTAGACGGTACCCAAGTGGTAATAGCAGGACACACAGGTCAGTGAGGGCCCAGGTGTGAGGGGTGGGGGATAATTGTCCCTCCAAGAAGGAAATGTTCTTTCAGGATTGGATGAGGGCAATGGGGAGGGCCTGTCCTTCGCATGCCGTCTGCCTAAGACAAAGCCCTGGTCTCCTGTGCTAGTTACTGATCTGCCGCTACAATTTAAAGGAGTCTTCAGGCATGACATGTTGGCTGGTCTTTTGTTATGGTCTTCCCAGGGACTAGGGAAGCCCATAGCTCACTCTGGCCTCTCCTTTCTTTCTTATACCACCTAAGTCTTATCCCACACTGTACTTGATGAGGGCACAGTCTCTGGGAACCCCCTTGAATCTGGAATACAGTCTCTGGGAGCCCCCTTGAACTGTCCTTGAATCTTCCAACTAGATCTGGCCTCTACCTAAACCTTGCCCTCTATTGTTACTATAGATATGCATGCCTTCAGCTACTTCCAACCCTTAATTCCATTCTCTTGGTTCCTGGACTCTGAACTCACCTGGTCCTCCTTAGACTCCTCCTCAAGACCCTCCCTAAACCCCTCCCTAGTCACCCCAGACTACCCCTCAATCCCTCCTACAATCTTTGTGTATATAATCTCCATCTTGCCTCCATGAAGGTGCTCAGATTCAATCTAATTCAGTAGGTTGAATCTGGCCCCCGTGGCAACAGGCATCACAAAGGGTGGGATTTCTTAAGACAGCCCATTATGGTGAATCCCTAATACACTTTCTCTTTTCCCTTGGCTGAGAAGGCTTGAGTCGAATTCTTTCAGCAGGACCCGACGTGTCAGTATTTTGGGGTCTCGAGCACCCCTAGAAACCTATGGTTAACAATCATCATTTTTCCTTATAACCTCTTCACGCTTAGGGCTCCCCTCCACCCCAATTGCTTTATTGTTCTGTGAACTCCCCAAGGGTATCTAAACTGTGGCTTTCCCTGGATACCTACTACAATCCAATCATCTGGACACAGCATATTTGATAATTTAATTTAATATTTAAATAAGGTGTTTAATAAGTATTTCTGGAAAGGGTTTAACTGTCTGTGTCATACAGTCATATACTGTTTACATGATTCTGTAACTGTCTGCACTACATAGTTATTAGCATTTGACTCTAGCAAATGCCAGAAGTCACCCCAGTCCATCCAATATGTGTGTAATGAATGAGCATGGTGGCTACTGAGTTGTTTTTCTCCTAGGGCATTAGTGACTATCCCTCTCATTTCTCTCTTCAAGATGAGTGGCAGCCTTCCCTCTCCTCCACCTCTCCCAACTTGAGGAAATAAATAGAGGAAGATTTGGCAAGCCTCTTGAGAGATTCCAACCTATGGCAGACCCTGGACTAGGAATTTCTTTGGTGTAGGATCTGCTGGTGAAGAACTTTCTCTGCCAGTATAGGAAGAGTTGCCAGAAACTTTGACAGTTTAAATGACTTGCTCAGAGTCACACAGCCAATGCCCTTTTCTGATATTTTGCGTGTGATTCTTGTCTCCCCAACTTAATTATGAGTTCCTTGAGAGCGAAGGTTATTTTTCTTGCTACCTCTGTATCCTCAACAATGCCTGGCACAGGGCTGGGCACATAGTAAGGACTCAGGAAAGCCTGATTGATTGATTGATTAAATTTCACTTCTAGTGTAACCATTGGGGATAGACTGAGGCTCAGGTCATTGCAGGTAGTGGCATAGGTAAGAATAGAAAGGTCTCTTATTGTAATGGTGATAATCTCAGATTTTAAAGCCACTTGATGGGGCAGTGGTCTTCTGATATTTGGAGTCACCCTATCATGGTGGCTAAATTGCTAACCAGAGAATCTACAGATTATGGTGTCCCTCTTCCACATACTCTCCCCCACCTCCATGTCCCTTCTTTGTGCCTTTCACTGCCACATTCCTTCTAGCATATCTGCCCAAATCACTCTGGCTCTCCTTGATTGGCCAACAGTAGGTCCCAGCCCAAACCCCACTTAGTGGTCATTGTTTGGGCTTTGATTGGCTCAGAGTGAATGTAAATAGCAATGGTTTCCATTTTGGCCAGAAACCCTGAGGGTCTTCCCTTCACAGATTGATTTTGGGGCGGCGGGGAGGAACTAAGTAAAGAGGATATTCTCTGCCTCATTTCTTACCTAGTCTTAATCAGTGAACAGTTGTTATCTCAGTCAAACTGAGACCTGTTAAAGATCTTAGTTTTAAAAGGCCAAGGTCTCTCACTGCATCTAGGGCCATCTCCAGTCATCCCAATATATATCTGGGCACTGGATCCACTTGGCTCCGCAGGAGAAAGTGAGGCTGATGACTTTGCACAGCCCTCCCTCAATTAAATGCGATTCACTTACATATCATGGCCTCACCTCCCTGGTGTGATCCTCTTTGAGAATGAAGGACAAACAACATCTTCCAGACGGCTCTCCCCAGCTCCTTCTCCTTCTCTACACTAATGACATTTTCCCACCATCTTTATTCCCTTGTGTCCCAAAAGGCTACTATTCAGAGTCTTTGCCTTTTGCAATGAGAATGGATCCATGATCTCAGTTATGTGAACACTCTCTCTACCAGTTATGATTGAAACTTCTCTATGACTTCTTAGATTTTTGTGGCTACCAGTCCAGTACTCATACAGTCCGTTTGTTGCTTTTTACCCTTCCTATGTGACTTGAGGACCTTCTTTTCCATTCATAAATAACCTTGATGGTGTCTTTTATGTTGCTTCTCCATGCAAGACATTGTTGTAGCCTGCTTACTCTTCATCATGTGTCTTTATACTGTCATTGGGTCATTTACAAGGATGAGTCTTAAGAAACCATAGTATCCTGTGATTTGCAGCCAAATAGAATCTCCAGGGGAACCTTGGCATTAAAAAGATGTGCTTTTGTGTCAGTTCACATTTAGGGTAATTGAAAGTGCTGGACAGTTTCTTAAATGCAGTCTAGTCCTCTTGCCACTTCCTGTGCCCTTTTGGGTTGAGTTCATGATTTATCTGTGGCACCAATCCAAGATACACATGTATGTATATTTATGCATAGGCATCCGTATATGTTTGTGACATGATGTACATCACCAGAAGGCAGCATGGACAAAGGGCCACCTCCAGAGTTAGGAAGGCATTCGAGTCTGGCTTCTGACACTGACTGTGTAATCCTGGGCAAGCCACTCCCAATATCCATAGGCAAATCTTCAAGAGTCCAAGATTCAGGACAGTAACTGATCTGCACTGATAGAAGGAAGTTCCTCTCTTGGAGTTCCCTACACTGAAGAATTACAGATCAGTATGTATGTGTATGTGTGTATGTGTATGTATGTATATATACCCACATATATCTACATGTATGTGTGTAGTGTATACTATATGTATCTACCCTATGAACTAATAAAATATGTTTCATCTGCTTTGTTGTTCCAATGTAAATTATTAGACCACTCCCTTCAGCAACCATGGATCTCATTGAAGAAGTTCTATAGTGTTCTGGAGGCTTAGTGTAATCAGCACATTATGCTCTACAAACAGGTGCATCTATAAATAGCTTTCTATCACCAGGAAATCCTCTTATTTGGATTTGGCACAGGATATCCACCATGACCTGGGGACTTTGGGGAAGCTCATGTCTCCTTCTTATGCTTCACTTGATACTCCGTAGATCTCTGGATGGAGCTATCTCCAACAGAGCTAGTCTTATGGCATCATATAACTTTAATGTATATGTGAGAGAGATACTTTGTCTAAGAAAAGCCTTTAAGGGCGTGTTTTGTTCTAAGGACTTATTTTTTTTTGTGATTGACAAATGTTAGAACCAATATGATTTTGTATTTTCCTTACCTTTCAATCACTTATGTTACTCTGAAGATGGGATCTGCTATAGAAAATCATCTTCATAAGCCTTCCTGTTTCCTTCTCATGTTTTCATCAAGGATGCCCCTTGTACATGTGTAGACCATTCTTAGAAAGATTTTCTAGAGATGAGAAAATGGGCATCACCTTTTGAATTTTGTCTTGAATACCTTTTTTTGGGGGGGTAACAATACCACCATTCATTTGGAATTGCCCCTTTCCCCCTCTTTTTCATTCTTTTGGAATCTTCCTCTTTTTGAGATAAAAAAACCCCAACAATCTCCAAGGGCCTTTAAATTGTGCTACCTTCAGCATGGGAAACCAGTAGGTTCTCCTACTTGTATCTGGCCAGTCTAAACCACACAGCCTGATTTCATTTCCTTAAGTGCCATTGCCTCAGTAAATCCAGCACTGGGTGAGGCAGTCCAAATGTGGCAGTTTTACTCTTGCCACTGCTGAGAGCAAAGCACCATAATTATTTAGAAGCTGAAGTGGGAGACTTTTGGAAAGGGACTCAGCCACTTTCGGTAGGCTATAAATAATGAACCAATGAATCATTGCCCAGATATTTAACTATCTAAGCAGGCATTTTACTGGTGCTTTCCTGGAATTGCCTCTTCATCATCACAAAAACCACAGTCACTGACACCAGGAGAGTGTTCTTGAAATTCCACCACACAAAAAATGGCAGCCACCTACAGACCATTCTCCAAAACTTCAGTGGCAAAGCTATAGCCCAAATTCTTTGCGGAAAAAGGACTTGATTTTAAAAAAAGTACTTTATGAAGAGAGAATTGATTGTTGATTGATTATAAATCTGGAAAGCTTTATAGAACTTTCTGTAAAAAGACATCCCTTTGCTTCTCAGTACTCTGACAATGCTAATTGTGGTAGAGCTTTGACTCCCTTTAGTTGGATATACACCCCCTCTTCTTTTGTAGGTCTCTATTCAGATCTTTAAATAAATTGGAGGTTTAGCCTAAGAACCACTCATCAGACTGTGTGCCCAATCCAGCTACAGAATGATAGACTTTTTCTGAAAATACTATTGACAACTTTAACTCTCCCACGGGGCAAATCCAGGTCACTTCTCAAAAGCAGCCATTGATTAAAAGGCTAATGATGAGGTTTTTAGTTAAAATGCTTTGTCTAAAAGGTACTTATCTAGGCTACAGTGTTTCGTTTTGTTTTTTTTTAGATATGATAGGATAATTAAAAGCAATCCTTTTGTTCTCTCTCTGTGGCCAGTCATTCTTACTCCTCAAACTCAGATTAGTAAGTCATTATGGTAATCCATTTCAAAATCATGCTCACCTCCATCAATCACCAGACATTTATTAAGCATCTACTCTGTGCCAAACACCATACTAGACATTGGGCACACAAAAATAACAATGAAAGAATCCTCGTCTTCAAAGGAGTGAACATTCTATTGGAAGAGACATGCATAAAGATGAATATACAAAATATGACAGATAACCACTGTCCTCCTCCAGTCTAACTAACCTGAGCCTGTGAAGCCTCTGAGCCTGAGGACTTTCACATTGCCTTTTATTCTTCCCTATTTATCTGAATCACACCAGAAATTTCATAGGTAATTATAATTAGCATTTGTCCTACCAAAGTTTCTCCATTAAAGTCTTCCTTGGGTGCCTTAACTTGGTAGGGAGGTGAGCCTGGACTCTTTAAGGAACTCCTGGTGGAATGAAAAGTTTAGGCAGGTCCCACATGCTAGAAAGACTTCAAGGATGGGCTTGCAGTGGATCAAGGGATTGCCAGCCATGACCATTGCTATAGGGTTAGCCATCAGGTGACACATTTATTTGACCACAGCAATTCGTGGAGGCTACTCAGGGATAGTGGGGCTATAATATGTGTTGGTGAAGAGAACTTTACACTCATGAAAGCAAGGGTCTGCACCATAATGAAATATTTACTCTATAATGCTGGACAACGTGAAGGTACATTAAGTTATTTACTACCTTCTGACATGAAGATTTATGTAACTTTTAGAACCTCTCTTTAGCATGGACCACTTTTTCAATTAGAGTGGGAATTATTTATGCAGTTAAAATGCCGTGGTGATGTCTCAGTTTGATTGCTCCTTGTCTGGAATTAACTTGGAAGTGTTACTGATTGTCACATTTTTTTTTGCTCTTTGTAACTTATTTCCAAGATCACATTATATTTCCTCTTTCCTTTTTCTAAGTATTGCCATGTACATTGACCAGAAGTGGTAAAATTGTCATACGACCTGCCACCTTGGGTATGGTAGTGCCACATGCCCCTTTGCAGCATGGCTTTAGTGCCTGGAGGATGGGGGCTGACAGGGGACGGTGATTTCACTATCCAGAGGAGAAATGGAGAAGGTTCCTTTGCCTCTCTTTGCAATAGAGTAATGTTGTTGTTCAGTCATTTCAGTGATGTTTGACTGTGACCCCATTTGGGATTTTCTTGGCAAAGATTCTAGAGTGGCTTGCCATTTTCTTCTCCACTTCATTTCATCGATGAGGAAACTGAGGCAAACAGGGTTAAGTGACTGGCTCAAGGTCACACAGCCAGTTAGTGTCTGAGGCCAGATTTAAACTCAGGAAGATGAGTCTTCCTGACTTCAGGCCTGGTACTTTATTCATTGTGCCACCTCGCTGCTTAGACAAAGAGGAAATTATGATACTATGCCACACACCTGTCACAGGAAACGAAATTAATGGATCTTCTTTCTCAGGATTCCTGATGCTATGGAGATAAAGTGGGGGACAAGCCTGAGAATGTAAGGCAATGATTCCCAGCCTAGGGATGGGGCTCCCATCATTTTAGGTAGGGATGAGGGAGATGTGAAATCCCCAAACCACTCTCAGAACAAAAATAATCTATCATAGAACACTGGTGATGTAGGTGTAAGGAATTGGGTATTAAAATCAGAGGCACAGGCCACCATCATGATTTCCCAGTAGTTGTCAGTTATGGTCTATAAGCACAGTTGGGGTGCTGATCAAGTCACTGGGGCAAGGACTGGTGGTGAACATTTCTAGAAAAGAAACTTTGGGGAACTTGGCCTCATTCCTGCTTGGAACCAGTCAGTCCAGCAACATTTTTTGATAAACTGTAACATATTCAAGGACCATCCAAGACAGTATGGAGGATACAAAGATATCTACCAGTAATAGTTGGCATTTCTATAGTGTTTCAAAATTCACCAAGCACTTTCCTCACAATAACCCTCTTAGATAAGTCTCGTAAATATTTTCACCCCTATTTTACAGATGAGAAAACAGGCTCAGAGATTTGGAGTGACTTGCCGACAGTCAGAACTAGGGAATGTCTCAGCCAGGTCTCCGTCTCAGGTCTTATGCCTGGGAATCTGGAAATCTTTTCATTATGCCAGGCTGCCAATCCCTTGCCCTCAAAGAACACCTTTACAATCTAGTTAGAGAGAAAAGACTCTGGTTAAAATATAAATTCCTCGAGGGCAGGAACTATCTTTCTGCTTGTATTTGCATTCTCAGTGCGTAGCCCAGTGCATGGCACATAACAAGTGCTTAATAAATACATGTTGACATGTGAAGCAGAGAATAAGGAAACACAGTATTGGGAATACAGCCTGGAACTCCCAAAGTCAGATGACTTAGTCATAAAATATGACCTTGGGGAAATCCCTTCCCCTCTCTAGGTTTCCGCTCCCCATTCATAAAACAAAGGGATCCAATCCAGACCTAGTTTAGTCCCGACATCCTGTGTACAATGATTTGGGGTTCTTCCCAGTTCTTTAAGGTAGTATTTTCTTCAGTGGTCTTTTGGACCTCCTTTTCCATTTGGCTAATTCTGCCTTTCAAAAAAAGCCTCATTGACTTTTTGGAGCTCTTTTGCCATTTGAGTTAGTCTATTTTTTAAGGTGTTGTTTTCTTCAGTATATTTTCAGTATGTTTTTGGGTCTCCTTTAGCAAGTCATTGAATTGTTTTTCATGGTTTTTTCGCATCCTTCTCATTTTTCTTCCCAATTTTTCCTCTACTTCTCTAACTTGCTTTTCCAAATCCTTTTTGAGCTCTTCCATGGCCTGAGACCAGTTCATGTTTTTCTTGGAGGCTTCGTTGTAGGCTCTTTGACTTGGTTGACTTCTTCTGGCTGTATGTTTTGGTTCTTTGTCCCCAAAGAAAGATTCCAAAGTCTGAGACTGAATCTGGGTGCGTTTTTGCTGCCTGGCCATATTCCCAGCCAACTAACTTGACCTTTGAGGTTTTCAGCAGGTTGTGACTGCTTGTAGAGTTAAGAGAACTATGTTCCAAGCTTGGGGGGATGCACCAGCTCTGCCACACCAGCACTCCTCCTTCCCCAAGAACCCCCAACCTAGACTGGACTTAGATCTTCAGCAGGCTCTTCACTCCTGCTGTGATCCACCACTTAATTCCTCCCACCAGGTGGGCCTGGGGCCAGAAGCAACTGCAGCTGTAGTTCTGTAGCTGCCCCACTTCCACTTCCCCCTGGGGTGGTGGCTGAACCACAAACTCTATCCCAGTCCCCAGCAGCTTCTCCCACTAACCTACTCTGTTGTCCTTGGTGTTTGTGGGTTGAGAAGTCTGGTAACTGCCACAGCTCACTGATTCAGGGCACTAGGGCACGCTCCGCCCGGCTTTTGGTCTGGTTGGTCTGTGCCGCCCACGCTGGGCTCTGCTCTGCTCCACTCCCAGCTCCGTGGGTGAAAGACCTTACCCAGAGACCATCCAGGCTGTCCTGGGCTGGAACCCTGCTTCCCTCTGCTATTTTGTGTGTCCTGCAGCTCTAGAATTGGTTCAGAGCCATTTTTTTTATAAGTTTTTGGAGGGACTTGGCGGGGAGTTCACGCCAGTCCCTGCTTTCCAGTCGCCATCTTGGCTCCACCTCCGGTTCTTCCCACTTCTAACAGCCTATGACGTAAGTACTAAACTTTACAGGAGAGACTAGAAATACTGGAAGGGGTTCAGAGAAGGGAGAGATTACAAGTTAGGGGAAGACTTCATGGAAGGGACTTCTTCAGGCAATGAGGGATGTATCAAATGGACAGGAAGGAGCAAAGTAATCCATAGTGGAGGAGGAGTCTGAGCAAGGCACAAAGGTGGGATTTACCTGGCCTATTTGAGGTAGGTAGAGGAAAGAAAGACATCTGGATTAGAGTGTCATCATGGCATCATATAAAGAATGCTGCTAGATCAAGTCAGAAGATCTAAGATCTTGTCCTAGCTCCACCACTCCTAGGCATGTAACTTTGGGTAAGCCACTTCTCCTTTTTGTGCCTCATTTTCCCCTTATGTAAGGGAGATAGTATCATCTCTATGATGATGATTATGAGACATCGTGATAGAAACTCTTTGCAAGCTATAAAGCCTATAGAAATATAAGTTTTTCTTCTTTCCCTAGTACTGTGGTGTGGAGATCCTCCCTCCTCCACCTAGCCCCGGAATGGAGAAACAAAGTCCGTCCCAGGCCTGCTCTCTCTCAGTAATCAGTAACCAACTGCAGGATGTTTCTTGAGGCTAGGCATTGCCCTCTCATGTGCTGGCAGAAATGAGTCACCAGGGAAGGAAAGGGCCAGTAGGACAGAGATAAACATTCACTCTTTGTTAAGTGACTTTACCACCCAGGGTCCCATAGCTGCCTTTTTGCTGGTCAGTGCTTTGGTAAAGAAGAGTCCAAGATGCCTCAGTATCCCTTGTCTGGCACTATACAGTGGGTACTGATGGTCACTGAGCAGAATTCTGTCTGAGGTTCAGAAGATAAGCCAGTAATCTAAAAAAAAAAGCCCATTAAAGCCATTGTCCTTGAGAGAGATCCTGAGCCCACATTATCAGTCGGTGCTCTGGAGATGGCAGGAACCTCTGTTGATGTTAGCATTTCTACTTCTACCCAGAAGCTCTACCCCCATAAATCAGGTCTCTTTCCACACCTTCAGCTCCCTCTGAGGTAAAGAATTAGATTTGAACATTGACCATGATGATGAGGTCATTCTAGCTTGAGATCATAACTATTAGGCAAATAAGATCGTGAAATAATCTGAACTGAAAAGAACCTTCCAATCTTGTCTACCAACTCCATGTGGCTTTGGCCACGTCACCCTCTTCACAGGGTGTGAAAACGAGGGGGTAAGACTAAGTGGTCTTTCTGGTCCCTTCTCCTCTAGATATCCATGTCCCTAAGCATCTATGACTAGCACCTCTGTGGGAGGGTGAGAAACCTAAGCTTTAAATAGCATTTTTGGCTGCCTTTGACCACTGTTGATTCAGATTGAGTTTGCAGCCCAACAAAACCCCCAGATTTTTTTTCCACATGAGTTGTTTGCTAATCATTCCTTCCCATTTTGTACTTTTTTGCCTTATTTTTTTTAAACCCAGGCAAAGACTTTTTAATCCCCATTAAATTCATCTTATTAGATTCAGCCTCTCAAGATGATCATACAGAGTAGCATCTGGGGCCTAGGAGGGAGTCAGTCACTGGCCAAATGTCTCTGGGTCCGCTCGGCTCATTTGGTTGTAGCAGGAGGCCAGGCTTTTGGACGTGCTCTCAGTATGATCCACTTAGGTCTGCTTTGTGTCCCCAAACCTCACAAATACATTCCATCAGTCACAAGGCGAACCAGATCAAAACAAGCAGTTGGCAGCAACACAGTGTGGTAGAAAGAGCCCTGGCCTTGATGTCAGGAGGCCTGCATGACTCACTGTGTGACCCGTGGCAAGTGGCTTTATCTTCTGTAGCCTTGGTTTCTCCATCTGTAGAATGGGAGTAATAGTGCTTCCTTTACAGAATAAAGTAAGGTGAAGGATTTAAAGACACTTTGGGAAGTCAAAAGCATCCGACAGAGCTCTGCTTTCAGAGCCAGTGCAAATTCCTGGTTCTCATACTTAGACTCTGTATGCCTTCGGGCAAATCACTTAACCTCTCCCTGCTCTGGCTTCTTCATAAAATGGGGGGATCGTAATACCCATACTAATTACTGCACAGGCTTGCTATAAGGCCCCAAAACAATAGAGAAAATGTAAGGTGTCATAGCAATGTTTATATATAATGCATGTGTATATGTACGTGCATATGTATACACACAAAAATGTGCATATGCAATACATATGTAAAACAATATAGACCATTATAAAATTCATAAGTGCCTGTCTCACAAAACCCAGGGCAGCAAGATGGCATAATGGATAGCGTGCCAGGCCTGGAGTCAGGAAGACCCATCCTCCTGAGTTTAAATCTGGCCTTAGACACTTGCTAGCAGCATGACCCTGGACAAGTCACTTAAGCTTTTTTGCCTCAGTTTTCTTGTTTGTAAAGTGAGCTGCTGAAGGAAATGGCAAACCATGCCAGTATCTTTGCCAAGAAAACCCCAAATGGGTCATGAAGAAATGACTGAACAACAACACCACCACAATCCAGTGAGGCAGGTCACACGCGTATTATTATTTATGTTTTGCAGATGAAGAGAGTGAGTCCCATGGGTGTGTAGTGAACCACCCAAGGTCACTCAACTAGTAAGTTCTGAAGCTAGGATGGAAGCCCAGCTCATTTGATTCCAAGACCAGGGCCCTTTCTGCTATAGCTTGTTGTATTCTGATGCCTGTAGATGTGTGTGTCATACTCCCACCTCCCAAACCTGTTCCCACCCACTCAGTCACAGAAAGTACTATCAAGGCATTAGCCAAGAAATAACAAAACATGTGTTGTTGGCTTTGGTTCCAGAAGGATAATAATGATCAAAGTTCACGCGAGTGTATGTATATGTGTACAGTACGTTCACATCATTTCACACTTGCAGTAATTAAAGCCAATAGAGATGAAATGCCTTGGTCGAGGTCACACTGCCAGTATGTGTCAGAGCAAGGATTCACACCCACATCTTCCAGCCCCAAGTTTGGTTCCTGTAGATGCAGAGAGTTGTGATTATTCAGTGGGAATTCTCCCTATTCATGGAAGAACAGTCCAAACCAATTCACCATTTAAGTGCTGGATTCCATGTCCCAGGCACTATGCTAAGCCCCAAGATTTCAAAAACAAGCTGAATTGGAGAGGAATGAAGTTACAGCTGGACTGAGTGTCCTTCTTAAAAATGGAGGTTCTCCAAGAAACCAGGCAATCAGATAGAAAGGCCTCGGGTGGAGGTGGGGCAGGGGGAGTACTTCCAGTGTGTGAAGTGAGGGGTAAAATGTGCTCCTAGGTGGCCAAGAATTGGAAGTTGAGGGGATGCCCATCAGTTGGGGAATGGCTAAACAAGTTGTGGTATATGAATATGATGGAATACTATTGTTCCTTGAGAAATGATAAGGAGGCAGACTTCAGAAAAACCTGGAAAGACTTATATGAACTGATACTGAGTGAAGTGAGCAGAACCAGGAGAACATTGTACACAAGTAATAGCAACATTGTGTGATGACTGACTTTGACAGACTTAGCTTTTCTCAGCAATGCAAGGATCTAAGACAACTCCAAAAGACTCATGATGGAAAATGCTTCCCACATCCAGACAAAGAAGTATGGAGTCTAAATGCAGAGCGAGGCATATTATTCTACTCTCTTTGTTGTTTTTGTTGTTTTTTCTTTCTCATGGTTTCTCCCATTGCTTCTAAAACATGACTAATGTGAAAATATGTTTAATTTGAATGGATATGTAGAGCCTATATCAGATTGCATGCTGGCTTGGGGCAGGGGTAGAGGAGGGAGAGAGAGAAAATTTGGAACTCAAAAGTTTATGGAAGTGAATGTTGAAAACTAAAAATTAATTAATTTTTAAATTGAGCTTCTAGAGTGAAGAGGTTTCTGGGACATTGTAGAGAAAGTAGGGGAAAATCAGGAGTGAAGCCTGGAAAGGAATGAAGAAATTCATTTCAACACATGTTTATTGTGTACAGAGCACTGGAGATTATGTGAAGTTTAGCTAAGATACCAACATAGATAAAATATAATGTGTAACACCACATGCTGAGTGTCTCAGCAAAGGCTGTTTGAGGTCCAGGGTAAGATTTGTTGTGGTCTGGGAGGACCACAAGAGGTGGTTGCCATGGGAAGCCAGTGGTTTTAGAGATTGGCAGAGAGCTGGCAGAAGCATTGGGGGAAAGGAGGGAGCAGGGGCAACATGAAGACTTCAGTATGAACCTTGCTGTGCTCTTCCTCTCATTTCTAGCTCCTGTATGACAGTCCCAAAGCCCGACAGGAAGTGGAGCATCACTGGCAGGCCTCGGGTGGACCCCACATTGTGCGCATTGTGGACGTGTATGAAAACATGCACCATAACAAGAGGTGTCTCCTTATTGTCATGGAATGGTGAGATCCCAATGGCCTGGCGCCGAAGCACATTCCAACTCCTGCCCAGTTGGGTTCTCTGGGGTGGGAAGAGAGCAGGCCAACTAGGAAGGGAAGGGTGGGCAAGTGTCCTGGTTACCGCTCTGTCTTTACACTTAACTCTCTAGCCTCGGGAACCCAGTAATGTCAGATACTAAAATGGTACATCTGGAATGGCCTTGAAATAGAGAGGCTTCTCTTGATCTCCCCATTCATTATTATTCTCCTCAAGCACCCCAACATCATTTTGTATTTACTCTGTATTCATTTTGTCTACATGTAGCTATGTACTTGTTTTTCCTCATTAGAATATAAATTCCTTGAGGACAAGGACTGTTTTGTTTTTGTATCCACAGTACTGGCACATAATAGGCATTTAATAAATGCTTATGGAATTGAATTAAGTAGAGTATCACAGGATTCTACGATTGGAAGGTATATCTAGTCAAATCCATACCCAAAAGTAGTCTTAGTGCTAACATAGCTGAAAATGCTCATCTCATCCAGATTCTGCTGCAGACCTCAAAGGAGAGGGGATCCATTACCTCCTAAGGCATCCCAATCTACTTTCAGACACCTCTTGATTATTAGAAAGTGTTTCCTGGCATCAAGCCTAAATGTGACTCTTTGGAACTCCCATTCACTTCTCCTGGTTCTACTCTCTGGGGCAAAAGAGAATAAGTCTAATCTTTGTCTTTTGTGTGACAGCTCTTAATACCACCCCATCGCTTGTGTTTATTCCAGGATAAACATCCCCAATTCCTTCAACCAATCCTCATATGACATGGAATCAGAGCGCTTCACCATCCTGGTTACCCTTCTCTGGACGTCTGCTTACCAATGTCCTTACTAAACTTAGGTTCATAGAAGCTGAACTCCAAATGTGGTCCAACCAAGGTGTAGTACAGAATTGACAGTCAGCTAGAAACTACCTGTCTTCATGCAGCCCAAGATTTCATTAGTTTTATTGGCTGCTGTGTGGCACTATTGAACCTGCAGTCCTCTGTGGAAAAACAAAAACAACAAAAAACAAAACACAGATCTTTTCCAAATTACTGTCTTAACCATGCCTCCCCTATACTGTAGTTTGTAAAGTTGATTTTTTGGACGTGCATATAAGACTTTACATTCATACCTTTGGAATTTTTAAAAAAGCAGATTTCCAAGTGTTCAGAGGCAGGATAAACAGGATCCCATGGCCTAAAATTCTCTAAGGGAAATGAGATGGGAAACCCTCAAGAATAAAATTCTGAAGATAACAAAGCAAAACAATTTCAATGAAGAGAAGAAAAGAAGAAATTGAAGAGCTGTCTTAAAAGACCAATTTGGTTGTGCTAAGAACTAATAAAGCAAGTCGAATTGTAAGAGGACACAGAGCAGATGAAAAGAAGAGTAGGTAATGGAAACAGGATTAATACAAACATGTGGGATGCCCCTGTAAGAATAGTATCGGGGTGCTTAAGAACAGAATGAGGCAAGTCTGGCAAAGAATTAGAAAGAAAGAAAAAATTACCTACTAGTTGAAACCTAGGTGAAGTAGGGAGATGAGCTCAGGAAGATCTGGAAGCACTTAGCCATTTTTCAGGAGTCTCCCATCAATGAGTCCCGACCAACAGCACCCTCTGATCTGACAGGTGCAATCAATGAACCACTCTCATCGATCTTTGAAAGGCCATGTAGAATGGGAGAAACACTACAGGATTAGAAAGGGCAAATGTCATGATTAAAAAAGAAAGGAACTTGAATGAATATGAAAACTTTTAGGCTTGTGGGTTTGACTTCAATTCCTCATAAAATTCTAGAGCATGTTATTAAAGGAGTGGTTAAGGGACATCCAGAAAAGGAAAAGATTGTCACAAAGAGCCAGCATGCCCTCATTAAGAACAGGTCATACCACAGTGGTCTCCTCTCCGTTTTCAGAGAGAGTCACTGGACTGGGAGCCTGGAAGAATGCCATAGATGTTAGCAGAACCTTTCATGAGACTTTGCATGCTGTTCTTGTTGAGGGAGAGGGGGCAGGGAATGGCAATGTTTGACAGAGGCAGATTTGAAACTGGTTGAAGAGTAGCCATTGGTGTTTCAAAGCCGTATTGGAAAAAAGTCTCTGGTGAAGTGCCACAAGGATCTTTACTTGGTCCGCTGCTATTCAACCTTTTTCTCAGTGACTTGGATAAAGACATAATGACGTGCTTATCAGATCTGCAGATGATTCAAAGCTGGGCCAGACACTTAACGTATGAAATAGGATCCAAAAACGTTGGACTCAGTCAAAGAAGATTAAATTTAATAGGGATAAATGTAAACTATTAAACTTGGGTTTAAAAATCAAGATAGGGGAGGCTTGGTTAGATGTCAGTTTTCCTGGAAAGGTTGCAGTATGACTCAACAGTGTGATCTGGAGATCAAAACAGTGGTTCAGAATGAGCCACCAAGCACCCATCCTACATCCTACTGACTGTCAACCCAGCCAGCCCATTCCCACCCTGGTCACAGCTCCAGCATCATTGTTATGAAGGAGGGTGTCAGGCAGCTCTAGCTAGAGGTTGGGCTCAGCCAGATGAAGGTTTTTCAAACTGTAACAGATTTGAAATAGTTTTACCTGTAGAATGGGCTGTGTAATCTGCTAACCGGAGATCTTCAAGTACAAATCCTTTTAGCTTCCCCAGGAGTCTCTTCATTCTTGTGGTAGGATGTTACTTAAGTTACTTCAGGAGATCTCCTAAACCAGTTTTCCTGTGTGGATCTGGCCAGCGCTATGATGTGATGGGAGTTGTCACTATTCAAAGGAGAGAGAATTGCGAAGCCTCCACAAGAATTTAGCCTACAACAACCTGCCAAGCCAATCTTATGCATTTCTGCTTCTGTCAAACATTCACATCTTCCTTTCTCAAGTTTCATCAATTTCTGTTTCGTACACAGAATGCAACAATAAAGAATTTGGTTTAAAATGTGAAAAAGATAAACATTTTTAAAAAAGAGAGAGGCATAGTATCCAGTCCTGCTGTACTCTGTCAATCTCTGGAATATTCTATTCTATTCTAGGCACCCCGATTTAGGAAGGGCATCCAGATAAACCAGATAAAGCCAGATAAACAAAGGTGACCAGGATAGCAGAGGGCTTCCAGTTCATGGCATTTGAGGATCAGTTGAAGAACTGGCAGTGTTTACCCAGGAGAAAAAAAGACTTCTCTCAGAGGAGACATGAGGACTGTCTTCAGGTGTTGGAAGGGCTGCTGTATGAAGGAGGGATTGATTAGACTTGTTCTATTTTGTTTTAGAGGGCAGGAACTGAGTTATGGGTGGAAGGTGCAAAAGGACAGATGTAGGCTTAGTATAAGGAAAAACTTTCCAAGGATTGCCCCTATTCCGGACTGAAATGAAGCACCTCCATGGCTAGTGGTCTCCCTTCTCTGGAAGTCTTCAGGCAGAGGCTGTTGAGTATGTTTTGGAGGGAGCTTTGGTTAAGTTATAGGTTGAACTATCTGTACTGACATTTTATCCCCGAGTCTGTGATCTGCTCATGACTTGGGGGACCTGCTTCTTCCTCATTTCTTGCTTGACTCTCAACTGCCTCAGTCTACCCCTCTCCCCCTACCCACCTACCACCCCAGCAGCCCAGCCTCACTGTCATCATCTTTCCTCATTCTTCTTCTGCTTTCCTCATGTCCTTCACCCTTTTGTTTCTTACTTATTGCCTGCCTTGTCTCCGTTCCTTCTTCTTTCCTCTCTCCCTTATCTCCCTCTTCTTCCTCCCTCCCGTTCTCTCACTGAGTTCTTAATCCAGTCTCAAACCACCTCTACCCCTTCAGGCCCCCTAGCAAGCATTGGTGAGTTGTATTTACAGGCCGAAAGACTTTGAGAGGAAGAGAGATGAAAACTAATCTATCAATAAGCATTTATTAAGTGCTTACTACACTAAGCTGAGTGCTAGCAAAGAAGCTGATCTCAGCCCTTGCCTTGAGGGAGCTTATGTCTAATGATGCTCATACATGGAAACACTCAAGATACATACAGAGTAAATACAGGGTAACCTGCAAGGGGAATGTGCCCACCTCTGGGGGGACTAGGGAACCAGAAAAGGCTTTGATGTAACTCTTGAAGGAGAAACTAGGGATTCTAAGAAACTGAAGTGAGGAGAGAGAACATTCTAATCATGGAGGATAGACAGATAGGAGATAGAACCTCGTACATAAGAACACCAAGTACGCCAAAATGGCTGTATTGTAGAGAGTGTGGAGGGTGCTAATATGTAAGGATGCTGGAAAGATAGGAAGGACTTATCTTATGAAGGGCCTTCAGTGCCAAAAAAGCCTTTGTTTAGGTGATAGAGAACCACTGGAGGTTTATTGAAGAGGGTAGTGGTGTGGTGAGACTTGGGCTTTAAGAAAATCACTGGTTTTGTAGGGGAAGGATTGGCAGGGGAAAGAGGATGAGAATCCGGATTAGAATGGTGGCTGTGTGAGCAGAGATAAGGAAGTGTATATAAGAAGTACCGTGGAGGCAGGAATGATGACATTTGGCAAGCGATTGGATAGGTAGGATGAGTGAAAGTCACAAGTCGAAGATGTACTTTGACACTGTCAACCTGGCTGCCTGAAAGGATGGTGGTGCCCTCCATAGTCATAGGGACATTGGGTTTCAGCTGTTCTCAGACACGTTGAGTTTGAGATGTCAGATAGGCAGTTTGTGATGCAGGATGTTGTAATCAAAGGAAATATGCACCCCAGGTATTTGAGGACAGATGATGTTAATGGAAAAGAAACCAGACTGCTTGTCACAGAAGACTAAAGATGTTCTCAGTCTTCTGTCTAAAAAGGTTCTTCTTCCCAGAGAGAAAAAGACAGACAGAGAAACAAACACACAAAACAAAGGGCATAGGGTACTCCTACCCTCAACTTAGTTGGCATTCAATGATGCATCCCCCTCTCTTGCAGCATGGAAGGTGGTGAGCTTTTTAGCAGAATCCAGGAGCGAGGAGACCAGGCTTTCACCGAGAGAGGTATGGGACATCTGACAAGCCACTCAGTAGAGCCTGGGGAGGGTGCCAGTTCCTGACTGCCCTTCAAAGTTCTGACTTTCAGGCCAGAATGAACCACTTTTCCCCTTATCATTTCTTTTACTCTAAAGCCCAGGATGGAGGAAGAAGTCAACAACATTTATCCAACATCTCTTCCAGACCTAAATTCCCTTATCCTATTATTTCAGCCCATGCTATCCTTCAGATCCCTTTGGTCTGAAAAGGTGTGGGCTTGGGAGTTCAGCTATATCCCTGGAGGACAAACCCCTAATATGAGGAAAGATTGGATGCTTGTTGCTCATTCCTTTCTTATGGAAGCATCCTTGGCCTCCCCCAGACTTTCATCGGGGGGTCCCCATCAGAATGGGGATCCTGGGTCAAAGGGGCTATGGGCTCGATACCCCACCAAGGGCCAATCTAAGGATTTATCCCCAAGGTGGATGTCATCTCATTTCTACTTTCTAGTGCATGTCTATTGCTATGGAATCCTCACATATGTTCCAGCAGGCATCTGAGCCATGCCTGTGAAAGGGGCTTATCTGGCCTTTGTGCTCACAGACCTAGATACAGCAGCTGGAGCTTAGTTTAATTTAGCCAATTTGGACAGTCTCTGTGTTGGCCTGGGTAGGTTGGGTTTCCCTACCATGATATTTGGAGTTCAGAGGGTAGGGGGAAGCAGGGAACTAAGCTTAACCTTGACCTTTCATAAATGGAATTAAACCAACACACTTATACCTACAGAGGCCTCGGAGATCATGAGGGACATTGGTACAGCCATCCAGTACCTGCATGCCATGAACATTGCCCACAGGGACGTCAAGGTAAGAGCACCCTTCCTCCAGAATGTTGTCAGCCTCAGAGAACCCTGATGGTTGGCACAATGTGCTAACTGCCAGAGGAGCCCTGGAACAGTCTCAACCCTTTCAGGGTCTAAGGTTGGTATAGGTGTCATTTTTAGACTCACCAGCCACCTGAGAAGTTTAGGGTATTATTTACTGACAGAAATAGAAGCAAGAGATGATAGATTTTTGTCACCTTGAGAATGGCCATGGGATGTATCACCAGACCCCTTGCTCACAAATCTTTTGTAGCTCCCTGTGACATACAGGATTAAATTCAAACTCCTGGGGGCAGCTAGGTGGCATAGTGAGTAGAGCACCGGCCCTGGAGTCAGGAGTACCTGAGTTCAAATACGGCCTCAGACACTTGACATATTTACTAGCTGTGTGACCTTGGGCAAGTCACTTAACCCCAATTGCCCTGCCTTCCCCCTTGCAAAAAAAAAAATCCAAACTCTTTTGACTAACTGTCAAAGTCCTCCATAACGTGACTCCAGTTCAATTTAGCAGTCATTTATTAAGCACCTATTGTGTGCAGAGAACTATGTTACATCGTACAGAGTTACACAGTGTTTATAAAAACCCTCTTGGAGCTCACAGATAACTCTGATTCACAATATTACATTGTAAGTACAATAGAGTTCCATAGCAATATCCCACTTGTACCCCACAGAACAGTAATCAGCCTTATCTCATGCTATATAGCTCAAGGTACCTTTTATTCCAGCCATACTCATCTACCTACTGCTCCCTGTCCATACCATTTGCTTTCCCACCTCTGTCTTTGCTTTCTCCATTCTACCTGCTCTAAATCTTACTTTCCTATAATGATCAGGTAAATTATCATCTTCTCTAGGAAGCCTTCTCCGATGCCCCCCACTCTTGGGTAATAGCTCCGTCTCTTTAACGACTGTCTGAATCCCTCCCCCATGATCTTCTTAGTAGCAGATGCTGCCTCACACTAGTAGTTAACCTCTTATGCACTTGAGAGTCAAATAGTGCACCTAGATGGGCCTAGGACTGGATGGGAAGAGACCACACTTTGTAAAGGGCTGGCCATTATTATTACTAGTAGCTTTAGGGAAATGGAGAGAAGTGAATATTGATGGATGATGTCCAGAAGGGGCTTAAGCTCATTCTCATGGGTCTAAATGAATTTCCATCTATTTCCTTTCCATCCCTCCTACATGATGGGAGGGTCTATGGTGAGGCTGCAAAGTCCCCCCTCGCTCCCTTGAAATGTCCTCCAACTTCTGTTACATCATTGTTTTTTCTTTTCCTATTACAGCCAGAAAACCTGCTCTATACCTCCAAAGGGCAAGACTCGGTGCTTAAGCTCACAGACTTTGGGTTTGCCAAGGAGACCACTCAGAATGCCCTCCAGACGCCATGCTACACACCCTATTATGTGGGTGAGTCCCAAGAAGCCTGCCCCCCACCACACCCTCCTGCCAAACAGAAGAATACTCTTAGAATAGTCACAAGATCACAGGTTTTAAAGTTGGAAGACAACGTAGAGCCCATGGAATCTAGCCCCCTTAGTTTATAGATGAGAAGACTCAGGCGAGACCCAGATTCACATGCTTTGCCTGTTGTCATAGTGGTGTTATACAGCTGAATCAGAATATGAACCAGAGTCTTCTGAATCTAAATCCATTACTCTTTTTTAAATTATTTATTTATTTAATATTTTTAGTTTTCAGCATTAATTTTCACAAGAGTTCAAATTACAGATTTTCTCCCCATCTCTACCCTTCCCCCCCCACTCCGAGATGGTATATATCCTGATTGCCCCTTTCCCTAGTCAACCCTCCCTTCTGTCACCCCACTCCCCCCCATCCCCTTTTCCCTTACTTTCTTGTAGGGCAAGATAGATTTTTATGCCCCACTGCCTGTATATCTTTATTTCCTAGTTGCATGCAAAACCTTTTTTTTTGAACATCTACTTTTAAAACTTTGAGTTCCAAATTCTCTCCCTTCTTCTCTCCACCCACCCTCCCTAAGAAGGCAAGCAATTCAACATAGGCCACATGCGTATCATTATGCAAAACCCTTCCACAATACTCATGTTGTGAAGGACTAACTATATTTTGCTCCTTCCTATCCTATCCTCCTTTATCCAGTTTTCTCCCTTGACCCTGTTGCTTTTCAAAAGTGTTTGCTTTTTATTACCTCCTCCCCCTATCTGCCCTCCCTTGTATCATCCCCCCTTTTTTATGTCCTTCCTCCTCCTTTCCTGTGGGATAAGATACCCAATTGAGTGTGTATGGTATTCCCTCCTCAGGTCAAATCCGATGAGAGCAAGATTCACTCATTCCCCCTCACTTGCCCCCTCTTTCCTTCTTACAGAACTGCTTTTTCTTGCCACTTTTATGTGATATAATTTACCCCATTCTATCTCTCCCTTTCTCCCTCCCTCAATATATTCTTCTTTCATCCCTTAATTTTATTTTATTTTTTTTAGATATCATCCCTTCATATTCAGCTCACCCTGTGCACTCTGTATATATATGTATATTCCCTTCTGCTACCCTAACACTGAGGTCTCATGAATTATACACATCATGTTTCCATGTAGGAATGTAAACAAAACAGTTCAACTTTAGTAAGTCCCTTATGATTTCTCTTTCTTGATTACCTTTTCATGCTTCTCTGGATTCTTGTGTTTGAAAGTCAGATTTTCTA
>CM053624.1:314143632-314187533 GCA_028646595.1 Phalanger gymnotis
TCAGTGTGCTGATCTTTTTCACCTGAGCTAAGTGAATGATATTTGTATGCTGAATTAAAGTAAACTTGTCAACACCTTCACCTTGCTTTCCTTAGTTAAGCAGATCAAAAGAACCTGTGCTGTTGGCAGCTTTCTGGGTGCTGGCTGTGGGTGGATCTTACACCCCCACAGAAGCTGCTAGCCTGATTGTTGAAACAAAAGATTCCAAAGTCTGAGTCTGAATCTGAGTCCATTTTCACTGCCTGGCCATATTCCCAGCCAACTACTTGACCCTTGAGTTTTTCATTGGGGTATGACTGCTTGTAGAGTAGAGAGTACTTTGGCCCAAGCTTGAGGGTCCGTGCTGTTGTTTTCAGAGCTATTTCTACACACCAAGCCCTGCCACACCAGCACTCCTCCTCCCCCAAGAACCGCCAACCTGGACCTGACTCAGATCTTAAGCAGACTCTGAACTCCCACTCTGATCTGCCACTTAACTCCTCCCACCAGGTGGGCCTGGGCTGGAAGCAACTGCAGCTGTAGTTCTGTCCTCAGGGCTGTACCACCTCCGCGAACTCGTTTCACTCTGTCCCTGCAGCTTTTCCCACTAACCTTCCCTGTTGTCTTTGGTGTTTGTCAATTGAGAAGTCTGGTAACTGCCACAGCTCACTGATTCAGGGTGCTAGGGCCTGTTCTGCCTGGCTCCTGGTCTGGTTGGTCCCGGCGCAGCTCACACTGGGCTCTGCTCTGCTCCCAGCTCTGTGCAGTAGACCTTACCCAGCGACCATCCAGGCTGTCCTGGGCTGGAGTCCTGTTTCTCTCTGCTATTTCGTGGGGTCTGCAGTTCTAGAATTTGTTCAGAGCCATTTTGATAGGTTTTTGGAGGGACTTGGTGGGGAGCTCACCGAGTTCCTGATTTCCAGCCGCCATCTTTTCCCTCGCAGGAGGATCTTGATCTAAATCCACTACTCTTTTCTGCATCTAGGAATGTTTCTCTTCTTCTCCCAAAACTAAGGCAGAGGGGACCAGGCTCTGATCCTGACACTCTTTGGGGGACTAAAGCATCAGCTATTTGACCTATCTCTCAGCCTGCCCCCCACTGCCCCACCCCATTGCTGTCTTCGTGCTAAGCACATGCTAAAGTAGCCACATCTAGGGCAGATTTGACTCATCATGGAGTGGTCAAATGGTTAAATTCCAAGGCTCTATCTTCAAGAAGAGTTTTAGAAAAGTTTTCCCATACTTAGACTCCTGTGATTGAAAACACTTCAATGAATCGATGTTTTCACTCATTTAGGTTGTCGCTCCATCATGGTGGGTCCAAAACCATCCATACCTTTTCATCCTAAGTAATCTTTGACCATGTCTTCCAATAAACCTTCATGTCAATACCAATGTCTTATCTGCTACTCCCACACCAGTCCTGAATGACTAGCCTGCCTTTTTCTCAGTTATACATTTCTTGGGTGAGATCTTTTATACCACTTCTGGTGGACAATTCTTTGTTGGTAATATACTGCAGCCTGTCCATGTCTGACTTGTGACCTCTCTTTGGGTAATCAGCAACTAATTCTTTGGAGACTCTAGGATTCCATGATTTTAAGTCATGTAGCATTGCCTAAAGAATAGTGATAAAAATATGGACCTTCATTTGAGAGAGAAGCTTGGGGTCTGCAGCTTCCCTGATTTAACAGCTCTTTTTATCTGACTGAGATTTAAATTCTGCTGAACCAGCTCTAAAATCTATCCATCCAAGCTGCATGGCCTAGGTAGAAGAATAGGCAGGCTTCATCCATACGGCCCCAGCATGATCACCTCTGTATACTTGGTCTAAGACCCTTTTCTCTCTCTGTTTCTTTTTTTGTGATCTTTTTACTTCATGCATTATAGTGGGGACTGTGGTGCCAGAGAGGACCTGAGTATCCCATGAAATGATATTTCTTGCTTTGTTACTTTTATGCATGTGGCAAAACCAACTCCACCCACCTCTCTATGTTCTTCTCCAAGCAGAAGCCGTCCTTTCCTTTTTCAGCAACTTGCTTTTTTATCTCCTGGTTATGTTGAGAGTGAGAATGTCAAGGTTGATACGATCTCCTTCAGTTTGTTCATTGGACACATCTCACATTTAGCATGCCAGCTGTTGAATTAGTGTTTTTATGACAGTCCAAAGCTATAGCATTCTTAGCACCTTCTGTCCCCTCCCCCTTTTTTGCCGCCCTTACTTTCAGAGCAGCAGAGGGCCACGCCAGTCTAAAAACTATTGGGAACTTTGTTGGGTTCATGGGTTACGATAGCAAAGCTATAGCTAAATGGCCAGCTTTCTGATGTTGAGCTTCTCCTCACTTAGCATCGCTGGACTTCAGAAAACAGACACAGTCTGTCACTAGGACTGTTATTGGAAAACAAATAAGAAAAATCCTGGCTCTGAGTCACACTTTTGGAATGTGGTAAAAGAATCCCATCAGCCAAAAGGGTTAACACCAAACTTGGGCTGTGTTTTTCATACTTTTAAATTTTTGTCTGAAATTTATATTCTGGAAAAATACACAGGATTCTACCTAAAATAAGACCTGGGCAGGAAACTCATTTTGGTGATGAGATGAGGAGGGAGAAGTGACAGAAAGGGGGAAGATACTTGCTTAAGGTTATTCAGCTATTTAGTAGGAGAATCACGACTTGAACCCAGATCTCCTGATTTCTTCCTCAGTATTCTTTTCACTACAAGAGCAGACTCATCTTTTCCTTCTCTTCTAAACCACTGGGCAATTTTTGTGGGCAATGGGGTGACTTAGTCCATAGTCATCCTGCAGAGAAAAGTCTAAGCAGAAAACCAGTCCTGCCTCTGCATTTGTATTAAAAGCTTGGGCAACTGAAGTCTTTGTAATGCTGAGGCCTTAATGGTTCTTTCTCTTGAGCCACAGTTTTGGGGGGGAGGGGTTTGGGGGCCTCAGCCCCAACTCTTGACTTTCTGAGCAACAGGCTCTTCCCACCCCCGCAACACCTACTCATTCTATTCCAATCCATTGGTATTTGGGAAGATCATGATTTGATGTTCCCAAGGCATTTCTGTCTGTGCTCATGTGTCTTAAGAAAAGGTGCCTCCTTTTCTATATCTTAGCTTTCCCTAGCATTGACTTGGCCTGTTGAAGGCAATAGTCTCTAATGTTTATAAGGGAAAGCATAAACTAGAAGTTAGGAATTTTGTTTTTGTTCAGTGGTGTGTCCCTTTTGAACTGAATTGGAGTTTTCTTGGCAAAGATACTGGAGTGGTTTGCCATTTCTTTCTCCAGGTCATTTTACAGATGAAGAAACTGAGGCAAATAGAGTTAAGTGACTTGCCCAAGGTAACATAGCTAGTAAGTGTCTGAGGCCGGATTTGAACTCAGGAAGATGTGTCTCCCTGACTCCAGGCCTGGCACTGCACCACCTAGCTGCTGGGTTCAAATTTCTACTCTGATGCTTATTTGCTGTGTGACTGAGTAAATCTCTTACCCTTTTCTGAGTCAGTTTCCTTAACAGTTAAGTGGATATTACACTCTCAACCATCTCAACATTATCGTGTAAGCTCATATGTTATATGAGTATGGGGGGAGTGCAGGGGCAGGGGGTGTTATCTATAAGTGGTCAGTCACGCAAACCTGCCTGATGAAGGCATGGATATATTTGCTTAGAGAAACCCAGCTAGAAAAGAAAAATGAGCAAGTCTCCCTGCCTGGAGTAAAACCTTCTTCAAAGAAGACCCACTTTACTGAACAGATTCAGACGAGGGCCCGCTGCTGTGTTACAGATTTCTTCTCCTTGCAAAAGAATTTCCTAAAGGTACTCCAGGCTTTGTCTTTTAAGGAGTGTGTTCCTCCAAAACATCTCCTCTAGGACCAGCTCAGGCTCATGGAGCTTTCCCAGAGTGATGAAGACATGTTTGTTTCATTGAGAAGCAAAGTGCAGACAAGAAGAGATTTGAGTCAGAAAGCCTGGGTTTGAGGACAGCCTCTGTCCCTCAGCTGGATGGACTTGGGCATAGCCCCTCATTCCTCCAAGCCTCAGTTTACTTTTTCTGCCCTTAGGCCATACTTCTGATTTTGTCCGTGTAGGAGGCTCATGGTATGGGAACCTCACAGATGCAGACTGACAGCTCACTTAAAATTTACAGTCTCGGAGAGTTACCTGGTCACACAGGAGCAGCTGCAGGATTTGAACCCAAGTCTTCTAGACTCCAAGACGGCCCCTCACTCTGCCACATCACCTTTTTATTAAATAGAGACTTGCTTGTCCACTAAAGAGGGATAATAATATTTTCAGTACTTACCGGAAAAGGGTAAAGAAAAGTGCTTTATTTAGAAGTGCCCTAGAAATGGGAGTTATTTCTTATTTTATTTGGTTCTCAAAAGTTTACATTAGTGACACAGCCAGGACTCACATTCTCTGACTTAGAATCTAAATTTACTAAATTAGATTTATAAGCACCTTTTTGGGGGACTGGGTCTATAAATTCGGGATCACTTGTATTTAATTCCCTCTGCCCTTCCCTGCTCTGCCCCATCCCCACCCCACCTTCCCCACAGAGTCTGTGGGCATGTCAGCCAGCACCTTTCCGTCTAGTTAGGACTCCTTCACTTCCTGCAGGCCACCTCTGCCTTCTCCCTTCCCCCTCAGCTGCTTGGCACATCAGCTGGAATCCCTCTTACACCGGAGAAAAGCTTGCTTCTTGTCAGCCAGCCCCAACAGACGGTTCTTGGCAGCGCCTTCTAACTGAGCCACTTATCTGAGCAGAGGAGACTGGGTCTATATTTAAACCTATTTTTCCCCCTTCCCTATTTTCGCATAAATTTGGCGATGGCGAGAGACGCTGCATGGGCCTAAGTCAAAAACAGGTTTCCCAGTTGGGCCCGGTTCAGTGTCTTTCTCGATTCCTCTGGATGCTTTCATTCATTAATTCAGCAAATATTTATTAAGCATTCCCTCTGCACAGTACACTGAATCCCTGTTGGGAAGCAGGGGAAAATTAAATTAGACCCAGTCCTTGTCTTCAACGAGCTTACAGTCTGATGGGGAAGGTGAGAGATGAACCAGGAAAATAGAACACACATTAGAACAGAGGAATAACACCGATACTCGTTTGACACTATGTAGCATTTGATGGTTACATATATTACCTCCTGTGGATCTTGTAGCAGCCCTGGGAGGTGGAAAGAACAGGTAATTCTAATGCTGTCTCACAGGTGAAGAAATTAAGGCCCGGAAAGGAGACTGACTTGTCCAAAGTTATATAGATAATAAGAGAGCTTAGTTTTCTGATGAAGTAGCACAGTGGACAGTGTTGGAGTTGGGGAGAACTGAGTTCAAATCCTGCCTCAGACACTTAGCAACTGTATGACTGTGGCCTGGTCACTTATCCTCTGTTTGCTTCAGTTTCCTCATCTGTAAGATGGAGATAGATAATAGCACCGGCCTCACCAGGTTGTTGTGAGAATCACATGAGATAACAACTAGAAAGCTTTTTGCTTTTTAACATGCTATAGGAACACTAGCTATCATTCTGATTCCAAATCCAGTTTTCTTTTCCCTAAACCACAACTGCTTCTAAATACAGGGGAAAAATATAAGTAGTTATTAAGAGGTATAGGCTACGTTATACAGCCAGGTGAGGGAGGTAACCCCTACCTCCTTCTGTTTCTTTTGACTTCAGGACCCAGGGAGGTCAGAACCAGACCGCACTGTCAGCCCAAGGGTCTGTTTGTCTCCTCAAGGACAGCTTCTCCCATTGCCTGAGTCATTGTCTGGCATGTGTGGGGTGGAGGCTCACAGGATGTCCTTTCCGTTTTGTTTCCTTCTAGCCCCTGAAGTGCTGGGTCCTGAGAAGTATGACAAGTCGTGTGACATGTGGTCACTCGGGGTTATCATGTACATCCTGTGAGTACGGAAGCCAGCCCTGCAGGTTTCTGCTTAGAATGCACTTCCCACGTCCAACAGTTTCCCTTCCCCTCTCTTTCTCTCCTCCGTTTTCTTGCTTCTCCTTTTGTCTTCCTTCTCCTCCCCTGCATTTCCCTCCTTCTTCCTTCTTCCTTCTCCTTTGCTGTTCCTTTCCTCCTTACTCATCCCCTCCTTCTTCCTCCCCTCTTCTCTTTCCCCTCCTTTCTCTCCCTTCCACTCCTTTCCTTCTCTCCTCCTCCTCACCTTTCTTTCTGCTCCTTTTCTCCCTTCCCCCTTTTTCCTTCTTATCTCCCTCTTCCTTCTTCTCCCCATTCCTTCCCCACCTCCCTCTCCCTTCTTTTTTCTCTTCCTAACTCTGTGGGGCTTTGAACTAGGTAATGGTTTGCTGTAGCCCAAGGCATCGTGGACCTGGAGTCAGAAAGACCTAGGTTCTAATTCTTTCTGTATTCCTAATGAGCAGAGTAATCTTGGTGTCCTCTCCTTCTGGGTCTCATTTCTCCTATTAGCCAAATGAGAGAGTAAGATTAGATGGTAGTTGAGGGCCATTCCTCTTATGTTTCCCGGTGCCTCAATGCCGTGCGCACCCTCCCCAAGTTAATGAGTCTCTTTGATGCTTCCCTGCTCCAAAAGATGGACTGGATATGAGCTCATGTCCTGGGATTCTTTTTACCATCTCTAATAACAGTACTGTGCTGGGAGTCACAGGACTTGGGTTCAGATCCCAGTTTGGCTGTTTAACACCACCTGTGTGACCCAATAATGCCAGTTGCTTTGCCTCACTGGCCCCGCACTCAGCGGGGCTTGGATTAGACCATCTCTCAGCTCCCTTCCAGCCCAAGGTCCTATAAATTCTTGTATGAGTTGTGAAGCTCTCAGCTCCTCCATGACTGAATTTGAAGAATGCAGAGCTGGAAGGGGCCTCGGAGGGCACCCAACCCAATCCATCCCTCTACAGAATCCCTTCTACAGCATTCCCAAAGAATGGACCTCCAGTGCTGGGGAGCCTTTTGGCTCCATTTTCAGACAGCTCTGATTGATTGGACATGTTTTCTTAGATATAAAGCCTGCTGCTTTGCAGGCTCCTAGTTCAGCCCTCTGGGGCCAAAGAAAACAAGTCTAATCCCCAAATGTTTATATTACTATTAAGGGATCCTCTTTCTGGCCCCATCCAGCTAGCCCGTTCCCGGAGCTGCTTAAATACTCTTCCTTGGGTGGCCAGTCATGGAAGGGGCTTCAGATCAGCTATCTGGGTATTACTTAACAATATTCCAACCCCTCCCCGCAAATATAAAGCTTAACAGTTTATGACCCTTTTCCCATAGTCTCTGTGGCTTCCCTCCATTCTACTCCAATACCGGCCAGGCCATTTCTCCTGGAATGAAGAGAAGAATTCGAATGGGACAGTATGGATTTCCCAATCCTGAGTGGTCTGATGTCTCAGAAGAAGGTATGCCCTTCTGCTGTGTTTCACTTTTCTATAAAATATATTCACTTTCTCTCTTCTTGGTACCTCCTACCAATTATTATAGTTATAATAATCATAGTTGTTTATATAGATTTATAGATTAGATTAGATATATATAACATATTAGACATTCTAACATTTTTATAACACTTTGTGCCAGGAACTATGCTAAAATGCTTTGTAATTATTATGTCTCATGATACTCACAACAACCCAAGGGAGGTGCTATCATTATCCCTATTTTACAGATAAGGAAACTGAGATAGAAAGGTTATGTGACTTACCCAGGGTCATACAGTAAGTACCTGAGGCCAGATTTGAACTCAGGTCTTCCTGGCTCCAGACTTGGCACACTATCCACTGGACTCCCTTGCTGCCATAATGATTTCTGTGTCCTTGGAACTGTAAGATCATTCAACAAGCATTTATTAAGCATCTCCTATGTGCAGGGCACTGTGTTAGGCTCTGGAGATATGATAATAATGAAAAGGCCCTGCCTTCAAGGAGTTTACTTTGTACTGGGAGGTATGATGAGGGCTGGAACTAGGGGGGTGGCTGTGTGAGTGGAGAGAAGGGGATGAATGCCAGAGATGCCACTGAGGTAGAATGCACAACTGATCGGCTGTGGGGTTGAGAAGGAGGGAGAGGGAGAATGGAAGGGGAGACAGAAGGGAGGAGAGCCGAAGTCTCAGACCTGAGTGCCTGGAAGGATAGCGGGGATCCCAGAGTGGGATTACTGGGAAGACAGAGAGGCCATGGTGTGGTTCAGACACTGACTGTAACCAGAGACAAATCACTTAGCCTTAGTGTTCTCATCTGTAAACTGGAGATTAGGTTTGCCCCTGATATCTTGTAGGGGATTTGTGAGCAGAGCTTGCTGCACACCTCAAAGCATCATACAGGTGTGAATGATATTATCACCATCCAGTTCAGTCCCTTCATTTTTTAGAGGAGAGCTGAGGCACAGAGACAGAAAGGGATTTTATCTGAGGTAACAGCAAGTTAGTGACAAAGCCAGGATACAGATACAAGAGTCCTAGCTCCTTAGGGGACCAGCTTCCTCTGGTTTCTTTTTTCTGATTTAATCAGCTTTCACAACTCATCCTCATACTAAGTCAGTTATCTAGGAGTAAACTGATGACTTTTTTCTTGAGATAAGTTTCTCTCCTCCGAGACTGTTGGATTGGGGCAGAGGGAATGTTTAATGCCCTGGAGAAAAAGATGCTTTTTAAACAGGCAGACATCTTTTTCATCCCTCAAAGAGCATAAGGAACGGTCTAGTTTAATGGGAGTGCTCTGCTGAAATAGCCCGCAGGCCACCCTCTTCTCTCTGTTTGAACTACTCCTGAAGCCAAATAAAAAGCTGGGCCCAAAAGCTCAGCCTCTTCCTTCCTCCAACACCCAGGCTGGTGATTGGAGCAGCAGCTGTAATATTCTGAACCTTGGGGGCAGGGAATGTGGTCTAGTGGGCTTTCCCCAGGGGCCATGGGGACCAGTAATTTCCAGTTAAAACCAGAACAGCCACCAAGGATGCCAACTAAAAACAGAAGCAGCGGGGTAGGGTGGAAATGCTATTAGGCAGGCAGAGCACCTATTCCTCAATTCCAGCTCATTGGGTGGCTGGGCATGTAGCTTCTGGGCCTCAGTTTCCTCATCTGATAAATGAAGCCATAAATTATAGAACATTACAGCTTCAGGGGCCATAGAAATAATGTTGTCCAACCCTCTTGTTTTACAAAGGCAGACAACTGGCCAAGGTCGTAGAGCTATTTTGTGGCAGAACTGGGATTTGAACTTCAATTTCCTTTGTTAAGTACCTGCTGTGTATAAGGCACTGGGAAAACAAAGATAAAACCATAAGGGGCATCCTACTAGGGGATACAGTGTGAAAGCAGATAATACAAAGTGATTTGAGGAGAGAGAAAGCATTAACAGTTGGGCAGCCTTGTGGTCTTTCCACTATAACATCTCCCTCTGTCCTACCTGGCAGCTTGGGTGGCACCGCGGATAGAGAGTTGGACCTGGAGTCAGGAAGACTCGAATTCAAATGCAGCCTCAGATGCTTACTAGCTGTGCGACCCTGGGCAAGTCATTTAACCCTGTTTGCCTCAGTTTCCTCATATATAAAATGATCTGGAGAAGGAAATGACAAACCATTCCAGTATCTTTGCCAAGAAAATCCCAAATGGGATCATGAAGAGTCAGACACAACTGAAATGACTGAACAACATCTGTCCTACCTAACCCTACAGGGTGTTGTGAGCGTCAAAAGAGACAGTGGATGGGAAAGCACTTTGTTTGGAAAGTCTAAAGCATTATAGAAATGCAGGGTATTGTTTCTCCCTTGTTTGTTGGGAATAGAACTCGCACAGGCTTAATCCTGCACATGGCTCAGTGGGGCAGCAGGGCCTCTTTAATAATACATTGGTCTGGGGAGTGTCGGGGAGGGGGGAGATCTCATTTCGTGTCAGCTTTTTAGACTGACTGACTTTATAAAATTTATTTTCCAGGAGAATCACTCAACATGAGGCTAAACCAGAACTGAGTTATAAGGGCATTTATTTGGCCATATAGAAAATATGCATTAGTGAATAGCCCTGGCACTCCATGTAAGAGTCATCAAAGGCTGAGACAATGGTAGCCGCTATTGGTATAGTTTGAAAGAGCCCTGGGTTCTACTTCCAGCTCAGCCACTGACTTGGCTGTCTTCTCGTCTCTGGTCTCACTGTTCCACTCCATTAAATGGAGTTGGAATAGATGGTCTCTAAGGTCCTTCCCAGCTCTGACATTCTTGGATAGACTTTAGCATCCTGTACTTGGAGGCCAAGCCTTTTGTCTAATCTCCCTTCCCTCCCACAGAGACAGGGTATTGGAGTTGCTAG
The DNA here is from genome assembly GCA_028646595.1 of Phalanger gymnotis. Taxonomy (NCBI): domain Eukaryota; kingdom Metazoa; phylum Chordata; class Mammalia; order Diprotodontia; family Phalangeridae; genus Phalanger; species Phalanger gymnotis. Next base: position 314,153,890 of record CM053624.1, read on the forward strand.
GGGATACCCTGGCCACTGCTATCCTTAGTCTAACACTGAGTTACCCTGTGGGGTGAGGGGGGAGAAGGCAGCTGCCACTTAAGTCTGCCCAGCTGGCCTCGTGATCCTTACTTAGCAAATCCAATCTCTCCAGATCTAGTCTCCTTCTATATTCTGTGTGTGTGTATGTGTGTGTGTGTGTGTTTCTCATGGGAAGCCCCTGTGCACACCACCTGAGTAGATAGCAGTTCTCAAATTACCTTTACTTTCAAGCTTTCCAGAGAAGTGGGGGTCAGGGAGGAAGATATGAAGGTGATCCAGAGTATGGGGGTCATACCAAGATCATGGATTTTTCCTCTGAGACTGTATTATAGGATTATTGGCTAAAAGAGGATTGGCTTTTTTGATGCAATAGAATTTGAAAGTGTTCAGTGATGGCAGATTCTTCCACTAGGCTGGTAAGAGAAGACCAGACAGACTAGGGGTTAAAGATTTTCTGCAAATACTTCCCACGTGAAAGTTGATTATATTTGGCCTGATCACCAGTGTTATGGGTTGTACACTGTTCTCCCTCCTTCCGAGAGGTTTCCTGTAGCTGCCCAGCAAGGAGGGCTCTGGAGGGGTAAAAGGAGAACTTGGTTTGCCCAATATTGAAATGCTGATCAACAGGTCCTTGTTCCTTTCCTTCCTTCCTTTCTTTCATTCTCTTCTCACTATTTTCTTCTTTCTCTGTATTCTTTTTCTCTCTGGCCTCTTCTTTCCTTCTCTCTTCTCCATTTTTTTGCTCTCTTTTACATTCACTCTCTTCCTTTCATCCCTCCCCTCCTCTCCTCTCTCTTTTTACTTCCTCAGTTATCACCTTTTTCTCTCTTATGCTTTCTCCCAGCCAAGCAACTGATCCGACTTTTGCTAAAGACAGAACCTACAGAAAGAATGACCATTGCCCAGTTCATGAACCATCCTTGGATTAATGTGAGTTCATTCTCCTTTCAGCAAGGGAGTGACTCAAAATACCCTTGAGTACTCACATCCCTAGGCTGAGAGATCCATACTGATTTCATAGCAAGAAAGAGAAGTGCTCAAGACAGCAATTAACACTCTCCTATGTTCTGAGGTTGAGAGTACAGGCCCCACACTTTGTGCCCTTATCCTTGGCCAAGGTAGGGAAATGTGGGACTTGGTCTCAATAAGAGGGAGAAATGAGTGCAGTCATGCTCAGTCTTTTGGGTATTGTTAATAAGCTCTAAGCATCCCTGCACATTGTCCTGTGTGGGAAGGAGGAGTTAATGGGGGAGCTTAAGAGGTTTAGCAACCCCAAGGACCAAGAAGAGGGGCATGGTACTTTTCTTCCACTGGGACAAACACCAAAGACCAAAGCTGAGAAATAGAAGGTGTTGGCCTGAGCTTCCCTGGCCTATGCTTAGAAGAGGGAGTGGGAATAATAAACATATGGATCTGGGGGATGGGGGTTGGGGTGGGAGAGGGTTATAGTAGAAAGAATTCCATCCCAAGAACTTAGGAAGTCTGAGTTTTAGACTTGGTTCCGCCATCAGCCAGCTATGGGACCTTGGGAAAATCACTTCCAGGCTTCCATTGACCTACCATTAATGAAGGGGGTGAACAGATCTCTTCAGAGTTCCCTTTCAGCTTAGACAATCCATGTGCTCTGATTTTTCCAGCAATCAATGGTGGTTCCACAGACCCCTCTTCATACTGCTCGAGTACTGCAGGAAGACAAGGATCACTGGGATGAAGTGAAGGTCTGTCTGTACCCCCCACTTCCAGGGAAATGGGGCTTTGAGGGGGAAAGGCTGGGCCTCCCATACTTAGTCTGTGGGCTTGTCCCAGGCTTTTGGGGGAGTGGGGTGGGTGGTTGACTCTTCCCTGGCAGCGGACCCAGACTTCTAGCTCTAGGCAGGTGTCTGCTGAAGGCCTTGAGACAGGCCTGGAAATTGATCAAGATCCAGCCCAGAATAGCCAATCAGTCATTCAATCAGTAAGCATTTGTTAAGAGCTTACTATGTCAGTCACTAAGCTGAGTGTTGACATACAGAAACGAAAAGGAAATGCTTCCTCCCTCCGAGGAGCTGGCAGGGAACAAGTGATGTCATTCCTGAAGTCATAAAACATTGGCAAACCATTGGCCAGAGATCGGCCGCGTCGTACAACATCCAGGTGAAGGGACGGGGAATGTCTAACCGAGAGAAGAAGCGATTTCAGAGAACAGTAGCTATTTTCAAATATTCATCCGCTGAGGACAGATTTGGACTGTGTGTCTCCTTGGGCCCCTTTCTAGCTAGGTTCATATGAATCCACAATTCAAGGCCTTGGCTTAATAGGTCCATGCTGCCTACTTCCTGACAGAGGAGTGATGGGCACCGGGTGCAGATTGAGACTTTTTTGGGTATGTGGCCAATTTAGGATTTTGTTTTGCTTGACTACGTGTGTTTGTTAAAAAGATTTTGCTTTTCTTTTTCAATGAGAGGGGAAAAGATGGATTTTCATTAATTTTTTAAAAATTTCTTACTAATTTTTTTTTAATGTGGTATCAAGCACACCCATTTCCCCCTGTCGATCTCTATCTCCTGACTGCAGGAAGAGATGACCAGTGCCCTGGCCACCATGCGGGTAGATTATGATCAGGTGAAAATCAAAGACTTGAAAACTTCTAACAACCGACTCCTTAACAAACGACGAAAGAAGCAGGCTGGTGGTTCCACATCCTCTACAGGCTGCAACAACCAGTAGAAGAAGAGAGAGACCTGAGGACTTAGGGGCCAGTGGCAGTGGCCCAGCTCCCAGCTTCATACTCCCCCATCACTTGGGGCATGACTCAGGCTGGGCCTGCCGGGCAGGAGCAGAGCAAGGACAGATTCAGGTTTTTGCTAAGACTCGGGACTATTAGGGTTGAGGTCATTTGGCCTTTTACATGAAAAGGGGTTGTTTTGTTTTAACAAAGTGTGACATTGGACTTAAAAACAATGGCGATGGCCATGGCAATGGCGATGATACATGCCATACACCAAGGCAAGAGAGAGGGTTTGCCAAAGTTTTTAGTTGATCTTTTCTGTGCACAACAGAAGGAGTTAGCTATTGGGGGTAGGGGGGTTGATTCTCCAGCCTCTTTGGGAGGGGCTGAATATTCTCATATTAGTGCCTCCATTACTCCCCAGGTATCCCCTCAAGGAGAGAGGTACCTACCTGTCTATTTGAAATAACTGTGCAAAGCAAAATGCCCTGAGGAGCTAATCAAGAGGTGGCCTTATTTTTCTTTTCTCTTTCTCTCTCACTTTACTTTTCTAAATTTTCCTAACTATACTGACTTTTCAGGACTGTTTCCATATGGATTCTCCACTTTGGAAGCTGGAGTTCCAAATTCCATAGTTCAATCCCTTTCCCTGTGTGCTCACTTCTCCCACCTGCCATGAAGATGAGGAGTTGACAGGTGGAACAGGGACCTAGGCTGCACGATGGCCCCAGACCAGAGTTGACAACCTTCTGCAATGACTGAGAGGCAGCACACATGTAGCCTCTGAGACCCCTGAGTTCTGAATGGGTGATCACTTTCCTGTCCCTCTCTGTTTCCTTTCTCTGTCCCTTCTTCCCCCTTTTCTCTATTTTCTCTTTCTCTCTTTAAAAAAAAAATTTGCAGAATTTCCCTTCGGGCCATGCTCATTCTCTTCAAATTGTTCGGTACTGCTGGGTGGAGAGTGAAGAAGGTGGTAGGTGTTGTGTGGGGAAGGAAGGCTGCTTGCTTTTCCTGTTGTGTCTCTGAGGCCTAGCCAGCCCAACCTGTCCCAAAGGACACTTTCAGCTAGAAGAGACTCTAAGAGAGGAGCCCACCATTGTAGCCCTCTTGCCTTACTCTAGTCCCATCTTGAGTGTTGTGGGTTTACCAGGCTAAACTAAACCTGTGTTCAGGGCCTTTCCTGATCTTTGCCTCTGTATCTGAAAGGTGGGGCTGGGATGAGGGGGATTCTTAGGTGGGCTTGGAGATCAGCCTGGGTGTGTGAAGGATGCTTTTAATTCATTCCAACTTTGCCAAACATCACTGTGACAAAATACCAGCTAAATTCCTATGTCTTAACCAAACCCAGGGAGAAAACTGACTATCTGTTTTCTATGCATATGTATGTAAATTTGGTTTTTATCCTCTCCTTACTCAGGCCCTTGTTTAGACTGGAAGATGACATTATCTTCTTGTGCACTGATGTGTGTGTGTGTGTGTGTGTGTGTGTGTGCGCGCGCGCATATATGTTGGGGGGTGGGAAGGGGTGGGGGTTGGGCTATCCTGCTCTGTTTTAATCAGGTGTTGCCTTTTCTGAATTAAAAGTTTGGCTTATGGCCAAATTAATGTTAATTAAATTTTCAGGAGAGTTTGAAGGGGATCAGCCTGGGCTTCCAGGGGATAGGGGTGTGTGGTTTGGGCCAGAGGACCTCTGAGCAGGGACACAGGAAGTCTGCCCTGGACTTGCTGCAGGGAAGCTTCAGGTAGATGGATGTGATCTGGAGCCCTTTTCCTGGCCTCAGGCCCCCTCAGGTTAGAAAACACCTACCAGCTCCTTGTCAGAAAGCCATTGGGAGCTCTGCCTACTGATTTCTATTAAATTGTGTTTTAGCATTTTCTACCCTGAGTCCTGCGTATTCCTTTGACCTTTCAGCCATGAGCTTAGCTGCTATCCATTTCCCAGAATGGGTAGCAGCATGCTGGGGAAATGGGACTGGGGATGGCTGCCCTTTCTGCATTGTGACTGTCCCCACCAGTCATCCCTCCACAGGCATTTTGGGGAGTCACCACCTCAGTGCATAAGCCAGGTGTTCCTGCTGAACACAGCAGAAGCAGGAGCAGCCCCAGCAGCAGCTTGGCATACCAAGGTCAGTGAAATTAAGAAGTGTGTATGTATCTCACACCCACACCTCCCCCCCCAGGATATATAAATATCTCCCCCCTCCCCCTGCTGAATGCAGTACTGCTGACTCTTCAGGGGCTTCCTGCTGTAGCTCAGAGCTATTTTCAGCAGCTGCCAGATTGCATTTGGCAGTAGGGATATTGGGGAGGCAGGGACAGGTTGGAATACACACATGCACACACACACACGTGCACGGGAACACACACATTTTAAAAACCACAGAAGAGGCCAAACAACTGGCTAACAATTTGATATCAGTGCCTTAAGTCATCTCCAGCCCTCATGGGAAAGATCTTCCAAGGAGAGGCTGGATACACATTTCTAAGAAGAGAAGGCAGTTCTTTCTTGGATGGTTGAAGGCAGAGCTGTCTGGAGGCTTGATAATGCCTCCAGGTTAGATCAAGGTTATTCTAAGGAGCAAATGTTTACCACAAGGTGGTGCTATCCAAGGTGCTGCACCAAGATTCAGTAGTTTACCTGGGTTTAAGGCATTGCTCTGGTATTTCCTTTGTGATGATCCTGACCTCTACTCTCTCTGCTTGTTTTGTTGTCTATAAAATCAGGACAGTAATCCTTGTCCCACTCACACTCTTATAAGGAAAGTGCTTCGTTAACCTTAGTGTTACAGAAATGGGAGAAGTGATTAAGCGTGTCAAATCACTCGGTTCAACATCTATGCTGTGATGTGCACCAAAGATAAAGAGACAAGCCAAGAAAGAGTTCTTCTTCCGCAAGGAGCTTACTTCCTACTGAGGCAATACAACATGCCCAAATAAAGATTCTAAAAGCGGAAGCGAAGATGTGTATTCAAGTATGGAGGACATAGCCTTGGACCTCGAGAAAGTTATGGTCTAGAAGATTAAGCTGTTTCTTTGCTTTCTTCATAACAGTCCAGTCCTGTGAGATATGGGTAGCATTATCCCTGTTTTACAGATGAGGAAACTAAGGCTGAGAAAATAAGGTGATATATTCCATCCCAAAGCAAGCCTTCCCTTCCTCTTCACCTCCATTTCCATACATTTGATTTGAGTTTAAAGTGAAAGAAAGCTTTAAAGCTATAGACTAAACCCCCTTAGAAGCCCAACCACATTCCTTAGGAGACTTTTCTCCTAACCTTGGTTCCAAACATACTGGCAAGCCTTGAGCCTGATTTTAGAGCAGCAGGTGCTGTGCACCAGAGTTGGGAGGCAAAATTGCTCCTAGTTCTCTATATAAACAATATGGACCCCACACAAACTTCCCACTGGGGTCAACTCTCTTTAGAACCTTCCAAATCCCCATCATCCTTGATGACTCACTCATGTGGGCTTGGGAATCTGAGAACCTGAGTTCAAATTCTGACTGCCATTCATTATGTCTATGGCCTCATGCAAGTCACTTAACTTTTCTGGTCGGTTTCCTCACCCACAAAAGGATTGAATGAGTTGATTCCCCTTCTTTTTTATTTATTTACAATACTCTTTTAAATAAAATTTTCATTTCCAAATCCTCTCTCCCCCATCCATTGAGAAGGCAAGCAGTGTGATATCAATTATACACACGAGGTCGAACAAAACAGTTCCATATTAGCCATGTTATTTTTAAAAAGCAAGAAAGATAAAGTGAAAAAAGTATGCTTCTGTCTGCACTCAGTTCATCAGATTGACGATACGATTTCAGAGATCTTATTCAGCTCTAAAACTTTGAAATTGAGTGCAGCCCATCAGAACTTAACAGATTGGGGAAGCCCACAAATGCTATGTCAGACACTGAAATTTGTATCATTCAGAAAGGAAGTAGATGAACAGGTTGTATGTTTTAGCTAATGGTCCCCAGATCTGCCCCCTATTTTTTTCTTGGGGAATAAAGAGAAGCCAACGAATGGCAGAAGCCCATAAGGATGTATGTCATGCCAATCAATTGGCAGTGACAGTACAAAGAATATACATAAAACTGGCACCAAAGGGCCTGTGATTGGTTCCCGACTCTTTCGCTTGCTAGCCACACGTGTGTTCCCCTCTGAGCCTCAATTTTCTCAACTAAAATGAAGAGGTTAGTCTAGATGATTTCTCCAACTGTCATTTCTAGGAGATATTAACTCAAGACATGGAGGAAGTATTTCTTGTGAGTATGGCACCACCTGCTGGCCATGTGTCTTCAAATTTCTATTTTGAAATTCTGCTTCTCTCATGGTCCCAAATTTCAAGGTTCTTCTGAGCTTCTGACAGCTAATGATCATTTCCCACTTTTAATTCCTTCTGGGGAGAGACTAGGGGAGCACTAGCCAGAGAAGGGAGTTTTGGTCTAGGAAGTCTCAGGGAAGGGGAGTAGTCTTCACCAGACTGCTTGCTATCCTCTGTTAGAATTGTCATCAGCGGCCGTCACTTCTTCCTGTGGGTAGGAGTAGGAGGAGTGTTAACACCCTTTTGGGAGACTGTCCAATCTGACAGAGCTCTGGGACCAATCAATACGCTTTCAGCTCTTTCCTTGACCCCGCTCAAGTGGCTCAGGCTGTTATCAATACCTTGCCCTCTCCTCCACCATGAGAAGATGTCAACATTCACTCCCAGCTGGATCAGGGCGAATAAATGCCTTTAGCATCTTCCCCATCTCAGAGTACAGGCTAAGGAGTGTCTCTCCTCAAAGCCCAGTTTCCAGTAAGTCTTTCTGAGGCTGGTAATAAATAAGTAGCACATGCTTTCCGTTTGTCTTTTCAACTCAACTAACATCCCCAGCAGCTAGCTCTGGAGCCCTGTGAGTGGTCCTGAAGCTTTGGTAAAGCCTCAAGGAGGTATTTCATTACAGTGGAGCACAGCCAACAGTCTTTTACTCAATGCCTGCCATAAAACAACTCCTATCTCCACTCAGTATTACGGTAGAATGTCCTGGGGAATCCACTGCTAAAAGTCAAATTCTTACCAGAAAGAGCAATAGACTTCCAATCAGAAAAGCTGGGCTTGAGCCCCTGGCTTTAGCTAGACTTTAGGCAAGTCATTTTTACCTGTAGGATTCAGTTGCCTAATCTGTAAGACAAGGGACTTGCCAAGATGGTCCATGATAGAAGCATTTCATACACACTGAGATATTCAAAATAGCACTTTGTGGGAGCAAGAAACTGGGAACAAAATGGGTGCCTGATAACCGGGGATTGAGTCAACACGGTAGCAGATGACTACAATGTTATTGCACTGTAAGGAATATTGAATTTGAGGGATTGAGAGAGATGAAGGAGTGAAAAAAAAAAACAGAACCAAGCACAATAATAGACATGAAAATAACCCTAAAAGACCTCAGGATTCAGGTGACCAACAATGACCAATCTTGGGCCCAGAAGAATGGTGATGAAATCTACTTCCCTTCTCTCAGGAAAGAAATGGGAGGCCACCCATACAAAATGCTGCATACACTGTCAGATGTAGGCAATGGCACCATTTTTTTTTTTGCTTCACTTCACTGTTACAAAGACAAGCTCTACTGGGGGTGGGGGGGTAGGGAGACAGTGTTGGAAAAAATAGTGTTGATTTTTTTTAAAGCATCAGTAAAATGCTTTTAAAAATAAAATGAGGGGGCTCCAACTTTCCTTCTAGCTCTAAATCCTGAGTCACTTTGATTCTATGACTTCTGGTGTGAAGGAGCTGGAGAACCCAGCTCTTTGTAGTGAATCAGCAAATAAAAAAGGGTTTTGGCCACAGTCACACACTAGCCAACCTCTGACTAGAACACAGGTCTCTCAAGTCCTGGTCCAAAGTTATTTCTACTATGGTATGTTTACTGTGAGTTTGAATAGTTGTCCCCCTCCCCCAACAAGCTGTCCCAACTTCCTCTGAGAGACCGTATGCCAACCTTGCCCAGGGTGGATGGCCCTAGCACTCCAGGGTAACTTCCAATCACCATAGACTGGTCTGAGGGTCGCCTCTAGATGTTGCTAATGGCATTAATTCATCCATCCCTTGGAGATGAAACTCCCACTGTGTAGCTGGGTATTCAGTTAATGATGCAGATGATTTAAAACCAATAGGAGCTATTAATTTATACCAACATGAATGAGAAAACAAACCCAGAAAGCTATATTTCTAAGCACTATTATTGCTTTTTCTCAGCACCAGAAGACCTTAGCTAGAGCCCGAGGGCTAGTGTTGAGAGAAACTTCCCTCCCCTCAGGAGGCACTGAGCCCTGCCCACCCATAGGACCTACTTTCTCTTGGCCTATTTTCTGATCAGACTGCCTGAGAGGTGAGTTTCAGTTCCTCTTACTTTTCTATGAGTACTTACTGCTTAGGAACCATCTACCCCATCAAGTGGTTTGTTCTGCCAGGAAATAGCAGAACTAGGACTCAACTTCCCATGAACCTGCCCCTTCCTTGGGATTCTCCAAAGACTCTCCAGCATACAAGAGATCTCAGTTGTCATGTATCCCATTCCCAAACTGAATACTTGTCATTCCTCAAATACATTCAGCTCCTTTGTACCTTCAAATTTTTGATCAGGTCATCTCCCAATGCCTGCCATCTTTCCCTTTTTGCCCGCAGTCTCTGCCGGTTGCCATGTCTCATCCTTCAAGGCTCTAAAGGTTCGGATGCAATCTTATCTAGAAAGCCTTCTCTAATAACCAAGCCAGAAATAAGCTCTTCCTCCTCTGAACTATCATGACGTTTATTGCCATTCCTATCTACTTTTCACACTCTATTTTGTATTTTGGTTATTTATACATTTGTTTTGTGCATATGTCTAGTAAGGCTAGCAGTTCCTTGAAGCAGAGACCATGTCTTACTCATCTTTTGGACTTCTTTCTGCAAATCAAATGATCCAGCAGTATACATCTATCCAAATGCTTGTCACAAGCTGGACAATGTAAATTTTTCATCCCTTAGGTTTTTTCTGTGTGGATAGTTAGGCCAGATTCTTTTGAATAGTTAAGGATCTCACTTGGGAAGCTCATCAATATACCCAGGCCGGGTACAATCTGCACTTCATCTGTGAATGAGAGCATCGTGGAGGACTTTACCATCTATAGGGAATCCTTCTTCCAACCAAACTCTATATGAGATAATATCCATGATAGTGTCAAACACTTTTGGTAGACATAAATCTTCCTCGCTAATGTTTCTTGATACTAATAATCAAAGAATCATCAAATGAAAGTATCTATTGTTGTATTGATTAAGGAATCTTGATTAGTAGGAGAAATGTGGAGTGAATTTAATTTTGCAGCATTGAAATTTCAAAAATGTTATAGCTCTTTCAGTGACTCTAAGCTTCTCTCTGTAACAAAAACCAAAACAAACACATTTCTTTAACATCGATATTTTTTGAATAATGTTTGACTTCAAGTCATCACACACTACAGTCTCTGAGGAATCAAATGGCAGGTCACCCAAAAGGGAATAGAGAGACACATGATGTTTGTAAATAGGTTGTCCCTTAGTATGCACTACCAACTGCCAGCCATATTACCAAATGAGAATTGAATGCCAAAATTGGTCCAATTAAGATATCAAAGAGATGTGACTAAATTAGGAAGTGTGCTAGACACATTAAGTGCAAAGAGTACAGGTGGTCTCTCCTCTTGGCTCACTGTGACCCATGTGAGGCCAAGAGATTTAGAGGAAGGCCAGCACAACTCACAAAGACCATGGTCCATCAACAAAGGCATGGAACAGTTAATGTTGTATTTCAGGAGGGAGACCCCCTGCTATGGAAATCCTGGCTAAGTATATGACCTATTCTAAATTTACTAAATAGCGACAATTTCAACCTTTTTAAAAAATCTGTTTAAGGCTTACAAAAAAAGAACAACCTTATGATAAAAGTAAAGCAAATATTATTGTCATTTTACAAATGAGGATACTGAGATGCAATGAGGGAGTGAATTACCCCAGGTCACGCAGAAGGACTCAAGGGCAGGCAATTAGTGGGCATCATGGCTAGTATCGACTTAGATTTAGGAAGCCCTGGGATACATGAAGGGAAGAAGATTAGTAAAGAGAGGAATCCAAAGATTGAGGACTTTGGCCATCTGGGAAAGGGTCTCTGCTCATCTGTAAAATGGAGTAAAATAGAAGCTAACTCTTTTGAGGTTATCGAGAGGATCAAACAACACAATATATGTAAAGCTAGCATATTCTTTACAAATGTTATCTCATTTGAGACAACAACCCTGGGAGGGGAGTGCCGTTATCCCCATTTTACAGATGAGGAAACTGAGGCAGATGGGTTAACTGACTTGTTCAGGGTCACAAATAAGTATCGAGGTAGGATTTGAACTCAGCTTTTTTTTGATTCTAAGTCTAGAACTCCATCCACTGGCACACCGAGCTTCACTCCACTACTCCCTGCCCTTCTAAATAGATGTCAGAGACTTTTTTTTTCCCTAGAAGATGAATATTTTTTTTTTTTGGCACCAAGAAGTCAGACCATGTCAGGATGACACATCACCTAAGAAAGGTTAAGGATCCAGGCCTTTGTTTTCACTTTTCCAGCTCTATCTATAATCTGATGCTAGAGGCTCAGGTTGCTATAAAATGCTTCCCAGTTATTTCCAGCCCCAGCTCTTAGAATGGGGGAGGCCCCGGCACTAGGGCCTGCATTTAAACTTAGTTAATACCTGTCCTTTAGTACTTTCCCCCCTCACCCACAATAACTGCCCCTCTCTCTGTTCCTCAGTGGCCGGTTTAATGAGTTGCTGAGGCCAAAAAGATGCTTCCTCTGATGGCCAGTGTTTTGGTGAGGGGGGACTGGTTAATGACTACACTGCCTGTAAAACCTTGCTATTCATCACTCTCCCTCCTCTCCTCCAGGCAGAATTTCTCCCCTGCTGGCTTCCTCATTGTCTCCCTCAGCCCCCAACAATTTTTTCTCACAGGCATCCCCCCCCCATCCCCAGCGCTGACTGCTAATCTCCATGGGGACACACATTGAGCAGCAGGCAGCCCCGGGGGGATGTGTGGGCGGGCAGGGTGGGGAACGGGGGAGGGAAAGGGAGACCCTTCTTCCCCAGAGAGCAATTAACGGAGGGCCAGGGGCCTCTCCCACACTGTCGCCCGAAGGAGCAGAATTTTAAAGTGACATCGCTAATCTGTAGTCATCACCTTCCAGACTTCAGCTACTGGCAGAACACCCCTGAGCGCCGGTGTGTGTGTGTGTGTGTGTGTGTGTGTGTGTGTGTGTGTGTGTGTGTGTGTTAGAGAGAGAGAGAGAGAAAGAGAGAGAGAGAGATTGAGAGAGAGAGAAGAGGGAGGGGGAGGAAAGAAGAAGAAGAGGAGGAGAGGAGAGAGAAGATAGAAAGGGAGAGAGACAGAGATAGAGACAGAAACAGAGAAAGAAAAAGAGAGTGAGAAAGGAAGGGGGAAAGAGAGAGGAAGAGAGAAAAGAGAAGAGAGAAAGGGAGATAGAGAAAGAGAGAAAGAGGGAGGAAGCGGGGAAGAGAGAGAAGAAGAGAGGAGAAAAGAGACAGAAGAGAGAGAAAGGAAGAAGGGAACGAGAAAGAGAGAACATAGAGAAAGAATAGAAAGAGAAGGGAGGGGGAGAGACTGAGACAGAGACAAAAACAGAAACAGATAAAGTGCAATGAAGTGAGAAAAAAGCTAGATTAGGACTCACTCATGATTTTGGAGATGGAAGGGACCTTAGAGTTCACCTAATTCAATCCCCTTGTTTTAAAGAAGAGGAAAGTGAAGTCCATCTCCGAGAGGGTTTTTGCCTCAGTGATAGATGGGTGAACTATCAAGGACGTCATCTCAGGCACCTAAATACAAATCCTGGGTTGCTTTTACTGTACGAGGCACCAAGCTCAGGGTTCTATCACTTGCCCAGTTGCTTAATGCTATGTGAGCACATCACTTCATTCCATTCATTCATATGTGGAAACAGCTCATGTCAATAGAGCATTTATTTCCATTTTGCAAAATGCTTTCCCCACAACAACCCTGTGAGGTGGGAGGGCACATATTGTCATCTCCATTTTACAGTTGAGGAAACTGAAGGTCCTTATGCTCCTATAATCAGTAAAAAGAAAAAAAACAAAAAAAAAACCTTCATTAAGTGCTTACTATGTGTCAGGCATTGTGCTAAGCATTCAGGATACAAAAAAGGCAAAAGACAGTTCCTGCCCCAGAGGAGCCCACAATCTAACGGGGGATACAACATGCAAACAACCCTGTATGAACAAGTTATGTAGGATAAATTAGACATGATCAACAGAAGAAAGGCATTAGAATTAAGGGTTGGGAAATGCTTCCTATAGATAGAAGGTGGGATTTTAGCTGAGTCTGGTAGGAAGCCAAGGAAGGAGAACATTCCAGGCGTGGAAAATAATCCACGAACTTTCTCCGAATCAGGAGGTGAGGGTTTTGTTTGAGTAACAGCAAAGAGGACAGAGTCACTGGGTTACCAAGTAATTCCAGGAACTTTGTGGGGTGGTAGAAGGTAAGAAAACTAGAAAGATGGAATGGGTGGGTTTTTGTTTTTCTTTGGAGGGGGGAAGGCAGGGCAATAGGGATTAAGTGACTTGCCCAAGGTCACACAGCTAGTAATGTGTGTCAAGTGTCTGAGGCTGGATTTGAACTCAAGTCTTGACTTCAGGGCTGGTGCTCTACTCACTTTGCCATCTGGCTGCCCCAAGATGGGTGGTTTTTGAAGGGCTTTGAACTCCAAACAGAGGATTTTCTATCTGAACCAGGCAATAACTGTCAGACTCCAAATCTGCAACTCTTTCCCAGAAGACCTTCTTCTGGTGCAGTAGAAATAGCACTGGATTTGTCATCAGAGGATGTGGGTTCAAATCCTGACTGCTGCTTATTACCCATGTGGCCTTGGGCAAATCATTTCATCTTATTGTTCTTCAGTTTCCCCAAATCTAAAATAAGAGGGTTTGCTCACGTGACCTCAGAGGTCCCTTTCTAGTGTGACATGCCTCTCACTAAGCAGATGCTGTTAATTTAATGTTTTTGAAACCACGTATCCTTAATTTGCCTAGCCTAGAAGTACAGCAGCTAGGTGGCATAATGAGTAGAGCACCAGCCCTAGAGTCAGGAGGAGCTGAGTTCAAATCCAGCCTCAGATACTTGACATACTTACTAGCTGTGGGCCTTGGGCAAGTCATTTAACTGCAATTGCCCTGCCTTCCCCTCTCCAAATAAAAATGGTACAGCAACCACTCATGGGCCTACTTTACTGTTGATCAGCACAGAAACTTTAACCTACTCCATTGTTTTAACCTGGGGCAGTTCTCCACTTTTAGGCAGCCTCAGAGCCCTCTGCTCCCAGGGCCTCACCATATCTGTGTCCATCTTAGTTCAGACACCTGACGCTTTAGTCTTTCTGATGCTCAGAACTCCCAAACATACACAAGTGATCTACCAGCCTCATCCTACTCCTCCATGAGTGCAACAAAACAGCCACTTTAAATATTTTGTGCTAGGTTCTCTTGGACTGTTTTCTTGTTTTCAAATGGGAGAAAATAACCCCAAGCCTGCCCCTCTTTTGGGACTGTTGTGAAAATTAAATGAGCCAATGTGTATGAAAGCCGTTTGTAAACTGTCGAGTATGGTACCTATAGGGGGTTGTTATTATAGATAGGATGTATAATGTCAGTGTATAGAGTTTGGTGCCTATGTTCCTTTTCTGCATTGGGGAGGGGTTAATTCCTCCAAAGCTGGTTGAATCTGCTGAGCAGAAAGGCCAGAGACCTCTAGCTACATTCACTATACCACAACCGCCTCAGGAAAGGACTCACTTAACAAAATCCAATTTGCACCTATAACATGGGTTCCATGTGACTCTGGAAACTGTCATGGCCATAGGTTCAGAGTGTGATGTTTTAGCTGGCAATACTTATTGGAAATATAACCCAAGCACCCATCCAGAAATATTCTCTACCAATAGAGTAGGCAGGAAACATACATGAAATAATAGAGCATTTAATTAGGACAAAATAGTAAAGGAAATTTTGTTTGTTTTTCAATGGATCTGCGTTTCATCAGCAAGCTTCTGGTGAGGAACATCCTCTTCCGACACAGAGTGGCTCCTTCTTTGCAATTAATAGTCTTGAGAATGGTCTAGGAGCACTAGTAAAGGAAATAGCAAGGGAATACCAAATAGGAAGTAAAATCATCTTCAATCTCCCCTACAAAATAAGGAATATAATCTCCTACAGGTTTCTTCCCCACTGGGGGCAGGTGCACTTCCTAGAAAACTCTGATCCTTGATGAAGTGTTGGGTTGGGGTTGGGTTGGGTCCGTGGGTCAAGATCCCATATAGGGTTTAAGAAACACAGTTTAAGAATAGCTGAAAGTGTCCAGTGGAAAAAGTTTAGAACTTTTGGTCTAGAATACCTCTCATGACTCTGTCTCTTAGCAACCGGTTGTACTTCCCTACTTTTTGGCTCCATCTTTCTCAAGTCCCTTGGTATGGTCCCTGAACTTCCTTTTCTGCTATATTTGGCACCTCACCCCATCTCTAAAGACAGCAAAGTATCTCTAGAGGAAAGAAAAATTAATTTAGAGCTAAAGGACTTCGCTTCAAATCCTGGTTCTACTACTCACTACCTGTGTATGACCTTCAGGAATTTGCTTCATTTCTCTGTAATTCACTTTCCTCATCTATAGCATAAGGGACTTTGGCTCAGTATTCTCTAGGGTCCCTTATAGTTCTAAATCTATTATTCTATGATAGGAAGCTGCTGCTTTATCTCCTTAGTTGCTATTCACTAAATTTGCAGACTTTCTATGAATCTGCTAGTCACATTATTTCTCCACAGAGTTTCTGCCACCATCTGCTAGAGCTGTTATATGCTGCTTTGGCTTCTGGGAGTTAGGCAGAAGAATTAGAATGTTACCTTTTGAGTCAGACTCTAGACCAACATATATATAAAGGCTGATAACATTTTCAGTTCCTTTATTGGGAAGGTCTACACCACATCCAGCTGACACACGTATAACGGATTATCCCGAAAGCATCACTTTTCAGCTCAGTCACTGCCTGGATAGTCTTGACCTTTTGTAACAACAATGTTGCTAGCAGCTGCTGTGGGCATGAAAGACCCAACAGGACCAGCACACAGAAGGCTGCTAGCACTGGTTCTTTGATCTACTTTTCTAAGGAAAGCAACTCCAAGGAGTTAACAATCTCAATTTAATCAAACATACATATATCATTCGCTTAGTTCAGGGGGAAAAGATCAGCCCCCCGAACTTTAGGGCAAATACAAACAGAAATTATGAGCATACATCATAAACAGAGCAAATAACACAAAGCAGTCTATCCATAGCAATGCATAGTTACCAGAGAAGCACCAACATCTGGGTTACAAAGCCAGGGGCGCTGTTTCAATGGCTTGCCCAGGGTCTAGTCACTCAATGAGTGTACCCCCAAAAGTCAAATGCCAACCTTCCAGCACATAAACCCTGTTCAGGACCCTGGGGGCTCAAGGCTCACCATCCAGGGTATGGGAAACCAAGGTGTGGGAAAGCACCAAGTTGTATATATTGTTTCGATCAATGACTCCTCATTGTCTTAGTGCTGAGAAACACTCCAAGACAAAAGATCCCACTTTCCCTGCCCCATTCAAACCAAGGCCAGACTCATTAAAGGCATTCCATAGCAGAAAATTCTGCCCTGATTCCCATCACACCCTTCCAGGGCAATCAATCCACTGTCAGGCCCACTGGCTGGCAGTTCCAATCCTGAGTTCCAGAATCACTGCCTATCCATATCTAGAGAGACCGATGAGTTGGGCTTTGTGGGTGACTTCCATTTGCTTGGAATCTCCTACTGGTTTGCAAGCCAGTGGGGAAGGGAACAAACTCCCTCCAAAAAACAAAATAACCCCACCTCACCCTCAGGTTTGGTTGCATTATGGAGAACACCACTCTCATGGTTTTTCCCGGCAGCTTGGCTCTGTCTCGTTCTCGTTCCTTCAGCTCCATATCCCACTGCTTTCCCCCTTAACACTGGCCAGTGCTCTCTCTGGTGCTGCTGCTGCTGCTGCTCTGCTCCGTAGAGTAGAGCCTCATAGCTGTTATTCTTCTCTGAGGACAAAGCCGATGTTTGCTTCTTCTTCATCCTGTTGCGGCTGCTGTCTGTTAAAGTTGCCTTCTACTTCTTCAGCTGCTTCTTTGAGGATGGATATGGAGAATAGTTTCCTCTTCTGTTGGCAGGACCAACATGCCTCAGGAGGGCTTTTTTTTTGAGGGGGGAGGTATCTAAACCTGGCAGACTTAAAAGGGTCTCACAGTTCAAACCTTGTATGTTTGTCCCTCCCTCACACCCCCACCCTCCACCCCAATCTCCCTGCTCCTTGTTCCTAGCTGGGCAAAGGTAAGTAATTTCATTTCACTTCTTCCCCAACCCAGGATCCTGGCTGAGTGTCTCCAACATGTTTTACAAATCTAGCTGTCTTTCCAGGGCTGGGGATAAACACATACACTTGCTCTTTCAACTCCTGTTATGTCCCCGGAAGCTTACATCTGGGCCATGCAAATTGCCTCAAAGCTTGGATAAGCCTCAAGGAGGCACTTAGTGACACTAAAGGGGGGGAGGGGTAGAGCTAGCAACATTTTCTCTGCATTCTTGCAATCATGCCCAGAAGAAAAAAAATCTACCACCAACCACTCCTCAAAACTCCCTCTCTTCCCCTTACATGAAACTTTTTCAGGTTTCTATTTATTATTTAAAGCTATATTGGATTGTTGACTATTTCCTTTGAAAATACCTGTTCTCTCTTAAACTTTGTCAGAGACTCAGGTTTCAGGTCGCTAGTACAAAGGATAATGCCTGGAGAAACTGATGTCATGTAAACCCCTAATTAGATCCTCTTCCCAAGGTATGTTCTTTTCTTATACCTGTTTGGAGCTGCATGTGATAGATACACAACTCCAGGGGGAAAGATGCTGGTTAGAGATTTTATGTATTTGGGCTGCATGGGACTGGGGAGCAGGGGACCTGGATACCTTTTTATAATAAAGCCCTTTCCACTTGGATTTCTAGAGTGATCTCCCTATGGCTAATGCTCTATCATTTAGGATCATGGCAGGGCGTGAGGAGAAGGATAAAAACGTGAATGGTCTCCAAGGGCTTTCGAAGCCTTAAATCCTGTCAACTATAAATTCTCAATCTCCTTGACCTCATTGCCTCATTTGACACCAATAACCATCCTCTTGAACAGATAGCTGCTGTAATGAGGAGAGTGCACTCGAATCAGAGATGTTGGCTCATAGGATTTGGAGCTGGAAAGGAGGGAGCTTACACACAGAGGAAATAGCAGATCTAAAATTTGAACCCAAATCCTCTGTCTCCAGACCAGAGCCTTTTCCATTACACTCTTAAGTTGGTCCCAATTTCCTTATCTGTTAAATAAAAAGTCTGGACTAGATCAGAGTTTCTTAACCGTTAGTAGATTTCAGGCCTGTGGGAGTGGGGTGGGGTGGGGAGGATTAGCGGTGGTCTGTGAGCCTGGATGGGAAAACAATATTATGCCTTTAGAGTTAGAACCTCTTTGGTTAGAGGTTCAGTGACCTCTAACTGAAATGGACCATTTCCTTCCATTATGAATGTAGGCAACAACCCATTATTCTGAAAAGCAGTCCATAGGCTTCACCAGACTGACAAAGGGGTCCATGACATAGAAAAAGGTAAAGAACCTGTAGACCAGATAGTCTTTGAGGTCCTTCGCAGCTTCCAAAACCTGTGCTACTATGAAGAGTGCCGACTTCCTCTCCAGGCAAATCTTTTCCTTGGAGTAGCCACTTGGACTAGGCCACCCTCCCTCAATGTCCCCCTCTGCTGGAGGATGACTAAGGAAAAATAAAGAAGCAAGAAAGCCAGAGGATGAGAGGGGGAGAAGGAGAGAGAGAGAGAGAGAGGCAAGCCAAGCACCTGGATAATCCACTCCCAAACTCAGCAGCCCCTGCATAATTGAGAATTGTCTGTAATTACCCATGGCTATCATTGGAGAGCACTACTGCTCCCTGTAGCCCTTCTCTAATAAGGACCAAATAGTATTTAATTAGGGAAGCATGATTATTTTAAAAAGATTTGTCTGGAATACAGCTTCTCACTCTTCAGCACCTAGATAGCCTGTACGTGTGGAGAGAAAGAAGAAGAGGCATTCCACATGTTCTGAAAGTCATGTAAGGTGAGATCCTTCCTACATAGGCTTAAATATCCTCTGACTCAAATTATGTCCTTGAAAGATGACTTACTGGCTGCGGAACCTTAGACACATCTCTTATCTTCTAAGTCCCTCATTTTCCTCACTTATAAAATGAGGAGATTAGGCTAGATGACTCATTAGGTCCCTTTTAACTCAAATAGTTTATGAGTCTGTAGTCTCAGACTCTTGTCTTGCTCCAGCTTCCTTGAGGAGAATCCCATAGAGTTTCCTCAGTCTCTCTTCCCACTGATATTCCTATGCTCTTTTCAGAACCTGTAATCAAGTCAAAAATTTTGGATTTTAGAAGTCCCAGGAATATTTTCAGCAATATCCTCAACGGGTGGTCATCCTGCTTCAGTTTGAAGACCTCTAGAGGTGGGCAACTCTCTATCTTGCAAAGCACAGGTAGCCTGGTGATTTCGAAAGAACATTAGACTTAATGTCCAAAGACTTGGGTTCAAATTCTAACCCTGTGATTTATTACAGGTTGTTGGAACCTGATTAAGGCATTTAATTTCCCTGGATCTCAATTTTCTCTTCTGAAAAATATAAAAGGACATCTCGAAGACCCTTCTGAACTCTAATAGCCTAAGATTCCTTTCTTCTTGTTGTTGAGTTGATTTTTTTTTGTGACTCTGTTCTTAGCAAAGATACTGGAGTGGTTTGCCATTTCCTTCTCCAGCTCTTTTTACATATGAGGAAACTGAGGCAAACAGGGTTAAGAGACTTGCTCAGGGTCACACAACTAGTAAGTGCCTGAGGCTGTATTTGAACGTGTCTTTTTGATTCTAGGCCCAGCACTCTATTCACTTCAGTGCCCAGCTGCCCTGTAAATAACCATGCTTTCTTCAAATGGTCTTCATGAGCTTGAGTCCCATCCTGATTGGTTTCCTCTGGACACTCTCCAGTCAATCAAAGTCCATTCTCCAATGTGGTTCCTAGGACCAACCATTATATGCTAAATGTGTCTGGACAGGCTTGCCAACCAAAATCATCTTTCCCTTACTCTGGGCTGAGTATTTCCATTAAGTTCTGTGGGTCTATTTCATTCTACCTTTTCTAAATCGTCTACTGCAGACTGAACATCAGGCCCTTGGAGACACTTAATATCTAAACTCTGGCAATAAATTAAACTTGCTAAACTGTGGAAGGAAAGCTCATTGGGGCTATTAGCTCCAATGAATCAGGTAATCATAACTCTTTCGACAGCATAAAAATGTAACAAGAAATAACTCTACTCTCAGAGGCAGCTGCTATAGGAAAATCAGCCCCCTGCCCTCACCGTATGGGAGAGAATAGGGGGTCTGTTTGTCACTTAATGAGTTCATGTGGTTCTTATTAATGTTAATTGGAGTTCTGTGGTGTGTATCAGGGGGAGATGAGCCCCAGAAGAGCTGTTGGGAAACAGGAACTATGCTGAATACTTTGCAGTAATTATGTGCTTGGAACTCTCGGCCTGAGTAGCCATCTCAGGTGGCTTCCTGTTCCACCTTGCCTTGCCAATGACTTTTTTGTGGAGTTACTAGCACTGAGATGAAAGATGTGCTTGGCAGCCCAAGCTTTCCAAACTGAGGGGAGTTGCATTCTAAGTACCATGATCCTTAGTAGGAGTGGCACTCACAGAGATGCTGTGGTGTGATGGAGGGGTGCTGACTTTGCAAGATGAAGACTTGGATCAAAATCTTTGCTATTTCTTGGTTGCATAAACTTGGGGCAGTCACTTGACCTACATAAGCCTCACTCAGTTCTTTGCTACCCTGGGAGTAATAGTATCTGCGCTGGCTACCTCATAGGAATGCTGCAAGGATCAAGTGAGGTAATGTATGTATAACCTATAGCCTAATGCCCCAAGCTCTAAGCTTACATGGATTAGACTCAGGAATGTAAGTGTTTAACAACTGGCTTTCCAGGAAAAAAAAAACATATGCATGACATCAGACTCAGGAGTGTGCTGGTAAATGTTTAACAACTGTTTAACAAATATATGCATATGTACTTTTTTTTTTGGAGGCAATTAGAGTTAAGCGACTTGCCCAGGGTCATACAGCTAGTAAGTGTCTGAAGCCATATTTGAACTCAGGTCCTCCTGACTCCAGGCCTGGTGATCTATCTACTGTGCCACCTAGCTGCCCCGTGACACAGACACTTAAGTTTAATCTATATCATTAACATTTTCTCCATCACTTTCTTAAGTCTTCAATGGAACAATAAATCAAGCCCTGGTTTATAGCATTTGCCAATTTCCAAGGTGTAAAAACTCATACTGAAAATTTAACAATTAGCTCTCCAGAGCTAGTGCAAGCTGGCTACAGTACACCACTGACTGGACTCAAACTTTAGAGATGGCCTGTTAAGTCACAACTTTTTTGCTTCCACTAGGAATTTCCTCTGAGAAATCTTAGAATACAGCTTAACTATGGATCATGTCCAGGCTTCTATAGCTCTGAGTTAAAGGGTCTCTATTTTCTATACAAGTACTCAAGGTAACAATGCATATGGTGTATGGGACAGCTTTTATTTCATCTCAAAAGATGCAGAAAACAAATAAAGGGCTCCCCTAAAAATAAATGTAATTCTCTCCCCCCTTTAAAGAGTCCTGCCTACTCTTTTACAAATACTTTCTCATAAGACATGGGGAACCAGTGAGTTTCATGGGCATATTGAAGATTCATAAGATGCTCTATAAAGTTTATTAGGCAGAAAGAACAAATTTTGGAGGTCACAGAATTTCTGAGGGACTTTAAAGTCAGACCTCAAGAAAAACCTGGTCTTCAAATTTTAAAAAATGAATGTTAAAAATTGTTTTTACATGTAACTGGGGGAAAAAAAAACAAAATCCTAAACAGATTTAAAAACTAACAAAAAAAGAAAAACCTGTTCATTACTCTATGAGAAAGGAAATTGGAGACAGACACCTTGGCTTGGATTCCAAGTTTACTACTTAATATATAGACATTGCTGTCAATTAACTTCTCTAATCTCGGTCAACCGTTAGTCAATAAATATTTATTAGGAGCCTACTATGTTCCAGTCACTAGGGAGACAGAAAAAATAGTTCTTGCTCTCAAAGAATCCCAAGAAAATCTAATAGAAGAGACAAAATGCAACCTATCTACAGGATAAATTGGAAATAATAAACAGAGAGAGGATAGTAGAATTAAACCTCATCTATAAAATGAAGGCATCTGACTGGGTGAGCTCTAAGGTCCCTTCCATCTCCAAAATCTTATAGACCTATACTTCTCCATGGTTTCATGAGTTCCTTGGGTTTGTCATGGAACCAAATAATTTTTTTATGTTTATAAAAGGCACAGAGCTCTTTGCCACAGCAACAGGAATGAAGGGCAAAGATCATTGGTTCTACCTTTTCCTCTCCAAGGTTATTAAGTGCTTCCCAGAAGCAAGGCAAAGCTTTAAAGAAATTTCAAGACCCAGGCAGGAGTTGAAAAAAAATCCATCACTCTAACCCATCTGGGAGTAAGAACAGGAGATCTTCAATACAGGGGGAAAAGACAAAAACAAAATGTTCTGACAGCCGACTTTTGGTTGCAGGCGTGGGCCTGACTAACAAAAGAACTGAAAATGTATAGACTGATTCTTAAAAGATATTGTTGCCCTGTAGCAATCTAACAAGAAGAATAATACTTTCTGTCTTCCACTTTCCCCCATGAAATGGAGAAGCTCCAGCTTTAAGAGATGGCAGTAGCATTTTGACAGAGAAGCAACGGATAGTAGCTTCAGAGACAGGTGGATGTGGAGGTAGAGTGGTACTTCAGTACAGGCTAACTGAGGAAACCAACTAGCAGCTGCACAAGTAGAACTGATGGGCAGTGGCAATGGGAGCTCCAACACCAAGTCAAAGGACTGCAAGAAGTCCAGCTGATGCAGAGAAGCAGATGACCACTCAGAGACAGATTCACAAAAGGTGTTCTAGCCACAGTAAAACCCTTCCTCATCTAGGTTCATGAGTTTTCTTTTTTAAAGTATTATTTCAAATTGTGACCATAGTTATTGACCAATATCAACATGCAAGGAAGAATAAGAAAAGTGAATTAAATAAGGAATTGAAATTCTACCAGATAAAGTTTTTTTCAACAAAGAAATGCTTATATTATATTATATTATATGTTCATATAATGTAATACAATATAATATAATACTTTAACAAGGTAGTTTGTGTCTCCTTTTGTCCTTTTTTGGTAGTTTTATACTTCTTTCTTGTACTTCTCTATACATTCAAAAATGTTTTGTTGATGCTTTTTCAAAGTATCTATCACTACCTACCAATTCACTATCCCCTCTCTCAAGTAAAAGGCTCTCTCTCTCCACCTTCCCCGCCTCCACTCCCAAAAAACATGAATTTTCCACCAAGTGTTCCATTCCTCACTGGCCCAGGAGTATGAAAGATTGTATCCCTTCACTTATGAGGCAGTAGCACTGAGAATTATTCTACTACTCAATTTTCTCTTGTTTCTTTTGTTAGCCTGTTCTAATGAAATGCATTGCTGTTTGATTTGTGGTTTCTGCCTCATCAGTTTGTAGAGCATGGACTAGATGGAGGCTAAAATTCTTCAATTATGACTGAACCTAGAATAGCGAGTGGTTCCAGACTAAAGTGGGATATCCTATTGTGGTTTTTTCCTCCCTTTTCCTAGGAGATGTAGAAGCAAGGAGAAGAAGAAACGGTAGCTTGGAACTCCTTCTGGGGGTACAGCATGAGATACCTAAGGTGTGCGAAACTTCAAAAGGTCTAGGAATGGGAGAAAGAAACTGAGTAGGGGCAGGATTGCGCTGTTTTGTGCATGTGTGTTTATGTCCATGATGGGAGATGCTCTCTTCTCCTGGCAAAGTTGTATTCCTGCTCCTAGAAATCAATAGCACTTTCTCAAGGTGGAACTTTCTTCTTTTACTATCCTTGACCCTCGTTCTTAGATTCATGGAATCATAGAAATGTGGAGCTGGAAATGGTGATTTTTTTTGTGTAAGTGATCAGCTTAAAAGGATATGGAGATGAGTACCACAAGATGCTGGGGAACAAGGAAAGGGGCCAAAAAAAGTTTCTTTCCTTCTTTCCTTCCTTCTTTCCTTTCCTTCCTTCTTTCCTTCTTTCTTTCTTTCTTTCCTTCTTCCTTCCTTCCTTCCTTCCTTCCTTCCTTCCTTCCTTCCTTCCTTCCTTCCTTCCTTCCTTCCTTCCTTTCTTTCTTTCTTTCTTTCTTTCTTTCTTTCTTTCTTTCTTTCTTTCTTTCTTTCTTTCTTTCTTTCTTTCTTTCTCTCTTTTTCTTTCTTTCTTTCTTTCTTTCTTTCTTTCTTTCTTTCTTTCTTTCTTTCTTTCTTTCTTTCTTTCTTTCTTTCTTTCTTTCTTCCTCCCCCCCACCTCTCTCTCTCTTTCTTTCTTCTCCTTCCTAGAAAGCTAGGCAGAGTGACAGTCTCCCAAGCCTCTTGACAGTCAGGGGCTGGGGAACGCACAAGCATTGGAACAGAGCCTCTCTGTTCTAATCAGTCAGACCGCTACTCATTTCCCCTTCCATTGTTGCCCTTTGATCCTGCTCCAGAAAAACATCTATAATGTGCAATTCCTAATATTCCTGCACCTGACCTTTCCCTCATCCCTTCCCCCTTGTATATATTTCAAAGACTTTCTGAAATTCTGCTTGATCCAAAAGGCTTCTTCCCTTCCCAAGAGAAGGTAATCTCCTTGTTCCCTCTCACCTCTTTGCTCATTAAGACATGACCTACACTCTCTCCCCTCCTACTCAGCCTGTTCCCCATGACCAGAATATCTTACCTCTTCCTCCTGATATATTAAGCTCACTTAAAGCTCAAGCACCATCTTCTAAGTTCGATTTTTCTGAACCTCCTCCCACCTGCCTTGGTAGGAAATGACCTTTCCGCTCAGATTTTGCATAGTATTTTTCTTTTCCTTAAAAAATGGATAGCCTTCTATACAACCCTGTGTTAGATGGTAGAATGGAGAGAGCACCCCCTTGAAGTCAGGAAGACCTGAGTTCAAATATTGCCTCAGACATTTCCTAGTTGTGTCATCCTGGGCAAGTCACCTGACATCTCAGCCTCAATTTCCTCATCTATTGAAGAGGAATAATAAAAGTGAGCCCCTCATTGGGTTGTTATGAAGATCAAATGAGTTAACATATATAAAAGCGTTTTGCAACTCTTAAAACATTATATGAATGTTAACAATTATATTGTTTTTAAATTTTTTTATTATCCCTACGGGGAAAAAACAAATGGACAGTGCTGAGATCACTATATCTTAGAGGGTGTTGTAGGCAGACAAGTGAGCTAGTCCTGGAATTGGGTAGAAGGAAGAGGCAGAATGAGCCTCATTTGGGAAGTTGCCTGGTACAGGGGACACATGACTTTCTCGAATTCTCAAAATTCTCGAATTCATTCAGAAAACTCACTAGCCAACCAGATTAGAACCTAGACTGCTTGGTTCCCACTTTAGAGTACTTTATATGCCACCAGCAACTCTTCCTTTTAATGATCTGATCTTAAATGGGTGGTGGGAGTTATTGGATCTCTGCCATTTTGTAATAAATGTTCTCTCCATTGAGTAGTAACCTAGCAGCCAAATCAGGAAGATGAAAGATAACCCCTCCACAAAACCTGAGTGTTTGAAGTTAAATGGGGGAGAGGGAGCTGAAACTTTGGAGTGCAGTCAGCAGCCCAGGAATGGGTCTTTCTGGCCTTTTCTTATGTAACACAGAAATTCTAGTTTCCTGCATAGATTATGACAGTCCCAACAGTTTTCCTCACTTCTTGGTCTTGTTTTGGACTTTGTGGCATTTTGATTTGTGTGAAGGCAAGGTGTTATTTGTTTCTCCCATTCCCAAATCCATGCTTGGGAATCTTTGAGCCCTAAAATCAATTGAGAAGGGAGAAAAGGTGGGAATGTTTGGGGTGGTTTGGAATTCAAAAATAGGGTTCATTTGGAAGAGGAGGTGGAAAGATCTATATCTTGTGATTGTAAAGGATCAAATCATCAGCTGTGACACAGGTGGGGTGGTGGTGGTGGACAGAGTTGTTTACTCCTATTTGCCCACTCCACTATTGACTCATTGGCTACATGAGAATGCTCCTCCTCTGCAGAGGAAATTGTTATCAAAGGAGCTGTAATTCTATCTTTCATAGTTCAAAGACATCAGCCAGAGACTGATGCACCACAGCAAAACATGGCAGCATTCCTTACTTCAGTGTTTAAGCCACTTCTCCTTCTCTGGGAATGCTCCCCACTCCTCTGCTCCCCATATTTCCATTAAGTACAGCCAGATTAGCAAAGGCCTGTGGTTAACACTGTTTGTAAACACAAAGTAAACATTTAAAACAAAGAAAAGTAAACAGACTTTCCCATGCTCCCCAAAAGGCTTCTACCAGGGAGAATGGAGATAGGGGTTTATTGCTTTTAGGACTGTATTGGGAAAGTTTCAGCTGCACTGGTTCTGTCTCACTGCCCATCTCCCCCAGCACCCTCACTTCCAGACAGGCTTCTTCCTTTGTGGTGGATGCCTCTGACACGGTCTCCCCTTCTCTATCCCTGAGTCCTCTTCTGGTGATGTCTGGTTGGGGTTTCTAGTTTCTGACCTAGACTTACTGAGCCCCATTTTTAAAGGCAGGGCCTGTCAACAATCATCCTCCAGTATCATTTGCTTTGTGATTCACTCAAGGGACTTGTTCGTAACTCTTAAATTGTGGCCACAATTTTTCAGTTAGTTTAACATCTCATTAGTGGCCCCTTTCTGTGATTGTCTATGAAAGACAACTCCCTTATAACAGGAAAAAGCCAAGGGGAGATTTTTTTCCACATACTCCAAAGTATAACCACATTTGTATCTCACCTTCGGTGCTTAATGCACATATGACTTTGGGCAAGTCACTTAACCTACGTGGACCTCGGTTTCCTCATCTGTAAAGGAGTTGGAATAGATAACCCCTAAGGTCTCTTTTTAAAAAATAAAATTTTATTGATATCTGTTATTTTTACATTTGCCTAAATTTCTCCCTATATCTCTCTCCTGCCCTCCAGTTATCTCCCAGGGAGGGATCTCATATATCAAAGAATAGGTTTTAAAGGGAAGAAAAAAAAACAATGAGCAAAACCTATCAATACGCCCCCCAAATCTGAAAATATATGCAATTTCTCATATTCATGGATCTGTCACATCCACAAAGAGAGGGGGAGACATTTTATTTTATCATCTTTCTTAGACATTGTCTAAGGTCCCTTCTAATCCTAGATCTATGATATGATCTGTGTGACCTTGAATACAGGCCTCAGTTTCTTTCTCTAGAATTACAAATTTGAAGTCGACTAATATAAGGCTGGAACAGGGATTGGCTTCCAGTGTTGAGCTTTCTTGGGCTTACTAGATTGCTACAAAAATAAATTCTAAGGAGACTAGAAAAGGTTTCTATAATAATGCTTATGAAGCAAGGCAATAGGGTGGAACAAGCCTTGGCTTTGGAATCAGGTTTGAATCTTCACCTCCCTTGGCCTCTCCTGAGCCCCCCCCCCCCATTCCTCTCTCACTGTCCCCACATGGGGCAACAGGCCTCCTGAGCTTTACAGATCTTCCCCTTCCGCTTGATCTTCAAAGACATCAGGTTTGGGGATTGTTTTTATCTCACTTTTGATTATTTCAAAGTAGGATTTTGTCGAGTCATTTTCTCTGCACAAGGCCTCAGATGCTCTTAATTAGGTTGTAGAGTTTCCTTTTCTGGAGGCCTTTAGACCCAGGAGAGATTCTGATCGCCCTGGGATGGCTTAAGTGGGACTCTGCCCAGTGCTTGGAGAAAGAGGGGGGAAAATCACATTTGATGGTCTGTGCATCGTGTCAGTTGAAGAAATAAGGCATTGTGGGTGGGGAGGGGTGTAATTTATTCATGGACACAGATACACCCTGGATCACAGTATGAAGGAATGGGTTTCAGGCCCATTTAAACAAAACATATGCCACATGCACAATTGATTGTAATAGAAAACAACATACGACGTGTACTATTCAAGAAGTCCAACAAAGTATTGTATGAAGTCTAAGGGGGAAAAGATCATTACCTCATTACCAATTTTGCCTATGAACGGGGGATAGGGATAAGGTGACCTTCTGAGACAATTGCTATCCTGTAATCCTGTGAATTCTCTGGACAGCTCCTAAGCATGTGACCATCTTTTAATCACCCCTGTCTACCTTTCATCTGACCCAAGGCAGCTTACCACAGTATCTCACACCCGGAGCTGAATGTCATTTCCCACCATCATCGATTCCCTTTCCGTTCTCATTTCTACCTTTTGTTTTGGAAGTAGAAAAGTGGAAATGATTATTTTATATATACATACACACACATGCATGTAAAACTAGCATTCCTTGGGGCATTAAAGTTTACCAAATGCTTCATGTGTATTTTCCTTTTTGATTTGCTCCTCAAATGACCCTATTTTTTATTTTTTATTTTTATTATCCTAATTTTACAGGTGAGGAAACTGAGGCTTTTATTATCCCCATTTTACAGATGAGGAACCTGAGGCTGAGTGGGCCAGGTGACTTGTGAAGGGTCACACAGCCAGCAAGTGTTTGAGGCAGGATTTGAATTCAGATCTTCTGGAACCTAAATCTAGCACACTTCCTACCATGCCCCACAGCTGACCTCAGTGGAGGACTGATGAGGAGATGCGGCACGATGGAAAGAAAGAACATTGGGTCTGGAGGCAGAACTGAACAGACCCTTGCCCTGGGTTCTGCCATTTACTCCCTGTCTGATTTCTGAGTCTCTGTTCCTCCATATTTAAAAGGAGATCGGACTAGTTATTTTCTAAATTCCCTTCTGACTCTAAAATCCTTTGATCTTAGTCAGTAATAGATACCTGGAACTGTCTTCTCTTTGTCTAGGAGAGAGTGTTTTTATTGTGTTTGCTTTTCTTTAGCACAACAGACGGTCTGATTCTTTTGTTAGCACCCTTAACAATGGCATGAAGAGAATTACTTAAAACCAAGAGGCATCATTTTGCAATGATGTTCTGTTGTAGAATGGAAATAACCCTGACTGAGAAGGAAGAAGACCTGTGTATCCTCCCGTTTCTGCCACAGACTGTAGGGACTGCGATGTTGGGCAAGGAAGAAGTACCTTCCTCCTGTGGGCCTCAGTCTCTCCATCTCTAAAATGAGAATGTTGGGCTAGATAATCTATATGGCCCTTTCCAGGCTTAAATTCTGTGAGCTTTGGGAAGCCAAAGTGATAAATTCAGTCACTATATATTTCTGTAGCTTTGCCCAGAATAATAACTAGGAATCCTGGAATGAATTTGGTTAAAGATGAGGGGCAGAATGCATAGTTCAATTTGTGCTGGAGAGCCCAGATTTATAGATACAGATATACAGGGGAGCCCAAATTTATAGATTCAGGATGCATCCTGACAGGGGTCCTCCTTTCTTCCCCAGCCTCTGTCGAGTGACCTTACTCTATCTACCTTATGCCCTAAACTCCCCCAGCATCATCATATGTTCTCAATTCCTTGGTTCATACCATTCCCCACCCCGACCCCACAACTGCCTGGAATCTCCTTCTCATTCCTTTATCTTTCTGAGTACCATCTTGCCTTCAAAGTCCAACCTAAAGCCTCCCCCATCTATGAAGCTTTCTGAGATTGCCCCAGCCCTAAGTTCTTACTCCTTCCATTTTCTTCTAGCACCTACTGATGGTATGGCTCATTGGAACTTAGAATATGCTGCCTGCTGCTAGTTATCTTATGTGTAAATGTTTGATTTAATTCAGTTTAACATTTATTCCCTGAAAAAAAATTTTTCTAAAGCCAAAGTCATCACATCTTATCCTTGAAACCTCCACAGTCAATAACAACCTTCCCACATGGACCTCACTTTGCTTGCCCATCTTTGGACAATATTGTTATATAATATTCTGTATTATATTTATCTTATTGTCCCAATATATTTCAAACTCTATGCAGGTAAGCACTGAGTTTTATCTAAATTTTGAGTATCCCACAGCACCGAGCACAGTTATGTACAAATAATTATGTGGGCGCATGATAATTTTGTGGAATAATAGCTGAATGAAAACTGTATAAAACATTTACTGCTGGGTCTGAGAGAAATGCCAGGTTTTATAAGACACAAAAAGATTGTTGTCTAACAAAATATTATGACATACATAATAACTAGCATCTTATAGACTTTTAAAGTTTGCAAAGCATTTTACAAATATAATTTAATTTTATCTACACAACGATCCTGGAAAGTAGGTGCTATCACCACCTCCATTTTACAGATGAGGAAACTGAGGCAGACAGCCATTAAGTGACTTGCCCAGGGTCACATAGCTTGTAAGTGTCTGAGGCTAGATTTGAACTCTAGGTTTTCCTGACTTCAGTTTCTATCCACCATTCCACCCAGCTGCTTCTTTACAGGCAGCTAGAATAAAATAATAATAATTTTTAAAAGGTACATATATTATGGAATCATAAATGTGTTCTGGGTTCAATTTTAGGGTGACCTAAAAGATCAGTATCTTGATGACTCATGATTTCCTCCTACGTAGATTGCATACTTTGGGAAATCTCCAAATATAGCCTATGTGAAGCTAGCATCTAGATTTTTACAAATATGTGTAAGAGTCCCTGAATCCTATGTAAGAACTTAAGGTAACCAAGTGCATATAAGATAGTGGACAACACTTAATTTGCCATATAGAAAATGAAAAATGACAATAACCGCCCCTCACATGCAGAAACTCAAAAATAGCCCACAAATGATAAACATAATTTTCCTTTTCTCTTGGGTCCTACTTTTCTACCATGGTCCTAAAGTCTTTCTGAAAATAGCACTCTGTGGTTTGGATTCTTCTTAGAAAAGAAGTAAAATTGAGTTTGTTATTTAGGTAATATCTCAATATTCTGGTGAATCCCTCTTTCCCATTGAAATGCCCCCTTGCACAGGGGCGAGCAGCCCCACCCCTGCACAGGGGCATTTCACCATAAAGTCCTATTCAATCTCTTCCAGACCCTTAGTGTCACCCTATGGTTTGCACACCTCCCGATAGAGAAATACTTTTGAGCTATTAGATAGGCATGCCCTTCCCCATTTGGAAATACACTGCCTAACTTACTTTAATAGAGAGGGTAGGATGGTGGTGGTCATTGTCCCCTACTTCCTGTCGTGTATAAAGTCCCTTTGATCTGTTCTTCTTAGCACCAGAGGCCATGTGTGAAATCTTCTCTTTCTAATTGCCAAAAAGCTGAGAGAATTCCCCTTCTCTAGTTAGAAAACAGAATCCCCAAACCCTCAAATTTAGGGTTTCTGAGTTTACCAATCCATCTTGAAGGCAGCCTCAGTTGTTGGGGCTTAATCAGATCTGGATGATCTTTTGTCCTTTTTGTAAGACACTTATTGGCAGGTCTACATCCCCTGTAAGTGTAATGAAAAGTTCAGGAACAAAGACTTCCTTTCTCACTAAGCTCATTAAGTTCCAAATGAAGGAACACCAAGCTTTAAACTCATCAAGTTGATTGGAGGATCTCCTGATCAACCCTCTTTACCCTAATAAGATAATTACTGACTTCCAACATTAAAGAATTCTTCCTAGAGGACATGGCATTTAAATTTGGCTAGCTGGCAAAGTGCGTAGAGCTCCTGGCCTGGAGTCAGGAAGACTTATCTTCATGACTTCAAATCACTTACTAGCTGTGTGTCCCTGGGCAAGTCACTTAACGTTGTTTGCCTCAGTGTCCTCAATTGTAAGATGAGCTGGAGAAGGAAATAGCAAACCATACCAGTATCCTTCCCAAGAAAACTCCGTGGACATGATTGACATTATATGGTTCACAGGAGTCAAAAAAAAGTCCAGCACAACTGAACGATAATATGCTGTAGGGGCAGCTTGGTGGTGCAGTAGACAGAGTGCCAGTCTTGGAGTCAGTAAGACTCATCTTGCTGAGTTCAAATCTTGCCTAAGACATTCACTAGCTGTGTAACCCTGGGCAAGTCACTTAACCCTGTTTGCTTCAGTTTCCTCATCAGTAAACATGAGCTGGAGATGGAAATGGTAAACCACTCCAGTATCTCTGCCAACAAAACCCCAAATAGGGTCACAAAGAGTTGGATATGGCTGAAAAATAACAGAATAGCAAATGATGATCTAGCAAAGGAAAGTGATAAGGGGTAATCAGACAGGTTGGAGGGGAACCAAGAGAGAACAGGGTCATACATACCAGAGAGGTGATAGTACCTGGAAGGAGATAGCATAAATGCTTCAGAGATATCAAGAAAGATGATGAATGAGGAAAGGCCATTAGATTTGCAATTAAGAGATCGTTAGTAACTTTGAAGAGAATACTTTCAGTTGAAGGAAGTAAGAAGAATAAAACACTCAATTTTCCTAACTCTGAGTGCAGGGAGCTTTCTTTCCTCTATAGTAGACACATCATTAATGCTATTCTGAATTTTTAGGTATTAAGTGGGATGTATACATATATACATGTTTCATATATATATATATATATATATATATATATATATATATAATTTATCCACAATAAACTTGGACTTCCCATTTTTAGCAGCCATATGAATAGAGAGCCTGGCTTTGTCCACTTTGATAGATCTCATTACAAAAATCCAGGGCATGGTGCAAACAGACTTCATGAAACAAAGGGTTAGAGCTCTCAAGAACCACCAAATGGGTGTGCAGGAAAAGGCCTTCCCACGTTTTGATCAAAAAAGCCTCAGAACAAAATGGTGCCACTTAATTGGATCAGCTATGTGCTTTCTACTCTGACCAATTGATTATGATGGCCCATGAAATTTGCCAAATCAATGTGACTACCCTCATTCCCACCCCCACTCAAAATCCCCATTGTTTGATTGGCTCACTGCAGCCTGATTTAGGGCATACATTTTCCCTATGAGGCTACTTTAAGCTTGTGCCTTTGATTATGGGTGAAGGAGTTGAGAGGGGCTAGAAGCAGTAGGGTTTCTCTCCATTGAATTTTTCTGATTTGTTTTTGTAGTCTCAGATTCCAAAAGAAGCAAAAATACATTCATTCCTCTGGGATTCTACCAGTTGGAGCCTATCTACCAGCTGGAGACTACCTGAGCAAATAGTTTTCTATGACCCATGTATTGGTTAGTGTCTGGTTATATGTGGGGGCCCGCTATTAGAGATGGAAAAATGTGGTTCATTTTCAAAAAGGACATGTCAGATGACAGAACCAGTGATGGCATCAAACAAAGTCAAGCTATGCTCTTGCTCTGGGTGATCCATTAGTTTCTCTCTTCACATGATTAATGAGTCAATCAACTTAGACTCCCTCACCTGCAAATCAGGTCTGGTGTACATTCCCTTCATGGAGCACTGCGAATGCCCAACTCAGATGTTACCTCCTCTAGAAAGCCTTTCCTGATCTCCTGTTGGTAACAGTCTCCTGCCTTCAGATTTCACATGGTGTTTGGTTGGTACTATACCTCCCTGATTCATTTTTATCATATGATTTTCTTCATTATATTTATTGGTGCTTTCCTCCTCTATTGGACTGAGCTCCATAAACTCATACCAAAACTCTATCTAAACTTCAGATCTCTCCTAAAACCACACATTGA
>CM053624.1:314194792-314219600 GCA_028646595.1 Phalanger gymnotis
AAGAAAGAAAGAAAAAAAGAGAAATAGGAAAGAGAAAAAAGAAGGAAGGAAGAAAGGGAGTGAGTGAGGAAGGAAGGAGGGAAGGAAAGAAGGAAGGAAGGAAGGAAGGAAGGAAGAAAGAAAGAAAGAAAGAAAGAAAGAAAGAAAGAAAGAAAGAAAAAAAAAAGAAAGAAAGAGAAAGAAAGAAGAAAGGAAGGAAGGAAGAAAAGGAAGGAAGGAAGGAAGGAAGGAAGGAAGGAAGGAAAGGAGGAATGAAGGAAGAAAAAAGAAAGAAAGAAAGAAAGAAGAAAGGAAGGAAGAAAAGAAGGAAGGAAGGAAGGAAAGGAGGAAAGAAAGAAAGAAAGGAAGGAAGAAAGAAAGAAAGAAAGAAAGGAAGGAAGGAAGGAAGAAAGAAAGAAAGAAAGAAAGAAAGAAAGAAAGAAAGAAAGAAAGAAAGAAAGAAAGAAAGAAAGAAAGAAAGAAAGAAAGAAAGAAAGGAAGAAAGGAAGGAGCCTTTGCCTTCAAGGAGCTTATACTTATATGCTATAATATGCACAGATGTATAAACAAGTATATGCAAAGTAGAAATGAAGTGTAATGAATATTGGAGAGCAGTTGACCACTGGTGAACAGGAAATTCCCAGTGTTCCTCTCTAATTGAGCCAACCCCTGGAGAGTTTAGCCCCTCTCATTCCTAAGGAAAGAGAAGAAAGGTAAGAAATACATTGCCTGAGGCCTCCAGATGAAACCAGAAGTTAGAAGCAAAGAGAAACTCCACAACTTCATGCCCAATGGTTCATTGTTCAGCATTTGAAATGATCGAACAACAACAACATATGTATTTATGGAAAAACATCCCTAGCTATAGGGGGGAAATGTTTTATTGTTATTTTTTTGTTGTACTATTTCATTAAATGTTGGTGCATTTAACTAATTGGGCTCTCTAGCTGTCTAGTAAACACAGGTGGGGGCTCACAAGCTATGGTTTTCAAAGGATCTCATGTCACAAACTATATTGAACCTGGAATAGCCTTCAGTGGGGGAGAGGAGAAACTTGATGTGAGTTGGGGTGTGTTCTCAAGTGCTACAAAGGCACAAAGAGCCCTGAGAACAGTTGAGGCTTTAGTATTTACTGAAAAAAGCTCCATGGAACAATAAATAAGCCACTGGGATCATTAAGCAAACTGAGTTTGTTCCTACACAGCTGTGCTTCTACACACCACAGAAGAGAAAGCCTGCTGTGCAAAATCATCATGTTGTCTTTCTCACTAATTCTATACTTAGTTCTGTGTTCCAGTGACCCTTTTACCAGGTGAAACCAGGTTCAGTCTGTTAAGCCCCTAAGGGTTTATGGGATCGCAGGATCACAGAATTTCAGAGTTGGGAGGACATCTGGTCCAACCCATCCTTGAGCAGAAAACCTCCTCTCGTTGTTATATAGCATCCCTGAAAAATGATCTTTCAGCCGCTAGATGAAGACCTCCAGAGAAGAGGAACTCACTACCCCTTATTCCATTCTGGGCCATAACGAGTAAAGTTTTTCCTTACGTTGGACCCAAAGGCAACTCCTATTCATTACACTTAGTTTTATCATCTGCAGAAAATCAAAAGAAGTCTCATTCCTCCTTCATGTGTCAGCCCTAAAAATACTTGAAGACCCCTTCTTGAGACCTTTTCTTCTCTAGTCTAAATATTCCCATGTGTCTGGGTATTTAGTACCCTTGCCATCTTGTTGTTCTGAATGTTTCCTGACTTATTAATGTCTGTCCTAACCTGTGAGATTGCGCCCTGATTGAGCACAATACTTAAATGTGGTCTTGTACTGAAGCACTGTGAAGCATAGTGCTTCATTTTAGATACTATGCCTCTATTAACATGGCCAAAGGTGGCGTTAAGTTATGGAATACCATTTCATACTGTGGACTCTTACAGTTGAACTTACATTCCATTCAAAGTCCCAACCTTTTTTTTACATGAACTGTTGTTTTAATTCTCCTCAATGAAGCAAGGTCCACTAGTATCTTCCTATCGAGTGGGGGCCATCTCCAGTCATCCTGATCTATATCTTGCCACTGGACCCACATGGCTCCAGAGGAGAAAGTGAGACTGGTGACCTTGCACAGCCCTCCCTCGCTTACATCCAATTCACTTGCAAGTTATGGTATCCCCTATCTGATGTCATGGTCCTCTTTGAGAACAAAGGGGAAACAGCTACAACCTACTGCTTAAGAGCATGAAATGGAGCTAGGTAGAAAGCTGGAGCCAGAGGGTCTGGGTTCAAATCCCAGTTCTACAAAATGCTACTTGTGTCACCTTAGACAAGTCACTTAACCTTTGCAGGCTTTGGTTTCTTCATATGTGAAATATAGAGATTGGATTACATGGTCTTTAAAGTCCTACCTAACTCTCTGATCATATATTAAGGAGAGCCACAATTGTATCTCCATCTCATGTTTAAAAAGTTCTAGTGTTGATCTGATGTAGAGAGGGATGGCAAAGTAGTAATTAGAAAGATTTTCCCTAGGTACAAATCAACTGTAGCCATAACCAGTTAAGGCAGTCCTGAAGCCAAAATAGAATTACTAATGGTCATATACTCTTTTGCTTTGGGGGACAGAATAATCTTACTCTGAGGAGTCTACTGTAATTTGGGGCATGTAATGTTAGCTCCAGCTAGCACAGGGCCCATGGTGCATTCCCCTCTGGGAAATGAACTCTGCTGTTTGGCAGGTTAAAGTAGGACTAGGCCAGAGAAACGACTTGTCAGCTAGACCTCCGTTACCAGCTTTCCCTAACAAGCGTTAGCCTCATCTCAAACTCCACATCCTAAACCTTGTAATAGTAGATAATGTTCTATAAATGGTGACAAGGAAGAACGATTCTAGTGAGCCTCATGTTAATAAGGTCAGACATTTCCAGAGCGGCACAGCAGCTCAGGGTTACTTCAAAGCCAGTTAGAGGAATGGGAATGGTGTTAATGGGGGATGGGGAGGAGGAGCTTCTTTTTTTAAATAAGAAAAGTGTGAGCTCATCTGGGAAAAGAGCTTTGGATTCGAATTGGGAAGACCTACACCCCAGACTCACTGTTCCCATCCTGACTCTCTACCTCTTTCCCATGCAATGCTGGGCCACTTCTCTCCTTCTCAGCCTCAGTTGTTTTTTATTTGTAGGGTAAGAGGCTTAAACTACATGATCTCCAGCTCTGAGTCCCCTAAGTGGTGGAGTCTTGGCTATGGTGGCTTGTCTGTATGAAAAAAATCCCTGTGCTTTGTAAGAGAGGAATGGGAACTGAGAAACCAGTGTTGAGTTTCTATACAAATCATACACCAATTAAGGCCTCTTCCCCATGAAATACAGATGCAGCTTTAATAGTCCCTTGTGTTGTTTTCAGAACCTCTCAAGGTGCACTGAGGAATGGCATTATTGATAATTACCTAGCCCTCACCACTACCTCTCCCACTTCCTGATCCCTGGTGTATGTATGGAGCTTATTAATGCCTAAGAAGCAAGGCTTGGTTTCTGTTCTCTCCCACTGAAGACAGAAAAGTCTCCCCAATAGGACTGAAAAGAGCTGATAATTCGAGGGAGAAAATCAAGCTCTGCCTCTGCTGTACTGAGTGAGGCCCTGTAATACACAGCTTGGACTTAATGTCAGGAACCAATTAAAGTGACAGGAAAGGGAACAGTCACCTGTGTGAATCCAGCTGACAGAGGCCTCAAGGAGGGCACAGGAGCCTTCCAGGAAGGAGGAGCTGAGCTGATGGCAAAGAAAGCATCTGAGGCAAGGAGCAGGCTCCCAGAGGGAAGAGAATTTAGCTCTTCTCACTGTTATCAGCTGGCAGTGACAACTTACATAGTCCTAAGGGGGAATCTTGGTATTCTTTATTAATCTGTTCTTTGGCATCTGATGGATGGAGCTGAAGGACTGGGGTGGGGGGGAGGTCCCTGTGGATTATAATCAAAGTGTCCTTTAAGTGGGTTCAGGCCAGATCACCGGGAATCTTTTGAGTTTCAACTTCCCAGGGCCCGTAGTACATATCAAGTCGGGGAATTGCCTTAAGGAGAGGAGAAATTAATGCTTGTGCTGCTAAAAAGAACGCTATATTTTCTTCTCTTTCCCTCATCCCCATCCAAATAGAAAAACTGGAAGAGCATCCTCAAAAACATAGCTCCATTGAGAGTGGAAGAGATTTGGAACTTCATTTTTTAGAGATTCTCTTACCCTGGCTCACATTCTCTCAGTGAAAGCACAAGTGTGTGTTAGGTGACTACTCTAGGCAGCTAGGTAGCGAAGTGGATAGAACACTGGACCTGGAGTCAGGAACACCTGAGTTCAAATCCGTCCTCAGACGCTTATGTATTTGTGACCTTGGGCAAGTCACTTATCTACTGTCTACCTCAGTTTCCCCTTCTGTAAAATGGGTGTTATAGTAGCACCTGGCTTCAAGGGTTATTATGAAGATAAAATGAGTTAGTATTTGTAGTGTTTTATGATCCTTAAAGTGCTAGCTACATATAGATAGATAGAAAGATAGATAGATAGATAGACAGACAGACAGACAGACAGACAGACAGACAGATAGATAGATAGATAGATAGATAGATATACAATAATAATTATTATTATATTACTGCTACTACTACGTCTACTATTTTCAAGGCACCTGTCTGTGACTTCTAGCCTTGGTTACACTGTCACACTCTGAGGACTG
Source organism: Phalanger gymnotis (assembly GCA_028646595.1). Classification (NCBI taxonomy): domain Eukaryota; kingdom Metazoa; phylum Chordata; class Mammalia; order Diprotodontia; family Phalangeridae; genus Phalanger; species Phalanger gymnotis. The sequence goes on from CM053624.1 coordinate 314,199,484, forward strand.
CAGCAAAGCTTAATGTATTGGGTCTATGAAGAGGAGGCAGCCAGGGCATCGTATTGAGTGATGAGCCCTTAGGAACCAAATACTCTACAACTCTGAAATGTTAGTGGACCAATGGGCGTATAGGAATGACAGACACAGGTGCTCCAAACTTTATCATGGTGCATGGTGATAAGGTTATCCTTAACTAAATCTTTTCTTAATGCTTTAACATTCCACCTCCCCCTTCCCCCCACATCTAGAATCTGTGATTTCAACAGGTAGAGGGAACTCTGGGTATTCTTGATGACAAATTATAGTCTTACAGAATTGCCTGGGGCCATGAGAAGTTAAAAGCCTATATGTCCATGGTCACATATCTCGTATGTGTCAGAAACATTGGCTACAACCCAGGTCTTTGTGATGTTGGGGCAGGCCCTTTATACTATGTTATACTGTGCTATAATATGCTATACTACTATACTATGCTGCCTTCTCAGCACTTAACAAGGGTTAAAATGATAGTGACCAATATTTGCAGAACATCTTAGGTGTGCCATTCCATATGCACCTCATAACAACCCTGCATTAAGGAGTACAAGTATTATTATTCTCATTTTACAAATGAGGAAACTGAGTCACAGATAGGTCAAGTGACTGACTTGTAGCTATCAAATGTCAGAGGCAGAAATTAAACCCAGGTCTTAGCTCCAATTAGACCACGCTGTCTATATGGCTTTGGCACTCTTGTTGGTCACATTTCCTCTGCCTCTGTCTTATGAAATGTTAGCTGCTTCCTGGAGATGTTGAGAGCAGAGCAGAGCAGCTGAGGATGTGTATGGAATTCCATGAATTACTTGTTCAGGATGTACCTGAAGACGATGTCATGCCACGGTTGGGAGTTGCTTGTGGAACGGTTAACCAGCATCATGGTCGTGCTCACCGATCAGACAATTACTAGCGAGGTTATGAGTTGCTATTCTGCCATATCAGGGTCTAGTTTGGGAACCACTTGGAGCAGGCAGACAGAGAGAAAGGGAAGCCGTCCTCTCCCACTCAGAGTAAGTATAGTGCTTGAAGGGATGTGTGGATCTCCCCAACATGCATGTCTACCTCTCCCCAAAGAGCTCTGCTGCTGATCAGGCTCTGGGCTAGTGTTGGTGTTTATGTTCACTATGTAAAGGGCAGCCAGGTGTTGTCACTAGTTTTCTGTGACTGGGCCATAAAAATCTCTGTGCAGAAGAACATGAGGCACTAGTGTTCAGTAAAGGAACTCACTTATGCTGTCAGGGAGCCCACCCACTCAGCTCTCACTGCTATGAATGCTCACCCAAATAGTGGCAGGCAACTGCTTGGCAAAAAATCCTAGGTCTTGACATGGAAGTACAAGTGGTTACTTAAATGACTGAGGACTAGGCAAAAGGGTGCAATGGGGGAAAAGAGAAGGGAAGCATCTTTATATCTTACCATTGGGCCAACTCTTACTTCACGATTCTCATCTCTCTTTATACCTTTCTGGCTTTCTTATCTCTGAAATCTGGTTTTTTTTCACTGGTTCCTTTTTTTTCCTTCTAGCTTCTCAAAGTGGGTGCATCTAAAAGCTTAGTTCTTGGCCCTCTGCTATATTTTTTTTGTATGTTCACTTGCCCAGAAAACTCACAGCTTCGATTATCTTGTGTGTATAATTCCCACATTTCTATTTCTCACCTGAGATCCAGTTCCATGTTTTTAGATGTTTCTTAGATATTTCCATGGAAATATTGGCTGTCCCATGACCAAAATACTCCTCAAAAATCTCATCATGGAGTGGAAGTGACATTGGGTTCTGGAAGGCATTGACCATGGAAAACTAGCTCTGGCAAGTGCTAACGAGTTGGAAATAATTTCAAGAAGGGCCCAGTGATGGAATGTGTGTTGGTCCCTGGAGATTAAGCCTCACTAAGTTCATGAGATCCACTCATCAGGAGCCTGGCCTTTGGGAAATTTACTTTTTTAAAAAACCAAGAAATCTATTAAGCTGTGTACAGAGACATGGAGGAATTGTAGTCTGTGTATGTGGAGAGAGTACCCCCACCGATGAAATAACATCTCTTGAAACACTGAAGTAAAGTCCTATTGCCATCTCAAACTCAGCATATTCACAAATCAAATTTGTCATCTTTCTGCTGTCTATACCCCAATATATGTCCTTTCCCCATCTGCTCTAGCTTTATCAATGGTATCACCATTATTCTAGTCACTTAGATTTGGAACCTTGTAATAATCTTTGACTCATCCCTTCAATACCTATATCCAGTGAGTCACCAAGTTCTGTCAACTCCATCAAAATGTCTCATAACTATTCTTTCCCCTGCCACTACCTAGGCCCATACCCCTAGTTTCCTTCAAGATTTAACTGAAGTACTATTTTCTTCATAAAACGTTTCCTAATGTTCCTAACTATTAGTGCCTTTTCCTCAAATCATTACATATTTATTTCATGTATAACCATATATATACATGTCTCCTCTGGTAGAATATAAGCTCTTTGGGGGCAGGACCTCTTCCACTTTTGTCCTTGTAATTTACAGGACCTGTCATAGTGCCTGGCACATATTAAATTCTCAACAAATTCTTGTTAATTGATTCATCATATTTTGCTAGCTTACTAAAACAGCTTTTTATTGAGCCTCCTCACCTCTAGTCTCTTTCCATTCCAATCTGCTTTATGTATTACAACTTGTCTTTTAAACAAAATTTACTTTCATCATGACACTTCCTCTGTTCAGGAACGTATAATGGTTCTCTGTTAACCAATTCATCCAGTCCAGTCTCTTCTGTTCAGCCTTCAATACCTTCCGTAACCTGATTTCAATCTACCTATCCATTATTTCAGAACACAAACACTTCATTCTAATTAAGACTGGTCTTTTTAAGTACCCTATCTCCCTTCCAACACATACATGTTTATTCTTGTTTCCATGTCTTGCTCATTTGATTTCCCTGGCTAGAATGCATTATTTCCTCCTCTCTACTTAGTCAAATCTTACTCACCTTTCGAAGACTTCTCTAGTTGATTTCTCGTGGATTTCTCCTTTGTCTGAATTCCATTATTTGAGTACGCACCAGAGAAATTAGTATTTAATTCTAAATCTTGAACTATTCCTCAATCAGTTCATGCCTATCTGTTTTTTTCTCCATGACTAGATTGTGAGCTCTTTAAGGGTATGTATCACATCTTAGATGGTTGAGAGGTAATATGGCATAATGGAAAGAGTGGCGGACTTGGAATCAGGACATTCTTGAGTTCCAGTTCCCAACCTGATCTTTAGCAACTTCATTATGCTTTAGTTTCTTCATCTATAAAATGGGGATAATATCTGTAGCAGGATTATCGTGATGTGCATGCTGTGCAAACCTTAAATTGCTACCAAAATATGAGGCATTATTATTATTTTTGTTAGCTCAGGATGATGTAGAGTACAGAGAAACAGAATCATAGAGTATAGATGGGACCTTAGAGATAATAATTTCCAACCTCATGATTTTATAGATGAGGAAACTGAGGCCCAGGGAGTGACTTGCTCACTTAGGTAGTAGGTGGGAAGACCAGGATTCAAACCCAGATATTCTCATTCTAAATTCAGCTCACTTTTTACTCTGCTTCCCTAAATTTCAAGGTAGTCAAATGAGTGACTATCCTTCCCTCACCATAGAAATTTTATTCCCCTCCACTCCCCAATTATATCATTAGAACTCAAATTCATTAGATCATAAGATTTAAAATTAGAGGGACCTTAGAGATTATTTAATCCAACCTACTCGTTTTCACTTGAGGAAGGGTGGTTAAGTGATTTGCCCAAGGTTATCCATGTAGTAATCAGAAGAACATGTCTTTGAACCCAGATATTCTGACTTCAAATCTAGCAATCTTTCCATTTTCTCACATTTCTTTAGCTTAAGTATTTTTTGGTCTGTCAAAATACACATTTTCTTGGGAAGGGTAGTAACATAAGCAGTCACCAGTCATGCCTTTATTTGAATAATTTTTTTGAGTTGTTCCCAAGGTCAGATTTTTATGGGGAAGGAGAAGAGAGTAAGGTGGAAGAAGGAAGATACAGAACGAGGAAGCTCGGGTACCAAAGACAAGACCTCCCTTACTTTACAAGTTTGCTGAGATGTACTGGCTGACTGTATAGTAAATACTAATACATATTTGTTGTTTGATTGATAGACTAAAGAAACAGCTTGGATAATCCCAAGGTTGGATAATCAATTCATATATATGCACATATTTGTATATATACACGTATATGTGTATATACATACATATGTACATACGCACACACATACATACATATATCAGAGATTTGATCAATTAAAATGGCTTTGTCTAGTACCACAGACAGCTCTGCAGGCTATTTGGTCTCTGAACTGACCAATTCATGGAATGGGATTTTGCTCTAAACTCTTGTTGCATGTCTTGCCAGGCTTCTAATGCACATACATTTACGGCACCACCTAGAGTTAGGAAAGGATTTCTCTAAAAATAACTGCTGTGGAATATTTAATTTGATACTAGCACTGTGACTAATACTTGGGGGAAAAAAAGAGTCTGTGTGACGAGAGACAGCACAATAATGGGAAGAAATTCATGTTTGACCTTTAAACCAGCACAGAATGAAAGGAATCGATTGCATCATTATCTTAGGGCCTTTTGTCTATATATAAAATGATGATAAACATTATTCTCCATCTAGGTTCTGGATCCACTACAAATTCTTACTATGATGCCTCATTGTGGTATGGAGGTGACCCTGAGGTCTTGAAGGCCATGCCAATGGAGCGTAAGCTCTGTTGGATTCTACCATTTGGGACATCCATTACAGTGCTAGTGACAGACTGAATGTGTGTTCCAAGGGCCAGATATTTATCAGTGGGATGGCCATTAGGTGATTTATTTCTTGACAATGACAATCTATGAACCACGAAAAAATTTAAGATGGAGCTGAATCCTATGGAGCTCCCTTTTCTTTCCAGTAATGGTGGTAGCAGAATGTGGGAAAGAGACCAGGGGGAACCAAAAGCCACACAGCTTTTATACCATTTGCAAACATTAAATTAACTGCCATTACTCTAAATATTTGCCCAATGAACTCAAAATATAGGACAACAAAAACAATAACATAGTGGAAGGACTCTGGCACACTGGGTAGATTTTCTGAGGAAGGCCTTTAGGAGAACATGAGCAAGAACTTCATACAGGACAAAAAGTTATGGACAGGTTGAAATCTGATGGAGCAAATACTCTTCTGGGCCAGGCCTGACTCAGGCTAGTCCGTTGGTTTAGCCTTGGTACTAGAATGAAATGCGGCACTTGTAAACTATCTAACATTTAACAAAAAAGTAGGGTTGCTTAACAATAGCATGGAAAGGTTATTCAGTTAGGCGCGACTCCCCTGCCTCCACTTGTGGCATGGTGTCATGTTCAGTCACTCGAGGAATCCTCCACTCCCTATTTGCTCAGCTTTATTACTGTTGTCTCAGTAACCAATTGCATCCCCTAGTCATCACTACTGCAATACTGAGATTTAGGTTATGGGTAGGTCATTCACTGTGGCAAACAAAACTGAACAGTCCATTTTTCGGAAACAAAGCAATCACATTATGAAAATCGCTTTTCCAAATCAATACCTGTAGGTGTTAACTTTTAGGGAATTGGGCTAGTGCTGAACTAATCCACTGTTGCCAAGAAGAAAAACTCAGGCTTGCTAGCCCAGCTGGGGTGGGGGAAGCTAGAAACAATTCTAACATTCTAAGACTCTATGAGAAAAGGAGACATTCTGTTTAAAAAGAACAGATGAGCTGGGGAAGGCTCAAGATCCAGTCTCAAGAGTCTCCTGTTGGCAATGAGAAAAGAAGACAAAAGGGGCTAAATGTTAACTGCTGAATGGGATAACTCTCGTCCAAATTGTTAGGAGAAATATGGAGAAAATAGTAAGCATGTGTCAGAAAGTTACTAATGAATGTGTCATCATTTCTCATGCTATCACTATGCAGTCTGCAGTGGTGAAAATGCCAATATTTCCAGCAGAGAAAGCTAGGCTAGGATCAGTATAACCTTGCCCAGAATCTCTTCATTATTTATGGACCACATATTTTAAATGCGGATCCATCATCTGTACTGCTAATTGGAGAGCAAAACAGTCTATGTTTCTGAGAGTTACACTTCTTCACCACTGACATAATGATTATAGGGGCTAATCCTCTCACTGTTGGGTCCCTGAATGCTCTAATCAATGGCATGATGTTTTGGTTTTTGTGGTTGGTTTTTTTTTTAATGAAAGTGTTTCTTTACAAAATCTCATTTGCAATTAAATGTCACATTTCTTAAAGACAGGAACAGAAGCTGGTCCTTGAACCAGGTTCAGGACAAATCAATGCTTTGTATTCTTGCCTATGAAATTTTTCCCTTCATCTTCAGCTTAGAGGTAAATGTGGCTCTGAGATGAAGGCAAAGGGAGGTTGGAAACCCTGGAGTCAGAAAATCTGGGTTTGCATTCTGGTATTGACAATCACTATTTGTATGCCTTGGGGCAAATCATTTAACATCTCTCAGTTTCCTCATCTCTAAAAAGAAGGATCTATATTAGCTAATCCCTCAGTTCCATTTTTGTGAACCTGTAACTGTCATGGAGATATAGATTTCTTTGACCATCAGGAGACTAGAATCTCAGTGGGGATGAAAAGGGAGAAGAAAAGGAGCCTAAGAGGGTGCTATTCTCCATAACAGCTCTAATGTGTAGATCACTCATATATACAAATTGCATTCTTTAGCATTGCCTTGAGGTGAGGAATCCAAGTATTATGCTTTCCATTTTACAGAGAAGGAAATGGAGGCTCCAAAATGTAATGTGACATGCCTACATAGATACCAAATAACATAAGCAGCATTTGAGCCCAGATTTCCTGGATCCAAGTCCACCATACAGTGAAAGGAGATGGGGATCTAACAGAGAAAACTCACCTTGAAAATCAACAACAGTCTTAAGAAGCTAGAGGAGAAAGAAAGTTTCTGAAGTAGCCCTCGGATAAGGGAGAAGGATGTAAGAAGTGATGCCACCAAATGAGAGGCTCTTTTGACTGACTTAAGACCGTGATATTGGCCTAAAGCCTTCAAGGAACCATTTGGGAAATGTAAGCAATAGAAACAGAGGACAGGGAAGGTATAAGGACAAATGGAAGCAATAAGAATGTTTAGCTTGGAGAAAAGACTTAGGGAGAACATTATTTATAATCCCCATAGCAACTAGAATAGGGCTGAGTACATAGTAGGTCCTCATTTTTATTAGCTGGTTCATTGTCTTTAAGTATTTAAAAGGCTATGACTTTGGAGCATGGTTGGGAGGGGTGGTTACCACAAGAAAGATTTGACTTAGAAAATTTCCTAACTATTAAAGCTGTGGAAAAAGTACAGTGGGAAATTTTGAGTTCCCCAGTCTTGTAGAGTATGAGTGAAATTAGATGGCTTTTGGAGCTCTTCTAACTCTAAGATCATATGATTCATTGATCCTCTGACATTTCTGAATATCTTTAGAACAAGGTCTGGGTGACACTTATAAGGGGAAAGCTGCCCATGCACCATGACTGAAATCGCTTACTCTCATGGCTGGCTCATGGGAGTACCAAATTTAATAACTCCATAGCACAGCTGGCATGGGAGGTAGTGTGGTACCATGAAAGTAATGGCTTAGAAGACAGTTCAAATCCTGTCTCTGATGCTTACTTGTGATCTTGGGAAAGTTATATAACCTCTCCCTGGGCCTCAAACTCCTCATTTGTAAAATTAGAGGTTTGTACTAGGGATGGTCTCTGAGGTCACTTCTAGCTTTAAATTTATGATCCTAAGTATGGAGAGAAGGTGAACGCTTTCACTGTGGCAATGTCTGTCCTATTATAATGCCTGGTAACAAATTAACTGATGAGTATCAAGCATCTTCTGTCTGCTCAGCCCTGTGCCATTTACTGTGGGAGATACAGAAGAACAGATGGTCTCTGCTCTTAGGGAAATTACAGTATAGTCTGGGGGAAACAAAACATACAGATATGCACCAAAAGTGCAAGAAAAGTACAAGAAAGCATAAATAGTCTATACACTTTACAGGTTAGAAGAACTTGGAGAAAAGGGAGACTCCCTTAAACTGAAGTAGTCAGGGAAGGCATCCTGGAAGAGATGGGACTAGTGATGGGATAGAGGGGATGAGTAGACTGTGGAAAGGGGAGAAGAGGAAGTAAAATGAAGTCAGACAATATCATACATTCCTAGATTATGGGGGTGGGAGGGTGGAGAAGAGGCCTGTGCTAACTTCCCAATATTCCAAGGGTAGGAAGGACAGCAAATGGAAATGAGGCATTGATTTTCTTTTCTTCCTACCTTAGAGGATGATGTGGCCTGGAATGTCTATGTCCTTAGCAGTAGGGGGTTGGAATATGCCTTTCTGCAAAACACAAAAATCTTCCCTGTGTGTCTAATGTCAGGGGATCGGTGATCGCTTTGTAAGTGGTTGTTTTTATGCATAAAAAGATTATCTCTGTCCTGATTTGCAATATCTGTGCTATTTTGGGCCTGATTTCCTCTTTTGAGCTTTTTTGTATTGGAGTGATAATTTAACCATTTGGCTACACAGCAACACAATTAATATTAGAAATATGGCCCATAAAACCCATTTCATGGCATTAGAACATTCTGCTGCTAATTATTCTCCAAGATTTTTAATTCCAACTCTTCCTCAGTGATTTAATGCAGAAATTCAAATGCATAGTTATTTCTCCCAAAGGATAAGAATAACAAAATAACTCTGAACCCTCTACCTACTTGCTTCAGTCACAGCGGATCTCAATTGATTCCAAGGAGCCTCTTTTAAGGAGAAGTTCTTCCCATTTGAAATTTTGGGGATCGTTTGGTGGTGAGCATGGATGAATTTCTGGGGCTTACTCTTCAGCTTTGGATTTAGAGTCAGAGGACCTGGGTTCAAAACCTGAGTTGACTACCTACTATGTGTATGACCAGCATAAGCCACTTATCTTCCCAGGCCTTAGCTTTCTCATCTGTGAAAAGATGATTTTAGACTTGATGGTCTTAGAGACCCCTTCCAACCCTGAGGTTCCCTGATTCTGTGATTCTGCTGTGTCATGGGGGAATGGAACAGTGATAGCCAGGCCAGCGATGGCCACCTGGAGACTCCCTACAACACACTTATGACCTACTCCTATTGACACACTTGGCAGTGATACAGGAGGAACCCTTCACCAAGATTTGTTGAAAGTTTCCTCTTTTTGATTCAATAATATTAGACAGATCCAAATCTTTCCTGATTCCCCATCTCTACTAGATCAGAAGTAGAGCAGTTGGGGGGCATTTGTCATTGGAAAGGCAATAGATAAATCCAAGGAATTATTATTTTAATAATATTTTGAATGGGTTGGTATAATAAAAACAGATGGTTAAAGTTTGTCATTTTTTAAAGGAAAATAATCAAATACTGTACTGCTTAATCTGTTTCTCTCTTTCACACCCTCTGTCCTCCTCCCACAGCACTAGGATTTAACAAATTCTAAAGTAAGAGACTAATAATATCTTCCAAGTCACTTCAGTTCTTCTGACCCAAAAGGAACTCAGGTTCGGTCAGTTTCTGAGGCTTTGAGCTTTCTGTGTTGTCCCTATTAACATATCTGGATCTCATTTTCCTTATCTGCAAAATAAGGATGTTGGATGACATGGAGAACACATTGGATATGGAGTCAAAGGAGCTGAGTTCAAGTGCTGTTCTGACACTGTGTTTGTGACAAGTTTTGTGATGACTCAGGGCCTCACTTTTCTTATCTGTGAATGGATTGCACTTACTGACTTCTTTTGGGTATGAAATATAATCTGCACTTCTTTGAGGAAAGATAGTAGATCCAGAAGAAAAGATGGCTGTTTTTAGGCAGCTGAATGAGCAAATCAGATCATCTTCTTGGTGAATTTAACAGATTGGGCAGAATTTGGTTGCAAAGGTCAAGGAAGCAAATCAAGCCAAACAGACAAAACCCAACTGACTCAGAAGCTGTGTATCCCACAGTCTTGGGCTCTCAGAATCTTCTGACTAAGCAAAATAGGGCTAGAATACCAACACAGATACAGTAAGCTCTGGGCACCCTGCCCTTGTGATTTTTCTACCTGGGGGTAAGTTAGCATAAAATAGGCTGGGCAATGTTAGCACTGTTAGCTTCCTTCTAGACAACTGTGGTCAGTCATTGTACAAGTCAACCACTTGAAGAGGAATAGAATGGGGGTAGTGGTAGTTTCTGTATGTATATCAGTAATTTCCAGGGAAAAAGAATACTGCATTCAATGCTCTCAAAGGGTTTGCTGAATTCAGCAAGCCAAAACCCCTAGAATGCTCCTACATAAACATTACCTTCTTGGTAAGATATTACCTTATTACCTTAGTCATCAGACTAACTGGTTCCTTAAATTCCAGTGGTCTATATTCTCTGGGCATCATAAAACCAATCGGAAAGAAGTGATGAAATATTAGCACATTAAACCTTGGAAAATACAAGTGTGATTTTGCCAATTGGGAATTGCTATAATGTCACATAGTAGGTGCTTAATAAATGTTTATTGATTGATTATTGAATGACCTTAAGTGATTTTGCCTCTGTCTCTTTAGCACTGTGTATGTTACCAAATAAATCTATGACTGGCCAAAAAGATGAGCCAATGCACATGAGGGATAGCCAAAATCAGGATAGGTGCTCTATTGATAACTACACACTATAAAGAGAATGCAAGGATGATCCCCCAAAGCACATTGGGTGGACCAGCTGTGTCTAACTAAAGAGGACATGGGTAAGAGTCACACAGAGTGGACAGACATGAAGGGTTTCTGATCTTCATCTTTCAAAGGAAAACTGGCTCACGAGATCCTAGATTCATTGGAGCTCTGGAATATTGAATAAGGCACTGATCGGTGCATGTTGTAGGATTGACATTTTTACTTAAGTGGGTTGTATGCCAACAAAAGTCACCAGCCTTATAAGGATTCCTCCTGAAAACTTGTAATCAACCCACTCAAGGAGTTGTAATTAATCTTCTGTAAGTAATCAGTTCAACACAATAAATGATGTTCAATAGTGACATACTATCTGCAATAGCTTATAGATTTCCTTGTATAATAGATAAATGTTTCTACTAAATTTGTCCTTTGTTTAGCTATTCAACAAAATGTCTCAACGAGTTTTTTAATTAAAGCCAATTTATCTATAACAAGGAAATTTAACCCAATAACTCAACTTCTAAACTTTGATGTTTTTAACCCATTAAAAATGAATGGCTCAGTTTTTTCCCATCCTTTTTCAGCAATGGTCTCAGTAAGTCGATGGACAAGTCATTCATTTGACAAATATTTATTAAGCATCCCTAAGTACAGTGTTCAATAACAGGTGCAGTCAGATCCAAAGCTTAATAAGGTATTAATAAGACTTAATAAGACTTCCCTTAAAATGCTTCTAGTTTATTAGAGCAGATAAAATGCAAAACGCTTGTGACTATTACACAAGTCAGAGTATAAGCACAATGTTCAATAGTGTGGGTGAGTGATCTAAGTGCTGGATTTAGGCTCCAGTCTCTTCAGAGGCGTGGGTTCGAATCCTACCACTGCCAATAAGCTAAGTGCTATGAGAGAAGTACAAACAAAATGTTATTGGAGTTCTTAAGAGGAAAAGCTCGTTTCTGGTTTATGGGATCAAAGAAGGTTTTGGGGAGGAAGTGACATCTTACCCAAATTCATAAGACACGCTTATGGTCATGACAATAATTATTTTATGAATGTTGCATTAAAGGAACATGGTCTTCAGGTCAGCCTTCTATCTTTGTCATTTGAGAGTCATCTTTTCACAACGTGCAACAGGCTTTGTGATGGGACAGTCTAGGAATTACCTTAGAGTCTGGTGAATCTTTAATCTAAAGTGGATTCAGACAGTGAAGGACAAAATGAATTTTCTGGATGACAGTTTAGCTAATGCTCTCATCACTAGCTTACAATATACAAGCAACTAAATTAGCTTTTAGAATTAAGGCTGACCTTGATGCTGCTGTTTCAAGGACAAGGTCAGTAGAAAAATTCATTCATTCATTCAAAAGATGACTATTAAATGCCTATTGTGTACAGAGTCTGGGTTGGGGGAGGAAGAATTGTATTTAGTCTATATTGTAGAGAATTTCAAAACCAGGAATTCCCTATACAGATTAAATCACAGATTTAGATGCCATCTTCCCCCTCCCTCCCACTTACCACCCCCCAAAAAAAGACCTGAGCACCATTTTCTGTTTTGTGCACCATGTTTATGGCATAATTCATTTTAAGGAAACAAAAATATCTCCCTTCTGGGGTTTGAGAGGAATATTCTTTGCTTTATGACTAGGTGAATGGACAGGAAATTAATCAACCCCTGAAAATGAATATTCATTTTCATGTGTTTGAACTTGTCATTACATCAAATCGGCGGGTATTAATTTCAAAATATTTACTGTGCCCAGCCTTGTGCTAGGTTCCGTGGGGAATGCATAGGAGGAAGAGATCCCAGTTGAGTTGGAGGACTCAAATCTCACACGCATAAGATGGCAAAAGATTTAATATAGGACAGAATTAAATGAGAGATTGAATTGTACAAATAACAAGAACTATAAGAGTAGGGAAAAATCACTGTCACCTAGGACACGGAGGAAAAGCTTCAAAGCTGAGTAAGGTTTGATTCGATTCAATAAATATTTGTCAAGGAAGTTACCCAATTGTAGGTACAGACAGACACGGCTAAGGGCCCTGTTTTAAAGGAGTCGACAATCTAATGGTGAGAAGATGAGGGAGAAGACAAGTACACAAGTAGGCAGGTAGAGTGTGCTAAGTACAAAGGAGAAATCAGACAAAATGCTTTGATAAGAGGGTGATTTCATTTGCTAGGGGAGTGCTGGTCAGGCAAGGTTTCAAAAAGGAGTTGAGTGGGCTTTGAAAAATGGAGCTTCTAGGTGGGCAGCATCTCAGACAGAGTATTGGACTTGGAGTTGGGAAGATGTAAGTTTAAATCCCACCTCAGACATTCAGTAGCTGTTTGAACCTGGGCAAGTTACTTAACTTTTCTCAGACTCAGTTTCCTTATTTGTATAATAGGGATAATAAGAGCACCTACCACCCAGGGTGGTTGTGAGGATCAAATAAGATACATATGCAAAGTGCTTTGCAACCTCAAAACACTATGTAAATGTTTTGTTGTGTCTGACTCTTTGTGACCCTATTTGGGGTTGTCTTGGCAAAGATAGTGGAGTAGCTTGCCATTTCTTTCTCCAGTTCATTTTACAGGTGAGGAAACTGAGGCAAACAGGTTTAAATGACTTGCCCAGGGTCACACAGCTAGTGAGTGTCTGAGGCCAGTTTTGAATTCAGGTACTCCTGACTCCAGGGCCGGCACTCTATCAATTGCACCACCTAGCTACCCTATATAAATGCTAGCTGTTGTTATTATTAAGGATGGGTAAGACTGAGATCACTGTCTGATGATTCCAGCTTACCTTGTACATTATCCCCCTTCACCTAAACTACAATCTGATATTCCTCCTCCATGATATCCCATCTCCCATCTCCATGCCCTGGTATAGGCTGTCCTCCATGGCTGGTATGCTCTCCATCCTCCCCTCCACCTCTTAGAATCACTTCATTTCCTTCAAGCTTCCGACACGAGCCCTTTCATGATCCTCTTATCTGTTAGAGTCCCTTCCCACCCAAAAACCCTTACCTTGTATATACATTGCATATATTTTGCATTTACTTCTATATGTATATATTATTTCCTTTTATGTAATCTATCAATGGGTCAACAATCAATAATGTAGTGTCTAGACTGTGCTAGGTGCTGGGATTAAAAGGGCATGGAGGAATGGGACTGTGCCTCAGTGGCTTACATTCTATAGGAGAAGTTAACATACACACATATAATCATATGTAAAGCATACTTAAATATTCAAGAAGATCTGTGGATCAATTTCAGAGTTTCCTTCAGATATTTGGGAGGTTGCAGATTGTAGACTAGTTTCCAATTTCTGCCCAATCTGAGCAACTGTGAGCCATCAATTCCCCTTCAGGGGTCCAACTTCCTCATGAGGGCATCAGTAGAGCACTCTGCCCTCCCACCTGTCACCCCTCATTCTTGTCACAGAAGCAGCCCATTTTATCATTTTGTCATACAATTCTTTGATGACATCTTATATTTCTGTTCTTCATAGTTCCTTGATGATTATATGTTACAGCCTACTTACACCCTGGGTGTGCTCCTCATCTTTAGTTGTTTGGAGGTAGTAGTGTTCTACGTCTTGATGGCATATAGCAACCCTGGTAAAATGTTTGTATTGAAAAGATGGGCCTTTGTTGTTCTGCGAAGCTATAGGGAGGTAAAGATGCTCTGAAATTTCCTGAAAGTAATTCAGGTTGCTCTCCTCCTCCTTTTCAACTCAGGGCCAAGGTCAGTGTCTGTCCCAGATAGACACACTGTTGGAAAGCTCTATAGGGTGTCCATTCAGAAGCATGTCAAAATCTGGGCGATAGACGTTCTTCATCCATTTGGACTTCCATAGGTGGCCAGAGAGGCCAAACTTCTTTGAGTGATTTAAAATTTCTTCCAGGAGGCTCTTTATTGTCTTGGGGCCTGATGCAATCAATAAAGTGCCATCCACAAGTAGCAGCATCTAGAGGACCTTGACCTATAATCTACATTGGGTCTCCTTCATTAGTGTAGTAAATACTTTTGGTAAGCATATATTTCCCTGTTTTATGTCTCATGTAATATTTATTATCAGAAAGTCATTCAGCCTTAAAGTCCAAGCTCCTGGTGATCAAATTAGTTTGACCATAGCAGCTTATGAAAAAGAAAAAGAAAACATTTTTAAATGGCCTTTATTTTTGCACATCCCTCACCTGCTTATGCAGTATCTTGGGCAGAGTGCCAGGAAAGGGGGCAGACAATGTTAAAAATCACACAGTTTTTAGACTGTTAACAAACTTTAATTTGACTATTGGTACTTTAGGAAAGTTAGGCGACATGGTAGATAGAGCACTGGACTTGGAATCAGAAAGACTCGTTTTCATGAGTTCAAATCCGGCCTCAGACACTTAACTGGTTGTGTGACCCTGGGCAATTCATTGAACCCTGTTTGCCTCAGTTCTTTGTCTGCAAAATGAGCTGGAGAAGGAAATGGCAAAACACTCCAGCATCTTTGTCAAGAAAATGACTGAAATGACTCAACGACAACTTTAGATGTGAGGTCCTAGTCCAATGACAAGCGAGTAGATGAGACTAGTGAGGAAATGATTCATCTTTGTATTGATCTTTCTGTAAAGGAAGCAAGAAGAAAGAAAGATGCAGCTAAATGTAAATATGGCTCACAGGTATCCTTTGGAGATACAGAAACAAGGAATTGGTGGAGTGGATTTTATTGTATACTCAAAAGCCGCAAGCAGTATTATTTCATGAGACATATGGTCATTATATGTTGAATTACTCATGATAAATATTTGCAAAAAGACTACCATGGAAATAATTGCAACTTAGCCACCGACAATAGTTGCTGAAGATTAAAAGATAGAGAAATTCTGTGAAGAACTAGATAAGAGTCTCCAAATAAAATCAACATATACTCTGATACTTTGTGATTTCAATGCAAAGATGGGAAAGGTAAGGATGGAGAAGAATATATGGGAAAATATGGTTTAGGAGAAGGCAATGAGAGAGGCCAAAGACTTTTAGATCATACAGAAGCCTTATGCTTTTATATCATACCTACTTTCCTCAAAAAAAAAATTGGTAGGTGCTAGACATGGTGAACAACAAATGATACGATGACAAATAAAACTGATATGTTAACGGATACGAAATGGCTTATTTTGGATATAACAGTTACAAGCTGTCTACATAAAGTCAGACCATTCATTTGTCAAAGCTAAGGCAAGACATTACAATAAACAAGAAGAAAGAATAATAATGAGAAAAAATTTATGCATACAATTAAGAAAATTTATCTCTGAATTATTTAAACAAGCTATTGAAAATAAAAAACTGAAAATGGGCAACAGAAATAATATGGATATGGACTATAATAATTTTCATCAATCAAGAAATATTTATTAAGCATCTACTATGGACCAGGCACTGTCCTTGGTGCTGGAGACAAAAGTACAAAGAATGAAATAATTCTTACTCACAATAAGCTTACAGAAGTAATATAACATAAGTTTTACAATAAAAAAAGAAAGACAGCCCAGAAAACACTTTGGTAAGCAAACATTTGACTTACTGGCCAAATGCAGAGAGATGGCTATCAAAGGTAATGCTGGGATA
Source organism: Phalanger gymnotis (assembly GCA_028646595.1). Taxonomy (NCBI): domain Eukaryota; kingdom Metazoa; phylum Chordata; class Mammalia; order Diprotodontia; family Phalangeridae; genus Phalanger; species Phalanger gymnotis. The sequence continues at coordinate 314,215,867 of CM053624.1, forward strand.
GAATAGAAACTTGTCTTTAAAAATCTTATGAAGAAGGATGATGGACATTTATGGACAGTATAGTTTCATAAAGCAGAAAGAAGCAGTGCAGCAGAAGGTAAAAACAATCTAAAGAAATCTTGGCAAGATAGCCAACTAAGCAAAGTCACCCCAAGGCAATTGAAGGATAGAACAGGAAAGAGGACTATGTGTAGAAGAAAAATGGAAAAGATTTGCAAAAATTATCCTAACAAATTATTCCTAATATCAAAGATAGTGAAACTACTACACTGGGATCGAAACATCATGGTCCTGAGATGCTTATGGAAAATGTAGAAATGGCACCAAGGAAAACAAAGACAGGAAAAGCATTCAGATTGATGTGTATGTGTGTGTGTGTGTGTGTGTGTGTGTGTGTGTGTGTGTGTGTGTGTGTGACAGACAGAGATAGAGACAAAGAGAGACAGAGAGAGACATGATTCATGCTAGAGGTTTGTGCAATCATACAATTGTGAAGGTATTGAGGGTATGAAACATGCAAAATAAATACAAGGTAATTGGAATTTGCACATTTTACTTTATAAAATGGTCTCCTGCCTGTTATCACATTTGAATCTACAACTCTTTGTTAAAGTGAAACAATTGTTCTCAGGATGGTGAGATCACTTTTAAATGAACCGGGCAGGGTTGATGAAGATGAAAAAGTAATCAAAGATGACTTCACCATTTGACACCTGGAGAGTAGAAAAATGAAGTATTATTGACCAAAATGAAACATCGGGATGGGGACCCAGTTTCAGGGGAGGCTGAAGGATTCAGTTTTAGGCATTTTTTTTGTTTCAGGTGACAGTAGGTAGGCCATACAAATGGAGCAATGTAGGAGTACAACATGGATGAAAGAATGTACTTAAGATGTAGTCATCCACAGAAGTGATAGTTGAAGCTGTGAGATGTGAGCTCTCTAAAGGAAATAAAGGTTAAGAGAAAGTAAAATGGATGAGCCTTGAGGGGTTGCCCAGAGGGCATAGAATGAGGAAGAAGAGCCTTTAAAGGAGCTAGAGAAATAGGAGGGAAAATAAGATAGTGTCTTAAAAGTTGAAGAAAAGAGTTTAAGGAACGGTGGTGGTGGTGGTCAATAGTGTCAAGTAGGATGAAGACTGGGGGAAAAGATCATTGGATCAGCATGGAACTTTGAGATACTAGCCAAAGTCAGATTGCAGGGTATAAAGAAGAGGGTGGTAAGAGGAAATTGAGGCAATGGGTAACACTTCATGGTGGCTCACTATTTTTTTTTATCCCTTTCCCTTTTCTCTAAAAATTTTAAGTCCAAAATATCCTGTGTTTATGGTGACCATGGAGAAAGGAGAAAGATGAAAAGTCATGAGAGACAACACTACAGGATTTACTGCTAGAGAGATATATAATCCAGATCAAAGATTTTAAATGTGCTGGTGAAACTGGATAAATAAATCAAAAGATTTGCAGAATATATCCTGCCTATAGTCACAGTCAACAAGCATCTATTAAATGCTTCCTATCTTCAGGATCTTGTACTAAGCACTGGGAATAAAAGAAAGGCATCAACAATCACTACTTTCCAAGAGCTCATATTCGAAGTTCAGAGAAAACAATATACATGCAAGAGATATACCATGGCAGTGGGAGGTCATCTCAGACAGAAGGATGTAGCAGTGGAGAGGGGGATAGAGGACTAGAAAGGCCTATTGCAGAAGGTGGATTTGAGCTCATTTTTGAGCGAAGCCAGGAAAAGCAGAAGACAGAGGTGAAGAGAAAGAACATTACAGGCCTAGGGGAGACAATCAGTGACAACGTCCAGAATTGGGAGATAGGGCATTATGTGTGAGGAACAGCAAATAGGCTGGCCTTGCTATAATCATGGAGTACATGGAGGGGAATGAAGTACAAGAAGACAGGAAAGGGAAGAAGAGCCAGGTTGCAAAGAGATTTCAAACCTAAACAGGATCTTATATTTTATCCTGTAATTTATGGAGTAAGGGGAGTGACATGGTCAGACTATTCTTTAGGAACATCACTTTGGCAGTTGAATGGACAATGGACCGGAGCGAGGAGAGATTTGAGGAAGAAAGACCAACCAGCAGGCTGCTGAAATAGTCCAGGTGATGAGGACCCATACCGGGGTGGCTATGGCAGAGTAGCGAAGAGGACACAAGGGAAATACGTGGAAAAGTTAGAGACAATACTGCCTTTGGGAGGGTCATTCTCTCTGGTTTCATCTTTGTCTCTTATTTCTTCCTCTAGGCAAGAAGGGACATAAAAAAACCTAACCGCTGATTAAGCCTGCTGTAACTGCTACAGTGCAGAAGCTCCTTGTGATTCAACATCAGCATCCAGTTGGGTATGGCTTTCTCCAAGGAGCAGGCAAATTTTTGTCCCCATCTTCCATTTTGACCTTATCTTTTAGACTTTACAGACCACTTTGTTTGTACCTCTCATATTTTTGATTAAATGTTTGTGATGCTCTTACTTTGCGCAAAGTACTTTGCCAGACAAAAATGAAAGTCCTGCCTTCAACAAGCTTTTGGTTGTCTGTGATGGTGACTGTTCCTCCTTTCTTCCCTAGGCTACAAGCTCCATGGAGACAGGGAAGTGGCTAAGTTAAACTTTATTTCTTTTCAAGATCTGGTTCACTGTTTTGCACACAGTAGGTCAATTATTGTTTGTTGATATGTTGGTTAGAGGGAATATGGGCACACCATAATTTCCAGAACTCACAAGCCACAGGTATTGGTAACACAAATAAGAACATTTCTGAGGAGGTGTCAGGGCACCACCCAACCAGCATCTTGAAACTGACCAAAAGATAACTTATTTCAAATTTCGTAGTGTGTGAGTTTCATTAAGTGGGAGGAACTAGAAATTCTATTTTTCTTTTCTTTTTAAATTTAATTTATTTAATATATTTAGTTTTCAGCATTGATTTTCACAAGAATGTGAATTGTGAATTTTCTCCCCATTTCTACCCTCCTGCCCACTCCAAGGTGGTGTATATTCTTGTTGCCCCATTCTCCTGTTAGCACTCCCTTCTGTCACCCCACCCCCCTCCCATCCCCTTTTCCCTTACTTTCTTGTAGGGAAAGATAAATTTCTATACCCCATTGCCTGTGTATCTTATTTCCTAGTTGCATGCAAAAACTTTTTTTTTGTTTTTGAACATCTGTTTTTAAAACTTTGAGTTCCAAATTCTCTCCCCTCTTCCCTTCCCACCCACCCTTCCCAAGAAGGCAAGCAATTCAACATAGGCCACATGCATATCATTATGTAAGACCCTTCCACAATACTTATGTTGCGAAAGACTAACTATATTTTGCTCCTTCCTAACCTTTCCCCCTTTATCCAATTTTCTCCCTTGACCCTGTCCATTTTCAAAAGTGTTTGTTTTTGATTACCTCCTCCCCCTATCTGCCCTCCCTTCCATTGTGCCCCTTTTTTTATCTTCTTCCTCCTTCTTTCTTGTGCACTAAGATACCCAATTGAGTGTGTATGGTATTCCCTCCTCAGGTCAAATCTGATGAGAGCAAGATTCACTCATTCCCCGTCACCTGCCCCCCTCTTGCCTTCCTACAGAACTGCTTTTTCTTGCCACTTTTATGAGAGATAATTTACCCCATTCTATCTCTCCCTTTCTCCTTCTCTCAATATATTCCTCTCTCATCCCTTAATTTGATTTTTTTTTATATCATCCCTTCTTATTCAACTCACCCTGTGCCTTCTCT
>CM053624.1:314220100-314253393 GCA_028646595.1 Phalanger gymnotis
CAGAAGGGAGGGCTGACTGGGGAACAGGGCAACCAGAATATATGCCATTTTGGAGTGGGTGGGAGGATAGAAATGGGGAGAAAATTTGTAATTCAAACTCTTGTGAAAATCAATGCTGAAAACTATATTAAATAAATTAAATTTTAAAAAAATTCATTTTTTTGTGCTCCTTTCCAAAAAGGATTTCACTTACTTTCTTTTTTATCCATTCTCTCTTTTTGTCCCATCTAGATGTTCATTCTCTGATTCATGACCCCTGTAATTATCTGGTCTTTCTCTTTTCTTCGTATTTCTCATGCAATCAAAACAGAATCAAGGTATCCATTCCAAACTTTTCCCTCTAGGTGCTTTTTGCCACTGCCTTGTAGAGCTTGTCTTTCCATTGTGTCTCTCTTCCAGAACATTGCCAGTTACTGCAGGCATCAGACAGGATGCTGCTTCATGGTAGGGCCCCTCTTCCACTACATCCCTTATTATGCAGTCCACCACTTCTCTTCCATGGTTACCTTTCCCTTGATGATCTGCCTCAAAATCTCTTCCCTGGATCCATGCTGTCCCATTCCCCCAAGTTCCGGTTGCTCCCAGGATTACCAACTTTCCTCTTCCTGAGGTAGGTCCAGTAGACTTGTCAAGCACCAAATGCCTCAGGCCACCACTGAGTAAGAGGGCCCCTTCCCCCTTCACACAGACCATCTCTCTTCATCCACAGGATCTTTGATCAGTGTAATCACCAAAGGAAGACTTCCTTCCTTTTCCTCCTTTTTCAATCGTCCCTCCCCACATTCTGTAGGTGCTTCCCTTTTTGATACCTTAGGAGTCACCGTCCCCTCATTGTTGGCACTTGATTTAACCCCACCACATAACACATTCTTCTCTGTCTCCCTTGTCCCATCTCCCCTTTCATGTACTCTCCAATGTTGTAATGTAGTCTCATAAAAAAAAATTATTCCCCTGCAGGCGGGGTGTTACCAGGTTCTATCCATGATACGCTAAGCATCCTTCTCCTTTTTCTTAATTGGGGTTGGGTGACTTGCTCAGGGTCACTGTTAAATGTCTGAGGCTGGATTTGAGCTCAGGTCCTTCTCCAGGGCTGGTGCTCTATCTACTGTGTCACCTAGCTGCCTCCTCCCCAAAACACCGGCTTCTTTACTGTTACCCCCACCTTTACTCTTGTTTCCTTTTCTTACTGGTCTCTGCCTTTGTTGCTGTTACTGTTCTTGGCTGCCTGTTTGAGAAGCAAATAATCTCTTCAGTTCTGGTTTTCTTTCTAAAAGTGTTTCAAATACCTCTTTACTATTGAATGTGCATCTTTTTTCATTTATGATTATGGTCAGATTTGTAGGATAGGTCACATTGGACTGCATCCTGAGCTCTTTTGAATACATTATTCCATTTCTGCCTGCGTTTTCTTGTGGGTACAGAATAGTTTTGCATTATTTAAATTTCCTTTCCTTTGTATTTAACGGTCTTTCTCATGATCACTTGAAAAACTTGTTTTTGATTTGAATTATTAAATTTGACCACTGTGTGCCTTAGAATTTGCAGCCTTGGGTTTTTTTTTTCTGAAGGTGATCTATGAATTCTTTCAATTGGCATTTCATTTTTCTATGTTCAGAAGTTCTGGATTGTTCTATTATTTCCTGCATTATGATGTTAAGATTTTTTTTGTCCTGGGGGCACAGGGATCACAAGGAGACCTATGATCTTTAGGTTGTCTCTATGCTCTCTGTCTTCAAGATCAGTATGTCTTGCTTACATAGCGAATGTATTTTCTTTTAATATTATTGGGGTTTTTTGCTTCTTTTCTTTAAGGTTGTCCTTCACTTCTGTATATTTACATTCTCAACGTATTGTTAACTCTTTGGTTTCTTTTGTGAGACTTGGCATCGCAGAGTCCAGTTTTTCTTTTCTGCCCATTGTTTTTGTTGTGCTGTACATAATTCTGCTTTCATGATTCTCTCTTCTTTGCTGAACCATTCAGGAGCAGCGTGTTGTAGTTCCATGTTCTTTTTGACTTCCACAGGGTCTTCAGTTTCATCAAATATTGACTCATTTTGCTTTGTTTTGCAGTATTTATTCATAGATGCCTGAACTCCCTTACTAGATCTGGAGGCCATATTTCCTTCTATTGTTAATGCTTTCTCTGTCGATTCATCTGCTTTTGTTCAGTGTCTTTGAGTTTTCTTTTTCCTGAGATCTTTGGTAATTTCAGTCTTTTTTTTTCTCCTTACTTTCCCCTATTTACATTCTGACTGTCCCCTCTGATGGTGGGTTTTTTGGTAGCTAGATCTCAAAGTGTCTCAGCCTCCTTCAACACTGGGCAATTTGCAGTTTGCTAGCATAGGTCTATGTCCCCAGCTGGATGCTGAGCTCTTTCCCTTCAAGCTTAGTGGAGTGCTGTGCAGCTCTATCTCCACACATGGCGTCCTGTTTTGTGGTCCTGCCTGGCTCCATGTATTTCTCAGTTGTTGGGCCCAACGCCAGCAGTTCGGAGAGCTGCCCTGTTTGTACTATGGGGATGTCTACCCTAGCAGTGGCATGTCAGAGCTTTGTGGCATTGGTACTGTCGGGGATTGTGACTGTCCCCTCCCCACAAGCAAGGCATTTGCTCCTGAAGGGCTGACACTGAGCTAGCTGTTCATCATGTCCTGAGCAGACTTCTGCAGCCTGGAGCCAGGGCTCTTAGAACAGAGGACCAGAGCAAGGGGTTGGGTTTTGTTGTGGATCCTTGGGTTTGCTAGGTAGCCTCATCGCTGGGAGTATGGGAGGTGAAGGAGGGATGCTAAGTGAGCTCAGAATCAGTGAAAGTCAGTTCAATTTTTTAACCTTCTTTTGAATTTTGGGTGTCTTAGACCATGGAACAGTGGAAGTTGTTTTATCTACAATACATATTTTCTGTGTTGGAGAGGTTTGAGCGGTCTTAGGGATAAATATCTAGTCCTTCATCTTGTTTCCCATGGGACCTGGATGAGATGAGCTTTCATTCTAATAGGGGAAGAAGCCACCTACCCAGGGACAGGTGAAGAAGTCTGGAGAATCAGAAGTGGAGGCATAGAGTGAGCATTGTTGGCCTGGACACTTCCTCAAAATAAAAATTCTGGGAAGAACTCACCAGTTAAAGGAAGGGACCTCAAGGGTAGGATCATCCTTGATGAGAAGACTTTAGGTTCAGAGGCATCTTCCAAGGTGAGAACGCTGCCGGGGTATGGTGGAGATTTCTTGAGAGTTAGAGTAGAGCTGTAATAGAAGTGGAATGTTATATTAACTATGAAGTAATGATCCAGCAAATGTTACTGTCTCCTATCCCATCTTCCAGGGCTTTGTCGCTTGTATTTTCAGACTCTCCTTGGTGATCTCATCAGCTATATTAATAGAAATTTTTATTTATGTATATATGTATACATATATATGTATGTATATGTCTGTAAAATTCCCAAATTTAAATATATATATTATATATACTTATATATTCATATATCCAGCTCCAGTCTTTCTCCTGAACCTGTCTCCAACTTGTCAGCTGCCAGCCCTAACATCTCTAAATGTGCTCTAGTCTTATACCACCAACTGCCTATTGGACGTCTTGAACCGAATAGCCCCTGAGCATTTCCAAAACCGAGCTCATTATCTTTCTCCTCTGACCTTCCCTTCTGATCAACTTCCCCAATACTGTTGGGGGCACAACCATCCTCTCGATGCCTCAGGCTTGTAACTTCAGGGTCAATATCAATTCATTCGAACCTACCCCACATATCCAAATTATTACCACATCTTGTAATTTCTACCCACCCAGCGTGTCTCCTGTTCAGTGTCTTACTTTCAGTCACACAGCCGCTGCCCTGCTGCGGGTCATCATCAGCTCACACGTGGACTATTGAAATAACCTTCTTGGTTGGTCTTCCTGCCTCAAGTCTCTTCCCATCCAGCCCATTCTCCATTTAGTTGTAAAAGCGATCCTCCTAAAGCATAGTTCCGACCATCTCACTTCTCTATTCAGTAAACTCCAGTGGCTCCCTATAAACTATAGGGTTAAATATCAAATCATGGAAGCTGTGAAAACCTGGAACCTTTCTGCTTTTCCAGTCTTCTTGTATTTTACACCCCTCCATGCATTCTGTATCCAGCAACAGTGAGCCTCTTGTCTCTTGAACTTGATACTACATCTCCTGAATCACTGCTTATTTTTTTTTTGTTTTTTTTTGGGCAGGGCAATTGGGGTTAAGTGACTTGCCCAAGGTCACACAGCTAGTACATGTGTCAGGTGTCTGAGGCCGGATTTGAACTGAGGTCCTCCCGACTCCAGGGCTGGTGCTCTACTCACTGCGCCACCTAGCTGCCCCCAAATCAGTGCTTATTTGCTGGCTATCCCCCATACCTGTCATTCTTTCCCTCTTCACTTCTACCTCCAGTCTTTCCTGGCTTCCTTCAAAACTCAGCTCAAATCCCTCCTTCTGCAAAAGGTCTTTCCAGGTCCCCCCTCCCACTACTGTGGGGGAGACTGAGCTTGGTTGGGTGGTTCAGCCTTGAGATTGAAATGAAATAATGTAAATCACCTAGCAGCTAATGGAAAGAGGCTTACTTAATAGAATGGAAAGTATATTCGACAAGGACTTAGCATTAATTGTGTTGGATGTAGCTTTTCTGCCTTTGCCTTTGCCTTGGTGGCATGCTGGTCCAAGAGGCAGAGTGGATAGGATACTTGTCTTGCAGTAAGGAAGACCTGAGTTCAAATGTGGCCTCAGACACTTACTAGCTGTGTGACCCTGGGTAAGTCACTTCATCTGTGTCTGCCTCAGTTTCCTCAACTATAAAATGAGGATAACAATAGCACTTACCTCCCAGGGTTGCTCTGAGGGTTAAAAGAGACAACATTTGTAATGTACTTAGCCAAGTGCTTAGCATGCAGTAGGTGCTTAATAAATGTCTGTTCCCCTCTTACGTCTTGTCCCCTGGGCTTTTATATTTAGGTGACCAGTAAGCAACCTCAATAGTTCAAGCCTTAGTTCCCTGGACCATTCAAATCTCAAAGATGATTTAATCCCCTTTTAGGAGAAACAAAACGAAAACAAAACCAGCATAGTCTTTGTGGGAGAAGATGTTGCTTTTACACTACCTGCCCTGATTCCTCCTGTTGTGTTAATATGCCCTACTATCCCTCTCTGTGTACATCTTTTGTATGTCCTCCCACCTTCTAAAATGTATGCTGCTCGAGGGTAAAAACAGTTTTGTTTTTGTGCTTAACCTCAGTACAGAAGTGCTCCAAACATAGAATATGTTTAATAAATGCTCATCAAATTGAACAACCAGAAAAGTTCAATGTCATGAGCCCAAGAGAGAAGCAGCTCTTGTTAAGGAGGGGCAGTCACGGCATCAGACCCTGCAGAAGCTCATCTGGCAGAATTTCACATAGAAAATGCCCTTGGATTTGGCAACAAGGAAGCCGTTAGTGACTGCAGAGAGAACATTTTTGGTAGAGTGCTTGGAAAGGGCCCTGGAGTTGCAGCCTTGGACTTACTCTCAGCTCTGCTCTTACATATGACCACCATGACATGGCATAGAGTGCTTTGTGTTGTCATGCAAAGACTAAGGGGTTTGGTGGTTGGTTTAGAATCTTGGCTCTGTCATTCACTACTTTGTGACCTTGGATGAGTTTCTTTTAACTTCTCTAGACCTTATTTTATGTTTAATATGAGAGGATTTTAGTAGATGACTTCCAAGTTCTTTTCTGGCTCTAAACTTTATGTAATACTAAATAATTCAACTTCCTGGGGATCGGTATTCCTATCTTTAAAATAAGAGGGGCTTTTTGGGCTTTAAATCCAATGATCTACAGACTTTAAAAGACTGAAGAATGAATAAATTATGAGAGATAGAAATCATAAGAGTATAGGTTTATGTAAGGTAGGGTTAATATTATTCAATTAGAATTAGGAAATTGGTTAGGGTCAGAGAGTCAGTTTATCAGGTAAGAATGCCTTTGGATTTCATTAAGAAATCAATCAAAGTGAAAATTAGATGTGAACAGTTCCTAGATACCTCTATTGAAACAATCTACCAAAAGTTTAGGCCAATTTAGAATCTGATATTCTAATAGTAGTCAGCCTAGTGGAGAAACAGTTGCAGCCAAAGCTCCAGAAGAGAATTGCTTAAGGGGAGGAGGAAGAAAAGAAGAAAAAGAAGAATGAGGAGGAGAGGGGACTCTTAGTCTCTTCCCACCCTTTGACTACAGCTGACATTGTGAACTTGAGAAGGTCAGAAGATTTAGACTTCTCATCAGAGCCTATAGCAGTGTCCCCAGAACAGCAGTGGCTGATGACAGAAGACAAACAAGAGACACGTGAGGAAAGTCAGCCTCAGGACTCTACAAAGGCATCAACTCTCGAGCCAATCACATAGCCATACCTACTTAAGAGAAACTTCATTAAGATTCTATAGATGTAGACAAGGACTTCCAGTCAGAAGCTGTGAGTTTATGCTTTGGCTATGTCTGCTCTCTGTGTGCAAGGGTAGGTAGAGTGTGACCCAAGCTTTTTTCTTGGTGGGGGAATGCTTTTTTGTACCAGCTTTTCTTATTATACCACCTCAGTAAATATCCCTTTATTTTTTTCACTTCTTTTTAAACTTTTAAAATTCATTTTGAACTTAAATACGAAAAGACAAAAAAAATTTCCATGTACACAGCACAACATAAAAAGAGGATTCAATATAAAACCATGGATTTCCATTTCATACTGTTTATTTGAAAAAAACACTATGTAATAAATACTAAACATCATTTTCAAAGTTACCCTGCTTTTCTGTGCTTCCTTCTAAGTTTTCTTTTGTTCCCTGCTGTTCACTTTACAATTTTTTCTTCATCCTTCCATACCCCACTTCTTTCTACTTCTAAATTTTTTAATTCATTTTGAAGTCAAATACAAAAAAACCTCAAAAGCCCTTTATTTCTAAAATACAGTTTTTTGATTTTTTAACATCACTATGATTTCCCCCAGCATCCCTCTTCCTCCCAGAGGACTATCCCATAGCAAATAATATTTCTAAAAAAAGAGAAAGGAAAATAAGAGAAAAAAATCAAAACAATAATATATCATAAAGTCTGAAAATATGGGCAGTGTACCATACTTGTGCCTACCCCCATCTCTGCAAAGGATTGGAGGTGTTTTCTTGTTTCTTTCAATCCTGATTCTCTAGGATTTTCTAAGCAGACGATTTCATCAGTAAATAGTGATTGTTTATCTTCTCTTTCTCTATCATTTTCATCTTAATTATTTTCTCTTGTTTTATCACTATTGCTCATATTTCCAGAACTATAGTAAATGATAGTGGAATGAGTTGGGATCCTTGCTTTGCTCCCACATTTATTAGCAAAGCTTCTAGTATATCTAATTGTATATGATGCTTGCTTTGGGTTTTAAACAGGTATATTTTATGATATTAAAAAAGGTCCCTCTCTGCTTACAATTTGTAAAGGGTTTTTTTGCATAAATGATGGTTGAACTTTTCTGTAGCTGAGTTCATATTTTTGAGAAGTTTTGTTGTGATTTAGCCTGCTATCTTATTGATTGGATTTTCTGCCCTCTTAGTCATCATATGTGCTAAGGACTCATCAATTTTCTTAGCCCTTTAAGCATTTTTATTCATTTTTGTAAAGAATCAGCTTTTAATCTTACTTATAATAAAAGCTAGCATTTACATAGCACTTTAAGTTTTGAAAAGTGCTTTACAAGTATTATCTCATTTTGACTTCACAACAAGCCTGGGATATAAGTGCTACTATTACACTTATTTTACAGATGAAGAAACTGAGGGAAAGGTTAAGTGACCTAGGGACACACAGCTAATAAGTGTTTGATAATGGATTTGAAATCAAATCTTCCTAACTCCCAGTCTAACCCTCTATCCTTTCAATCACCATTTCACTCTATATAGATAGTGAATATTAAATATTATTATTAATATTAAAATATAAAAAACACGCACATGTAGCAAATAAACACATTATAGAAGCACAAATGTGATGTGGGTTCAGCTTGGGAGTGACCTAAAATGTCCATATCTCTTTGGTTCTCCTAATATTTATTCACCAATATCTGGACTTTTTTTTTAACCTGATGTAGAAGACTTATTCCCTTCCATTATTAATATGTTCCCTATTTGGTTTATCTGCTTATGTTCAAGCCTGAGTATTATTGCTCTTGATATCTTTTTGTAGTTTCAGTCTTTTCTCCTTATATTCCCCTATCACTCATTTTCTGACTCCTTCACCTTTGATGGCACTTTTCCTGAGGGCTGGACTTCAAAGCTGTTTCAGCTTCCTCCCAGGCTGAATAGCTCCTATTTTCTTTTCTTTAGTATCTGTCCCAAGTGACTTCTGTGCGGGCAAAACTGGTCATAGCCAGATGGCAGTCCCCTTTGCTTCAGCCCTAGTGGAGCCACACACATTGCCATCTTGCCCCTGTTCCCTCTGCTTCTCCATTTTCTAGCTGAGTAAGGTGCTGCCAAAATGTCTTCCTAGCCAAAGCAATCTTCTATCTTTGGTTTTTCCATAATTTAGAGAAGGGTGAGGCAGAGTTGTATTCCAAACTCATGGGTCTGTAAGAGGGTAGAGACAGCTGAAATTATTTGATTTCTTGTTCATAATTCCATTTTTTGGAGAGGTTTGAGTGGTTGTGAAGATTGGAGAAATACCTAGATCTTTATCTTGTTGTTATGTAGATCAGAAATCCTAAATACCCCTTCATAATAGCTAATTAAGCTTGGCTAGCTGGCAAACAATGGGGAGCATGATGGATAGAGGCTGATGAGCAACCATAGGAAATGCTTCCTCTCTCTCTTTTACATGAATGCGCGCTCGCGCACACACACACGCACACGCACACACTCACATACCTCAGTGTAGAATTGTTAACTAGCCTTTGAGGACCCAATCTGACAACACCAATGGGAGACTGAGCCCAGATTGGGTGCTACCAGTGTTGTGCTGGAGCCAGCTAGAACTGGTTTCTAAGAGCTGACTGTTAAATTTTCACTGTGAACATTTACACCTCAGAAATCAGCCAGTGCTGCAAATCAGTACTTGATTTACTGTTTTGTTGATTGTACTTTAGAAAGTGTTGGAGAAAATATTAATAATACAGGTTGAACTTAGAATTGTGCTGTGGATAGTTTCTCGTTTTTTGAGAGCACATTGTTATGCGTTTGGTAGCACACTCTTGGGTGCTAGACACTATTCTTGGGCAGGCCAGAAAGGGAAATGTGGACCCGTGCTTTTTACACTGACAATTGGATTCATTAAGCAAAACCTCAGTAATGTTAATTAGAACAGCTTAGTTAATTGGGGGCTCTCCTAGCTGTATTCTGTAGCTTTCTTTCTCTAAACATGGTAAGTAAAAAACTGAAACTTGAAAATTGGTCAAATTAAATATGTATGTATCTCAAAGGAATGGCTATTGAAAGCTAATGATATTTGATATTTTGGACTAAAATCTTTGTGCTTTATCTCCTATGATTGGTATTTTGCATCTTTATCTGATTGTTTGTTGTCTTTGAGATGATTTGAAATTATCCCCAGTATGTAAAACATTTTGGGTTATATTATGTAAGTCTATATTTGGGTTTGAATTATAATTTCATGTTTTCACCCTAACAAGAAAACCTGATTATGGAGACAGTTACAAGTCTTCTCTTTTGTTCTATCTTGACACATTGAAATCTAAGTTTTTTCAAACATATGAAGTCTCTCTCTCGGTAGTCTCTCTTATTTTTCTTTGTTATACTCTTACTCAAATTTTGGAACTACTCTATGTTTAATAATTGGGGGCATTTGTGTCCATTTTCTTTCACATTCCTGTGAGTATTAAATTTAACTTATATTTTTTACTCAAGGCTTTTTATAATTCATAGAAAATAAGAATTAATATTCTATGTCCCACATTAATATACTAAGAAAGACATTATTTTAGAAGGTAGGAGAAAAATAAAAAGATGCTCACAATATTTTTGTGTGGATGACTATTGTTTTACTTATATCTGAGTAGCAATAGGAACTAATGTTCAGGAAGTATGAAAACTATGACTAGTAGAAGAGTAGAAAATATTTTGCACTTCCATTGGCATTTTATCTGAAATTTTTAACTAAGGACAGTGCATTTATATTTTATTTCCTTTATTTATTTGGTTTTTTCCCCCAAGCTTGAAGTTGGAGCTAGGATAAGGGAATTTTAAGGACAGTATAGGGACCTGAATTATCTTCAAATAACTAGTTGTCAATGACACAAGTAGTAAACATTGGGATACATGAAATAGGTGAACTTTGCAGTTTTTCATTCTATGTGGGGTGCTCAGGAATTACTAGCACCTCTGGTGTGAGGGCTTGCCGAGCCCTTTTCAGTGCTGCTCATCCACCTTTGGTGTTCAGTTCTCACCCACATCTCACCTAAATCTCACCTGTGGCTCCAAGAAGCTGTACCTGCACAGAAGCCACACCCCAGTAAAACCATTTCAGCAGATGGGCTAAACCAGGTTGATGGTCACTGACAACCTTTAAACTCGTGAGTTAGGGGGTTCTACTTCAAACATGAAGATTGCCCCTGGCAGAAGGGTCAGGGGAGAACGATTTGTTTCAATGGGAATGAAGGTGGCTGAAGCAGGCACTGTAGGAGCACCTGGAGCTTGGTTAGATATCAAAGATGCCAAGGTCATCCACTGCATTTCAGGACATTGCCAGTAGTCCTGATTTTTGTCCTGCTACTGGAATCGGATGACTCTGGAAGAAAGAATGAGGCTGACAACTTTTTGCAACTCTGCCTAACTTAAATCCAGTTCATGTGCAAGTCATGATGTCATTGGTCCTCTTCAAAAATGAAGGATGAACAACATTAATAATAATAAAATAATCACATTGAAAAGCAAAAACACCACAAACCACGTGACAGTTAGGTTCCATAATGCATAAAACATTGAGTCTGAAGTTAGGAAGATGTGAGTCCAAATTTGGCCTCAGATTTTTACTGGCTGTGTGACTCCTTGCAAGTCATTTGACCTCTGCCTGTCAATTTCTTTTCCTATAAAATAGAGATATTAATAGCACCCAATTCCCAGGGTTATTGTGAGCCTCAAAGTATATAATATTGGCAAAGTGCTTTTCAAACCTTAAAGTATTGTACAAATACTAATCGTTATTGCTATTATCAATTGATATTGAAAAATTATAAAACAATTATGTTAAAGCCACCAAAATAGGTGAAGAAAGGCTGTTTTTTTAACATGAGTAAAAATATTTATCTAAGACCAAAAAACTAGCATTGTTTGCAGTAGGGAAACTCTAGGAGTTTTCCCAGTAAATATAGGAGGGAAGCAAGAATGCTTCCATTTCTAATATTATTTGTCATAGGTGTAAGAATGCTAGCATTACTGATAAAAAAAGAGAAAGAAATTAAAGGCATAAATACTGGCAAAGAGGAGACAAAATTATGCCTATTTGATGATGACATTAGGGTTTACTTAGAAAACCTTTGAGAATCATCAAAGAAACTAGTTGAGATAATAGCTTTAATAAAGTAGCAGGATAAAATATAAATCTATAAAATCTTCAGCATTTCTATATGGCAGAAACAGAATCCAAGAAGAAATAATAGAGAAATCCCATTCGAAATAACAAATATGTAAGATACATGGGTTTAATCTACTAAGATGACATATTCGACATATAAATAGTTACAAAACAGTACTAAAAATTAATAATGAGGAGGCAGGGCCAAGATGGCTGAGTGGTTGGAACTAATATAGTGGAGCTTGCCGTCACTAAACTCCACTGATCAGATCTAGGAAATGCAACAGACCAAATCCTGATGGGGAAGTCCAGAAAAAGTCACAGTGAGTCATTTGTCCAGCCCAGTTTGGCCTAGGGAGACAGACAGGAAGGTCTGCAGAATTGGTAACTGGGGCCATATAGAGCACTCTAGTACTCAAGCAAAGGCTGTGCATCAGGGCAAGAGGAAGTCCCAATCCCTTACTGAAGTTCTGTGATGGGAACAGGTGCAAATTAATAATCTTGTTACTGACTACCCAGTGTTGGCTCACAGACCCAGAATAGACTAAGCTGGGACCTGTGCATGGAGATGGTATTCCTGGATAGGGAGACCTTGGGCAATGTAGTGAGAAAGGAGGATGTTCAAAAGCCAGCAACAGCAGTGGTGTGGCTCAGATTCCCGGTGCAGAACAGGATCTATAGCCTAGTACACAGAGGAATAAGAAATATAGGAATCTTAGACAATGGGGAACCTGTAGTTCTGTCACTTTAAACCAACAGAGCTTTCTAGCTGGGTGATGGGGCCGAATTGACCAGAAATCTATTGTTGCTCAGACCCAGATCAGGAACTTGCAGAGCTCAGGCCAGGAGGGCAGTGATCAGACTTTCCCTTAGATTAAACCAGTTTGGGAGCACTGAGAGCTTGCTGGTCCCCAGGATCCACAAGACAAGCCCAGACCTTCCTTCCAGGAGTGTCATCAGAGCCAGTCCATTACTAACTTCAAATCAGAAGTCAGGATTGGATAGACTGGAAGAATAGGTAAACAAACAAACAAAAAAGAAAAGTCTGCCATAAAAACTATAATGGTGGCAGGGAAGCTTAATACACGAACCCATGAGAAGAGAATGACTCCAAACTATCTACAAGCAAAGCCTAAGGGAAGAATTTAGCCTGGGAAAAAATTAAACTAGAATTCTTAGAGGAGATGCAACAATAGTTTAAAAGAATTTAAATTATTTTTATAAACAAAATGATAATCCTTAAGATTAAATTTGGAAAAGAAATGAGAGGTTTGGAAGAATGAATTGAAAAAGGAATGAATAACTTGGCATACAAGGTACAAAATCTTGCCTAATCAACAAACTCCATGAATATTAGAGTGGACCAAATAAAAGCCAATGACTCCATGAAACAATAAGAAATGTTAAAACCAAGTCAAAGAACTGGAAAAAAATAGAAAAAATATAAGCTATAGGAAAAAACCCTCAACAAACAAAACTGACCTGGAAAAGAGATCGAGGAGAAAAAATTTAAGAATCATTGGACTCTGTAAATGCTATGGCCAAAAAAGAGCCTAGACATCCTATTTCAAGAAACCTTAAAGGAAAAGTTCTCCAAATCTCTTAGAACCAGAGGGCAAAGTAGAACTAGAAACAATCCACAGGTCACCTCTTGAAATAAACTCCAAAATGAAACCTCGTTATGAACATCACAATAATATTCCATCAGATTCATATGCCACAGCTTGTTCATCCATTCCCCAATTGATGGGTATCTCCTCAATTTCTAATATTTTACCACCATGAAAAGGGCTGCTATAAATATTTTTGCACATGTAGGTTCTTTTCCCTTTTTAAATGATCTCTTTGGGATACAGACCTAGTAGTGGTATTGCTGAATCAAAGGGTATGCACAGTTTGGTTACCCTTTGGGCATAGTTCCAAATTGCTTTCCATGAAGTATATTTTTAAAGGGTACATTAAATTGGACACTTTGGTACCAAAATTGCCCTGCTTGTCTGTTCCCTTATGAACTTCTGCTCTCTTCTGTGTATTTTAATCATTTTGTTGATGCTTTCCTTTTTCTTTTATTTTCATCACTCTCAATGCCCTATATTCTTCCTAACTTTTTCCGCTGCTCCCACAAATGCCCTTCCTCTCTTGTGATAAATAAGCATAGTCGAATAAAATAAATTTACACATTGGCCAAGCATGACAGTGTATATCTTTCTCTGTATCTCTAGTCTAGGTTTCTTAAACTTTTTATGTCATGGACCCCTTTGGTAGTCTGGTGAAGCCTATGGACCTTTTCTTAGAATAGTCTTCTTAAATGTATAAAATAAAATTCATAGGATTACAAAGGAAACAAGTTATGTTGAAATACAGCTACCAAAATATATGTTTTTTAAAAAACTAATTCACAGACTCCCTGAGATTTATCCATGGACCTGTTGGCGATCTATGGATCCCAAGTAAGAATTCCTGCAATAATTTCATGACCTCTCTAGGAACAGGTCAGAAACATTCTCTGTCATCAGTTTTCTGGAATTATGATTGGTGACTGCATTGATCAGTGTTCTTAAGTCTTTTAAAGATGTTTTGGGAAGTCTTTCATGAGGTGATGCACACTAATGTGAGCTGAATCAGGAAAATGGTATATACACAATGACCCTAAGGATGTACATGGAAAGAACCAAAAGCAAAATGAAATTGAAACCATATAATTATAATAACCAAGTTTGTCTGAAGAAAAGATGTAAAAATGTATCTCTCTCTTTTCTTTGCAAAGGTGAGGGGCTATGGATGTGGAACATTGCATCTGTTATTTATACTTTGTATATTTAGCTTAGTTGTACTGGATTGGTGTCTCTCTTTTTAAATCTTTGTTACAAGGGATGGCTTCCTGGATATAGGATGGGGGTAGTGGTTAAAGATGCATTTTAAAATGAGTATCATATACACGTAATTAGCATTAATAAATAAACTGTATGGCAATGACTATAAATGCAATAGGAATTATAATAAGTGAAAAATAAGATTGGGTTGGAGTTGTTGGAAAAAAAGTTTCATGGAAGAAATAGCACTTGAGATAGACTGAAAGATGACTGAAAAGGAAAAAGAATATTTCTGGGAGGAGGGAGCATTATAAGCAAAAGCATGGATATGGAAATGGGGTCAAATTATAAAGGACATTGAAATCCACAGAGAAGAATTTCAGATCTACTCTGATGCTTAGAAGGCAATGAGGCCTCAGGTTTCTAGTGTTGGAAGGCTTTGTAAAACAGAATATAGATTTTCTTGTCTTGGAGTGGTAATGTAGAAGGTAATGGAATCTTTTAGGGAGAGTCAAAGAATAAAAATGTTCCTAATGAAAATTCAGTTTTAAAATAAATATTGTTTTTAGATCTTGCATATAGTTGCTATTTGCCTAATACTAAGGATGCAAATCAGTTTATGCAAAAACTTTTATGTGCTACAAAAATTTATCTTAGAATCATAAATTTCAGTGAATGGACCTTAGAGATCATCTAATCTAACTTTCCACATCACGAAGAAAACTTTATTATTCTTGCAGGTGATCATTTAGTCCCTGTTTGAATACTTCCAGTGATACTTAACTTATGACCTATTGACATAACATATTCCATTTTGGACAGTTATGGTCCTGAGAAAGTTATTTCTTACTTTAAGACCAATTTACCTAAGTGTAATTTCCTCAGTATTGGTCATTGCTCTTGCCTTGGAATCACATACAAGTTTTCTTTCCTTTTCATATGATAATCCTTTATTTAAAAAGTATTTAAAATATTCCTCCTTAATCTTTTTGTTTCCTTAGGGTGAACAATGTCTAATTCCTTCAATTATATGCTATAAATAAATGGCATTTATGAAGTTCCTACTATGTGCTAATCACTGTCCTAACTACTGGAGATACAAATAGAAAAAAAATAAAGACAGTCTCTGTTCTGAAGGAGCTTACACTCTAATAGGGGGAATTTACATGTACAAGGCAGTAGTGGCCAAGGAACAGTTTTGGTTTTGAAAGTTGCTGGGATGAGTGGAGCCATGGATAAGTCATTTGAGAAACTCTGGTAAAAATAATTTGAGTTAGCATTAAGCAAGAGGTCAGATGGGGTGGGTGATGTTACAGGCAGATAGTCAGGAGATGGTTGGATGGGATGTAAAGCATATTCTAGAGCCATCTAGATATCTTGGGCCACGCCTGTTGGAGCTGTCTGACTTTGCCCTAGGGCAATAGTTCCAAAGCATAGAGAATTAAACCAGCCAGGGCATGATCCCAGGAGATTCAGTAGAGTGAACAGGGTAGGGGCAGAATGCAAATAAGTGCCCAGAGTGAATGTTTGGATGGAATTTGAAGTATACTCAAACACAGTGGGGTTTAAGGATCTACTTACCATCCCGGTGATCCTTTAGATGCACTCAGTTTGCTAATGTTTCTTTTAAAATAGTCTGCACAGCACTGAACGATGTAATACGGCCAGTGTCTGTCTTTAGTGCAAATTTACTGGGACTTTTACCTCACCTAACCTAAGATCACCTTGAACTAGAAACTGACTCAACAGCTTTAGCAAGAACTGTGAGATCATGCCATTCAGTAGTCTTTTATGAGTGTGAAAGGCAGGATGAGCAAAATATAGCTAAAGATCTAGATGCCAATGCAGTCTAAGATTACACTTGCATCACATTCTTCACATGCTTAATTTGTGTTTAGTTAAAACTCCTTGGCCTTTTTCTTGTGAATTACTCTTAGTTGAGGTTTTCATTATCCTGTTATTTGTGCAATTGGTTTAAAATGATTTTTATTGATATCTTTTGTTTTTTTCACATTGTATGTAGTTTTCCCTTATAAAAATAATTTTTCAAAAAGAATGAAAAGGAGGAAGAAGAAACCTTTCAGCAAAACCATTCAATTCATCAAAAAGAAATTTGACATATGCAATATTCCACAACCGCTTGTCTTGATCTCTGCAGAGGAGGGAGGGGGAAAGTGTCTTATTTGGGATCAAGTTTGTTCTTTGTAATTTCACATTTAGTTCTGATTGTTTTGTGGTTGTTCTTTTACATTGTTGTAGTCATTGTGTATATTGCTTACTTGGCTCTTCTTATTTCACTTGTTTTTCGATAAAATTTTTTAAATTAAAATTTTAAGTGAATAACTTCCTTCTCTCTCTCTCTTACTCCCCTATACTACTACCCCTGCCCCTCAAACAATTGAGAAAGTGAGAAAAACAAAACCCCTACTACAAGCACGTATAGTGAATCAAAACAAATTCTTATAGTGCCTGTGTTCAAAACAGTTATTGGAAGTGGTTAGCCAGATTCTTCATGAGTCCTCTGGAATTGCAGTTGCTTATTGTATTGATCAGAGTTTGCAAGTCTTTCAAAGTTAGTCCTTTTAAAAATGTTTTGTTTTTGAATGAACTATTTTGGTTCTGCTTACTTCAGTGTATATTAGTTCTCACAAGTCTTCTCAGGTTTATCTGAAACCTTCCCTGTCATCATTTCTTATAGCACAATAGTATTCCATCACATTCATATGTGATAACTTGTTCAGCCTTTCCTCAGTTGATGGCATCTCCTCTGTTTGCAATTCTTTGCTGTCATAAACAAAGCTGCTGTAAATATTTTTGTACATATGGAATCCTTTTCACTTCTTTCTTTGATCTCTTTGAGGCATAGACATAGAAGTGGTATCATTGGATCAAAGGGCAGACACAGTTTAATAGCTTTTCAAGCATAGTTTTAAATTGCTTTCCAGCATAGCCAGACCAGTTCATAGTTCCACCAATAGCACGTTAATGAACCTGGTTTCCCACAACCCTTCCAGCATCTGTCATTTTCCTTTTGTGTCAACCTGACCAATCTGAAGGGTTCATATAAGTCTCTTCATGCTTATCTATATTCATCATACTTGTCTTTTCTTATAGCATAGTAATATTCCATTACCAAGATGCCTTGTTTTATCGTGCTTCATTTTATTACACTTCACAGATATTGCTGGGTTTTTTTTTTTAACAAATTGAAGGTTTGTGGCAACCCTGTGTTAAGCAAGTCTATCGGTGCCATTTTTCCAATAGCACATGTTCATATTCTGTCTCCGTGTCACATTTTGGTAATTCTCACAATATGTCAAACTTTTCATTATTATTCGATCTGTTATGGGGATCTGTGATCAGTGATCTTTGATATGCTATTGTAGTTGTTTTGGAGTTCCATGACTTTTGCCCATTTCAGAGAGTGAACTTAAATGATCAATGTGTGTGTTCTGACTGCTCCACCAACCTGCCATTGCCCCATCTCTCTCCCTGTCCTTGGGGCTCCCTATTTCCTGAGATGCGACAGTATTGAAGAATATTACATAAACTTAGTTGCTGAAACAATGGTGGGGTTTGAGAGGATTGACTCTGATTATGAAAGATGTTTTACTGTGGGTAAAATTTTACCAAACAGCATTGCATGCTAGAGAAATCTTTTGCGAAAGGAAGAGTCAATTGATGTGACAAACTTCACTGTTGTCTTATTTTCAAAATTGCCATAGCCACCCCAAACTTTAGCAGCCACCACCTTGATCAGTCAGCAGCCATCAACATTAAGGCAAGACAGTTCACCAGCAAGAGAGAATGATATTATCTAAATACAGACTGAAACATACTATATTTTGCTTTCTTTTTTTCTTCCTTTCTCTTTCATTCTTTTTTTGTTGTTCAAGACTTCTTGTACAAAATGACTCATATGGAAATGTTTTACTTAATTGCACATTTATAACCTATATCAGATTGCTCAGGGAGTAGGGAAAGTAGGGAGGGATAGAATTTGGAATTCAAAACTTAAAAAAGTTAGAATTGTTTTAACATGCAATTGGGGAAAAATAAAATATTACTAAAAAGATTATTACTTTCTAATAGTTAGCTTTTTTAAGCAATAAAGTACTTTAAAATTAAAGTATGTACATTATTTTCTGAGACATAATACTATTGTAAACTTAGTAGACTATAGTATAACATAAACACAACTTTTATATGCACTAGGAAACCAAAAAATCTGTATGACTCACTTTATTGTGATATTGGTTTCATTGAAGTGGTCTGGAACCAAACTTGTGGTATCTCCAAGGTATGCATGTACATTTATCTCTCATGGTTTACTTAGCTCTTTCCCAATTGATGAGTATCTACTTTGTTTCCAGTTATTTACTACCACAAACAGTGCTGATATAAGTCTTTTGGTGTACATGGAGCTTTTGTTTTTCATTACTGACCTCCTAAGGGTATATGTTTAGCAGTGGAATCTCTGGGTCAGAGTCTGAACATTTTCATCACTTTATTTACATAATTCCTGCTTTCCAGAATGGTTTGACCACTTCAAAGCACTAATAATATTTTACTATGCCTGTCTTTCCATACCCCTTCCATCATTGATTATTCACATTTTTTGTCATCTTTCCCAGTTGCAGCCTCAGTGAAACTTCAGTTGTTTTGATGTGCATTTCTATCGTTTGATAAGCCAGAGTTTATAAAAAATTTTTAAAACCCCAGAGATGATTGTGATGTGCGTTTTCATCATTAGTGATTTGAAAAAATTCTTTTACATGGTTGTAAATAGTTTACAGTTTTTCTTTTGAGAACTATTGTTCATATATTTTGCCTACCTTTCTACTGGAGGATAATTTTGGTCATATTTCTTTTATATTTTGGATATCAAACTCTTATCAGAGATATTTGATAAAAAGATTTTTCCTTTAGACAACTACTTCCCTACTCATCCTAGATACATTCATTTTGTTTGTGCAAGACCTTTTCGATTCCATGCAATCAAAATTATATATTTTATTTTTATGATTGCCTTTCTCCTTTGTTTGGTTAATAATTCATCCCTTACCCAAAGCTGTGAAAGATATGTAATATGCTTTTCTTCTACTCTTTATATGGTATGAGTTTTAATATTTTCGTCAGATATCTATTTTAAATTTTTTGTGGAATTTGGTGTAAGATGTTGGTCTAAGCTTAATTTCTGCTTGATTGCTTTCCAATTTTCTCAGTAGTTTTTACAAATGAGGAGTTAATTCCTAAGTAATTTATGTTTTATGGTTTACCAAACACTTGCTTATAGAGTTACATTGTTTTTAATTCTCCCTTGTCTAGTCACTGATCTTTCTGTTTTGTAATCCGTTCTACCCCTTCATTTTAACCTTTTTTCTTTATTTTCCTTGATATTCTACACCTTTTGTTTCTCCAAGTGAATTTCGTTGCTATCGTCTCTACCTCTATAAAGTATCCCTTTGCTAGTCATTAGTTTGTAAGCAATCTTTTTCTTTGCATGTGATCTATCCTTTGAACCTTAATATTGCACTTTACATTTTTCCTGTTAAATATCATCTGGATGGTTCATTGTCGAGCTAATTTTGAATCATGACTGTGGCATGTAATATATTGTTCTTCCCCAACTTTGTATCACCTGTACATGTAATATTTCACAATGTGAAATGTAGATGAAACTATTTAATAGACAGGGCCAAAATCAGAGCCCTAGATTTATTAAGAGCTGATATATGAGAAAGATGAGTTCAGTTGTTAAACACATATTGATAAGCTATGTAAGATCATAAAAGATATTTTAAAAGCATATCATGATGACATCATGAAATGTAAAGATGTGAACACAGAACTATGAACCTTAATACAGTTTAATACTATGTTTCTGTGTACGTGATAGCTATCATCATGTTATCAGCAAATAGGGATAGCTTTATTTTGTCTTTATCTATTTTTACATCTTTAATTTATTTCTTGTGGCTTATAGCTATTGCCACTATTTTCACAACTATATCAAAGAGTAGCCATGTAACTTCATAAGTCCTTTCTCACTGTAACTTTTTGTGATACTATGGAAGGATGGAGAAATGTTGGTGATTGGTAGAAGAAGACCAGAACAGAACTGATGAAGGAAAACTGCCTAGAGAAGGATTAGTTCTACTTTTGAAGTACCGGATGATCTTGAATGACCAGGAGGCAACATGGTCCAATGGAAAGAACATTGAACTTACAAAGTGAATCCTGGGTTTGAATCCTGGCTTTGATGCTCTTTCCATGTGGCAGTGGGCAAATCGGTTAATGCCTTTGAGCCTTAATTTCCTTTACTTTGAAATGGAGATAATTGTACTATCCTCTGAGAGTCTATTTAAGAACCCTCTAAGCCCTAAAGCTATACAGAAACATGTTATTAATAACAACAATTATGTAACTGTCTTGTGTCTTCCTCTTTAATAAAATGAATGTGATATTTTTCTCTATGGATGTCTGTGAATTTAACTTCTTGTAATCACTTAAGAAAATGCTGTTGGTATATTACTTTGTAAATTAACCTGCCTCCTTTGATACTCATGAAAATGATTATTTTTCTCTATAGTATTATGTGAATTGTATGTTACAGTTTATTGATGGAGGAAGTAGGTAATGCGTACCTAGTAAGCATTTTATTTGAAAAGTTTGTGGAATTAGCGTCTGGGGTAGTATTTTCTTTTAAGTCCTGTATTGTGATTAGGTAAGTGTACTGAAACTACCCTTTTTAGTATTCCCTTTTTTCTTTCTTCTCTATCTAGATCACTGAAGCCCCCTCCCCCACACTGCCATTTCCACTATATCGTGAGTTTTAGGCTTGTGATGTGTTTCCCAAACTCATCTATTTTCTCTTTTTTTTCCAGTTGCTCTATAATATCTTCCAATGAAAGTTTTGCTTCTGTTTTTGACTCTATTATTCTTCATATAAAGTCTCTCCATCATGCTGTTCACATAAGTTTATCTTCTTGGTTTATAAAGCTACTCTCCTCATCTCTCTTTACCTATCCTGATCCTTTCAAATGAGCTACATATTCTGCAATACCCATCTTCCAGTAACATTGTAATCTCCCAAGTGTCAACGAAACCTGTGAGGTTAAATTTCGTTCCTTGTGTTAGACAGGTCCATTTTATTTGCTACACTTTGTACTTTTGTGTAATGACATCTGAGGCTATGGATTTTATTATGGGCTCCTTTCTTTGATTTTTGTCTTCTGTGAAGTTCTGGGTGTCTGCTGCTATTTTTCTTCCTACACTGTAGCTACTCTATGAGATCTAGCTTGGTGGATATATGTAGGCAGTTTTCTTCCTTTCCCTTCATTTTCAGTTCACAGTTCTTTTGATTAGATTTGTAAGACTTCACATAGCTACAAGACCTTCTTCTGCTTAGCAGTGAGGCTGTTCAAATTTTATTTTTCACAGCCGTACATCTGGGGGATTAATTCTTTTTTTCAGAGAAATGGATTCCTAAGCATCAATAAATATAATGGTATATTTGTAGTTAAAGATATAAAGGAGTTGTGACATGGAGAAGGATAGGAAGTGAATTGGCTATAGTGAGGTCAGGATCAGGGAGAGGGGTTTCAAGGATAAAGCTGTCAATCACCTCAGGGTCTACAGTCCTGGGAACTGGAATTGAGTAAGAGAGGTTTGGTGCACATTATACAGTTCAATCACATTTTCTGTTTAGTTCTATTCTTTTCATCAGAAATAAATAATAAATAAAGTCCTCTGTTCCATTAAATGGCTAGGAGATTCTTTTGACTTCTGTTTGTCCTCTGACTCCAAGATATCTGGGCAGTTTTCCTTTATAATTTTGTGAAATATGATGTGTAGACTCTTTTTCTGTTAATGGCTTTCAGGTAATCCAGTGATTCTTAAATTATCTCTTCTTGATCTGTTTTCCTGGTCAGCTGTTTTTCTGATGAGATATTTCACATTTCCTCCTTTTTTTGTCTTTTGACTTTGTTTTACTGTTTCTTATGGAGTCATTGGCTTCCACTTGAGAAATTCTAATTTTTAAAGTTTAATTTTCTTCAGTGAAGTTTTGTACTTCTTTTTACCATTTAACCAACTAATTTTTTAATAAGTCAATTTATCTATTTTTGTTTTTCAACATTTACTTCCATAAGTTTTAGATTTTCTCCCCTTCTCTCTCCTCCCCCTCCCCAAGACAGCATGCAATCTGATATAGGCTCTACATATTCATTCCTATTAAGCATATTTTCACATTAGTCATGTTGTGTAGAAAAATTAGAATGAATGGAGTAACCATGAGAAAGAAAAACTTAAAACAAAATAAAACAAAACAAGAAAATGGTCTGTTTCAATCTGCATTCAGACACCGTATTTCTTTTTCTGGATATGGATTTTGGCCAACTAATTTTTAAGGAGTTGTTTTCTTCACCATTGTTTTGTACCTCTTTTACCAAGCTGTTAATTTTCTTTTATAATTTTCTTGCATACTCTTTCCTTTTTCCAATTTTTCCTCTACCACTCTGAGTTAAAATTTTTTTTAACCTTATTTCACATTTTTAAGGAATTTTTATTGGGTTAGTGTACAATCTGCATTTTTCTTTGAGACTTTGCTTGTAGATGCTTTCTGGTCACTGTCTTTTTCTATATTTTTATCATGAGCTTATCTATCACGACAGTAGTTATTTACAGTTTAGTGTTTCTTTTTTGTTTGTTTCCTCATTTTTCCAACCTATATCCTGACTTTGGACTTCGTTAGTGCTGCGCTTTGCACACTTGAGCGGGGGTGGGGAGGATGGATTCTGACCTGAGCTTCTGTCCTTTTACATCTTTCTCCCGCTTTCTCACTTCTTCTGGGGGCCTGGAAGTTTTCAGTGCTTCCAAAGTTTATTATCTGGGAAGAGGTCTATTTACTGCCCTTCAGGGCTGTCAGTTTCTGACCCAGGTTTGGATCTGTTGTCTTATGTGTGGTTGAGTTTCTGTAGACAGTGCTGGACACAGTATCTGTTAGCCCACTGGAAAGTCCTACACGTTCAGAATGACTGAACTGAGCTGTTGGCTTCCCCTTCGTTTTGGTCTCCTGCCCTGGTTTACTTCACTGTGGAATTATGTGTGGTATTTAAGGTTAGAAAGGAATCCCTCCCTCTGCTCTTGAGCTAAAAGCCACATAGCTATGGTTTTGGAACTTGTTCCTTTCACCTTACACAGGTAGGGCCCCTGCTCCCTTGTGAACATGACTGCTCCTCTCTAAGCTGTAGCTGTGATCCAAAACTGGGTAATGGGCAATAGAACTGCCAGATGGCATCTGTTACTTTTCTCAGTGCTAGTATAAGGGTCCCCTGGGAACTCTTTCTGCCAGGTATTTCCTGCCCTGATGTTCAGTTCCCTTACCATAGAAATGCTCCCCATTCTGCCGCCCTCCTGGCCAGCCCCCATCCCAGTATCCACAAACCTCTCTGCCTCTCTTCCTAAGCTGTTGTGGGCTGGAAAAATGGCTCATTGTAACACTTTCTTGGCTTTCCCAAACAGAAAATTTGATCTAGTGTGCTTTCTAGGCTGTTGTGGAGAACCTAAGGAAGAAATGCTGCACTCTCACTCTGTCATCTTGACTCTGCCCCTCCCCTGGCCAGTAATTTGTCATATTTTAAGCTGTCATCCAGGAATCCAGATCCCATTCTTACAGGCCGATCTTAACTAGTTTTCTCTTTCCAGTTTTAACTTTCTCTTCTTAATATATTGCATTTGATCTCGTCCAAGATCATCTTTCCAGGCTTAGTACACATTATTCTCCTTGACACACTGTGTCCAAAGAAAAGAAAAGAAAAAAGAAAAACTGGCAGGCTTGCTGTTCCACATATATGTTGCTCTATCTTCTGTCTCAATACTTTAACATAGGCTTGGCCAGTGCATGACCTTCTCCCCTCCACTTTACAGAAAACCATTTATTTCAGGGTTGAGTTCAAATGTTGCTCCTACAATATACCTGTTCTGATACCTCTAGGTGTTGGTACCCCCACTTTTCCAGAAATTACTTTGTATTTCGTATTCCCATGTTTCCTTTAAAACTCAGCTCAAGTGCTACCTTCTAAATGAAGCCTTTCCCAATTCCCCCAGGTGCTAGTGCCTGCCTCCAAATTTGCATTTTATTTACTTTATGTGTGATTAGCATAAACATATATCTCTGTGAGTTGTCTTTTATCCCCAGGACCTGCACAATGCCTGTCACACAGTAGAATCTTAATAAATGCCTCATTGATTTGTGTACTTCTTATTTTATCCCAATTGGATACAAATGGCTTGAGGGCACAACTGCTTTGTTTGGGTTTTTTTATTTGTATCCCCAGAACCCAGCAAAATGCTAGCATGGTGCACATGCTTAATAAATACTGTTGAATGAATGAATGAATGAATTAATGAATCTCTCAATCTTGCAAAGACTGCCTGTGTCCTTCAGGTGGAAACCTAAGACTTTGTCATCTTTAGCAGTGCTTCCTTCCTAGATTCTTTCTGGCAATTTTATCTGTGGCCCTGTGAATCACCAAAAATAGATAGTAATCATCCATTTTGACAAGTTTTAGGAAATATTCTATCATATCTTAGATATATATGCCTGGGGAAAACAGTTTTCTGTCTTGTAATCAGGTCGACAAATAGCTTCCTTCTTCTTAACTTCATTAACCAACACTAACCTCTTTTTCCTCTTCTTCTTACTGGGTGATGTGTCACCCCCAAGCATCTGAAGGTCCATATCACCATTGTTTGGGTGATTAGAAGCTGCTTCTTCCACAGAGTGTCCAGATCTTTCATTTTCAGGAAGAACCTTACCTTTCTTCTACAGCTCCAATTATTTAATAGTCATTCTTTGTTTTGTCATCATGTCTCATATTCTTCAACTCACCAGCCTTCTGACACGGGTTAGGCTTTTCCTCTGTTCTATATAGATCTATTTTCTTTTCTTTTTTTCATATTGGGGTGTATATGTGTGTGTCTTTAAAGAATGCTTCATTCTTTCTGATAGCCTGGAGAATGGAAAAGCCTCATTACTGGGAGAGATAGCAGCCTATACTTTGAATACAGATAATGGCTATTTGGGTCAGTCAGTCAATAAACATTTATAAGCACATATTATGTATCAGGCACTGTGCTAAGGTCTAGGAATGCAAAGAAAGGCAAAAGATAGACCTTACTCTCAAGAACTTCACATCTAGTGGGGGAGACAACATACAAATGACTGTAAAGCATTTAGCACAGTGCTTGGTGCATGATAGGTGCTCTGTAAATGCATATTCCCTTCCCCTATGTACAAACAAGTGTTTGTATATATATATATACATATATATATATAATGGGCATCTATATACACATGTATACACACACATATATACACACGTGTGTGTGTGTGTGTGTGTGTGTGTGTGTGTGTGTGTGTAAGATAATGAATTCAGTTTTGGACATATTTAGTTTAAGATGGCTAGGGGACATCCAGTTGGAGATGTCCAGTAGACAGTAGGAGATATAAGACTGGAAGTCAGAAGAGAGGTTAGGACTGGATAAGTAGAATTGAGAATCGTCAGCTTAGAGATGAAATATGTACTCAAGAGAGCTGAAATAATAAATAGGGAAAAGAGATGGATAAGGATCAAGCAAAGGAGACTGAGAAAGAGCAACCGGATGGGTAGGAGGAGAATCAGGAGTGAACAGTGTTGTAAGAACCTAGAGAGAAGAGAGTTTCAGGGTGAAGAGGATGATCAACAGTATAAAAGGTACAGAGAGGTCAAGAAAGATGAGGATTGAGAAAAGGCTATTAGATTTCACAATTAGAGCATCATTAATAACTTTGGAGAGATGAACTGTGTCAGAAACCAGACTATAGGAAAGGAAAGGGAAATAAGCATTTGTGTGCCTACTATGTGCCAGGCACTGTGTTAAAGCACTTTACAGATATCTTATTTGATCTTCACAATAACCTTGTGAGGTGCAATCATGGCCCCCATTTTAAAAATGAGGAAACTGAGGCAGAGGTTAAGTGATTTACCCATGGTCACACAGTTGGTAAGTAGCTGAGAAGGAGACTGGATTTGACCTTTACATCATCTTCCTGATTCCAAGTCCTGTGTTCTATTCACTGTACCAGCTGGCTTTGTAAGACTGTAGAAAATTTAAAATGAGAGTGAAAGGAAAGGAAGTGGAGGTATGTATTGTAAGTGACCTTTTCAAGGTTAGCCCTAGAAGGGAGGAGAGCTATAGAATGATAGTTTGCAGGAATGGATAGATCATGTGAGGATTTTTTGAGGTTGGAGGAGATATGAGCTTGTTTGTAGTCAGCAGGGAAGAAGCCAGTAGACAGATAGATTGACAATAAGTGAGAAACTGGTGATGATAGAGGGACCAGTCTGATAGAGAAAATGGGATGGAATGGATCACTGTGCACATGGAGGGATTTGTCTTTGCAAAGAGAAAGGCCACTTTCATGGGAGACAGGTGAAGGAGGAGATAGTTGGGGAAGTCACCTGAGTGATATTACCTGAGGAGGAGGAGAGAAGAGGAAGGTTTTGGTGAACAGCCTCAGTTTTTTCAGTAAAATAAGAGGTAAAGTTCTCAGCTGAAAGGATGGAAAGAGGGGGGAGTCATGGGAGGTTTGGGGAGGGATGAAAAAGTTTGGAAAGGCTTTTGTGTGAGTGGGATGGTGAATTAATTAGGGAGTTGTAAAAAGACTGCTTTATAGTAGTGATGGCCTACTTGAGATTATGTAACATAAACTGGCAAATTTGGATATGGCAAAAATATAAAGGCAGTATATTCTATGTAAGTCACCATGGAATTATTCCTGATTTTTTAAAAAAAGTTTTTAGAGCAAAGAGAACTCTTTCTGATATCAATACAGATGCCATTTGTCCAGAGCCAACTATATGCCAGGCAGAGTATTAGATATCAGGGATAAAAAAACGAAAGGAGTCAGGAGCTGACTCATCTGTGACTATCCTTTCACCATCCAGAAGCTTCTCTTTTGGCTAAACCACTTAACCTTTCTTGGCTTCATTTTCCTTATCTACAAAATGAGGAGTTTGGACTGAAAGACCACTAAAGTTTCTTATTCCTATATATCTGTGATCCCAGGATCCTCTGGTTTCTTTATTGTGGAAATTTTACCTACATAAAATGGTCCCATAGGACGCAGTGTACATAAGACTGAGTCTGAAACTGCTTCCCATGTTTCTTAATTTTTTAAAAAAAGGCCTTAATAATATTAACAAATGCATATAAAATAAATAAAATCTTGAATGAAATGATAAAATATAAGCTTCTTTTCGTAGAAATATTAGTTAAAAATAGTATTTAAAGCTGCTTTGTTCCCAATCCCTTTCTGCTCTGCTTTCTAGCCATGTACTTATAAAGTTTTATTGCAGTTATTAGTCTTTAAATATAGTCAATAGTATATGTTATCTTCTTTGCTTTGAACAAGAATTTCCATATTTTTTTATATTCTTCTTATGACATTTTTTAATGGCACAATAATCTATTGGAGAGAAGCTTAGTGCAGTAGAAAGCTGGCCTGGGAATCAGGAAGAAGTGGGCTGGAGTCTGGGATGGATTCTGACTGTGTGAACCTGGGCAAATCACTTAATCTTTCATTGTTAAAGACAACTTTCTAAAACTGTAAGTTGGTAGAAAGTTTCCTCTTTGGAATTCCATATGCTAATGAAATCACAGGTCTGGACTATATCTAAGTATCTGTGTATCTATCATCTATCTTTGTATTTGTATTATTCACGTATTTATGTATGCAGTGTTCCAAAATTCTCAGTGCAGTTTAGTGCTCTCAGAGCCAAAAACTGCACGAAAGTCTTGATGCAGTTCTAAAATAAAAGGTAAAACAGACCTCAAAATTATCCAAAGTCTTGGTGAAGTTTTAACCTTTCATAGCTTAAGAATTTTGGGATACCCTGTGTCCCAAATGTATGTGTGTTTCCATAATATTATTATATTTGTGAATCATTTATATATTTATGTTGCTACTTCTAAAATTATTAGACATTTGGTTGTCTCTACTTTTTTGCTATTACATATAAAGCAATTCTTATTTTATACTTTCTTTTTAATGATTAGGTCTATTGTTCCTTTAATTAACATATTTAGAATATACTTGTAGTGGCAGGATCAACTGGATTTTTAAAAGTTGAATTTTATTGTTTTAAGTTATTTTTGTCAAGTTTGTTGGGTGGAAGGTTGAGTGAAATGCCTAGTGTCTCAACCATGAAATGCAGTTTAATCAAATTCAATTTATCAAGCATTTATTAAGAACCTACCATATGCCAGGTGCTGTGTTTATGTATCAATTCTAAAGGACAAAAATGAAAAGTTTTTGTCCTTTGGAGGTTTTGTGGAAGGAGGGGGAGGAAAACAGCACAGACACAGAGAAGTAAATCCAAAACATATACAAAATAAAGTAAAAATAATTTTTGGAAGGGTCAATGTCAATAAACATTTATTAAGTGTTTACTGTGTGCCAGGCACCATGATGCTGGAGATACAAAGAAAGACATAAGACAATCTTTGCCCTGAAGGAGCTCACAGTCCAAACACTTAAAAAGAAGCCAAAAATCAGGAGGGTGTAAAGGTGGAGTGGTACCTGGAATGGGGCATGATGAAGTCCTAGAACTTGGGTGGGAAATGATCTTAGGAGGTGTGAGTTACAGGATTAATTTTATCTTGCAGAATGGGAGGGTGCTAAGAACTGGGGTGGAGATCAGGAAATACCTCATATGAAGACATTTGAATCAAGGCTTGAATAGAACTGGGGTTTCTGAGAGGCAGAGCCAAATGTCAGAGCATTCCAGGGAGGAACAGTAGATGGATGAACAACTTCTGTGGTTGGTTTGTTGGTATATACATCTTCAGACAAATATTATATACATCAACAAGGAGCTGGGCCCATAATTGGTGATGAGGAGAATGGACTAGATTGCCTTTGGGAAATTGCACCGCTTTTAATGACATAAAGATCCATCTTTTTAACCTTAGAGATTTTCCAGTTTTGCTATTTGGTTGACTATTCTGGAGTAACACAATCTTCAAAGTCATCAGTCACTCAAAAGGCAATAGAGACATACATGTATCATAACATAGCATCATAGGATCATCAGTTTAGAACTAGAAGGGATTGTGAAGGTTATTGAATCCCATCCCCTCATTCATAAATGAGATAACTGAGGTTCAGAGGTCAAATGATTTGCCTAAGGTTGTATAGGTAGTAAGTTAGGTAGTAAGTGATAGAGCTGGGATTGGATCCAAAGTTTCTTGGCTTCAAATCCAGGACTCTTTCTTCTACATCATATCGGCAAGTCTCCTGATTCCCTATTTTCATGATGTGCCATCAAAGGAAATAATTCAAGATGTAACAGGATGCCCTAAATGTCTGACAGTTCTCTAAATTGGATTTTCAGGTAATGTGTTTAAATCAGTTCACTGATTTATAAATTACATAACTTCAAATTTCTGTGTATTGAGTTTTTATATACTGAAATAGAAATTTATTATAGGATTCTGCTCAAATAAAATGAATCCTTCATACAGAATATTCCAAGAAATAAGTCAGCCAGCTTAGAGAAATATCATGTGTCAATTTCTGACCATATTAACACTTGAATATTTCAAATTGTAGAAATACTTTCAGAAGATTAACCTTTCAAAAGGAAATCATTCTAAACTTGTTCAACATTCTTCATAACCCAGGGTGAGAGCAACAGATAGATGTCACCCAGTCTTAAGATGTCCATTGTTAACTACAAAACTTTATATCTAAAGAAGAATTATGCATTAGGAAGAACACTTGCTCTTGGGTTAAGATGAAGATGTTCTTGGCAAAGGTTCCTTTGTTCAAATTTGACCATAGCTTTTGGTCAAAGGCCACAGAGAAGTGAAGATGAAAAGCCATAGTCAAGCTTCTAAACACAAAATGTTTGACCAATTGGAGGAAATAAGCTGCAGAAGACAGCTAAGTAGAAGAAGCTGAAATTATGTGGCTGCTGAGTAAACTACAATAAGTCAAGAATTGTGCAAGAGAAGCAATGTAAAATAAGTCATTAGACCTATGGGAAAAAAAGAGGCTGATCATGTTGGAACCAATGATAACATATCCTTTGTGCTCTATTGTCAAAAGGATTATGGGAAATTTCCCCATATGTTAGGAAGACCATCTATGAAGGATATATGGGAAGATGTGGACAAGAATCACAGAGGAGGAACAATCTAAGATGGTTTAAAATCTGTGTTGTTGGAGGCAGTACTCATCAGTGAGATCGCAGACCCGCTGAAGTATAATTGGGAAGTATTGATATTTTTATTGTATTGTCTTGACATAACTAGATAGATAAAGATAAAAAAGCATTTGACAATGCTTTGTTACTGTACTAAATTCTGGGAATAAAAATTTAAAAAAAAGAGAGAAAAACAGTCCCTGTTGTCAAGGAACTTACATTCTAATGGAAAGAAATGCCACATAAAACGGAGAGGGGCAAGGTCGAGAAGTCCAAAGAGTCAGGAGCGGAACCGAGAAAGAAAGCGTATTTTACTAGCATAGCTTTTGAGAACCTAGGACTCGCTTTCATGCTTCCATAAGACATCAGAGAAGAACTTCATTGAATGACTTTTATTTCTGTCAAAATAATTTAGAAATTTTCTTTTCACAGGTCTTATTTGTACCTTGGTAGATTCCAGCCAAAAATATTTAATAAATTTTATCTCTATAAATCAGATAATTTCATAATTGTCAGGTTTATCAGAGATTATTTAGTGCAATTCACAACTAAACAGGAATTTCCTTAACAATATCCCTAACAAGTAGTCATCAAACCTTCATGTGAAGGCCTCAAGAGTGAGGGTGAACCAGTAATAATAACTACTATTTATATAGTGCTTTAAGGTTTGCAAAGCTTTTTACATATGTTATCTTTCTATCATGACTTCCCAAAACAGCAGTCTGTTTCTATATCTGGGTAGCTCCAATTGTTAGAAAGTATTCCCTTTTTAATTTTTTAAAAGTTTATCAGGTATATACTTTTCTATGGATAGATAGATGAATTTTGCAGGCCTATCAGCCATTTGTTTCAATTATTTTATTGACCCTCTAAGAATTAGTACTGTGCAGTCATGTCCAGTGCCAGGAGGCCATAGTGAAATGAATGCTCAACTTTGAGTCTGAAAGCCTAGTTCAGATTCTGCTTCTCATGATTATTAGCTATATGACCACAGGCAAATCACTGAAGGTCTCTAAGCCTCAGGCAATTCTCTATTACTATAAATTGCTAATGGGTTATAATCCTTGTTTGTAGAGGGAGTTTCTCAAACCAAAGAAAGCTTTTGTCCTTTATGCATTGATAATTATGTCATTTGAAAATATACATTTTGGAGTCTTAGCTGCCAATGCTTATGCATTTGATTTCTTTTTCATGCTTTATTGCTATCCTAACATTTATCTCATTCAACTCTTTTAGTTGATTTGAGAATGGGTTATTTCTGAATGATCATCATCATCTCTCCCAGAGAAAACCAGGGACTTCAAAATTCAAGTTTAAATCTAGATAACCAGTGGGCACTCTGTTGATAGGATCTAAATAGCTGAGTGTATAATAATCAAGAAGAATTATAAACTGAAAAAGAATTGTCAAGCAATAGAAGTATTCTCAGTCTCCACACACAAATGAGTAAGTCTCCCACATACTCAGGGCTAATGGGAAAAAATGTTAGTTTTCATTATAGTTTGTCATGTCACAGGTGGAAGATTTTCTTTCTGAGTTGTCGTTTCATAGGTCTTTCTTTCTACCCCTTGAAGCTGACGTGAGAGACATTTTTGAAGCCTGTCTGGTTTCAGTTGTCATCTTGGCTTGTTCCATGGAGCCACTAATGCCAGGAATCCTGGATTGAAGGATGCCATAGCAATCTCATTTGCTCACTTGTGCTGACTTCAGTCTTGGCTCTTTGCCTTCTCTTGCACCAATTCCCTTGGATCAATCAGGAGGTTATTATAATAGTCTTTGCAAGAAGTGAAGATGTACTGAACTGGAATCGTGTCTGTGTGAGTGGAGAGAAGGGGACAGATATGAGAGATGTCATGAGGTAGAAATGACAGGAATTAGCAACTCACTGGAGATGTAACATACTTCTTGGGTATTTGTTTATGTAGCCATGGTGCTGGGGTGGGGTGGGAATGGGGGGAGATGGCGGAGGAAAGAGTTTTAAGACAGAGCTTCATTGAAGTTATTCCACAGTCCCTACTTTGCAGACCATGGTTTATATGCTTCTTTAGGAACTGTGGCTGTCTTTTTAATTTCCTGATGTAACAATATGACTTTTTAAAGGTATTAAAGAATGTTGAAAATGAGGACCAAAAAAAAAAAAGCTTTTGATTATAGCTAGGGATGCTGGCCTCAAAGCAAAAAATACTTGGACATAATAAGAAGCAAAATGCTATATTTGATTGAAAGATGATTTTTAAAATTACAGGAGTATGAAAGAAGAGGAAGAACAAAGGGCTAAATCTTTGAAGTCTTATATGTTGCCTAATCTTGTGGTTTCATAGAGAAAAAAAGAGCTATTTTTGTATTTAAGGTAGCAATGTAAGAGACTTAGATATTTTGTAGGATTGCCCAGGAAGTAAAAATTTTAGGGGTTGAAGGAATTTGTATTTGTCTTTTGAATTTGTATCTGTCTGAATGCAACATAATGGCAAAAACATTAACTGAAACTCAAAAGTGACAATGTTATACCTTGTTATACCATGATTTTATTAGAAAGGATTCTAGTTTTATCTCTGTTACTTACAGTGGTAGCTCTTGATGGTAAACATAGAATATCATTTTAAGGAAAGGTTCATTTATTCCAATGTTTCCTGGTGTGTGTGTGTGTGTGTGTGTGTGTGTGTGTGTGTGTGTGTG
>CM053624.1:314253893-314272641 GCA_028646595.1 Phalanger gymnotis
TGTTGACTTCTTCTGACTGTATGTTTTGGTCTTCTTTGTCACCAAAGAAAGATTCCGAAGTCTGAGTCTGAATCTGAGTCCATTTTCACTGTCTGGCCATGTTCCCAGCCAACTTACTTGACTCTTGAGTTTTTTCAGCAGGATATGACTGCTTGTAGAGTAGAGAGTACTTTGTTCCAAGCTTGAGGGGATGTGCCATTGATTTCAGAGCTATTTCTATACAGCCAGCTCTGCCACACCAGCACTTCTTCCCCAAGAAGCTGACTCAGATCTTAAGCAAGCTCTGCACTGCTGCTCTGATCTGCCACTTAATTCCTCCCACCAGGTGGGCCTGGGGCCAGAAGCAACTGCAGCTGTGGTTCTGTAGCTGCACCACCTCCACAGCCCCTGGGGTGGTGACCGAACCACGAACTCTTTTCACTCTGTCCTCTGCAGCTTTTCCCACTAACCTTCTCTATTGTCTTTGGTGTTTGTGGGTTGAGAAGTCTGGTAACTGCCACAGCTCAGCTGTGCGCTAGGGCCTGTACCCCCCTGCTCCTGGTCTGGTTCATCCTGCTGCTGCCCTAGCTGGGCTCTGCTTCCCTCCAGTGACCATCCAGGCTGTCCTGGGCTGGAGCCCTGCTTCCCTCTGCTATTTTGTGGGTTCTGGAGTTCTAGAATTTGTTCATAGCCATTTTTTTATAGGTTTTTGGAGGGACCTGGCAGGGAGCTCACGCAAGTCCCTGTTTTCCAGCTGCCATCTTGGCTCCGCCCTCCTTCTTGTTTGTGTGTGTGTGTGTATGTGTGTGTGTGTGTGTTTGTATTTTAAACAGAAATAAGCATTTTTTTTTTATCAAAAGGTTTTTCTGCATCTATTGATCTAACAATATGATTTCTGCTGATTTTGGTATTAACATGGTTAAGTTTATAATTTTACTAATACTAAATCAACCTCGCATTCCTAGAATGAATCCAACCCAATCGTAGTGTATAATCTTTATGATGTGTTATTTTAGCCTCTTGGCAAATATTTTATTTAAAATTTTTCCATCAATATTCATTAGGGAAATTGGTCTATAGTTTTTTTTTTTTTAACTCTCTTTGGTTAACATATCAAGACCATATTTGTGGGAATTTCTTTAAGGAAGTGACCAGTAAATTTTTCTTATTTCCACTTTTCCCTCTTGTTCTAAGAGATCTATCTGAGTAGTTTTTTTAAAAAAAATTGTTTTTAAGAAACATGATGTCTAGCCTTTTTGTTTGTGTCTTGGCTTTCAGGTAGTTCAATGATTCTTAATTTTTTTTTCTTTTCAGTATGTTTTGTAGGTCAGTTGTTTATGCTATACATGCCATATATTTTCTTCTAGTTTTTCAGCCTTTTAATTTTACTTTAATATTTTTCATGTCTCATGCGGTCATCACCTTCTCTTTGGTCCATTCATTCCACTTTTCAGAGAGTTTGTTTCTTGGGCAAGACTTTTTTTTAATAGCTCTTGGGCCAAGCTGTTATTTCCCTTTTCAATTCTTTCTTCCATAGTTCTCATATTTCCTCCCATTTTTTCCATCATTTCATTTATAAAAACAGTTTAAAACTCTTTTTAAAACTCTTAATTCTTCTGTTCTAGGAATTCTAGGTGAATTTGTGCCTAAGCTGGATTTTTTTCCACGCTTTGAGGATCTTTTTGAGGCATTCTCTTCCAGAGTTTTTGTTGTGAACTTCCACATGACCATAATAGCTCTTTATGGTGTGGAGTTCTTCTGTTTGCCCAGTCTTCCAGTCTATTTATGTTAGGGCCAGATCTCATGTACTTTGGGAAGAAATGTCTGGGTTGATCCTGCTGTTGCT
Organism: Phalanger gymnotis; assembly: GCA_028646595.1. Classification (NCBI taxonomy): domain Eukaryota; kingdom Metazoa; phylum Chordata; class Mammalia; order Diprotodontia; family Phalangeridae; genus Phalanger; species Phalanger gymnotis. The sequence continues at coordinate 314,255,719 of CM053624.1, forward strand.
TTCTCAGGGGGTGTTGTTTTACCGTAAGATCCCAGGGGCAGCTTATGCTGGGGAATTGCAAGCTTTCAGTGCTCCCAGAATGGTATGATCTAGGGCCAATTCTTTTTGCTGCTACCTTGGTCTGAGCTCTTCAAGTTCCTTACCTGGGTTTGAGTAGGAGCAATATGTTTTTGGCTTCACTCTCTTTGGAGTTCCACTAAACTGCTGTTGGAATCAGTCACTATTAGACAACTGCAAAGCTCTGCTGGTTCAGAGTGACATAGCTGTGGGCTTCCCTTTGGTCTGGATTTCCTTCCTTGGTTTTTCCACTACAGGTTTAATGGATGAACTTCAGACCCTTTTCTGCTCTTGGAGTCTGAGCTACACATCTGCTCTTTTTTTTCCTGAAATCATTCCTCTGTAGGATTAATTTTTTAAAAAATTCAACCTTAGAATTATTTTTTTTTACATTTTAGTTTTTAATGCAGCTTCTATTTTGTATTTAATAAACAGCCAAATGAAACAATTGGCATTTTCATATAAACAATAGAAAATGAATAGACAATTGTATATGAGTCGCTGTTACATACTGCTTGCTTTTAAAAAAATGTATGTAGTAAATTCATTATGTTACTTTCAAAACTGTCTTGCTTGTCTGTGTTCCTTTTCTTTACTGAGCATTTTCTTTTAAATGTTTCAGTCATGCTTGTTTCTTTCCTTTTGGGGGGATGAAGGTAATATCACTAGCCCCACTTTTTCCTTCAAATGTCTTCCACCAGGGGAAAAAGAAACAAAATCCTTGTAATAAATTCCCACAATAATGCAAATCCAATCCTTACATGGGCTCTGTGCCCAAAAATGTATGTCTTTTTTGGTATCTTGAAACTCTGACCTGTCCAATCAAGAGGTAAATAGTTTGCTTCATCACTGGTCCTCTGGAGTTCTTCATTATTTGGTGAATGCCTCATGAATGGCACACTATGTCAGACCAGCTGGTCTGGCTACGCTTTGCCTTACCCTTTCACTACTTCTTGCAAGCTGCCATGTTTCATACTCCCCTTCACTCTTCTTTCCACTTCTGGAATCTCAATCAAGTCAAAACTGCGAGTGCTACAGGGCCTGAATATCTACGTCCTTATGCCTCTACTTACTAGTCTTATAACTTCCTTTTTTTTGTTGTTAATTTTTAAAAAAAATTATTTTCAGTTTCAAATTTTTCCCATTAACTTTCCCACTCACTAAGAAGAAATACAATATTCAATATACATATAAAGTCATATAAAACATATTTCCACATTAGCCATGTTGAAAAATAAATAAAGTGAAAAATGTGTTTCAATCAGTACTTAGAGTTCATCAGTTCTCTCTCTAGAGGAGAGTAGTGTCTTCATCATGAATCTTTTAGAACTGTCAAGGATCACTGTATTGATTAGAGTTGCTAAATCTTTCATATTTGATTATTATTACAATATTGCTGTGACAGTATACAATGTTCTCCTAGTTAATCTCATTTTACTTTGTTAACATTTGTTATTGTTTTTAAATTTTAAACTTAAGTACAAAATAAGAAAAAAAAATTTCCACGTACAGAGCAGAACACAGAGAGGATTCAATATAAAGCAATAGATTTCCACTTCAAGAAAACCTATATAATAAATACTATACATTATTTTCAACGCTACCCAGCTTTTCTTTGTTTCCTTGCAAGTTTCATTTTGTACTCTGCTGTGCATTTTTTATTTTATTTTTCCCCCTTCCTCCCTCACCCTGCAAAGAAGACTACAATTAACTGTGGATACATATACAGACACACACACAGACACACACAGGTATCTGTAAACCTACATGTATATACAGTCTTACATATCTGTAAGACTGTACTATGCTTACTTCTGCTTGTCATTTGTTTCTCTGAAGATGGATAGCATACTCTTTCACAAGTCCAAGTCTTTCCATGTTTTTAAATCAACCAGCTCATCATTTCCTATACCACCGAAATATTCCAACCCAATCACATTCCATCTGAGAGACTGTCTGTGAAAGTTTTTTCCCAATTTTCTGCATTCTTCTATTCTTGGCTGCATAGATTTTTTTACGAGAAAATTTTAATTTAAAATAATCAGAGTTATCTATTTTACACTTCAACAATCTCTCACCTTATAATGTGACTTAAGGTGTGATACTACTGAACCTGCTTCCTTTTTATCTCCGCATTTCTTTGAAGTTCCTGACCCATTGTTCTTCTAAATGAACTTTGTAATTATTTTTTCTAATTCACTAAGATAATTTTTTAGTAATTTAATTAAGATGGCATTACATAAATAGATTAGTTACGTAAAACTGTCATTTTAAAAATTTATATTGGCTTTACCTATCCATGAACAATAAATATTATTTCAATTATTCATATCCAACTTTATTTGTATAAAAAGTGTTTTATGTTTATGTTCATATATGTTCCTATGTCTGTTGTGGCAGGCATATTCTCAGGCATTTTATGCTGTCCCATTATTTTAAATGGTCTAAAACAAAATTGAATAATATGACTGATACATTGTGTAGTTTCCTTATTTTTCTCTTTTGGTTAAATCTATTTTAGCTTTAACTTTATCTGAAATTATGATTACTACCCTTGCTTTTTTGTATAATAAATTCTACTCCTGACCTTTATTTTATGTTTGCGTATATCTCTAATTTTTATAGCATTTCCTGAAAGCCACATATTGTCAGATTCAAATTTTTAATCTGCTATCAGTTTCCATTTTGTGGGTAAATTCATTCCATTCACATTCTAAGCTATAATTACTTGTTTTATATTTTTCTCCTTCCTATTTTTCCTCACTTTCCTTCTCAGCCTATTCCTATCCCTCCTTTGCTTTTCTTCTACCTGCTACCTTGCACTCCTATTCCTTAATCCACCCATACCTCCAAAAATCCCTCCCTTATCCTCTTCCCCCACCATTTCCCTTTGCTCTCTTATTTCTTCGTGAATTTATAAGACTTTTATACATACATACATATATGTAAATATATGTTGTTCCCTCTTTAGCCCATAAGGAAGATTTCAGCATTACCTGCCCTTCCTGCTTCTAGATTCTTCTATATCAGTTTTTTCTTTTTTGTCTCATGAGATAATTCCTCCTTTTTATCTCTCCCTACACAGTTATTTTTTAATCACCCCATCATACTTAGTTCAGCCAAAGCCTTTTTTCAAACTACTCAAATAAAAATGAGTCATAAAAAACTGATATTTTCATATATAAGAAGTAAACAATTTAACCTTGTTGTTTCCCTTAATATTTACTTTATATTTCTCCTAGATGTTGTGTGTTGAATTTTCCTATAAGTTCTGCTGTTTTTGTCACAAATATATGAAAGTCTTTTAGTTCATTAAATATCCTTTTTTTCCCCATTCAGTATTATACTTAACTTTGATGGGTAAGTTACCCTTGGTCATAACCTCAGCTCTTTTGCCTTATGAAATATAGTATTCCAAGACCTACGGTCCTTCAACATAGTAGGTGCTAGGTCTTGTGTAATCTTTATTGTAGATTCACAATATTTAAGTTGCTTATTTCTTGTTCTTTCCAATATTTTCTCCCTAACTTGGGAGCTTTGCAACTTGGCTCTGATATTCCTGTAAGTTTTTCTCCTGGAATCTCTTTCAGGTGGTGATGGGTAGATTTTTTTTTCTATTTCTGCTTTGCTTCTTCTAGAACTTCAGAGCAATTTTCCTTAATAATTTCTTTTTTTTTTCTTTTGGAGGGGGGAAGGCAGGGCAATTGGTGTTAAGTGACTTGCCCAAGGTCACACAGCTAGTGAGTATGTCAAATGTCTGAGGCCAGATATGAACTCAGGTCCTCCTGACTCCAGCGCTTTACTCTCTGCTCTACCTAGCTGCCCCAATAATTTCTTATAATATTGTATCAAGATTCTTTTTTTAATCATAATTTTCAGGTGGTCTGACTACTCTTCTATTATTTCTCCTCCATCTGTTCTACAGATCAGTTGTTTTTCTGTTGAGGTGTTTCACATTCTTGTCTATTTTTTTCATTCTTTTGATTTTATTTTATTATTTCTTTGTGTCTTAGAATGCCATTCATTAGCTTCCCTTTACCTAATTCTAGTTTTCAAGGAATTATTTTCTTAATTTTTTTCTCTATTTCAAGTTAGTTGACTTTCTTTTCATAATTTTCTTGATTTTCTTGGTTTGCTCTTTTTTTTTTTTTAACTAATTTTTCCTCAGTCTCTCTTATTTGATTTTTAAAGTCCTTTTTAAGTTCTTCTAAGAAATCTTTTTGTGCTTGGGGGCCATTTGATGTTTCTCCTTGAAAAAGGAGTGTTTTTTTTTTCCCACTCCATTGTCTTCCTCTGAATATGAACCCAGATCTTCTCTATCCCTACATCTATGGTTCAATTCTTTTTCCATTGCTTGTTCTGTTTTGTTTTTGTTTTATTTTAAGCTGCTATAAGTGTGATCAAGTTCTAGTCCCTAGGAATGGGGAATAATGCCCCGAGCCTCAGGTCTTTCTTATTGTTCTTTTCTGAAGTCTGTCCCAGGGCTCAACCAGAGGCCCCATCATGCTGTCCCACAAATGATCTTACTCCCTGCTGTCCCTCTGGTGTCTGCAACCTACAGCTGTACTTCCTCTTTTCCCTGGAACTGAAACTTGGGACTCTGCTTTCCTGCAAGTAAGTGCCCACAGCCAGCAGGGTCCCTGCCTCTCTGCTGCTGCACTCACCAGATGTGTGCTAGTTCCTTTTCCCCAGCAGTGGCAACCCTACCCCAGATGTGTCTGGTACAGTAGAAAGTCTTTCAGTCTTTTACACAGACATCAGACCTTCACATAGTCTGGAGAAAGTTTGTAAAGCTGAGGCTGCCTCCCAACCTCAGCTGCCCCCAGGGCTTGTTGTGTGTTGATTCCACAGAGTTGGCCTGGAGGTGTTTGTACTTTACTCAGCCTAAACTTCTCTTCCTCCCCTCCCCCCTTCCCCCCAGGTCAGGTCTTTCTTGGGGTCTTCTTAGGTCGTCTTGGGAAAACAACTGCTATACAACGGCCAACTTTTGTTTGTTTCCATGGCTCTACCTTCCCTCTGAGGCAATGTTCTGTCTTCTTCTGTGGAGGAAATTTGAAGAGCCAAAAGTTTTCCCACCTACTCCACCATCTTCCCATAAGCCGCTACCTCTCGTTACTTTGCATCAGTTCATATAAGCCTTCCCAGGTTTTCCTGAAACTTCATCATTTTTTAGAGCACAACAGTATTCTGTCACAATCATATACTACAACTTGTCCAGCCATTCCCCAATTCATGGCCATCCCTTCATTTTCCCATTCTTTGGTACAACAAAAGGAGCTCCTATAAATACTTTCGCACATGTGGGTACTTTTCCTTTTTCATTTATCTCTTTGGGAATTAGACCTAGTAGTGGTATTTCTGGGTCAAAGAGTATATGTAGTTTTTATAGTTCTTTAGGCATAATTCCAAATTGTTCTCCAGAATGATTGGACCAATTCACAGCTCCACCAACACTGTATTAGTTTGCCTATTTTTCCACATTCTCTCCAGCTTTTGTCATTTTCCTTTTCTGTCTTGTTAGCCAATCTGATGGGGGTGAGGCAGTACCTCAGAGTTGTTTTAATTTGAATTCCTCTAATTATTCGTGACTTAGAGCATTTTTTTTTTTTTGCTGTGGCTACTGATACCTTTGGTTTCTTCTGAAAACTACCTGTTTATATCCTTTGACCATTTATGAATTGGGGAATGGCTCTTATTTTTTATAAAATTGGCTCAGTTTCCTATATATTTGAGAAATGAGACCTTTATGAGAGAAAGCTGTGGTAAAAATTCCCCCTCCCCCACCACCATTTACTGCTCTTCTTCTCATTTTAACTTCACTAGTTTTATTTGTGTGAAACCTTTTAAATTTAATGTAATCAAATTATCCATCTTACCTCCCATGATCCTCTCTTCCATTATCCATGTATGTAACATGTAATTTTTTTTCCATGCTCCCTTCATATCTATTTAAATCATGTACTCATTTTGACCATATCTTGGAATATGGTGTGAGATGTTGGTCTATTCCTAATTTCTTCCAGACTACTTTCTAGTTTCTCAGCAGTTTATATGAATTAGTTCTTGCTTCAACAGCTGGGATTTGGGGGTTTATCAAACATTAGGCTACTGTGCTTATTTGCTTCCATATATTGTGTACCTAATATATTCCATTAATCAACTACTCTGTTTCTTATCCAGTACTAGATTGTTTCGATGATTACTGCTTTGTATTAGTTTGAGATCTGTTGCTTCTAAGTTGATTCTCTTGATATTCTTGACCTTTTGTTCTTCTGGATGAGTTTTGTTATTATTTTTTCTGGGTCTGTAAAATAATTCTTTGGTGGTTTGATTGATGTGACAGTGAATAAATAAGTTAATTTAGGAAGTATTGTCATTTTTGTTATATTGACTTGGCCTATCCTTGAGCAATTGATATTTCTCCAATTGTTTAGATCTCTCTTTGTGTGAAAAGTGTTTGTGTAGTTCCTGGGTATCTTGGCAGATAGACTCCCAAGTATTTTATGCTGTCTGCAGTTATTTTAAATGGAATTTCTCTTTCTGTCTCTTCCAATTGTGTTTTGTTGGTAATAGAAATACTAATGACTTATATGGATTTATTTTATATTCTGCAACTTTGCTAAAGTTGTTCATTGTTTTGATTAGTTTAGTTCTAGGGTTCTCTAAGTAAGCTATCATATCATCTATAAAAAAAATGACCCTTTTGTTTCCTCCTTGCTCATTCTTATTCCTCCAATTTATTTTTCTTGTCTTATTTATATAGCTCCTGTAACTTTCTAAGCCAAAATATTGCAACTCATTTACCAAATCCCTATATATGTTTTTCCCTCCGATTAGAATGTAAGCCTTTTCAAGGCAAGAACTTTTGTTTCCATATCCCCAACAAAGCATAGGGCTGGACACATAGTAGTTGGTAAATGTTAAGTAGCTCAAGGATAAACAAAGTTCTCTAAGACACTAACTTTGTAACTTTTTTTCTAAGTTCAAATATTAATGATCATTTTTTGTGTCTAGTCATTAAACTAATTATAAATCCCCCAAAATGTACGTCATCCAGCTCGTATCTCTCTATCCTGTTTGCAAGAATAACATAAAAAAAACTTTATCAAATACTTTCTCAAGGGAAATAGTTGGCGGGGGGAAGGGGAATTAGTACTTCAAGGCCTCAAGCTATATTATAAAGCAGTAATCATCAAAACTGTTTGATACTGGTTACATTTTAGAAAAGTAAATCAATGTAACATAGTAGGTAAGCAAAAATTAGATGGAATCATACTCCGTGAACACAAACTCCTAGGAAGGACTACCTTTTTTGAGAAGAATTTGGAAAGGAGTTTATGAAAAAATGAAATAGGTCAGCACTTTAAAGTACTTACTGGAAGAGTTCCAAATGGTGATTATGCAACCTAAACATAAAAACATAAACACATCATTTAAAAAATTGAGGAAAATAGAAAGAGGTATAACTGTCTCTAAGGGGAGAGTTATTAATCAAGAAAGTGAGAGAGGAGATAACAATAAAAAGTTGAGTCAGGAAAGTAATTTACATGATGGCCAAAACAATTAAATGTTCTAAAAAGGACCTGAGACCATCAAATCCAGCCTCCTTGTTTTGTGGATGAGTAAACTGCGGCTTAGAGAGTTGGAGGGACTTACCCAGTATTACACAGCCAAGTGCCTAAGGAAGATTGAGCCCGGACCTTCTGATTCCAAGTCCAGACTCTTCTCAACAGAGAGAGACAGAAATGGGGGGGAGGAATAGAGAGAGAGAGAGAGAGAGAGAGAGAGAGAGAGAGAGAGAGAGAGAGAGAGAGAGAGAAAGAGAGAGAGAAAGAGACAGAGACAGAGAGAGAACAAGAAGAAAAACAAGAACAATAAGGAGGAGAAAGAGGAGAAGGAGAAAAGGAGGAGGAGGAGAGAGAAGTGAGAAAGTGAGAAGGGAGAGAGACAATTTAAGTCCTCATTGCCAGATGTAGTGCTAAGTACTTAGTGTTACAAATAAAAGCAAGCCACAAAGTCCTTGCCTTTAAAGTGCTTGTATTCTAATGCAAGAAGACAACAAATAAATGGCAGTTGAGAAGGGTCTGTGGTACTGGCCCAGTTGCATGGTGTATACATGGCTTAGAACTGATGAAGCCTGGTTCTAGACAAGATAAGGACCTTACCTATCAGAGCCCTTGTGGTGACTCAGATTTACAGTGGGGAATGGTGGTGGTAGTGGTGGTGGAGGGGGGAAGATAAATATGATGGTGAGACCATAGGTAATGTGGGGAAGAGAAGGCTGGAAATCAATAAGGATAAAGAAAGGCCCCATATGTACCAAAATATTCATAAGTCATTTTTTTTAGTAGCAAAGATCTCCCAGCTAGTACATATCTATGTATATGAATATTTATGTCCATTTCCCGCCTAACTCCACATCTGTTGCTCTTTCTACTATACCATGCTTCTTCTTGGATTGTGATATATTCATTTCCCATCTGTGTCTCAAAACTATGGGATAGACCCATGTTATTTCTAGCTGAACTGGACCAAATAAGGTATTAAGTGTGAATAGAGATTACTGACTAGATCCAGAGTGTCCCTAAAGTCTGGACACATAGGAAAAATGCACATTTTGAAATATTTGGAATATTAACAGACCTTAGCCCCCTTGACTTCTTTTTCTGGGGTATGCTAAAGGAGAAGGTGTAATCAATGAAAATCATGGATGCAACACACTTGATTGAATGCATAAAGAGTGAATGTGCTAAAATTGATGGCAATATGGAGTTATTGCATCGAGTTCACATGAATCTTGCAAAGCACATCAACCTTTGCATCACAAATGATGGAAATCATATTGAAGTGTTATTTTTTAATATTCCAATTAAATAAAATGTTGTTGAAAATTTCATTCATTTTATTTCTTGAAAATATGCATTTTTGCCTATGTGTTTAGACTTTAGGAACACCCTGTAGAGTGTACATCTCTTTATAACAATGGTGTTTTATGCATACTCATGTATAGAGAAAACACCTGAAAACTTGAGACTAACTTATTTTTATTTTAGTATTATTCGTAAGTAAAAATTAATTCATAATCAAATGAGTTACTAATGAAATTAATTAGTAATTATAATATTAGAATTAAAAAGCTTTGAAACTATGGTTTTAAATACAGAAGATTCTTTCATGAATCCTGTATCAGGTAAAACTAAATATGAAGGGATTTAATACAACATTGAGATAACTTTTGTCAGGTTGAGAAGGGAATAGAAGGCTTAGTGCATTTTATCTCACAGTTTTTAGTGCTAATACTTGCTGAAAACACTCAGAATTATTGAGTATTTATATAAGGCATTTTATGAAGTGCAATGAAAACTATAAAGATGACCAAATTATAAATCTTTGCCCTCAAATAACTTGAGTTGGGGATATAACAGATAACAAATAACAGTTGGGGAGATACTATACGTGGAATGAAAATTTAACATAAGGTTGTATATGAGAGATGCAAAATATGTAAGACTGTAAGTCCTAAGATCATAATTTCCACCCCTTTTCGATTTTAATTTAATTTTTTTGTCGTTATGAATGTGTCAAGAATCAATAAATGTGAACATGATCATAGAGCTTCAACTAAGTTTTTAGAATTAGAAGTGACTTTAAAGAAGACATAGTTTGGTACAGCAGGGAAAGTGACATTTAAATGGGGACTGGGGAAGAGTAAAGCGATAGGAGCAGCTGCTCTACTGAGAAGTCTTTTGATTTTAATACTCTGTGGAGGCAACAATTATTCAGAGTTTTTAAGTGGTAAAGAGAGAAATAAAATGTTGCTAGTGTTGTCTTTAAATTGTAATTTAATCTTGTGATTCTTCTGGTATAAGGCGAACAAGGATGAAGAGAGAGCGAAAAGATACATGGAAGGACTTTCATCGGCAATAACATGACCAAAGTGGGGTCGTGTTAGCCAGAGCCTTTCCTTTCTTCTGGGTCTTTGAATTCTGTTGCTATGCCTCCCAAGTGGGCAAAGTATCTAGAAAGAAATGTTTTCACTTTGTGCCGGTAATATTTTTTATGTCTGTGTCCATTTTCATGATCTCTCCAGTATCAGAAAATTGTCCATTGGTATTCTGCCTCAGGCTCAGGTGCTCTTGTATGCTTTGCTATCTCCAAAGACCATCTATTTTGTCCAGGTTACTTTTGCCAGGTATGCCCCTCCTATCACATTATAAGATTCTTGAGAATTGGTTACTGTCATACCTATTTTTCCACTCCCATTTTCTAGCACAGTGCCTTCCATGCATGTGCTTAATAAATATTAGTTCAGTTGAATTAACTGGAGACCCTGTCAGAGGAGATGATATGGTCATTGTTTGACTGGAAGCCAAGAAAGGCTTCCTTAAGGAGATAGGACTTGATTTGGGTCTTGGAGGATATGTAGGATTTGGATAGGTATGAAGGTGAGGATATTCCAGGCAGGGGGCATAGCTTATACAAGGATATCAAAGTGGGAAAATGCAAATCATGTTCTGCAGGACAATGCACAGGTTGGATTGACTTAGACTTTAGGATAAATATAGAGAAACAATGAGAGATGAGGGTCAGACTTTATTGGCCCTGGAATGACAAGTTATTAAGTTTGGACCCAATCCTGTAGGCAACATGCTACGTTGCAAATTGTTGAATAGGGAGTGATACCAGGAAAACTTTTAGGAAGATTATTCTAGGGGTGGTTGTCCCAAGTCCATGTCTAAACTGTTTGGTAAGATGCAGTCAAAAGGGGTATTCTGAGCTTTGTCTATCCTGATCCATTGAGGTGGAGGCATGTAAAGAAGGGGGGCAGCGTTCAGCTTGTTGATCACCTTCTCCTCCTGGTTACTAACTCTTCTCCAGGCTTTTCTGGCATTGCTCTCTCCTGGTTCTCCTCTTACATGTCCCACAACTTTTTAGTCTCAAGGAAAAAGAAAAGAGGGTGACTGACAGGGCCAAAGGCTGCAGAGAGACCAAGAATGATGAAAACTAAGAAAAAATCATTAGATTTTTCATTTAAGAGGTCACTTTGGAGAGAGCAGTTTCATTTGAATGATGAGGTGAATTGAAGCCAGACTGCCAAGAAGAGAATGAGAGGTACTGATTGTAGACAGGCATATTTCTCAAGTTTAGCCACAACAGGGTGGAGAGTTGTAGGATGATAGTGGAGATGGACAGACAAAGTAAGAATTTTTAAATTTGGGAGAGACTGTGTGCATGCAGGCAACAGGGAAGTAGCCAGATGAGAAGAATGGGCATGATAGAGGAACCCAGTTGGCTAGAGGAGATGGGATAGAATGGGATCAATTTGTGCATGTAGAGTTCTCCTTGGCAAAGATAACAGCCCCCTCTTCCTATGAGATAGCAATGAAGGAGGAGATGGATGGGGAGGATATCTGTTTGTGTTTGTCCTTCATTTTCAAAGAGGACCATGGCATTGGGAAAATGATGACATGACTTGCAGTTGACTTTGATTTGAGTGAGGGAGGGCTGTGCAAGGTCACCAGCCTTACTTTCTCCTCCGGAGTCATCTGGGTCCAGTGGCCAGATATTCATCAGGATGACTGGAGATAGCCCAGGATGCAACGGGAGACCCTTGCAGTTATATGAGATGAGGAGAAAAGAAGGAGATCTTAGTGAATGATCTCACTTTTTTTTCAGTAAAATATGTGGCAAGGTTCTCAGCTGACAGGAATGGGGTAGGTGATGTCATGGGAGGTTTGAGGTAGGATGAAATGGTCTGGAACAACCTCTGTGGTGAGTGGGATACTGAATTGATTAGGGAGGTGTAAAAGGATTGTTTTGCTGAAGTGACAAACTGGCTTACCATAAAATGTCCAAGCTGGAGGAAGACAGGTTGAGTCAGAAAAAATATCTCCCCACACTGACTACCTCCCAATCTGGTACTGAACTCCATTTTGGCGTTATTACTCAATTGACCTGGCATTTTGTTTTATGCTTGTAGATCACAATTTGGCTCTTTGTAGATTTAACATTTCCTTATTTTCTTTATAGCTAGCAGTTACCTTGGTGGGGGGGCTAGAGACAAGGGGTGCTGTACATTATTGGATCAGTGTCTTGAGGTCACCCTCCATTAACTTCGGAATCAATGTGACTCACTCCATGACTGACATTATAAATTTATTTGGCAAATTCTCCTAGAGATAGGAGGCTTGCTTTCAAAGCTTTGGCTGTATTCTGCAAAACCTGGATTTCTAAATTCCCCAGACCCAGGGGCCCATGCCGCTACACAGTTGGTTATTAGCTTAAAAGAAAACTCCTAGCAAAACAAAGAACAGAAGTGCCATTTCATCAATTCCTGGCCTAAATTTCTGATTTAACTCTTCAGCTAGTCTCCAGATTCTAAAGCATGTTCTAGGTACTGTAAATACTTAATATTCACTCAAGGCTTTTTTTTATCGACATATGTATGCATGCAATTTTTTAGCAAGCTATTTCAATTCATTTACATTCACAACAAAAGAGTGCTACTTACAGTTACAATAATCCTAAATAGTAAGCATAGCTTTCTATACAGTTTAAAACTGCACTACAACTTTTGGGACACTTTATATATCATAGAAATGGTCATAGTGATTAGAGACTAGGCATTATAAAATTTTCTGACAGTCATAGTTTAGCTGACCCTAACTCAGCTCCTCTTGCCTTTCTCTGGAAAAACAAAACGAAACACCTTCCTTACAAGTCATAATTACTGTCCTTGACTTTCTTGGGGGTGGGAGGTGGCATGGAGTGGAATGATTGGCCAGGATCCAGGTTGATAAGATCATGATTGGTCATTTTGCATTTTCCAGCCTCTTTCATGTACTTAGAAGCTCTGAGCATGGCCTCATAAGTAGTCATTATCTCAAGGTGGGTGGGCCTGCCTAGTGAGGGCTCAGCAATCCTGGGGATAGTTTGAGAGATGGCCATCATCTATAGTTGGAAGTCTACAAGTTTTTCACAGAGTTCAAGAATGTAGCAGTCACTCCCACAAAACAACGACAACAACAACAGAATATTGAACTTCTAACAATTCAACAGCTTATAGTGTCTCTAAAAATGGAGATTGTATTTGCTGGTTATGGGACATAAGTAGCCTATTGCTGTAATCCTATACAAGGATTTGGTCCAGGACTCCTCAACAGACATACACTTTTTTTTTCCTGGGGGGGGGTGATGGGGAGATGCTTACCTTTGCATAGAAAGTCATACATGCATGGAATCTTGTATTATGAAGTGAGCTGTAGCAATAATATAATAAATGTTCGTTGAATTGAACTGGAAATGGAATAAGGTACTGGGTAGGAAAGGCTACCAGTAAAAAAGAGGAAAGAAAAAAGAAAAAGAATGTTGAATTTGGGTTGGAGCACAGATTAAATCGATCTTCCTCATCACTTGGCAATGAGTGCTTTCTAAATGAATCTCTTTTGTGGCAAACTGGCAGAAAATGAAAAAAAAGCTACATATAAAACAACATATTTGAAGTTAATTTTTTTGCAGGGGGGGGGGAAGTTAGTTTGTCCTAGGTTTCAAATAGATGGAAATATAGCTAATAATGCTCCCCAGAGTATTTCCAGCTAGGTCATGTTCTCCCTGGGGAACAGCTAGTCAGGCCACTCAGAGGTTAGAGTGTTGGCCTGGAGTCAGAAACACCCCTCTTCCTGAGTTCAAATCTTGCCTCCAATACTTACTAGCTGTGTGACCCTGGGCAAGTCACTTAACCTTGTTTTCCTCAGTTTTCTCATTTGTAGATTGAGCTGGAGAAGGGAATGGCAAACCATTCCAGTATCTCTGCCAAGAAAATCCCAAATGGAGCCAAAAAGAGTTGGACATGACTGAATTTAGTGAATAACAACGTGTTCCCCCTATGGGCAGTCTCTTTCTTTGGGTATAATTTGGATTACACCAGTGTAAATTTGAACAGCTGGTTGCAGATTTTCAACGTGGTGCAGTAGCTAGAAGGTAGAAATCTTATTTTTCCTATATACAAGAATAAGCTTTTATTCTTCACATGGACTAGGAATAGGACTATTAGTTTTCTTTGTTTCCAAGATTTATACCATATGGGGTTCATGGGGTCAGTGGTTAAACTTAGCAATCACTGCATTTGGGTCTGTGAAAGGAAGTTCCTATTTGCCCAGGTCCAGGATGGCAGAAACCTTAAGATGTGTGCTTAAGAGAGGATCAGAATACCTTGAAAAACCAAGCTTCTTAGTCTTTTCAATCTAAAAGAGATTTTGAAAAATTTGAAATTGTTTATCATTTTTATTTTTTTCAAGTAACAACCAAGTTTTGCCAGTTGATTCACTGCACATTCTTTATCTACAAGGCAAAGAAAATAAAAATAAGATTAGTTTTTTTCTTTCAGAATAAATGTTTGTATCAATTTTTGTGCCTGATCTTGCTAGTATTAATTTATGAATTTATAGATTTTGTTGAATAGTGGCAGTGGGTGGAGTCTGGCTCAAACTCATATTCTAGGGCTATAATGAACAAGGAGCCACAGAGACCTAAAAAGAAGCCAGAGTTAAAAGAAATAAATACTTACCTTTCATTCCAGTACCAGGTTTTAATGCCTTGAATTGCAGAAAATAGAAAATAAATAAAGCATGTAAGTATTCAGGAAATTTGTAGCTAAAATACTTAGTAGGGAATCTCATCCACTTTAGGTAATTGCTATTAAACTGGTCTCTAAGGAAGCACAGTCATCAGTTTGTGTTGCTTTTGCTTTGGGTCTAGACTAATTTAACAGAAAGAAAAAAAATTTCATTAAGACTAACCAGGCACACATAAAGATTTTCCCCCTTGTGCTGGAAGTATGAGGTGGGAGGGATATTACTTGCTCTTGAATTGCTTAGTAAAATAAAAAGTTACTACATAACTGAATGAAATCGTGTACACATACACACACACAAACACACACAGAGGCAACACAATTATTTCATCAAAGAACAAAAGTTAGGATAGTACAAACATGTATCTTATCAAATATCGCTGAGTTTTTCTTGTTGAGAGTGATCTCATCAGTGATTATAAGAGGGGAAAAGGTGATGATTACTCTTTCTTCAGTTGACTTCCTTAGAGATTCTGGAAAGCAGTTGTCTACCGTTCATTTGAGGTGATTATCTTAAAGAAATGAAAATCTAGCGTGAAAGAGAAAGAAGAAAGACCTTGGTAGGTGCTGTTCGAGATAACCAGGCAATTGTGGAATTTGAGGGAAGGGATTATTTTGAGAGGAGATCTGAAAGCCTAGATTAACTGGTGGATCACTTGTTTACTTACTGGCAAATGATGTAATGCTTACTTTAATGAACATATGTGGAATGCCATCTAGACATAAATTGGCAACAATAAAAAATTAGTATAATGGTATGGTTGAACCTAATTAATATAATCAACCCTAATTAATGCAGTCTCAAAAGACCTAGACTTCAATCAAGAAAAGCACAAATTAGGTGTGAGCAAATCGTCTATGAGTTTGAGAAGATTATGCAGTTTTGGTCATTGGAGAAAATAGATGAAGTCATATCTTATGATTGTCTTAAAGAATCAGACATATGGGGAGGGGTGGAGCCAAGATGGTGGCTGGAAAGCAGAGACTTGCCTAAAGCTCTCCCCCAGGACCTTCCAAACACCTATAAAAATGGCTCTGAACAAATTTTAGAACTGTAGACCCCAGGAAATAGCATAGGGAAACAGAGCTCCAGCCCAGGACAGCCTGGATGGTTGCTGGGTGAGGTCTATGGTGCATGGAGCTGGGAGCAGAGGGAAGCAGAGCCCAGCGTGAGCCAAGCCTGGACCAACCAGACCAGGAGCCAGGCAGAACAGGACCTAGCACCCTGAATCAGTGAGCTATGGCAGTTACCAGACTTCTCAACCCACAAACACCAAAGACAACAGAGAAGGTTAGTGTGAAAAGCTGTGGGGGACAGAGTGAGAGAAGGAGTTGGCAGTGCAGCCACCACCGTGGGAGCAGCAGAGGTGGTGTAGCTACAGAAGTACAGCTGCAGTTGCTTCAGGCCCCAGGCCCACCTGGTGGGAGGAATTAAGTGGTGGATCAGAGCAGGAGTGAAGAGCCTGCTGAAGATCTGAGTCAGGTCCAGGTTGGTGGTTCTTGGGGGAGGAGGAGCGCTGGTGTGGCTGAATTTGCTGTGTAGATGTAGCTCTGAAAACAACAGCACATCCCCTCAAGCTTGGAACAAAGTATTCTTTACTCTACAAGCAGTCATACCCCAACAGAAAACTCAAGGGTCAAGTAAGTTGGCTGGAAACATGGCCAGGCAGCAAAAACAGATTCAGACTCAGACTTTGGAATCTTTCTTTGGTGACAAAGAAGACCAAAACATACAGCCAGAAGAAGTCAACAAAGTCAAAGAGCCTACAACAAAAGCCTCCAAGAAAAATATGAACTGGTCTCAGGCCATGGATGAGCTCAAAAAGGATTTGGAAAAGCAAGCTAGAGAAGTAGAGGAAAAATTGGGATGAGAAATGAGAAAGATGAGAGAAAACCATGAAAAACAAGTCAATGACTTGCTAAAGGAGACCCAAAAAATACTGAAGAAAATAACACCTTAGGAAATAGACTAACTCAAATGGCAAAAGAGCTCCAAAAAGTCAATGAGGAGAAGAATGCCTTGAAAGGCAGAATTAGCCAAATGGAAAAGGAGGTCCAAAAGACCACTGAAGACAATACTGCCTTACAAATTAGATTGGAGCAAGTGGAAGCTAGTGACTTGATGAGAAATCAAGATATTATAAAACAGAACCAAAGGAATGAAAAAGTGGAAGACAATGTGAACTATCTCATTGGAAAAGCCACTGACCTGGAAGATAGATCCAGGACAGATA
>CM053624.1:314273141-314296274 GCA_028646595.1 Phalanger gymnotis
GATGGGACAAAACTGAGGGTAATAACTACCACCCTGGACAACAAAGGCTGGATCTAAAAGGATATTGTAGGTTATTGGGTTGAATCCAATAAGATGAAAATCAGTAGGAATAGATGTCATCTTACACTTAACTACAAGCCATCCCCTTCACAACTACAAGATGGTGAAGGCATGATTAGATAGTGGTTGTTCTGAAATCAATCTGGGGATTTTAGTGGACTGCAAGCTCAAAATGAGTTAGAAGTGTGATGTGGAAGCCAAAAATTTACTGTACTTTTGGGCTGAATTAAAAGGACAAAGCTTCTAGGAATAGTATGGGGAGTCCCTCTGCATTCTACCATTCTCAAACACCATCTGAATGGTTTAATTCTGGTTTTTGTGTTTCAAGGGTGATTGATGATATTGTGAAGAATGTTCAAATGATGTCAGCCGGGATGCTGAATGGCCTTAAGTACATGCTGTATGAGGATCAACTGAAGGAAATTGGGATTTTTTTTCTGGGGAAGAGAAGACTCAGAGGAGAATATAATATAGTAGGTGGTTTCAAGTATTGGAAGGGCTATCATGTGATGAAGGGATTAGATTTGTTCTCTACTTGTTTCCAGCAGACACTTAGGCAGTGCAGTGGATAGAGTGCTAGACCTCGAGTCAGAAAGACTCGTCTTTCTGAATTCAGATCTGGCCTCAGACACATACTAGCTGTGCGACCCTGGGTGAGTCACTTAGCCCTGTTTGCCTCAGTTTCTTCATCTGTAAAATGAACTGGAGAAGGAAATTACAAACCATCTTTGCCAAGAAAACCCCAAGTAGGGTCATGAAAAGTAAAATGACATGACAACAATTTATCCCCAAGGTAAACCAATTAGAAGCAGTGGGTAAAAGTCACAAATTCAAGCTTGATGACAGGAAAACTTCCTAATAGTTAGAGCTGCCCCAAAGTGGAATGGGTGGCCTCTGGAAGTGGTAACTTCCTCTTCCTCTGTCTTTGAGCAGAGGCTAGATGACCACTTGTTGGGAATCTTTGAAAGGGAGTTCCTTTTGTATATAGGTTGGATGAGATAGAGACTGAAGTCCCTTCCAGCAAGCCAAGGCCTCTTTAATATTGAAATCTATGATCCAATGATTGTCAGTCAGCACATGAATGCTTGTATTGGTGTAAAAGTGTGCATTCCTCAACACTGTTCCCAAGGTAGGTTACCTTCTTCTAATTATCATTCAGTTAAAAGACTTGCTTCTTCAATTCTATTTCTATCACTATTTTCCATACCTCATTCCATCTCTCATTATTTGAGTGACAACATTATGACTATAAGTGAACCTCGTCACTGATTTTATGAGTCTGTCAAATTCAATGTACTTGGAAAAATCTTCTAGATTAGGTTCTGACTACTTTATAAATTGCTTAAGAATATATAAGCATAATAACATAATGCGATATGATACGATATGATATAATGACATGCTGTATATTCTATATGAGCAGCTAGGTGATGTAGCAGATAGAGCACTAGGCCTGGAGTTAGGAATATCTGAGTTCAAATCTGACTGCAGACCTGTACTAGTTGTGTGACCTTGAGCAATTCACTTAACCCTGTTTGCCTCAGTTTCTTCATTTGTAAAATGAGCTGGAGAAGGAAATGGCAAACTGCTGCAATATCTTTGCCAAGAAAACCCCAAATGGGGTCACAAAGAGTCAGATATGACTGAAAATGACTGAACAACAACAAATACATATGCACATATGTATGTATATGTATACATATGTGTATGTATGGGTGTGCCTATATAGATTATAAATATGTGAGATAAAGGAGATCAGACTAAATCACAGCTACTACAATATATAATGCATACAAGTGAATGCCAGGATCAAGGATAAATTCTACACAATTCTCAATAATATTAACAAATTACAAATGTCACTATTTCCTTAATAGACTTCATACCATAATTCCATTTCCTATTGCTTTAATATAGTTAGATCATCAAAAAGGATTACAATCACATTTGTACTTATATCATGCATGGCTGGAATGGATGACTTCATTCACAGCACTGGCGTTCTTCCTTTATTCCTGGGGAGTCCAGGTCAGCAGGGAGTTTACCAGTATAACTGCAATGTGAGCCTTTGCCAGTCCAGTGGCTGCCAGCTATGCCCTTTACTCAACCAGTGTTTCCAACGTTTCCAGTGCTTTTTCTCTTGACTTGTGTCAAGGGAGTGATGGAGAATGGGAAGATGACTGGTGAATGGAAAGGGGCAAAAGTGTTTTTCATCAGCCTTAACAAGAGAAAGTGTAGGCTGAGGTTCAGTCTGCCTGAGCTCTGAAGAAGCAAAAAGGTAAATTCAACAGGGTTGAGAATAAGCGGGCCAAAAGTAACAACCTGGGATTTTTGGTTAAGAAAGATAAGTGGGAGGTTTTCATAGTCCCCTGATGGGCCTATATTGATTGCCTGGTAGGGAGAAAAGAAGAGAAATAAGTAAGTGGATCCAGAGGGCTTGCATAAAAAAGGCTAGAAATGTCTATTGGCCCTGGCTCCCAAAAGAGCTAAAAAATTTCCCTGGGCGGACCCACAACTGGAGGCCATATAACTAGAGCCATGAGAGTCCTGAAGGAACCATGGAACCAATGGCAGGATAAGGAGCTAGAACCAAGGAGCAAGGAGTCATCTGGACTGCATAGGGCTGCCAAGGAGGTCATCTCTCTTGTGACATAGAGCCCTTTCCCAGTATTATACAAGGGGGAGAGTAGTAGTGTCAGTGAGAACTGCACATATAGATGCCTGGAGCAGGTGGGATGCCTCCCCATCCCAGACAGGAGGTTTGTTTCACTCTTTATGGATTATATAGGACTGTATCCCTTTGGTGGGGTACAAGGTAGGAAGTATGGACCACTGGTTAGGGGAGAATAGTCCTCTTAACTCTGTATGGTTTCAGGCAGCAGTTCTCATGACTTTCATGCTTTTCTGTTCCATTAAATAAAACTTCCTCCCTCCATACCTCTGCACCTCAGTCCTGGAATGTTCTTTCTGTTTATCTCTATCACCTGGATTCCCTAATTTACTTCAAGGCTCAGATCAAATGTCACCTCCTTCAAAAGGCCTTTCCTGATTCCACAAGTCCCTCAGTTGTTAGTGTCTCCCCAATAAAATTGCTTTATGTTTACTTTGTATATATCCAGGATTTTCTTCCCTGTGAAAACCTCTCCTCCCTTCAATAAAATGGAAGCTCTTGCAGTAGGAGTAATATCTACAAGGGTCCCTGATACATAGGGTGGAGTAGTTTTTTTTCTTCTTCTTCTTCTCTAAAATGCAGGGAAGCTGCTCTCAAGGCCTTATTGGTCCAGGGAACTAGAGCTCCAGCTTTTGACACAGCTTCCTAAGGCATAAAAAGCCTAACAGAATAAGTCAAGGCCTCTCAGACTTGACAGTTACCCCATTGCCCTGCAAGTCAACATGCAGTTCTAATCAGGGCTTTATCCTTCCTGGCTATCCTTTGTTATTGTTAAATAAATTTCCTTTTTGTCCGATGTTAGATGATCTATGAACATTATTTCATTCCAATTTCAATCCTGAACCACCAGACTGGTATGAGTCAAACCTGGCCCACACCACTACTTGAGGGGCTTATAACCTTTAATTTGTTTGTATCTTTAGAACCTACCACAGTACCTGGAACATAGAAGGTGCTTAATAAGAAGGTGCTGATGGATTGTTGTCTTACTAGCATAAGTGCTTGCAGAAGAGCCAGGGTTGCTTATTGAGTAAACAAAATGAGCCAGATATAGAAGTTCTATTGATTTTTCTGGCAGGGACAAACCAAGGATGAACCAGGGAACATTTGAGAAAAGCCTCCTCCCCCAAGTGAACCTGGTTCCTTGTATCAGGTGTGACATTCTTTTATAAGCAAATGGGAGTGGGAAATTATGTAAAGATGTTGCTGCTGGTAAATCTAGATAGCCACAGTGACCTGGAACACGATTTTCACCAGAAGACTAGCCTTGGATAACAGCAACAGCATTTTGCAAGATCTTTGGGGGCAGATTGTCTGAAGATTCAAGTAGATTTGAAGAAATAGGAACAAGATTTAACATGCTATGTTTACTTTAGGAAAACAAAGTTTAATTAAACGCATTTCAAAACTCTCCAATGACTCTACCAAAGCTCAAAGCTCTGGATTAGATCCATAGACCCTAAGGTAGATTTTGTGAGGTAAATAAAATGTGAAGACTTCACAGGGAAGATATGTATAAATATATATCTATATCTATATCTATACTAAGAAATGTTTAAAAATCAAGGAATAGGGAAATAGAGAAGTAGAAAAATTCTGAGGCCATGAGAGTCTGATGGCTCAGCCTCTGGGAAAGTTTACCCTGAAACTTTTTGTTCTTTCT
Organism: Phalanger gymnotis; assembly: GCA_028646595.1. NCBI lineage: Eukaryota > Metazoa > Chordata > Mammalia > Diprotodontia > Phalangeridae > Phalanger > Phalanger gymnotis. The sequence continues at coordinate 314,277,536 of CM053624.1, forward strand.
TATGGTTCTGATTTAATGATTTGCTCAGTAAGAACAGGGTCACTGTGACCTACTTTCTCTTACTGTAAAAGTAAGAATGGAGAGGGTCTCCCCCTCACCTTATCATTAACTAAGGGAATGGGAATTGGAGTTTCTGTGCCTCAATTTCCCAGTTCTTTGTCAAGCTTTCGTGCTCAGATTGTAAGCCTGCCTCCCAGCCAATGGTGAGAAGGGTCAAAGGTGGGCAGGAATTCTCTTCTGTTGGGTATAATTATTGGTGCTTTGCCTTTTGTAAAGCACCTCCCTTGCTAGATCTGTTCTGGCAGGGGACGCCCTATTCTCGAGAATTGAATAAAATTTATTTCTGTTCTCACCCTGAGATGGCTCCTTATTGCAAATTAACTTTTTAATTGGTGAGGGTCTTTCATCCCACACAAGGTGATCAAAAGAATTTATTCAGCTAAAAGCAAATTGTTGAGGGCAGAGGAAAAGGGAATGGGAGTTCATGTGGGAAAAAAGAAATGTTACTTGTGAAAAACGAGCAAGTAAATATGGTAGTTGGATTTGACTTCCACACCAAAAAACCAACATATTTTCAGACACTTTCCGAATCTAACCTGTTAACTATGTATTCACTAAAACTTTTCTGTTAATTTTATAGAACAAGAAAACAACCCAATAAAATAATTTCTTTCTCTCTAATTTTTGTTTCTATGTCACTTCTTTTTTAATTATTATTCTTTATTTAAATAGTATTTTATTTTTTCCCTAATTACATATTAAGAAAAATTTTTAACCTTCATTTTTACAAGATTTTGAGTTCTATGCCCAAAGGGCAATAACACTGTGCATACGCTTTGACCCAGCAATACCACTTTTAGTTCAGTATCCCAAAGAGATCATAAAATGGGAAAAGAACTCACATGTACAAAAATATTTATAGTGGCTCTTTTTGTGGTGGCCAAGAATTGGAAATTGAAGGGATGCTCATCAATTGGGGAATGACTAAACAAGTTGTGGTATATGAATGTAGTGGAATACTGTTGTTCCATAAGTAATGATAAGCAGGAGACTTCAGAAAAACCTGGAAAGACTTACATGTACTGATTCTGAGTGAAGTGAGCAGAACCAGAACATTGTATACAGTAACAGCAACATTGTGCAATGACTAACTTTGGTAGACTTAGCGCTCTCTTCTCAGCAATGCAAGGACCTAAAACAATTCCAAAGGACTCATGATGGGAAATGCTATCCGCATCCAGAAAAAAGAACCATGGAGTCTGAATGCAGATCGAAGCATACTATTTGCTCTCTCTTTTTTGTTTCTTCTTTCTCATAGCTCCTCCCTTTGATTCTAATTCTTCTTTACAACACAACTAATGTAAAAATATGTTTAATGTGAATGTATATGCAGAGCCTAAATCAGATTGCATGCCATGTTGGGGAAAAGGGAGGAGAAAAGGGGGGTGAAAATTTAGAACTAAAAATATTATGGAAATGAATGTTGGAAACTAAAAGTTAATTAATTAAAAAAAGATTTTGAGTTTGAAATTTTTCTCCCTCTCCTCTTCTGAAAATGTATAGTTTATACATGTACTATCATGAAAAACCTAGTTCCATATTTGTCACAACTGTGGAAGAAGAAACAAATCAAAAGGAAATAAAACCACGAAAAAGAATAAAGTAAGCGTGCCACTTCTTTTAAGAGAAGTAGAGCATAAATGTGTTTCAATTTTTGCAGGCAGGCAAAGAGAAACATACATTTTCTTCCTATCCTAGTTAATAAAAGGAATTGACTTAAAGTTAATCAGAAGTCCAGATTATTCTTTCATGTTTATTCTTTTTAGCAGTCCTTAAGCTCATTAGACCTAAAACAATGATGAGAGGATGTAAGAAATTCAAAGAAATATTTTTTTCTATTTGTCTAGCTCTTGTAAAATACATTCTGTGGAGAAATTTTAACATTGATATAACATGGTGTTTTGAGGTTTATAATTAGTTAATTATATCAGGTAGAAATTGTTGTGTAAATCAAATCCTATAATGATGATCCCTAGCCATAGGTCTACAGAACCAGAAGGAATCTCAGAGGCCACTTAATCCAACTCTTTCATTTTACGAAGGAGTAAACTGGTAACCCTTGATCCAGGCCCCCAGCCTGTGGCGCCTTCCTTCACTCAACTAACCTCTCAGGGAGCCTTGTGTTAGCTCTGGATCTGGGCTGCCTGCCTGTGGCCTCTTTCTTTCCAAGTCTTTCTCTAGTCCTTTCTCAGATCCAGCTGACCTCAAATTACCAGCTTCTACCTTCTGTCCAGATTTCTCCCAGCCTGTACCTCATCTGGCTCCTACCTGCTGTGAGTCTCTGGCTGTGAGTCCTGTCCTCACAGGACTCTACATCACTGCCTCTTCTGAGGTTGGACATTGAGGGTGGGTCTTCAATAATTTAACCACTCAGCTGACCTCTCTCTAGCCTGGTTACACCGCAAGAATAATTTCTCAATAGTTAATATACTCCCACACCATCATACTTTCCTCATGCCAGTGACTGAAACCTCAGATGACATTGAACAAACCCTATTCCTTATCCCCCACTCCTGCCTTCCTCCCATTCACCTCAAGCATATCCCCCAAATGTCCTAAAATGGACCTGCCTTCCCTTTCACTGTGCTCCCCGAATGCTATTCCAGTGTGAACAAACCTGCTTTCATCTTGAATCTTCTCTAGGAGGCCAAGTGAATAAAGTGCTGGGCCTCGACAAGAAAACTTGAGCTTAAATCGAGCCTCAGATACTTACCAGGTGTGCGACTCTGGGCAAATCTGTTAACCTCTGTCTTTCTAGCACCTACCTCCTTGGGTTGTTGTGAAGGAAAACAAAGAGACAATACTTGCTTCGTAAACCTTAAAGCACTATATAAATGCTAGCCGTTATTACTAGGCAGGAAAGATTATGAGCAGGTAAAGGGATTTCAGAGTTCATGAACATGGAAATTTAACCCTTATTAAGTATTAAAGGTTAAAGGTGAGGTCAAGCGTGTGACCATCTGTGTGTAGCTGAGGGGAAAAATACATCAGGAGAATTGACTAGACTGAAGAACTAGAAGTTAGAGTATATGAAAGGAAACATATGATTCACTCCTTATGACAGTGAGACTCAGGGTATGAGTGAAAATGGAACCAGTAATGGAAAAGATGGCCAAGGACGCTGCATCATAAGGAGGGAGAGTCAGAAGACAAGGTATAGGAGGGAGGGACAAACATTAATAAAGTACTTAATTATGTTAATACTTAATAGGTATGGTGTAGATTCAAATCTGGCTGAGGTCACACTTGAACTCTGGTCTTCCTGACTCCAGGCCCAGTGCTCTATCCAAAGCACTACATAGGTGCCCTAACCTTGCTCTTTATCTTCACTCTAACCTCCAATCCCTCCATCTCTCAGTTCTTCCAAAGGCCATGACTCTCACACTGGCTACGTTCTTCTTCCTTCTCTACCTCCAAAGCCTCGGTGAAAAAATTGGACTGTATAGTCCAGTCCTCTGTCCCCTTATCCTCTGATCATTTCTTGCCAAGTCCCAACTTTGGATTATTCTCCCCCTTCATTGCCTTTTCTCCTTTTCACGTGTTACTCACTGAAACTAAAGAAAATCCAGAGAAGACGCTGACCGGGCCGGCTATGGATTTATGTTACACAATCTCAACTAGGTTTTCACCATAGCAAGGCGATTCTTTTATAACTCCCTAATAAATTCGCTATCTCAGTCACCAAAATAGCTATTTCAAACTTCTTCATTCCTCCCAAAGCTACCTATGGCATCCCCTCCAACCATCCTTTCACCTGAGGGGCCACCCCTTCTCTTTGCCAAAGCAAATTCTTCTATATGGATCATTTATCCTATTCTATGCTGCCTTCTCCAGCAGATTTCCTCTGAAGTCTGGCTTCTGAAGTGATTGTTCAAGGGTAAATTTTCTCTCCAGACTTACCAGTGATCTCTGGATTTCCAAATCTAATGATCCTTTCTCAGGCCTCATCTTTCTCGACCTCTTTGTAGCTTTTGACAACAAAACTTACCTTCTTCTCCTAGCTACTCTCTTTTCTCCGTGTTTTAATTTTTGTGCAGCTTTTCCATGTTTTTAAGGTGTTTTCTGTGAAACAGATCTCTTCTAGTTTTCTTCCAGTCCAGTGCTTCTCAAACATTTTGCTAGATCTTCCTTCAGATCATAAGCACATACTATAGGTTTTCCACAAGAGTCTGCCTTTGGTCCTTTTCTCTTCCGCCTCTACACTGTCTTGCTTTGTCACTTTGTCAGCTACAATGAGTTCAGTAATCATCTCTACATATTGGATTCTTAGATTTATTTATCCAGCCCTAATCTCTCTCTTGATGTCTAATCTAACAGCCCCAACTGCCTTTTAGACATCTCAAATTGAATGTCCTGTAGACATCTCAAGGATGTCCAAAACAGAACTCATCATCTTCCCTCTAAAACCTTCCCATCTGCCAAAATTCCCTATTCTGTAGAAGACATCACCACTACCATGGCCACATAGGCTTACAATCTTGGCAATATCCTCAATTCTTCATGTATGCTCTCACCCCACATATCTAATCTGCTGCCTAATCTTACTTTTTACCTTCACAACATCTCTTCTATTCATCCCCTTCTCTCCACTCACACAGACGCCACCCTGTTGTTGGCCCTTATAACCTCACATCTGGACTATCACTATAGCCCTCTGGTTGGTCTCCCTAACTTGTCTCTCTCCACAGTTACCAAAATTATCTTCCTAAAGCACAGGTTTGACCATGCCACACAAGGTATGATGAGGGCCTGAAGGAGGATGGTTGTGATATAAGTGGAGAACATGTGACTGATACACAAAATACTATGGAGGTAAAATTACAAATATTGGGTAGCTAATTAGATAGGCAAATTAAAAAGGATGAAGAGTTGAATGTAGCTCAAGGTTGTGAACTTAGATCAATGGAAGAATGATGGTATTTTCAAAAGAAATATGGAAACTGAGAAGAGGGTTGTGTCAAAGAAAAAAATATTAATACTCTATGCTGCATTTCAGGCACATCTGGGCATACAAAGAAGGGTAAAAACTCCTGTCCTGGAGGAGCTCCCAATCTTTTGCTGGAGACAATATGCAAATATCTAGTACAAACACATGGGAAGGAAATGGCAAATTACTGCAGTGCCTTTGCCAAGAAAACCCCAAAATGGAGTCATGAAAAGTTGGACACGATGAAATGACTGAACAACAACAGTACAAACACAGAGTATAAAGGATAAATTGAAAATAGTCAGCAGAGGAAAGGCTCTAGACTTAAGAGGGATCAGGAAAGGCTTCCTCAGAAAGCCACTTAACCATCTGCAAGAAGCTTTTCTTGACACAGAACCAATGTGTTTCACAGGTGGAAACTCAACCCAGGTCTCCTGGCTTCTAGGTCAGTTCTCTATCCACACTGCCTATTTGATCAAACTATTTAGCTGACCTTACCATCAGTGAGAATTCCCAATTTGATAGCTCTGATAAAGACCTTCTAATGAGAATTCATATAATTCAAGAGTTCAGAATGAAATGTCTATGACTTTATTTAGTCTGTCAGTCAACTAGTACTTACTAAGTGTTTGCTATATGGCAGGCACTATATTAAGTGTTGGAGATACAATGAAAGGCAAAAAATAATATCCCCACTCTCAAGGAGCTCACAGTCTAATAGGGGAAACAGCATACAAACATACAACTATGTACAAACAAACTCTCTCTCTCTGTGTCTACATGTACACACAGAGAGACAGAGTATAAATCGGGGATAGTCCCAGAGACAGGGCATTAAGATTAAGGAAGAATGGAAAAGGATTCTTGTAGAAGGTGGAACTTTTGCTGAAACTTGAAGGAAGCCAAGGAAGTTAGTAGGCACAGATAAGAAAGGAGAGGATTCTAGATATGGGAGACAGTGAAAACATTCAGAACTGAGGAGTGGAATGACTAATTTCAGAGAATGGTTGATTTCCTTTTTTTTTTTTTTTTTACTACCAGGGTTGAGTTTGATAGAAAGCTTTTTTTCCCCTTTTCTAAATTCTGAGATGTATAGGATATTTGATAACTAGGAGTAAAAAAACCCAATTCCTAGGAATGGGTTTTTCTCTTTTTTCTTTTTTGGTTTTCTCTTCCAAATAAGCTATGAGAACATTTGGTCATATGGCTACCTAAGGTGGGCTACAATATTCTAAGTCTGTGTATGTGCATCTCATTGATTAAAAATTGGAAACTAAGTCTTCCGTCCCTTGTAGACTATTGCCATACTATAACGAATTAGGTGCTCTGGGGATCCTTGACATGATATCTAAGATGGTCTGAGTTTCCTGAATTTAGTTCAGCCAATAGCCTTGTGTTTGGAATGTGATACAGAGCATAGGCTTTTATTATATATGGCATATTAGTCTTTAAGCATCCAAAGCAAGATGTTCTAGTTATTAGAATTTAATCTTTGGAACTTTTCACAGTTAATCTCATTATCTCAGAAACATCAAGAATGTTTTGAAATGCCATTAAAATATTAAACAGGATATCAGGAGACTTGAATTCTAGTCAAGCCTTGACTAGATCTGCTAACATAACCTCCACAGGCCACAACTTCTTCATCTGTAAAATGAGGGGTCTAAACTAGATGATTTCAATGGTCCCATTAGCACCACAATAACATGATAAAAATATACTTAACCTATCAACTAGTGATATGTCAACAGTAGGATGGATTTTCACATATGAATGATAACATTAGTGATTTATCAAATTCATGGGACACTAAACTGAAATGATGAGTCTGAAAACAGGAAATATAGAGCTTGATATTAATCATGTGTATTTTAATTTTGTAACATAATTCAAATCCTGCATTTAAAAATTTAGATGAGTCCTTATTTTAAATGAGATATACTTTTTTGTAAAAATCTAAGATGTCCACTGTGTAAAGGAAAACTATACATTTAATATTGCTTTGAATTAGTAAGGAATTATCATTTGATAGCTAGGGAAGGTTTAGAGATGGCTGAAAGGGAAACTGGAAAAATCATTATAGGTTTAAGAAATAGCACTTGAATAAAGGCTGGATTAGCTGAATTTATTTAGAATGGAGAAGCCTGAGGGAACTTAGTAATAGACCTCCAAGGCAACAATTAATTCCCACAATGGTCAGGACAACAGGAAAAGAATTCAAATTCCATTTGGAGGATTGTGGATTAGATTTCAGACAATTTTTTTTCCATGATGGTTTCCATGTAACTCTACTAGTAGAGATAAAGAACAGAAAAAAGAATGACTTGTCAAAATTCCTTTCAGATCTATGCATCCATGATTTCAAGAACTTGTGACTACTGGCAACATGTTTTAAACTCTAATCCAAATCCTGCTATGAATTTTTCTGGGAAGAAAACTTAAAAGTATCAGATTGCATTTTCAATCTCTGAAAGGGAATTCCTTCTATTCACATTCCTTGTAGAAATTAACAAACAATTAAAGAATAATTTAGAGACAGTAAGCACTATGAGATACCTTCATATCAACAGTTGCATTTTGTAAAAAGTACATTTTTTAAGAAATGTATGGACTTTATAACATTCTATTTAGGTCCCTTTCCAAGAAATAACCAAGGAACCTCCAGATGGGAAGCAACATAGAACCTCAGACCTTGTCACTCATGCATGCAGTAGAGATTTGTACTTAGCAACAGCTTGTGTCTATGAGAAAATAATCTTAATCTGAGTTATATTCAATTTTCAATTACCTAAATATGTATTATCTGCTTTCTGGATAATCCTGCAGTATACTTTAAAAGTCAACCTGGCTTGCCTGTGCCACCCGTAGCAACTCCTTCTGGGGTACTTCTTTCACCATCACTTATGACAATTTAACAAATGAAAATTAAAGTAATGATTTAAAGATAATTTAAAAGTGAAATCTATTGCAAATATATTATTCAATTCATAAAGTATTTGAAACATAAAATTTTTTAGACAAACACATAGATTTTCTCCCTTACTTCTTCCCAATACGGATAAATGAAAGTCTGTTACATAAAAATCTAATTGTATTTCAGAGATTTCAGATATCTGAACTCCAATCACAAGTAAAATTGCATTACATCTTTCAACATGAAATCATAGAAATACTGAATATAAAGGGACCCTGGAAGGTCAGGAAGTCCAATTTTCAGCCTTCAATAATAATCCTACCTAAAATATCCCTGACAAATGATAAATCAAATGTAATAGTATATAACCATATCACTATATGCTTCAGAGATACATGTCTTTTAGTTCTCCATGTAAAACTGCCTATATATTGTCATGTTCAAAGAAACAATGTCATCAAACCAATCCATTTCAAATTATATATAGGTTAGCCTTTATGACAGGCATATCGGTCAAACAAGGATCTACAAATGAATTTGTTAGAAAGCAAAAAGTCTCCATAGTTCTTTAAACTCACTCAATTAATTTTCCAAGTTCTATACAAATGTATTATTTGCCAAAGATATCTGAAATAATAGATGTTTAGTTGAACTTAAGAGAAATTTTAAAAACTACTTTTGAACAGAATGTAAAAATCAGGTTCCAACAGATGGTTAATTTAAAAACTCTGACCCTATGACCTTCTTTAACACTAGATTAGTATCAATACTGCTTGAGGTTTCTCCCCCCTTGAAAGAGGGTCAGGATGGAAATATCTAAGTATTCTGATCGTCTGATGTATCAAGGTTTCAAAATCATTGCTCAAAATCTGTTAGTCTTTTTCAATAGTTAAATGACCTGTGCTTTCATTGATGTGGTACTCCCTCTACAGACACAGATTACAACTGCTTTCTAACTTAGTAGAGGTTTTTAAGACTTTCTACAGATGAAAATGTCACCACATCGACACCAAAATGATGACAACCTCTCTGAACTTAGTGAGGCTGGTATCCAGAAAACAGGTGGAAAGTCTGTCACTGGGTCCTGCTTGGATGGATGAAGTTTTTTCAGATTAGAATGAAGAGAAAGAACATATGCTTTAATGACATGGAATTTGAGAAAGTCTCTATGCCACCAGGAAGTGGACATCAGAGGACTTTAGTGAAGATAATCTACAAAAAAAACTGTAACTTCATGATGACTGAAAGTAGATACTGTTCACACACTCTCTTCTTATTCCACCATACTAACCTTCACATTTTTCCAGAATCTGAACAGTTTCTCCTATTTCCAGGACTAAGCCTTGGGGTACAGATCCACGAAAGCTGCATATCACTAGAAAGGCAAGAATAAATATAGAAATTAGGATTTTTTAAAATGGAAACATAAATCTCAATACTGAAATTAAATACTAAATGCTCTTCAAAATATTCTCTCTGGAAAAATCTCTTTCTCATAAGTAGGATAGTGCTCAATTAAGCTACTCTCAGAGTACATTAAATATTTCAGGCCAGGAAAGGATCATTAAATTATGACAATAAAAATCCAAGTATCACCACCTTACATTTTTATAAAGCTTTACCCTTGACAATTCATTTTGCATACATTACCCCATCCTATGAGAGAATAAGGATGGTTATTATGATCCCCTTTTTACAGATCAGGAAACCAGATGCGTGAGAATCTCACCTTTGATTTCGTCTCATTTTGCAGTGTGCCTTTTCCAAGGGCACGAACTAAGATCACCTTCTGAGAACTGAATTCATGTCTTCCAACTTTAAAGTCCAGTTCTCATTCCACAATACCCTACTGTCTCACTAAAAAATGCTGTTACCGGGTACTAAATATATACTTGAATATTTCCAATAGTATCTGACATAATCAGAGAGTCATTTTCTTTTTCAGTAAGATCTAGCCCACATATTTGATTTTTGCATTTCAATCCAGTTAAAAATACTTTTTTTTTCAAAGAGAAATCAGCATTAAGAGCTTTCATCTCTTAATATGAGTGTTTGCCAGGACTCTGTTCTGAGCTGTTTTTCTCTTATTGATGTGCGATCTCTTAGCTATATCGCTTCTCATGTGATCAAGTAATATTTCTAAATGATGTAAATTCTAGATATATGCAGCCCCAATTGCTATCTTCAACTCTCAAGCACTTATCAGAGCACAGATATGAAACTGGTCAGAACCTTAAAGATCAAGACCAAGCCCCTCTTTTTATAGCTGAAGTAACTGAGGCACAGAGATTAAGTGACACTCTATCACAGAGCTAAAAGTGTCTGAGGAGGGATTTGAGTTCAGGACTCCAAATACAGTCTCCCCCCACCCCAGCTACTATACCCACACTGCCATCTCCTCACAGATTTCTCATAAGCATTTCAAACTCAATATGTCCAAGACAATTTAGTGTTTCTTTCCCCATCTACCAACCTCCTATTTCTGTGGTAAGAACCACCATCCTTCCACACACATCCATAATCTGAAAGTTACGCTAGACTCCGCCTTTTCCCTCATTGCCTAAATCCAGTCATTTGACAGTTCTTGTTATTTCTGCCTCCATAACATATCTGTGACACTCACCACCTCAATTCAGGCACTAATCAACATTTGCTAGGGATTTCATAGTCTTCTAGGTAAATTTCCTAATTCCATTCTCTCTGACACTATGATCACTCTTCCTCCAAAATGTCAAAATAATCTTCCTAAAACACAAGACTGGCCATGTCATTGTCCTATTCAAAAATCTTGAGATACTGTCCATTGACTGAAGGATAACATACAAACATCTTAGGGAGTGTGTAATCTTCAGAATCCTTCAAAATCTTGTTTCCACCTACCCTTCAGCCTTATTTCATACTACCTGCCCCTTTGCAAATTCTCCATTTAAGCTACTTTAGTTATTCTCCAAACTCAACACTCCACCTCCTACTTTGTATATTCTCCTCTCCTCATCTCAAATTCTTATCAGAAAAAAACCATGGCAAGAAACTAGTATTTGTGAGCATCAAAAGTATGATAGCAAAAATGAAGTAAAGAAAAAGAATCACTTAACTGAATCAATACAGACACAATTTATTCAGTGTCAAAACTAGTGAGTAAAAAAAGGTAATCGAAGAAAAGTAATCAAAAAGAAAGACTGTAGCTGGTGATAGGTTTGACTGGAATAGCACCTGGCAGCAATCTGAAGTCTTTGTCACCTTTTGGAAGGATGAACACACCAGAAGATTATTTAAGGTGAAGAAGAAAAGAAGTAATCCTCTCAATGGAACGGATGTGTTCCTGCTGCTATCAACCTTTATTAAGTTGTTCCAAATAATATCTCAATGTCTTCTAATAAGTTTTAATGATCTATTTTTCCTAAAGCTTCTCTCCATCAGCTCCCCACATGGCATTTTATTTGACATCCTCTTGTCAACTAGTTTTCCAAAATGACCAATCCAATTACCCTGTTACTGTAATAAGAATAGAGTTCATATTAACGGATGACTATACCAAAATTTTTCATTATTGGAGACTTTGCTCTGTGAGCAGGCTTACAAGTCAAGTACAATATCAGTGGACAGCTGTGATTTCCAATTCAACTACTGACCAGAGATGCTCGCCACTCCCAGAAAACGATATAGAAAGCACTTAGCAAAAGTTATTATTACATCAAAGTCTGATAAATCAATTCAATTCAAATATTTATGAAGCTCTGCCACATGTGAGTCACTATGCTAGGTGCTGAGATAGAAAATATAAAAATCAACATAGTCTTTGACCTCAAAGACATTATAATCTAATGAGGGCAATCAGAAGCATATATAATTAAGTCTGATACAAGCTAGAATGTGATGTGGCAAAGTGGGGATAGCAACATCTGACATTTCTGGGAACTTTGATTGAAGTTTGCTAAGTATTTTATATCTATTACTTCATCTGATTATTATAATAATGGTAATAATAATAATCTTAATCATAGCTATCATTTATGTAATGATCATTATGCGCCAGGCACTCTTGTTAATGAGTGCTTTACAAATATTATCTCATTTGAGCCTCACGACACATCAGAAGGTATGTAATATTTTTTCTATCAATTAATATTTATTAAGCACCTTCTATGTGACTAAGCACTGGGGACAAAGAAGGAGGTATAAGATAGTCCCTGCCCTAAAGGTGCTTATAATATAATGGGGGAGGGAACATGCAGACAAATATATACAAACAAGTCACATACAAGAGAAATAGGAAATAATTAATGGAGGGAAGGGAGTAGAATAAAGGGGGCCTGGGAAAGGCTTCCTGTAGAAAGTGAGATTTTAGTTGAGACTTAAAAGAAGCTACGAAAGGAGTGGGTGGAGTTGAGGAGGGAGAGCATTCCAGACATGGGGGGACAGCCAGAGAAAACACCCAGAACCAAGAGACAGAGGTTCTTGTTTTTGGAGCAGCCAAGAAGCCAGTGTCATTGGTTTGAAGAATATCTGGTAGGGTGGATGGTATTAGAAGTCTGGAAAGGTAGGAGGGAGCCAGGTTATGAAGGGGTTTGAATGCCAAACAGAGTATTTCAAATTTGATCCTGGAGGCAATAGAAAATCACTGGAGTTTATTGAGTAAGGAGGTGTCATGGGTGTATCTGTGCTTCAGGAAATCACTTTAGTGGCTGTATGGAGGATGGATTGGAGGAGGAAGAGACTTGAGGCAGGCAGATCCAAAGCTGGCTATTGCGATAATCCAAGTGTGCAGTGACGAGGACCTGTACCAGAGTGGTGGCAATGTCAGAGGAAAGAATGGGGCATATTTGAGAGATGTTGCAAAGGTAAAATAGACACGCTTAGACACGGAATGTGAGAGATCGTGAGAAGCCAGGGATGATTCCTCATAATGATTCCCATTTTACACATGATGAAATTCAGGCAAACAGAGGTTAAGTGACTTGTCCAAGATCACACAGCTAGTAAGTGAGGCTGGATTTGAACTCTGATCTTCCTGACTCTAGACCCAGCAACCTGTCCACTTTGCCACCTAGCTGCCTGACAACAACCCTTTGCAATTAATAAGCAACCAACAAGTATTCACTAAATGTCTACTATGTTCTAGAAACTGAGGATACTAGTACAAAGAACGAGATAATCCTTATTCCAAATGAGCCTATATTTTAAATGAGGGAGACAATAAATATGTTTAAAGATATGAATGTGTGTGTGTACAAGCATCAAAAGTTAAATACAAGATGGTTTTGGAGGAGAGGAACTAGCAGGTGCCCACATCCGTAGATCAAGAAAAACCTGATGCAGAAGATATGCTTGAGGGGCATCTGAAAGGAAGAACGGGGTTCTGGGAGGCAGAGATAAGGAGCAAATGCATTTAAAGCATCACAGAAATCCAGTAGAAGGAGACAGAGATGGAAGATGGAGCATCTTGAGTGAGGAAAAGAGCAAATGGACCACGTGACTGGATCACAGAGTGAGAGAGCAAGGGGAGAAATGTACAATGAGTGGAAAGAGGAAGTCTGGGTCAGGTTATAGAGGAATTTAAAAGCTAAACAAGAGAGTTTATGTTGTATTCTAGAAGCAATATAAAGCCACTGGAGTTGGATGAGGAGGAGAATCACTTGGCCAGATCAGCGGTTAAAGAAAATTGCTTTATCAGCAGTATGCAAGGTAGACTGGAGTGATGAGAGACTGGAGGCAGGGAAACTAATTAAGAGGATGCTGCAGTAGTCTAGGCAGGGGTGACGAAATCTTGAACGGGTATTCTTTAACAGAAATAGGGAAGTTTAGGTGCTTTCAGGCTGGGAAAAAAGAGAATGACTTCAGTTTTGGACATGTCTCATATGTCACCTGGTCATCTACTCTGAAATGTCCAAAAGGAAACTGGATCCAGGAATGAAGCTCAAGAGAGATACTGGGGGTGGGCGGTTGGTATATAGTTCTGTACATGTCCTACATTTATTATATTTATTTTAATAAGTAATGGGGAAACAGAAGTTCAGACAGATTAAGTGACTTGCCTATTGTCAGACAACTATCAATTATCAGAACCATTATGTCAGTTCTGGTTTTCCTGACTCTAAGTCTAGAAAAATACATTTTGGCTGGGACAAGGGAGTGAATTGAAACTTCACGAAGGTGGAAAGAAGTCCAGATGGTGGAATGAAGGGTCACAACTGCCAAACTTCCTCCAAAACCTCTCCTACAAAATGACCACAGAAAATGCCAAATTGAATTCTGAAAGGAAAAGCCAACAAAAAGCCACAGTGAGTCACTTTTCTAGGCCAGAGAAAATGACGAACTCCAAGGCTGTGGACATCGGGGTAGGTGCTGGCTAGGAGTACCATTTGGGAAAAGAAATGAGAGCTATGCAAGAAAATTTGAAAACTCACAGCTTGGGGCCAATTTAAAAAAAAACACAAAAAAATCCTGAATAAAATAACTCCTTAAAAATCAGAATTGGCCAAATGACAAAAGAAGCACAAAAATACTAAAGAAAATAACTCCTCAAAAAATAGAATTGGTCAAGTGGAAGCTAATAATTCCATGAGACAACAATAAAATAATTAAAAATCAAAAGACTAAAAAGATTAGAAGAAACTATGAATTCCAGAGAGAATTAATGAATTCTAAGTGAAAGTTAAAGCACATTTTTTCACTTTATTTTTTTTTTGCTTTTTTCAATATGGTTAATATAGAACTGTGTTTTGCATGATTTCACATGTATAATTGATATCTTGACTTCTTAATGGATGAGTGAGGGGCCACAGGGAGGGAAAGAATTTGGAACTCGAAATTTTGAAAAAAAATTAATGTTAATAAGTAGATAATTTTTTTAAAAAAAAGAAGCTTAAGGAAATGGATAGAATTTTAGAAAAGTTAGATATGATCAAACTCTGGAAAATATTAATTCCAATACTATATAAATTGTTTGGGAAAAATAAGCAAAGAAGGAATTCTACTAAATTCCCAACAGAAAATTTTTGATACCTAAACCAAGGAGAGCAAAACAAATGAAAGATAACTATAGACCAAGTTTCCTATTGGATATTGATGCAAAAATTTTAAACAAAATACTAGAAGGGAGATTACAGCAATATATCACAAAGATCATACATTATCATGGGGTTGGATTTATACCAGAAATGCAGGGCTGGTTCAATATTAGGGAAGCTATAGGGATGACTGAAAATATCAACAATAAAAAAATTCAAAAATTATATGATTATACGAGACAGAAAATTTCAGCTTTTGACAAAATACAACATTGCATTCCTATTAAAAAACACTAGAAAGCATAGGAAGAAATGGAACTTTTCTTAAAATGACAAATAATATCCATTTGAAATGAAGAACAAGCATTATTTATAACAGGGGATAAATAAAAGCCTTTCTAATAAGACCAGGGGAAGAGCAAGGCTATCCATTATTAGTACTATTATTCAGTCTACCTTCCAAGACACACACAGGATCTATATGAACAAAATACTCATCACAAAAATAAATACAGATCTAAACAACTGGAGAACTCTCAACTGCCCTGAGTAGAACAAGTCAATGTAGTAAAAGTGACAATGCTAACTAAATTAATTTACTTATTCAGTTCCATACCATTCAAATTACCAAAGAATTACTTTATAGAAGATAAAAAATAATAACAAAATTCATCTGGAGGAACAAAAGGTAAAGAAAATCAAGGGAATCAATGAAAAAAATGAAGGAAGAGGGCTAGCAGTACCAGATCTCAAATTATACTACAAAATAATAATCATCAAAACAATTTGGTATTAGATAAGAAATAGAGTGCTGATCCATGGAATAAATTAGGTACAAAATATACAGAAGAAAATGAGCACAGTAACCTAGTTTTTTATAAACCCAAAGATCCCAGCTACTGTGGCAAGAAATCACTGTTTAACAATTACTGCTGAGAAAATTGGAAAGTAGTCTGGTAGAAACTATGTATAGATCGACACTCACACTACATACCAAAATAAGCTTAAAATGAGTACATGATTTAGACATAAAGGGTGATATCATAAGTAAATTAGGGGAGCATGGAACAAATTACCTGTCAAATCTATACTTAGGGTAAGAGTTCATGATAAAACAAAAGATAGAAATGATTACAGGAGGTAAAATAGAGTATTTTGATTACATGAAATTGAAGTTTTACACAAATAAAACCAATGCAGCCAAAATTAAAAAGAAAGCAGGAAACTGGGTATAATTTTGCCAAGTTTTTCTGATAAAGGAATAATTTCTCAAATATATAGAGAACTGGGACAAATTTATAAAACTAAGAGCCATTCTCCAATTAATATAAGGCCAAAGGATATGGACAGGCAGTTTTCAAAAGAAGAAATCAAAGCTATCAATAGTCATAGGAAAAAATGCTCTAAATTATTAATAATTAGAAAAATGTAAATTAAAACAACTCAAAGGTATTACTTCACACCTGTCAGAATGGCTACCATGACAGAAAGGGAAAAATAACAAATGCTACAGGGATGTGGAAAAATAGGTATATTAATGCACTATTGGTAGAGTTGTAAACTCGTCCAACCTTTCTAGAGAGTAATTTGGAATTATGCTCAAAGGACTATAAAACTGTGCATACCCTTTGACCCAGCAATACTGCTACTAAGTCTATACTCCAAAGAAATTTTTAAAAAATGATCCATATGTACAAAAATATTTTAGTAGATCTTCTTGTGGTTGCCAAGAATTGGAAACTGAGGTAATGCTCATTAACTGGGGAATGGTTGAAGAAATTATGGTATATGATTTTGATGAAATAGTATTGTACTGGAATAAATGATAAAGAGGATGGCATTAGAAAAACCTGAGAAGACATATGAACTGATGCCAAGTTAAGTGAACAGAACCAGGAGAACATTGTGCACGGTAATAACAATATTATAGCAATAATTAACTGTGAAAGACAGCAACTCTGATCAATACAATGATCAAGGACAATTCCAAAGGACTCAGGATGAAAAAAAGGCTATCCACCTCCAGATGGAGAACTGACAAGACTCTGAGTGCAAACTGAAATATATTTTCTTGTTTCTTTTTTACCCTGCAACACAGCTAACGTGTAAATAAATGTTTCACATGACTTCATATGTGTAATGGGTATTTTATTTCTTGCCTTCTCAATGGATAGGGAAGGAAGGAGGGAGAGAATTTGGAATTTAAATTAAAAATTAGAAAAAAAATTCATGGAGGAAATGGTCTCTGGGCTGATCCTTGAAAAGGGGGGAAAAGGAAGGGAACAAGAATTTATTAAGCAGTTACTATTTTCCAGGCATTGTGTTAACTGTTCACAAATATTGTCTCATTTGATCCTCACAAAGATCCTGGCAGGTAGATTCCATTTCACGGATGAAGAAGACAGAGGTTAAGTGACTTGCCCAGAATCACACAGCTTCTTAGTGCTTGGTATTGAATTTGAACTCTGTTCTTCCTGACTCCAGGTCCAGTGCTCTATTCACTGTTATCAGGATTTCAACAGAGATAAGGAGGAGTGCTTTAAGTGATAGGCTTCAGAGACACACAGAGATGGAATGTGTAGGTCAGTATTATAGTTAATAGGTCAATTAGGCTAAACTATAGAGTACAAGAAAGGGAGTAGCATGAAATAAATTAAAGCTGAGTTATTAAGTTAAAGTAAGATGGCAGGTGATCTTAAACACACAGCTAATTAAGTTCATATTTATCCTAGAGGGGGTCATTGATGGGTTTTGGAGTGACGTGGTCAGATGTGTGCATGAATTGTTTATTAGCATTACAGAGGATAAATCGGAAGGAAGAAACTAAAAGAAAGAAGCCTGGATGGAGGGTTATCAGAATAATCCAGGTGAGAGATGAGGAGGGTCTGAGTGAAGAGGATGTGATACATTCGAGGGATATTGTGGAGGAAGGAGGTAGAATCATTAGTTATGTAAGAGCATGTTGTACTGGAGAGAGCACTGTTCTAGATTTGAAGTCAGAGGGCACATGTTCAAATCCTGAGTATTCTTCTTAGTACCTACATAAACTTCGGCAAATAATTTAATTTCGAATCTAAATTCCTTCATCTGAAATGGGAGGAGATTGACTAGGCTTTTTCTAAACTTATTTTCTACCCAATCCTATGATCAAATATAGGAGGAAAAAGGAAAAAAAGTAAGAGTCAAAGATGGCTCAGAGTCTGAACCCGGATAATCTGAAGGCGGCTTTGCAACCAGCAGAAAATGGAAATTGGCAAAAGAAGCAGGGTTAGGGAAAGTGACAAGTTCAGTTTGGATCTGTTGAGTCTTACATGTCAGTAACACATTCAGATGTACATAGCCAGCAGACAGTTGGGAAAAGTGGGCTGGAGCCCAATGACTCCCTAACTCTTAGAATCATAGAACTAGAACCTGAAGAGGCCTTGGAAGCTATTTGGTACAATCCCTTCATTATGCAAATTAGGAAAGTGGACCCATATTACCCACAAGCATCTGGGCTAATTGAAAGAATGAATGGATTGTTAAAAGAACAGCTGAGAAAATTAAGCTCCAAGAATTCTTATCAACATTGGAAGGATAATTTGCCTATTGCCTTACGTAATTTGAACAATAGGCCCTTAGGGGGAAGTACACCTCTAGCCAGAATGATGACCCCAAATTTGCAGATTAGAGAACAGCAAACATGTGAGATCCAAAATGTTGAATTTTGGACTGTGAGGGAAGATGTCCCACCACCATGTCCAGGAACACCTGGTTTGGCAGGATATGATTTACATTGTATAGAGAATTTTAGGTTGAATAGGAAAGAGATAAGGAAAACCCCTACTG
>CM053624.1:314296774-314313049 GCA_028646595.1 Phalanger gymnotis
ATGAGCAAACCCTCAGAATGAAAACTCCCAGGGACTTCATAGCAAAAATCTGGAGCTTAGAGGTCAAATAAAAAATACTAGAAGCTGCCAAAAAGGAAGAGTGTCAAATCTGGGGTGCTCATCAACTCAGTAGATTCTTTCTATTTTCACTTTGCCCTCTGGTGATGGTAAATCTGGAAAGTTTTCTTTCATGATTTCTTGAATATAATATTGAGGCTTTCTTTTTTGCATGGCATTCAGGTAGTCCAGTGAGTCTTAAATTCTCTCTCCTTGATCAGTTTGTAAGGTCACATGCTTTTCAAATGAGATCTCTTATATTTTCTTATTTTTCCTTGGTCTTCTGACTTTGTTTTAAAATTCCTTGTTGTCTTATGGAGACACTTCTGGTTCATTCTTATGGTCAAATAGGCTGTTACTTGGGTAGGATTTTGTCTTTTCTTCTAGGTTTATGTCTTGAGTATCCATGCATGGCACCTTAATAGCTTTTTTTTTCTCATGGGAGTATTTTTGGTTTATTTATTCTTTCAGCCTTACTTGATAAATCAGGGTTTTGTATTATGGTCAGTCTAGGCTTTCTTCTGGAGAGAATGTCTAGCACTTGTTTGGTCCTGATTTGTATTCTCTGGGGTCTTCCTGCTGTTTTCTCTGGTACTGAGTGATGTATTCTTCAGGGATCACAGGGGAAGCTCACGTAGAGAACTGGCAAACTTTCAGTGTCCCCTGAGTCATTTAATCTAGAGTGAAGTTTGATTACTTATCTTCTAGTCTCAGATTTTCCAAAATCAAAAACTGCTGTCTCAAAAATCCCTGGTATATATAAGATTATGCCTGGATTTGTTCCCCATTTTTATCACAAACTCTTAGAGGTAGTAATCACTCCACCCATCCTTATCACTACTAATGTGCCCATCATTTCCATTACAGCCCCTTTTCCCATACCCCCAAAACTTTTCTGCTCCCCCTTTCTTCCTTCCAAAGCTTCCCTTCTTGGGTGGTTTTGGAAAAACCTGGAAAGACTTATATGAACTCATGCAAAGTGAAGTGAGCAGAACCAGGAGAGCACTGTACATAGTAACAACAAGATGGTAAAGACTTATCTACTCTTATCAAGACAATGATCCAAGACAATTCCAAATAACCCAGGATGAAAATCGCTAACCACCTCCAGAGAGAGACCTGATGAATTCTGAATGCAGATTGAAGCATATATTTAAAAACTTTCTTTATTATTATTGTATTGTTTTTGTTTGTGTTCTCTTTTGCGACATAGCTAGTATGGAAATGTTTCATATGACTTCACATGGATAACTGAAATAAAATTGCTTGTCTTCTCAAGGAGGGAAGAGGGGTAAGGAAGGGAGAGAACTTGGAACTCAACTTTTAAAAAGTTATTGTTAATTTTTTACATGTAATTGGGAAATATTTAATGAAATAAATAAAAATAATAAATAAAAAAGAAAAAATATAATAACAGATTATCTACTTTTACTGAGCCTTAAGTTCTAGGGATAACTAGATAGAGGCATATGGCCCATCTCTACTTCTGTAGGCACATTTTAAAGCTGCCCCCACACTAAAGGTGAGGGAAGAAGTCAGAAGCATTCAATGTCTTTGAACTAGAAGGATGGCCCATGATCCCCACATGTCTTTAAACTTCCAGTTTGGCCAGAAGGAAGAGAAACGGATCTCCCTTTCTCACCCCAAATACACCCTCCCTTTAGTACCATGGAACTGTGCTTATTATGCCATAACAAGATCTACTATTTCACATCTGCCCCTTTCACACAACTACTACCCTAGTTGAAGGCCTCATCACCCCTTACTCGCACTACTGAAACAGCTCACTAATTGATTTCCCAGTCTCAAGGCTCTCCTGTCTCCTGTCTCCATTCCTTCCTTCACACAGCTAGCAAACTGATTTTACTAACATACAAATATGATAATGTCATTCCCCTACTAAATAAACTCCAATGGCTCCACATTATATCCAAAATCAAGATAAACTCCTCTATTTGGAATTCAAAGCCATTTTAGTCTATTCCTAAGCTACCTCTCCAGCCTTCCACCACATGATTCCTCTCCGTGCATAGCGCGTTAGCCTTCCTGCTGTGCTTCATACATAGCACTCCATCTCTTACACTTTTACGTCCATCCCTCCTCACTTCATCTCACACAGTTTCTAGTTTCCTTCAAGGCTGAGTTCCAGCATCACCTTCTGTGTATCTTTTTAGGTACTAGTGTCTTTCACTGATAGTCAGCTTGTCCTGACTATTGGATGATGTCTGTTGTCACTTTGGGTGCCGAATTCTGAATGCCTAGTACAGCGCCTAGAAAAAAGTAGTTGATTTAAAAATGCAATGTTAACTGATTGATTATGTCAGAGTATCTGGTATCTAGGACCTGGGTGCCAAGATGTCTAAGACCGACCTCAGCTTAGAACATTATCTTCATGACATTCTAAAGGATCCTCAAAGAAAAGAACAGTTACCAGCTCTAGCTAGTGTATGGTCAAAAATTATGAAGCACAAATTGAGAGCAACAGCCCTCTCTCAACAGCCCAGGATGAAACTGATTTCATCCCTCCAGTATCTATTAACTATTGACTATGTATAGATGTGAAGATAAACAGGATCTACCCCTTACCCTAAAGGAGCTGGGAGAATACTAAGAGGGATAAGACATGGGGTTTCTTTCCTGTATAGGTGAGTCATATGGTCCAGGCTCTTGCAGTAAGTAGAAAAAGAAATAGATTTGGAGTCAAGAGACCTGGGTTTGACTCTTGGCTCTACCCCTTTACAAGCTACCTCTCTAGACCTCATTTTTCTCCTTTGTAAAATGAGGGAGTTGGCTTACATGATCACTGGAATTTTTTCTGCCACTAGATTCTATGGCTGTAGTTCATAAAACATTATGTGGCCTATAGGATTGGTTAATATGACAAAAAAAGGAAAATGTTAGATGTTGGAGGAAATGTAGGAAAACTGGGACACTAATGCACAATTGGTGGAGTTGTGAACTGATCCAACCATTCTGGAGAGCAATTTGGAACTATGCCCAAAGGGCAATCAAACTTCGATCCAGCAATACTACTGCTAGGTCTGTATCCCAAAGAGATTTACAAAAGGTGGGGGCGAGAGAAGGACCTACTTGTACAAAAATATAGCAGCTCCTTTTGTGGGGGTTGAGAATTGGAAATCAAAGGGATCCCCATCAATTGGGGAATGGCTAAACAAGCTCTGGTATCTGATTGTAATGGAATACTGTTGTGTTATAAGAAATGATGAGTAGGATGATTTCAGAAAAACCTGGAAAGATTTACATAAAGTGATGCACAGTGAAGTGAACAGAACCAAAGAACACTGTACACAGCAACAGCAATATTGTTCAATGAAGAACTGTGAATGGCTTAACCATTCTCAGCAATACAAACAGTTCCAAAGGACTAAAGATGAAGCATACTATCTGCTTCCAGAGAAAGAACTGATACTGTTTGAATACAGACCGAAGCATGCTATTTTTCATTTTCTTTCTTTCATTTTTTCTTTCATTCGAGTCTTCTTATACAAAATGGCTAATATGTAAATATGTTTTACATAATCGCACATGTATAACCTATAACTAATGGCTTACCATCTCAGGAAGAGGGGAGGAGAGGAAAGGAAGAAGGGAAGTAAGGACAGAATTCAGAACTCAAAACTTTAAATAAAAATGTTTTTAAAAAAAACCATTATGTGCAAAAGACCTCGATTATACAACAAGCTCAAAATAAATCAAGAGTGTAACATTTCAGCTATAGGAACTCATGTAGTCTTTTAGGCTGCATAATGTTCAGAAAAAAAGGGAGAGCCCATAGTTGCACTGGCCTCTGATCTCGCCTTAACACATCTGAAGTACTGTGTCCAGTTCCAGATACTATATTTTAGAAAAGAAGCTGAAGCAGGTCCAGTCTGAGGGAAAGCAGGATGAGGAAACTGCAAACTAGGCCATACAACCTTTAGTTGATGGATTAGGAATATTTAGCTTAAAGATCTAAGGGAGTAGAGAAGATAATCACTTTCCACTTGACTACTGTATGGAAGAAGGATTAAACTTATTATTTGGTTTTAGAGGCAGAAGAAAGAGGGGTAGGTTTCAGAGAGGCAGATTCAGCTCATTAAAAAGAAAAATTTCCTAAAAATTAAATCTGGCCAAAAGTCAAATGGACTATCTTGGGAAACAACCTTGGGATAACAGAAAATTATCCATCGGTGAAGGTCTTTCAATGGAGAGGGGGTAACCACTTGTTGGGGAAGTAGTAGAGAGCATTTCTGTACAGAGGAATTGGTTGGTCTAGATGACCTCGGGGGTCACTTCTTACTCTGAAGGTCTCTGATTTTTTTTCAAGGCTAAAGAAGAGTTGGATATTTTGGGAGGAAGGGGAAGAGAAAGGGAAGAGACTTGAGAGAGTTCATATCATATGGCCTGAATCTTAATGTGGATGAAGATTCAGACTTTTAAAAAATTAAACTTAAGCACTTCACATAAATTCAGTCTAAACCATCAAGTCTGATGAATGTCTTTGTTTTTCTTCTCAAACAAGTTTCCAAAAGTTGGAATAGAGGGAAAAAGACAGAAAGAAAGTGAAGCAAATGACATTTGGTGGGAGGGTGGGGAATGAAGAAAGAACAATGCTTTCTCCTTGTAATCACAGATCTATTTTCAGACCTATAATCTGTTTACAGGGTATCATGCAACATAAAACCTATTAATCAATAGTTTGGCTCTGTTTCCTACTGTGTTTGCCAGGTGCTTTATAATGATTTCGTGAATAAAGTGGCAGCTATGCAACAACTTTGCCCTTTACCATTATTGTTTCAGTTTAGGTGGATCAACTGGTCCAGGTGATTAAGAATTATCACTATAAATGTTAAGTTTAAAAACATAAAGTATTATGAAACTTTCAAGAATGTACGATATTAAACATTAAAATGTTCTTCATAATTTATGAAAGGAAGGCAATGACAGCTAGTTCAGGGGCTGGAACAAAAACAATTATAAATCAATGTCCCTACACTGTTTTGGGGGGCTTGGGAGTGGGACATAGCTAGGTGGGGCAGGAGATGGAGTACCAGACCTGGAGTCAGGAAGACTCATCTTGCTGAGTTCAAATCTGGCCTCAGATACTTACTAGTGAGACCTGGGGTAGGTTACTTAACTCTGTTTGCCTCAGTTTCCTCAGCTGTAAAATGAGGTGCAGAAGGAAATGACAAACCATTCAGCCCCAAATGGAGTCATGAAGAGTTAGACACAACTGAACAACTTTATTTTTTTATTGTTATTTCACTTTGTAAGGTTCAGAACATAAGACCGAAATGCAGGAGATTGTTTCTTTCCTCCTGGGTGCTTTCTCTGAATTTAGGATGCACTGGTACCAAGAGGCCAGCGCTTGGGTCTTACAAACAGTTAGGTTCCTCATAGGTTTCACTGAAGAAAAGAGACAAGGGTAAAAATTCTGTATTTTCCTACTCAATTATGCATTTAAAATGCAAAAAGAACTCATTAAAACAGCTAAATATAAACATTAACCAATATTAATATAGTAACTTATTTTAAAAGACGTATAAAATTTAATATTTAAAGAAATATGAACAGCTAATTACTATTGGATACTTTATTCATTAATTCTCAACTTAATCTATTGTTTCATTTAACCCTAGTTTTTCGCTTCAGCCTTGAGTCCCTAGATTCCCAGCTAACTCACCCTACACATTTCTTGCAAAAGGTAATGGAATTTGCAATTCCATGACTTTCACCAGCTCATTGTGATCCTGGGTTAGGTGCACAATTTCTAAGAAATTTATATTCTTCGGTCTGTGCTCACTTTATTTCTGTCTCCATCCACTCTCCCTGATTTCTCCTGCCCGGTTCCCATCTAAGTACCTCCCTGCCCCACTCACCAGGTCCCCTTCCTGTATTACCTCTCCTTGCTCCATTAGAAAGTCAGTTCCAGGGACTTCTGGGTCATGTGATAAACAATAATGAGGATTAGATACTTTCTCCAATCCTTACAACTTCTCAAACCCTATCAAAACCAGAATCATGTAAAAGAAATAAAGCAATTTCAGTTGTCTGCAAGGTCTTAAACACCAAGAACGCTGATGAGGTAACAACGCAATGAAATGAGAGCAGAGAAAGCTAGTCCGGAAACCTCAGAGCTCTCACACAGCACTCCCTCCCCGCTCCTCCAGCAGCCACCACACTGACGGGGCTTCATAAGCTGACCCACAAGTCTGCAACAGAACTCAACTCTGCTCTCCCCCAGACCCCAAGCCGCAGAAAACCAAAAGGCAGAGGCTTGCTCTAGCTGGGAGTTCAGTGCGGCAACACTCTTGCTCTAAAGTGGCACTCAGCCAGAAAACTGAGAACTTGAGGGAATAGAGAGAGGATGTCAGCATGTGTGTGGATCTACCAAACCTGAAGCAAAGAGGCCTGGCATCTAGCTGGTGCTAGTTATGTCTGTCCAGAGGTCACTCGGATCAGAGATCAAGTCTGAAACATGAAATGTTCGATGATGGATGTGTGAGGTAAATAAAATGTGAAGACTTCACAGAGAAGATATGTATATATACTAAGAAATGTTTAAAAATCAAGAAATAGGGAAATAGGAAGTAAAAGAAAATTCTGAGGCCATGAGAGTCTGATGGCTCAGCCTCTGGGAAAGTTTACCCTGAAACTTTTTGTTCTTTCTTCTAGTTCTGGTTTAAAGATGTGCTCAGTACAAATAGGGTCACTGTGACCTGCTTTCTTTTACTGTAAAAGTACTGTAGAAGAATGGAGAGGGTCTCCCCCTCCCCTTATCCTACTCTCCTTCTTTAGATTTATAGATGTCACCTTAGTTGTAATCATTAACTAAGGGAATGGGGATTGCAGTTTCTGTGCCTCAATTTCCCGGTTCTTTGTCTACCTTTCGAGCTCAGATTGTAAGCCCACCTCTCAGCCAATGGTGAGAAGGATCAGAGGTGGGCAGGAATTTTCTTGTGTTAGGTATAATTATTGGTGCTTTGCCTCTTGTAAAGTGCCTCCTTTGCTGGTTCTGCTCTGTGCTAGCAGAGGACGCCCAATTCTTGAGAATTGAATAAAATATTTCTGTTTCCACCCTGAGATGGCTCCTTATTAACTTTTAATTAGTGAGGGTCTTTTGTCCCACACATGGAGAAAGTTGAGAAATCTTTGAAGGCCAACACCTAGGAAAAGCACTCTTAAAAGGGAAGGAGAGAGTGAGTGATAGGGGAATATAAGGGGGAAAAATTGAAAATAATATAGACCCTTTACAACTGACTATTATGTAAATATGTTCAATGTGAAGGTATATATAGAACCTATATCGGACTACATGCCCTCTTAAGGAGAGAGAGGGAGAGAAAATTTGGAACTCAAAAACTTGTGGAACTGAGCGTTGTAAACTAAAAATAAAAAATGCATTTATTTTTTAAAAAAAGAAAATAACACAGACTTTGGAGAAAGAGAATTCAGTTAAAGACAGTGCACAAGCAGATACACCAATAGGAAAGATATTAATAACAGAAGAGAAATGGCCTCCAGATCATTTAAATTAGTCTAGACAACTATGAACAATTTTTTTGGAGGGGGGAAGGCAGGGCAATTGGGGTTAAGTGACTTGCCCAAGGTCACACAGCTAGTAATTGTGTCAAGTGTTTGGGGCCCAGTTTGAACTCAGGTCCTTCTGACTCCTGGGCTCGTTCTCTACTCACTGCTCCACCTAGCTGCCCTCTATAATAAATTATTGCCGAACATACACTGTAAATTTCTTGGGGTAGGGGCTGTCTTGTGTGCTTTTGTTTGTCAATTCCAAACTTAGAACATAGCAATCAATTAACAAATGATTTCATTATCTATTAATCTATCTACCCATTTAATTGTAACTGAACTACTTCTGAAATTTATTGTAGATACTAGTTAGGATACATCAAGAGAGAAGGAACAAGCATTTATGAAGAGTCTATTATGTTCCAGGCACTGTGCTAAGTGCTTTATAATTATTTCATTTGCTCCTCAGAACAACCTTGTGAAGTGTTATTCTTTTCTCCATTTTACAATTGAGGAAACTGAAGCAGATAGAGGTTAAGTGCCCAGAATTGTACAGCTAGTAAATGTCTGAAGACAGATATGAACTTAGGACTTCCTGATTCTGAGACAAGCTATCTATTGGGCCACTTGGCTACCCCTAGGTTTCTAGTGGGTTCAGTAACTGCTCGAAGAGTGGAAAATAACTTATATACAAGTATAAATTCATTAAATATCTGAAATTTCAATAATTCTACAAGCATCAATATGTGCCAGGCACTGGGGCTTAGGAAGATAAAATTTAAATAGTCCCTGCCCTGAAGAAATTTACATTCTGTGACAGGAAACAACATGCACAGATGTAAAAATATATACAAGATATAAATTTGAATCTTAGGGTCTTAATAATACATGCTTTCTGGTTAGAGCACTATCCATAGAGTGGCCCGTGTCCTGGACACTTCCAATGACACATTTACTTTGGCCTTCCGATTGGTTCCCATATTATACTCGGGCCCTCACACATGAGAAGGGGGAGGGGGCCACAATCAAAGAGAGTTGGCCACAGAGAGAGAAAGAAGAGCTGCCCACTCAGGAGGCTTTATTTAATTTTTCAGGAGATTTTATTTTATTATTTTTTTAATTCCATATTTTATTATTTTCAGGAGACTTTAAAAGGAGTGACTCCACCCTCTCTTATCTCTCTCACTTTTGGGGGTTGGCTTCTCTTACAAGCTCTTTTCTCATGTTCAGAGTCCTAGGCCTTCTGGGTAGTTTGCTCTCAGGTAAAGTCTGAAATTATATTAGAACCCTGCAGAGGTGACTGAGTGCCGGAAAGCAGCCCCACTCTCATCTTCCCTTGCCCTGTTTCCAAGCCTTTTTGGAAAACCTCCACAAGGCAGGCCACAAAAACATTCTAGAATGTCACTAAAATGCCGTGTTATAAAGTGAGCAGGGAGCCAGTTTTAATGAGGAAGAGCTGAGTTCATGTGCCACCTCTAACACATACCAGTTGTGCAGCCTGGGAAACGTCTCGTTGACACAAGATATTCTGCAAAACACTTAATGGTCTGCATTGGTAGAAGGTATTCCTTTGCCAGGAGTTCCCTGTACTAATATAGTCATGGATCTAAAAAAATGCAATATTTTTTTGCTAGGAATCAGAGTTAAGCTCACTGGCCTGAAGTTTACAAAATATATTCTTTCCCCCTTTTATAATATAGGGACATTTGTCCTCCCGTTCTATAGTGCCACTCCTATTCTCCAACATCTTTAAAATATCCTTGGCAGTGTTTCAGCAATTACATCTGCTATTTCCTTCAGTTACTGAGGATATTATTTTTCTGGGCCAGGTGACCTGAATTCAACAAGAGCAGCTGGATGCTCTGATACTCTCTACTTATTTCTATCAGATATCAGCTTTCCATTAGTTATTTTTGTGATATAGAGATGGGAGAAGGTGAACTATATCTGTATGACCAAACCCTTGGGATTAGAAAAAGACAGCAAATGAGTTTGTTTAGCTGGAGCAAGGTATGAATCTGGGAGTGGCAGAAAATGAGGACAGTTGAGTAAAGGAAGAATCAACAGTAGGGTATCTTATACTTAAAATGTTCATTTTAATGTGCATTTAATTCGCTAATAAATACACCTCAATGTTGTTAACTAAATGAGCATTCAAATGCCAAACCCCCAAGAGGAGAGAAGCACATTTCACCCTTTTGCCATATTTTCACCGAGTGATACAAAACAGCAAGGAGATAAAATTAACTACAAAACATATGACTATAATAATAACAAAAGATTGAGGAGAGATTACAAAAGTAACAATGGTGAAATCTAAATAAAAGCATAAAAACACGAGAAAGAAAAATACAAAAGTTGGTGCAATAATCACAGCATAAAATCTCAACCTGCAGTTTACTTAGTTGGAAAAGTGTCATTATGAAAGGGCATGATTACAGCATAATTACAGAGAAATATTCTGACTCCAAGTACCAAAAAAAATCTAGAAAATTTCAGTAAGCCATCCTTGAGGTTTGGAACATGATTGTTTATGATTATAGCATAATTACAGAGTATTCTGACTCCAAGTAACAAAAAAAATCCAGAAAATTTCAGTTAGCCATCCCCGAGATTTGAAATATGATCGTTTTTAAAATTAGTAATGGTTTAAAAATACAAACCTACAAAATTAACAAAGAAATTCTTCTCATTAGAGAACAGAAATAAGCCGAAAACAAATAAAACCATATCATTAAGCCAATGCTTTAAAAACACTAATCATTTCTCATGGAGACTTAGAGATGATCCCTGAGGAAAATTGAGTAGAATCAAGCCCCAAAAGTTTTGGTCTTTCAATTAGAGATGTGATACGGAAACTGTTTATTTTGAAAGGACACATTACAAATACCTGGAGTCAGAGAAGAGGCTAAATTTTTGGTGGGAAAAGAGATCAAATCCTGCTGTTGTTTCCCTTCTTATCTGCATGCTGTGGTGCTAGAAGTTTTCCAAACACATCTAAATTCAAGGTTCTCACTTCCCTAGGCTACTGATGCCTAGAAATGGAAAATCCAACTTCTCCTATTATAATGAAGAGCTGCACAGTTTCACAAAAAGATGGAAATGGAGTAGTCTCTCCAACAGAAATCCCTCTGATGAATGGGGAAAGTATCTCCTCTGTCTCAGTGGCAGCTTTTCTGAACTACCTAATATCTAAGAAAGAGTTCATTGGAGTTTCTGAAGGTACATAGAGACATCCAACTACTTTTTCCTTTTCTCTTCTCCACCATAGACAACTGAATATTTAACTTAAATTGCTATATGGGATGTCTCCAACACCTTGAGAAATATTGTTATTGAATTGAGAATTGTGACCATATATTTAAGGTCACAACCTAAATTTTTATGAATTATTTTATATTAATATCATCCCTAAGGTTCCTATCAGTTTTAACATTATATAGTAATGTGATTTTGAATCTTGATTTCACTTCTAAAGCACATGGAAAAGAATGTGTTTGGAGAAATGTTTACTTATTTCACTTGCGTCTTCTTGTTCCTTTTTCATTTTCTTATTTTCCCCTTTTAGAACTTTCCACTAATCAATATTCCCCAGAGGAAGGATGTGTTCTGTTTGGACTTCATCAAATTTTCAAAATCTTGAAGGGGCAAGTAACTGGAAGGGTTGAGTCTCTTTCTGATGAGTGGGTCATTTTGGACTTTATTCACACAATGGATAGAGTGCTGAGCTTGGAATCCAGCTTCCGACACTTACTAGCTGTGTAACCCTGGGCAAGTCCCTTAACCTCGTTTGCCTCAGTTTCCTCATTGGGAAAATGAGCCAGAGAAGGAAATGGCAAACCACTCTAGTGCCTTTCCCAAGAAAACCCCCAATGGGGTTATGAAAAGTTGAACACACCTTAAAAATGACTGCACAACAACAAAGGATATAAAATTTTGAACAGGCTCCTTTATGTCCAGTTTAAGATATGAAGCTTTAAGTAATTCATTTGCACATGAAAAGGCCAGGAAAACTGCCAAACCTCCTCCAGCCAACAGAGACCAGCAACTTGCCCCAATAGTATAGACTGCTTCTCTACATTTTTCACAGCCACTAATTTGTGTAAACAAACAAGGGAACCTCGAGGGATTTTTTTGTTTTGTTTTGTTTGTTTTTTAATAAGGAACTCTGAACCCCAGAGATATCTGGTAATTATTGGGGAGATGGCTAGCCTGCAAAGATTAACAGTTTGGAAATGAACCAGATGGTCACTCTAAATTAGGATGAGGTCTCTCATCAAAGGGACTCATCCCTAAGCCAGAAAAAGCCATTTAAGCATAAACCTCTGCTCTTCCCCCTCCTACCTGGGAATCCACAAGCCTCAGCACCTCTAAGGAGCACCAGCTTCATAGGAGAAATGATTGGTAACTACTGGTCTTGTTATTCCATTTGAGTAACTGCCTTTGATAAGAGCTCATTAAGTCTAACAGCTAATATTAATGGATGCAAGCCAGTGAGGGCTCAAGAAGTGCAGTTTAAGAAACTGCTAGCCACAGGATTATCCTTAGAACTTAAGGAAATCTCCCAGACCCTGGACCACTACCCTGCAAAAAAAAACCTGGTCCAGAGGTGGGGCTACTCCAGAAGCATCATTTTCATTCTATTTCATTTATCTTCCCTTTGAGACTCATCATCAAAGGAGCAAAAAACAAACTCTCTACGAGTAACCAGAACACTCAGATGTCAGCAAGGACAATCGATTTGCCCTTTCATTCTGAGTTATCATCCATCTCACTAGGTGCTACCACAGAGGCTAAAGATAATCTGTCCCTACACCTTTAAGGGCCAAGTAGAATGTTCTGGAAATGGGAGTTGGGGCTAGAAGTTTGGAGTTACTATTCTAACTGTCATTTTCTCAGGTGTTTCTCCCTAAGGAGACAAGGGTTAACTTTGATCTATAAGGAATATGTGGATAAAGGCTCAGAAAAAATTTGAGGAAGAACTTCTTTCTGGTGGGCAATCCTCAGCATGCTTGGCTGATATAATACCCCAGGTGGAAGAAGCTGGTGAAGATACTTTCAGAGAGACACGTATGTAGATGTGGGGCATGTATGTAGCTGTGGGCACATATGTAGATGTGTGGCACGCACGGTCATTCTATAGCTGGTTCTGGTCTTCAGGGCACATGATGAAGAGGAGTCCTTTTGATTGTGTAGTCAGAATGGGGTGTATTCAAAAGGTATTAAATCTCTCTCTCTCTTTCCTTCTTTCTTTCTTTCTTTCGTCCTTCCTTTTTTTTCAGTCTGACACCTTCCTGCCTCGCTCCATTTTAGTGAAAGAAGAGCAACAGCGATATAAGAAGAGAAGCCCCAGGCTCTTCCCTTTGGAGGAGGCTCCCAGGTGACCCATACATAGAGAGGTTTATTTTTCCAGCTTCGAGGGACAGGAATGTGGAGCTGTGAAAATGGCCATGACTTTGTGAGCTTTAAAAGGTCAAGAGAATGAGCAACCAGAAGATCCGAGAGCAAAGTCCAGGCTGGTTTTGCAGGTATCCAATCTGACAACAAAGGCTGAAGAATAACCTTTGGCATACAGCCCAAAGATAGCTGAAATATGGATTCAGCAGCAGCTACGTGCGTTTAGACTTGGTAGAGCAAATGCTTTGTGGAGACTGAGTTAAAACTGAATCCATTCTCCGCAAGGGACAAGGTGGAAAAAGTAACATCTCCCGCTCCCAACCAGGTGTTGGATGGGGGTGGGGAATGTTTGCATTTCGGTTCTTGGTAAGGCACAAAGTAAATATCCCTTTGTAAAAGCTAATTGATGTTAACTGGCTTACAAGGAACTGGGGTATTAATTCCTGGCAGTTAACAATGGGGGTAAAACACTGGAGTGGTGGTGGGCGAGGGCAGCAGAGATGTAGCCAGTTTCACTCTGGGTACTAGACTCCCCAGTGGGAATGGGAGCCCAGATAAGGATGCCTCAGAGTTGACATTTGCTCCATTTGTCAGAATGATCTTAACAGTTACTTTATGAAGAAACATTACAAAGAGAATGAAGAGTCTGTGTGGAACATGCAGCTTTCAATGCATTTCTGAGAGACTGTTACCTGAGATGGCTTTAAAGAGGAGAAAGAAAAAGGATTAAAATAACTTATTTCCTGGGAGATCGAATTTAACTCTTAAAGAGAAATAAGAAAAGCATGTCTAAGAGACTTGGGGTTTTGAATGAAGTGAATAGTGGAATTATCTTTCTTCAAGTGAAGAAAAATTATCTGCTGTTATGGTGAAGGTTTGAGGTAGCTCAATAAAGAAATATTAAGTACCTCCTATATGTTGGGCACTGTATTAAGCACTCAGGATACAAAAAGAGGCAAAAGACAGTCCAAGGAGTTTACGATTTAATGAGGGAAACAACACACAAACACACATACACATGATAGATGGGAAATAATTAACAGAGAGAAGGCACTAGAATTGAGAGATTAGGAAAGGCGTCCTGTAAAAGATGGGATTTTTAGTTGGGACTTGAAGGAAGCTAGGCAAAGCAGCAGGCAGAGTTGAGGAAAGAGGGCATCCTAGGCATAAGGGACATCTATCATCTTATTTAGATCCAAAATACTGTGAATAATTCTTTTTACTGATTTCTTAATAAATTATTCAGTTTCTTAAATATTTAATTATAAGATTAAGAGATTAAGGGATTTAATAGATATATGCAACTACTATTGGAAGGAAAAGGTTTTTTTTTTAGTTTATTCAATAAATAACATTTAATGAAGTCTGGTGGGAGCTCAAGACAACTAATTAATGGGATATGAGGCTACAATTTTAATTAATAAGAAAATGTCCAAATATACCCTTGGATTATTCTAGAATTTGGGGTGAGAATATTAAATATGTGAATGATTGAAGTGGTAGGCTGCGGTGTGACCTACAAATTAATGTGGTTGATCTTATACTTCTCATTACATATAATCAATAAGCATTTATTAAGCACATACTATGTGTCAGGCACTATGCCAGATGCTGGAGATACAATTCAAAAGTGAAAACAATCTGTCCTTTCAAGGAGTTTATATGCTCTCAGAGGAAATAAGTATGTAAGTATATGCATATATATGGAGAATATATATGAATATATATAGACATATCTATAAGGATATAAATGTCTATATAGGCATGTATGCATGTTATATAAACAATGTATTATAGTAACAAATACATATTGACTATTTTTTTACCCACAAAGCTAAGGACTAATGAGGTAACAAAAATGAAAATCAACACAATACCTAGTCACACGGAACAGTCTACTGGGAAAAATGCAAGTATGCAAATAATTGAAGTATACTGCAATGAAAGCAAAGGAGAAATACAAAGTCCTCTGAAGTAGCACCAAGTCCTCTTGGTCTTAGCACCATCTTTATTTCTACATATGTATAGACATACACACACACACACACACACACACACATACATGGGAGTAAGTAGCCTAATGATACATAAAAGCCACAGGACCAAAGGCATTCCAGAATGTCAGATCCTTAGTCACACTTGGCTGAATCAACCTTTGAAGATGTTCCCCTCGCCAGGTCTGTACCACCTGCTCTCCTGCCTGATCTGAAATTCTTATATCTTACCACCACAGGTAGGGCTCTCATCACCATATAAATCCTCCCTGACCTTCTACATCCCCTCTTTTAATGCAAGGTCTACCTGCCTGAAATAAAATTCATTTAATTGGGTGCTGTGGACCCTCATAACATTCTGGACTGATATTTTGTTTGGTCTCGTGGTTCACTGTAGCACTTATATATCATCTCTCCTCTTTTTGGTTGAAAAATAAAATAGTATGTGATATAGCAACAATACCCAAAGGATAGTTCCAACCTAAAAAAAAGACAAGTATCTATGCTGACTCAGCAAGGTCCACAATTTCTCAGTAGCAGTGAATCAAGCGATCTTTCCCATGAGATCACATGACAATTTAAAAAAATTTTTTCATTTAATCCTCTTAAAAAATAATACACACTTTTTCTTCATTACCTAGTGAAAAAAAAATTTCCAAGTTGTAGAACAAGAAAAAAATCTGTAGTGGCAGTTAATAAACTCTAACTTTTCTAGACGTACAAGAGAATCATAATTTAGTTTTCAAAAGTAAGATTTTCAGTTTACAAGAAAATATTAGAATCCAAAATCAGGTACAATGTCGTACAATCTAGTTCTATGGAGTATGGTGAATGAAATGCATAGTTAGCATCTTGTAATCAAAGGGCTCAAAAAAGAAGTGATCTTTAAAGCTGACCAGTAGAGAAATACCAATATTATCTAGTGAAAGCTGGAGTGTTAATCAGAGGGTTGTTAGCAGTAAGGATAAGAGAAAAGCAAAGAAATTATCTCTGTGTTATGAATCTGTTATTTAAAACAATTCAACAATCAATGAACTTTTTCTTGTTCATTCATGTCAGACTCTTTATGACACCATTTGGGGTTTTCTTGGCAAAGATACTGCAGTGGTTCGCCATTTCCTTCCCAGTTCTTTTTTTTAATTTTTTTAAAAAATTATTTTTAATATGTTTAGTTTTCAGCATTGATTTTCACAGGCGTTTGAATTACAAATTTTCTCCCCATTTCCACCCCCGCCCCACTCCAAGATGGCGTACACTCTGGTTGCCCTGTTCCCCAGTCTGCCCTCAACCTCCGTCC